>JACAXG010000020.1:7247577-7847577 GCA_018881555.1 Amblyornis subalaris
CTTTTTACCACATCTTTGCCTGAGAGCCCCGTAATTTCAAAGGTACAGTAATTTGGAGGAGGGAGGGGGTCATTCCTGTGCTCAAGGGAGGTTTCCCACCTTCCTCGACAGACACCCGTCCTTCAAACCAGGACACAGACTTATCCATAGCCATTATTCTGGGAAGGTCCATATCTGGCAGGCAGTAGACAGACTTCCAGCAGAGGTCCAGAGTACCAGTTGACCCTGGAAACAGCTGGTAACAGAGTTCCCTTTTTCTCACAAGTGCAATGCCCTGTCCTGCCATGATCCCAGTATTCAGAGCACGCACTCCTTACACAAGGCAGTGCACTGAAAGACACGCGGTGCAATCCTGACAGCTCATGAAGAAGGTGGGTATCATCCTTTAACATAAAGCCGTTTTTCAGCTACCAAGGCACTGCTGATCTGACATGGGAAGCCTATGGCAGCCCTGTGCATATATCTGGATACACAAGATGCAAGACACATCATTACTTAAGAGCGCGTGCACTTCTCTGATTGTGTGTACCATTTAACCACGGTTATGAATCCATGACGGTAGATTATTTGTTGCTCTAAAGGAGTGAAATACAATGGCTGCTATTTTTCAAAGAAACAAGGCATTAGGCTCTTTCCTGTGAACAGCCTGCAATTTCCCTTCTGTTTAGAAGAGATGGAGCAAAGAGGAGAGAACCTATTAAGGAGCAAGGCATGTTCTCTCATTCTGCTCTACTCCCCAAAGTCCACTAAAATGGGTATCTAAATCAAGACACCCACCAGATACCGGCTCCCATGCCAGGCTGAACATGTGTTCCTGGCTGCCCATCCTCAGTGGGTGTTTTTCACTGTAAGAGCTGGTATGAGAAATTTTATTACAATCTGTGATGAGAACCCTTCATGTTGTGTCCTTTGCTGCTTCTGTTGCTGCTGAGACTAAAAGCTGTACTGTCATACTCCGTGTCCTCATGGGCATCCCTCATTCCATCTGCAGGGGGTTACAAATCATGGAAGGTTTAATCACAGCACCCCAGGTATCTTCTACATCTTGATACACAGCATATAGATATACTGACCTGTGTAACCATTGTAACCTGCCCACTGCACATACACACACAGACCAGAGCCTTTGGAATTTGAATTTGTGTATAAAGCAGCTGGACAGATCATTCCCAGCAGTGCTGTATTGCTGCTGGGAAATTTTCTCATGAGTAAAACTGTGCCCATGAGCAGATGCATATGCAACCAGCCAATGAATAGGGTTCTTTCTCCTCCTGTATCTCCCACATTCCAACCCTGTTTCACACATGCCAAGCCCCCGTGGGTCACACAAGTGAGAGAGCTTAGGAAGCAGCCTTCTGACATATAATTCCAGAAGTGCAGGTATTTGGATATGGCAGATGAGGATAGGAGGCCATGAGATCTCCTACGATGCCTGTGAATGGCAGGATGGCTTCCAAAGAACTGCCATACTTTGTGTGTGTGAACGACCCTAACATACAGCATGCTGTGCTTTTTTTGTAACTCAGGGACATTTTTCGTTTGTTTCAGAGCACAGCCACAATGTGAAAATATAGCTGCAGTGGGGATATTTGGGGTACCAGGACTCTGGAATAGAAAAGGATTAATTCTAAGACACAGGTACATTCAAAGCACGACCACAACTTTGGTTCTAATTCTAAAGCACTGATTTGCAACAGAAGCACACAACTTCGAAGAGCCAGTCATTTCATTGGTACCTCTCTGTTCTTTTCAATCAAAATTTTCAGATAGTCAAAATGTCTAAGTTACTATATTCCATATGGCTTTATAAATCGTGAATCATGAATTCTACAAAAGCATCTGTTCCACCTTGTAAACAACCCTGTACAATCTTCTTTTTGGAAGGGCTGGAACTTGTTCTACATGTGATCACAGTTAAAATGAATGTAGAGCTATTATAAAAATGCAGAATTTTACTGATATTTACCATTCCTGTGATGCCTTAAGGATTAGCTTTTGGATTTTTCTAACCCTGCACTGTACTAGTGTGTAATTCTGAAATCCATATTATGTGCTTCACCTTCTTGTTAGACAAAACATTCTCTCTAAGCCTGGAAAACAAGGTCACTATCCTAGGCCTAAGTATAAACAAAAGTGAATTGGGAGGGGGTGAATGGGGGAATATTACTTCATTACCTGAAACTGTAATTGGACAATTAATTTCTGATAAGCAAATGTACCAAACCTATATCTGGGGGGGAAAACTCGTGATCGGGGTCCATCGTGGTCTAGCCTAGCATTGGCAAGGCTCTGTACCAGAGGTGTACCACTCGAAGGCCTTCAATAAATTCATACCTTTATTCACTAACTTTGTTCAGTCTCTGTTTCAGGTACTCCCAATTTTAGGCATCACCTGAACTAGAAAATGTGGCTAAACATCCAGAGGTTCTGAAGTCTTCCGTAGTGGTCTCCTAGGAAATTTTCTTACATTCAGTGGCAATGGATATCTAGGTCTGTAACATCCAAAAATGGTTTCTGATTTAGAAACTGCAAATGCTTTGATTCATCCTGAATATATTTTGCAGTATGCTGTGTGTCTCCAATGCAACAGGCTAGTGAATTAGTCCACCAAAACCACAAAAGGTCTGTAAATTCGCTTGTAAGACTTTAAACGGAGACATAAGAAGATATAAATTACTTGAGCTTTCCAAGTATGACAGAAAATCCTTCAAAGCTTTAAATTAAATTACACAGCTTTAGTGGGAACCTTGTTAGCTGAATTTTTGTTCTTGCATGCTTTCTGGTATGTTCTCTTGTTTTGGTTCCTTGCAATTGCCTTCACATTGCTGATTACACATGGTTCCCATTCTTTACTGTCCGTCTTCCAAATTAAATGTTCTAATCCCTTAAACAGACATCTGTTACTTCTGGCATGGCATTGCACCAGCACAGGTGTGGCTATTTAACACCTAGTAGTCTATTTTTAGGCATAATCCTGTGTAAAGGTAYGTCTTATGTTGTGAACTCTCTAGCTGCACACTGCAAGATTCTTTCATCTACTTAAGAAGAGGGTAAAAGAATCTATGCAATAAATATGAAATAAAGCATAAAAAATACATTCGCGCAAAGAACACCATTTCTATAACATTTTTTTTCATTAGGCAGTCTTTATTCTGATGAAGTGTTCTGGATGTCTGACTGTGAGGACAAGCAGAAATTACCAGGACAGAATTCAAATTACCTAGGAGTGGAAAACAAAATGAGGGGCAGAGCAGTGAGCATTTGCACTTAAGTATGATCCACTGGACTTAGCACAGAGTTCTCTCTTCAGAGATCATATTTCCCAGGGCACAACGCTAACAGCTCACCAGGACCAAATGGTCACCTAAGAGCTCTAAACCAAGCAAAGGATGAAGTAACACAACAGTGTGCAACCTCTCCCTGGGAATCATCTGTGTCAGGGGATGGGAAGGTGGGGAAATGGCTAATTTTCACAGAGGGTTCCAGGGGTGATCTGAGGAACTGCAAATGAGTGAACACAATGTCTTTGTTCAGCAAATCAGTAGAAGCCACTGCAAGGAACAGAATGGGGAGACACATGGAAAAATATATTGGGAAGCACTCCATTAGGCATCTGTAAAGGGAAGACACACTTCATGAGCCTACTGGCTTTTTTTTTTTTTTGAGGAATCGACAAATAAACAGACAAGGTGTACTAAAGTGCATTTTTACATTCAATGGAGGAAAAAACAGCCCTTAAAAAGGAAGTCTCATGGCCTAAGAAGATCCTAATTTGAATGAATAAGCAATTAAAAATATGAAAGAAAAAGCAGGAATGCAGTTTTCCCACTGGAAGGAAATCACCAACACAATCCTATGGGACTTTTTGCCAGGATCTTTGCTGCTCAGCAAAGTCTTAAATGACCTGGAAAAAATGATGAATAATGGGGGAACAGAGACTGCTGATTCCATTACAGTTATCATAGGGATTAAAATCAAAAGCTGACTGTGCAAAGCTGCAGAAAAGCACTATGAACATGGACAACTTAAGATAAAATGGCAGATGAAAGTCCATGTAGGATATCGCAGAATGGTGCACATAATTACTTAAACTGATAAGGTCTGTTCATGAATTAAAAACCAATTCCATGAAAACGTCAGCTCCATGCCCAGTAAGGGGTCAAAAAAGCAACCAAATTATTTGAAAAGGACTAGAAAACAAATCAAAGCACACTTCAAAAATTGCAAGGTGAACCAGCATTTTTAATAACATGGGCAGTTTTTGTTCTCTCATCTTTGAAAGGATGAAGCAGACTTAGTAATAGAAAAGCTACAGGAAAGGGCAAAAAGGGTATAAAGACAAGTAGGATAAGTTTCTTTATGAAGAATGTGCAAACAGGCCTCCAAGTTGCATGTGTCCTTCTCTTCTTCCCTGCTTCCCTCCTTCCTCTGCATGGAGTCTTCTCCCTCTCATGTTACTGTGTTGATAGCAAAACTTCCATAGTCTTCCCAGACTTGCAGACAAATCGAGCGGTCAAAATACAAGCTGTTGGGATTTTCTCTTCTTAGAGGGAGGGCTTCTTCCATCTTCCCATATTCCTTCTCCAAGGCAGGAAGTGCATATGGATTCACTGCCCTAATGCACAAAGGTTAAAAAAAAAATCCTTTGAGGATTTTACCTCTTTCCTGCATCATAGCCTTGACAACAAGATGTTTACTGATTATCAGACATTGACTTCTCCAGTTTGGAGGCAGAGACTGCTTTCAGTGCAGAGCTGGTCCATGAGTTAAGAACTGCAGTGGCAGACCGTCCCACTTGGAAGTTGCTTTCAGAGCTGACTGTAAACTCCTCCCACTTCACAGCTTATAGAAATTTCAGCCCACTGCTTTTCCCTGGTGGCAAGGTGGTACTACTCTTTAAGCATGTTTCACTCTTGCCTCTCACTTATGGGAAGCTGGAGTCAACTTCATTTGGAAACTGGAGCACAGGTACTACAATTGCCAGGGGTTGCACATGCCCTGACTCTTTCATCGTAAAATTTACCTCTGACCAGTTTTGAATCTGATGGAAAATCACTCGAATTTAAGAGAGGTGTTCATGGATTCCCACTCATTTGAGTGGGACAGACACTCTGGAACACACTTCTTCCTATTCAAAGACCTGTGCACAGTTCAGTTCAGGAGGAATGGGACTGATGGGCTGTGGGCTGGAAGCTGTCCTTTGTATAGGCTCTGCAAAGACTTTGCAAGAGTGCAGATCAATAATTCCTATGAACTTGTACACAAAAGCCTTTCCCTGCTAGTGATGATTTGTTTTTTACACAGTCTATAGAATTGTCCAGTTATACAGATTACACAGATTTCTCCTTTGCTTGGTTCCCTAAGCCTGAAGCACTCATCTTCATTAACTTAGTGTCACATATTTTTGTGAGCACCAGAAACCCAATGGAAGGCTGGGTGTAGCACTGTAGAAAGAAGATTGCTAGTCACTACAAAAATGCAAAGCACAACCAAGAGAGGGTGCTTTAATTTCAGATAGACAGCTGTAAAATTGCTTAGCAAAGATAGCTGGAAATTTGCTTGAACTTCTTCACAATTGCAATGCAGAGGTGAATGGCTGTGTACTGATAAAGCCATCTGTCTTGTGGGTGCCTGGAGGAAGCCTCTGCGCCAAAGCAATATTGCCAGTTTTACAGTTAATATCCTGGTGCACAATACTCTTGAGCTGAGAGTTGGATCGCAGACATTTTTGCTGCCTCGGGGCATCCCAGAGCACAGCATGCCCGGTTGTAATGACTTGCTCAAAAGCACACGCTGCTGGATTGGGAAAGGGGATGAATAATGCTGCAGGGCATAATGCATTGCAAGCACACCATTCCATGCACTGAGGTAATAGTCAGGTCCATGGACTCAGATTTGAACCCAGAGAAGAGAAAGAACAACAACTGTCAGTAGAATGCTTTTGTTGGGTAGGTTGTTCAGGTGGCGTGCATATCCTGGAGTGCTGGTTTTGACTGGGGTAGAGTTAATTCCCAGTAGCTGGTGCAGAGCTGTGTTTTGGATTTGTGCTGAAAACAGGGTTGATAATTGTATTGGGTTTGTGTGGCCAGGTTTGGGTAGTGGGGGGGCTGCAGGGGTGGCTTCTGTGAGAAGCTCCCAGAAGCTTCCTATGGAGCCTCTGTTCTGCAGAGCCAATGCCAGATGGCTCCAAGACAGGCTAACCACTGGCCAAGGCAAAGCCAATCAGGAATGACAGTAACACCTTTGTGATAACATATTTAAGAAGGTAAAACAAGTTATTGTGCAGTGGTAATTGCAGCCAGAGAAGAGCAGGGTGAGAATATGTGAGAGGAACAGCTCTGCAGACACCAAGGTCAGTGCAGAAGAAGGGGCAGGAGGCGCTCCAGGCACTGGAGCTGAGATCCCCCTGCAGCCCATGGTGCAGCCCATGGCGAGGCAGCTGTGCCCCTGCAGCCCATGGAGAACCACAGGAATGCAGAGATCCACCTGCAGCCTGTGGAGGAGACCCACGCTGGAGCAGGGTCCTGGCAGGGACCTGCAGAGCTATGGAGAGAGGAGCCCACACTGGAGCAGGTTTGCTGGTAGGATTTGTGACCCCATGGGGGACTTACGCTGGAACAGGCTGTGCCTGAAGGACTGCAACTTCTATTGCAGCAGTTTGTGGAGAACTGTTACCTGTGGGATGGACTCACGTTGGAGAAGTTCATGGAGAACTGTCTCACATGGGAGAGACCCCGCACTGGAGCACGGGAAGGACTCCTCTCCTGAGCAGCAGCAGAAACAACCTGTGATGAACTGACCAYAACTCCCATTCCCATCTCTCTGCACCACTGGGGTAGGAGGTAGAGCTGGGAAGGAGGGAGGAGTGGGGGCAAGGTGTTCCTAAGATTTATTTTACTTCTCATTATCCTGCTGATTTTTTTAGTAATAAATTCATTTAATATCCCCAAGTTGAGTCTGTTTTGCCCATGATGATATTTGGTGAGTGATCGCTCCCACTCCTTATCTCAACTCCTGAACCCTTTGTTATATTTTTCTCTTCCCTGTCCAGTGGCAGAGGAGAGTGAGAGAGCGGCTTTGGTGGGTGCCTGGCATCCAGCTGGGGTCAACCCACTACAATTATACAGGGATGTTTTCACTGTTGCTGAGCACTGCTCAAAGTCGAGGCCTTTTCTGTTCTTCACCTCATCTCACCAGTGAGGAGGTTGGAAGTGCACAGAGAGTTGGGAGGGGACAGCTGACCCCAACTGATCCAAGGAATATCCAATATCATATGGGACTTCCTCGAGGAGGAAGAAGGGGATGTTTGGAGTGATGGCATTTTTCACTGTTACACATGAGAGAGCCCTGCTTCCCCGGGGATGGTTCAACGCCTGCCTGCCTGTGCTAAGTGGTGAATGAATTTCTTGTTTTGTTTTGCTTTTGCATGTGGCTTTTGCTTTACCTATTAAACTGTCTTTATCTCAGCCCACAAGTTTTCTCACTTTTGCTCTTTTGATTCTCTCCCCTGTCCTGCTATTGGGGAGAGTGAGTGGCTGTGTGGTGAGTAGGTGCTGAATGTGCTTAAATCACAACACCTGGATATTCACTAAGAATGACAACAACAATTTATGGGCTCAGCAAGAAAAGAAAAAAGAGGCAAAGACTGGCCTAGTTTGGATTTCTAAAAGATAGTTCTATGAGTTTTGTGTAATTTTAGATTTTTTTTCCCTCTGATTGGCTTCAAACTAAATACTATTCAAGATACTGCTATACAAAGCTTCTATGATTTCTGAACACCACTAATTTCTATGATCACCCTTGGACAACTGGAGCTGCACCAAGGTTGATAGAGAGGACCCATAGTTATTATTCAAAAGACTAATGATCCTCTTAGAAATACTTGCTCAATTTCATCACATCTTTGTGACTTTTACCTCCCAAAAGTTTTCCACCACTCTCATTTGAAAATGCAAATCTCAGGTTACCCACGAGAATGCTGTCAAGCTCAGAGCAGAACAGGTCTGTGCATCACCATCGCAACCTACAAGGCAAAAGCTACACTCGTGTCTCCTTCCCTCCTGTTCACCTCAGTAAGCCACTGTTGCCAGCTGCTTCCCAGGATCTCCCCATGTCCAAATTCTCACCCTGTTGTACCTGCAAAGTTGTTTGAGACCAGTTTTCTCCTTGCAAGGCCTTGCAAATTATGGAAAAAGTAAATTGAGAGGGGACTTTTAGAAACGCAACAGTCAGCAAAATCTTTGTGCCTCAGGTAGTCTGACAAGGACACCTGAACTGTTTTTGGCTTGATATTGAACTTTGATGTTTTTTGCTTATGCATAAGGGAATTGGACTTAAAGAAAGGATAATACCAGGACATTTTGACAGAAATGCTGCATTTTTTCTCTAACACTTCCAGTGCAGGGGAGAGTTAAGGAACCTTTTGGAATTCTGCAAGATGTTCTATATTAGCAGTGAGACAGAACCTGGGAGCTGAAGGCTCTATGCTCTTTGTCTGCAAGGGCTTATACAACCACAGTTCAATTAATATTTCTGATGAATTCTTACACTGATCTTAGCTTAGAGTTTAGATAGCTAATGCTGATGCTGACAGTTAACATGCAGTCTAGAAATCTGCTCAGAGAAATGCTTCTGTAAAAACCCGAAAATTTACATATCCCACTATAAAACTGCAAATGCAACTTCACAAGCAAACTTCTACATCTCAAACCTGTTTCATTCATCAGCAGTTAATGAACTTATTGCGGGGATCTTTCTTCAGTTACCAGCCAGAAGAAATACAACACAACGGATAATACAAACAGTAGATGCCTTTGTAACTAAAACTATGGATCACATCCTGCAGGAAAATAAAAATATATGAATTTTTCTTTGATGTTTAACAATAAAGAATCCTACACAACAATCATTCTTAACTAATGCAAATCATTCCCCACAGAGCAACAAATTGAAAACACCTAAGATAAATCTGAGAGGCTATTTACTTTGAATACTTTTCAATTGTTGTGCTTCCCCCAAACATACGTTACAACACAATTTTACGGGTTTTTTTTATACAGTGTCTTCATTTTGGATTCCTATCCTTATACGAAAAACATTAAAGCTTGTTCTTGTAGAAAACTTAAGAAAAACTTGTTCAGAACTATTACACCTAACGCCACATGACTTTCTGATCAAAACAAAAATAGCATATAATACAACAAATACGTGTTAAATACATTACAAATCCACTAGATTACTTCAGTTTTCTGTTTTCAAAAAGAAGGTACAAACAGGGAATCACGACTGAATAATGTTATTTCTCTTTGAATCCCATAAAGATTCGTAGCAGAACTTGACATGTTCAGCATTTTTACTGATGATCTGGGAGAAAACCTGCAATCATTGCTAGTAAAATCTGCAGATGTCACCAAGATTAGCAGATAGTCGATACTAATGAAAGCAGTACAGGCACACAAAATGATCCATCATTTACTAATCTAGACGTAGTAAAAAAAAATTATAATTAACACAGCCAAACAGAAAGACAGACATTTACGAACATGAAGTATGGAACCAAGGACTAAATCCTGTAAAGCAACAGATTTCAAGAATATCTGTCTACTACTAAAAATAATTCAACAAGGACTTCCTATACAATCCTGTGGCAAGTTGATTCAAAACCAATGAAACAGTGAGTACCAAAGTTGGCACTGCTGAGATTTTAAATAAAGTTCTATGCTCAGTTCCAGCAGACTTGTTTCCTAAATGGTGGGAAAAAAATGAAGCGAATGTATGAGAGAGCCACAAAACCAAGTGGGAGGCTATAGAAAATGCCTTAAATCAAATCATTTAAAGAGATAATACTTAGGGCAGCAAAAAGAAGGTTGCCTTGCAGCTCAATTACAGTGTTCAAAAAGTTTCACAGACAGAAAAGAGCAGCTAGTGAGGGACTACTTAATCTAGTGAAGAAAAGCATACCAAGAACTAATGGCTGCAAGTTAAATCTAGACAAATTCAAACTGAAAATAAGACACATGATTCTAAGCATGAAAGTGACTGAATACTGGAATAAATGACTAGAGAAGGGGCTAAGTTTTCATTTCTGATATCTTTAAATCAAGCTTGCCTGTCTCTGCAGATGACTTGCTTTAGCAAAACCCACAAATTGTGCTTTTGTCAGACTGGCATTCACCCTGAAGTAAAGGAAAAATTTATGACCAGGGATCTAGATGGGGTCAGAGAAGATAATCTCATGTCCTTTTCAGTCTTACCCTCCACGAATCTATCAATTTACTGAACTAATATAGAGAAAAAACTTTCTGACTGACTTTTGCCATCTGGATAACAATGTGATCCATAGCAGATTGTAAATCATACAGTAATAAATATATGTCAGACGCCATTGAGATGAATATATTCTTGCAATGCCTTCTAATTTAGAAATTTAGAGTTATTTAATATTTTACACATTAATTTTATTCTGGGTAACTGAATTAAGGTGAAAGGGTTAAGCAGACAGGCTAATGAAACACTGTGCCACGTACTTAGTTTAATGTGGTTGGAAAAATCAATGAACTTTGGTATGTCAGTTTGTAATCACAGATTTAATTGAATAACATGTCAAGTATTTTAAACTGTTTACCAATGTAAACAGAATCCAGCACTATAGTCATGGTAATAAACCAAGCTGCTTCCCCTGAATTCCAATCAGATTTGAACATGACCTTCATTTCAAGATCCCACACGCCAGACAGAGATCAAACAGCTATCATTATGTCTACAGAGTTCAGTGATTACACCTGTGATGCTGAAAAAAACATATTTGCTATTGATTCCCTCTCTAGAACACAGGTAATGACTGATCGGTTTGATATTCCTAGCAATGGTTACTCCCTCTTTGCGCATTTATATTCACTTCCACTTGATTATTGTCACTGGGAGGAGGAATGAATCATACAGCAAGTTTTACTGAGTCTACCTGAGAAGTGGTGAGGGCTGCTTTGTGCATGATCCCATGAAGGGAACAAGAAGAACAGGAGAAGCATCTCTTCAGTTTGTGTTGAGTGAGTTCCAGGCACAGCTGTACAACAGCTCATTACTCTTCTCCTTCTCCCTTTTACCAGTCCCAGGCAGTAGCTTCCCAAGACATGAAAGCATCAGAGAGGAGGTCACAGCCCTGTCCAAGCTGAAAGAGCTTGCCTCTGCCAGACCAGCACCAGGAGCAGATGATGTTTTCGTCACGGAACATGCATATTCCTGTCCTTTTCTCAGATGCAGTGAATGGTCTTTTTTTATTCTTTTTTTTTTTGTTTGTTTAACAACATCCAGATGCCTGCAATGCAGATGTTTTTACGACTTACCTATTTATGCTTCCATACCAGTCAACATAAAGACTTAAGTTCTCCCATTGGTACCATTGTTCCAATTCCAAAGTAGATGTCTAGCAGCAATCAGTTATATTGGGCTATACAAGGATCTATTTAATCCCAGTGATTAGAAAGTTCTTTAGGATAGACAGCTCAGATGGCAACACCTACACTGTAGACATCTAAAGTCAGGAGAAATGAATTCCACCCTGCATGCCTCCAAGCTCTCCTTAGCAAGCTGCAGAAGAACATTGCCTCCGAAGTGCCTGCTGGAGAGAACCAGCTCCTGTTTTACCAGATTGATCATGTGTGCAATGTAAAATTATGAAGCCACTTAAAACTATGAGCAGCCTTGCTCACATGTTCAGGCATGTTCTCGATTGTAGATAAATCTATTACATTTCCCAAGCACACTGTCATCTGAGATGTGATAGGAATTGTCTGTGCTGGTGCTGTGCAGCAGGGCAAATCCTGCATCAAACTGCTACTCATTTAGGAAAGCAGAAATCAGGGGAACAAACAGGCAGATTGATGTGGGAGTATACAGACAGTAAGGCAACATTAGTCAGCAGAGCAGGCAGTTGTCCTAGCACAAAACCGAGCAGGCTGTGGCCAAGGTTTTGGGCAACATCACAGCAAAAGAGAGCTTTAAAGAAGGAAAGGAAAATGATGGAAGGAGTGCTCTGCAGAGTTGTGGAAAGCATTGTGAAGAAAAAGTACAAATGTGTAAATCTGAAGGTATGGCAAATGGCTGACCGAAGTCAATACTAGAGGCTGACAGGAATGGAGGAATCATCTGTGCACTGAATCAGAGATGGAGAAGACTGGCAAAGATCTTGAAAGTGAAGAAAAGCAGCCCCTAATTGATGCAACCTATAGCAGCCTAGAATTCATGCAAAAGAAAAGAAGGTATTGAACCAAAGATTCATTCCTTCTGTTTTTGTGTACTTCTCTTCAATCTTAGATTACTCTTCTTTTTTTTCCATTATGTATCCTAAAACAGGACGTAGCCTTTCAGTAATATTGTAAAAGAGAACTACAGCTTGCTTATACACTTTACCAGAGTATGCAGTTTATTAAAGTGACTACAGACTATTAATTCTACAAAGTTAAGCATTTAACTTGGAGAACATCCTTATTAAAGCTATATATTTGACCTTCACTGACTATGGTGCATTTGCACAGTTTTCAAATAATCACAGAATATATAGCTTTTGCCTAGATTCTTAGAGATGGGAAAAAATACAGCATCTCTAAATTTCTGCTTTTTCTTTATACATATGTCTCCCCCTCCCCTTAGTCCAGTATACATCTAACAGTTTAAAACAACAAACAAAACTTACTCAGATGCAATGCAGAGGATAAAGCAGTAAACAGTGAAGCTTAATTAGCTGCATAAACATGTACAATAGAGCCCTCCTTAGGAGCAATCTAGGGTTGAAGCAATTAACTACAAAACCTGCACAGCTATAACCTGAGGTTTCCCTAGATCTTAAATATAACACATACAGTTTGCTGTCTTTTGCACTACCACTCTTTGTTATTATGCTCAATGTGTAGTATACTGTACATGCATAACACACATCTCTTTCCACTCTATGTCTGTGGACTGGTTTTATGATATACATGGTATTACGGGGTGAAATAAGTTTCCCTTGGTGAAATACAGCTTAAAAAATCTTCTGCCTTCATGCTGTCATTCACCACTTTTTTCCTTCCTTGTCTTTTTTTTTGAAGTTTTTTTCCCCCAGATGTCATTTCAGCAATTCAGCCTATTGCGTAGTAACTCCCTACACTGGTGCAGGAGAGAAAAGCTAGCTGTCATAGAAAACACATTAAGGAATTTATAACTCTACATGATTGCAAAGCACTACATAAAATATTGCACCAATTACAGAGCAGTAAAAATCTGTAACATTAGAGATTGATTCCCATATTACATATCCACAAAAGAGAAAAATTAAGGTCTTAAGGCAATTTTAAGAATAAAACATGTACCTATAAATAGAGTTAATGGCTTTGAACTCATACTCTTGCATACAAGTGTAGTGACCAGCTTATTCACTACCTCAGATGCCTCAAATTACTTCAGCCTTTGTGGTCTTCCTTGTACATCCTGGTAAGGGACCGCCACCTCTCAAAGCCCGATTTCTCTCCCACTGTCCTGCTGCTCCTGATTTACTGTGCATTATGTAAACTAGAAAGTTAACTCCTGAAGACACATGCAGGTTACTTTCCAATTGATCCTTAAATTCTTCCTACTCTTGGAGTCCATGTATGTTTTAAACCCAAAATTTTAAAGTTCTGTCTTCATGGAAGTTTGAAATATGCTGATAATAGTGTGTCTACAGTTCAGTCTGAAGTTTTCTGATGCAAAATCCACTTTAAAAACTCTTCCATGTTTCAGAAATTCCACATGATGCAGCACATTCATTAAACTGAATGATGCTGAAGCAGCAAAAATTGAAGGCCATCTCCTTTGCCCTCTATAACTTTAGCATGAAAATCAAAGGGGATAAATGTTTCATTGCTATGTTGAAGGAGCCATGTATAATGAAATGAAAAATACAGTGTTCACCGGTGGATATTAATTTACATGTTTTAGTTTTCATATCTCAGCTGTGTTGTTATACCACTGCTCAAATAAACCTGAAAAGGTGTCAGGAGATTGAGCACCATTTCTTTTAGAGAAGCAGTGCAGAAAAGTGACCAGGTATTAAAATCTTGATGTATGAAATTTTTTTTACTGCAAATAGGATGTCAAACATAGAACCCCTGCCATTTTTAGTACACTGTCTAATTTATGTCATGAGTAATGTCCATTCTTTTGCTTTTAAACTAGATCTTTCTGCTGTGTTCTTTTGTGCGTTGCTCTTAAGTATCCCCATGCATGTTGCAGTTCAGCACACTGTTGTCTGACACATTTGTTTCAGAAACAAATACACTCTTACGCAATTGCATTTATCTACAACGACAATCTACAATTTATCTGCTTGAATTTGGTCCAATTTTCTAAACTGTTTAGCATACTTTATCCTCTTCATAGTCCCTGTTAGTGCAATAGTGGGAGGTTTGGTAAGTGTAAGATTCAGCTCCTATCACAGGTCATTTGCAAAGACATCAGATATCACTGACTAACTGGCTATGCTTGGAAACTGCTCCCAGCCTTGCTTTGCTGAGGCCAGCTGATTTCTGCACAGAATATAAGGCCCTTACAGTGGTAAAAGCAAAGGGGAAAAAGAGAGACCAAAAGTAATCTTTTCTCCATTATTACCTGATTCAAGCAAAGTACATTTTTGACCTGTGAAATTTCACTCACATTCTGGAATAGTACAAAATTTTACCCTGCTTAAACAGTGAGGCTGGACCAGGTGACCACCCTACTGTGGTGTCTTCCAATCTTACCGATTCTGTGATTCTGTGAAAATATTTCTGTTTGACAAAGATACCAGAATCTGCCCATCTATATGCAGCTATTTAGAATTCAGTTGAATTTTAAAAACCACTTTAATATTGAGCAACCTGGTCTAGTGGCAGGTGTCCCTGGCCATGGCAGGGGGGCTGGAACTTGATGGGCTTCATGTCCCTTCCAACTCAAACCATTCTGATTATGAGAAATGGCCAAGCACTGAAAGAGAAATAAGAAGTAAGAGAAACTAAAGCAATAAACAAAAGCTGTGACATGGCTGCATGAGTGCTTGTGAGATGAGTGTGTGAACGTGTGGTAGTGTGTTCCAGACTGGACTAGCTGGTGAGCAGAAGAGACATAGAGCAGGTAAGACGGCCTAGGATCTGGGCAGGGGTAGGAGAGGCTGTCCTGCTATTCAAGGGATCAAAGGGCTGTGCAGTCAGCCACGTGAGTGTTGTGAGTGTGTCCCTGAGATATTGCTTAAGCACTGCTATTGTTTGAACCTGGAAACATGGAAACTGAAGTCACCTACACTGACACCCAGATCTCCGGGTACACCAGCCTGCGATCCAGAGGATAAGGAGGAGGAATCGCCAGGTCTTGGGGTCTACCCAAAGTGGCAGCCTTACAACATCCCTCAGCATAGTCACTCAAGTAGGCACTACAGTTATTTCTGTGGTCCTAATTTGATCTCTTTTGTACTTCTGTTTCAAAAGTCTGTCTTTAATTACATGACCTCATTTATTGTTTTCATATTTAGTGTTTAGGACAGATGATGTTTACCTAATGAGTTGCTGTGTATCCTTTCTTGCAGTTCCTAGGCCTCATTTACTGTGTGACATTCAAACCTTGAAATGAGGATGAAGCAATTCATTTCCCATGGGTCAGTTAAGAGAGTATCTAGGTGCTTCACTTTCAAGTGATGTTTTCTTCTTTCTCCAGATGTGGGACTGAGGCACACAGGATCTCCGTGAAAAGTCACAGCTACAGTTCAGTGTAATTAGCAATTACAGTTAGCAATTCAAGAGCATTAAAACGGGAACACACTACTAGCTTCCCCTCTCCAAAATCTGGTTTATGCACCTTTCCTAGCAGATACAGACCAAACTCAAGTTCTTCAGAACTGCACAAAGCTCCCTCAGAAACAAGACTGGTTTTTCTGCACCTGCAATCATTTGGTGTATTACTGAACCCCTTTTAATTTCTTCAATTAATGAAAAAGAGGTATGACTGTATTTTTATTACAAATACTTGAGCATCACTAAACCAATGCCATGCAACAGGATAAATCAGGCAATATAATAAAAAGCAAAAAACAAAGCAAAAAAATCATGCAATGTTTATATAGTTTCATCAGTAGTATATCTCCAAGCACATGTTGGAGGAGTTAAATATGTTGCCCCTGTCTTACTGATGACAAAGCCAACACACCTAGATATAACACATGGTTTGCTCTGTATCACCTATCAGATGAATGACACAGCTGAGAGAAGAGCCTCTCACAAAGCAGTTTTTTCTTCATGATTCCAAAACATTTTACAACCATGGATATTACTTACCATATTATCTACACTTGGATAAATTCAGTTGCAGAAGTATTACACAGCAGCAGACAGATTACACCGTAATCAGAGGGAGAAAACCCAGTCCCATAACTCTGCAGTCAGTGAAGCCCATCAGATTGTAACAGGCTGAGCCATGGAGCAGTTCTGAAAATGCCGTCCAAGTTTCTGCATAACTCCAAACAGGACCTACATGACCCACATGTAGAAACGTATCTATTTCCACAATTTAGCAGTTTATTCAGCAAAAATACATTCATCAGACATATCGTTGCTTAGTTTTAAATATAAAAAATATAGTTCTGTTTTCCAGGCAGGCAGATATACAAAAAAAGCGAAGAAATAAAAGGAATGATAAATTTACAAACAAGGAAGATAATACCATACTTCTTAAACAAAATACCTGATAGAGACTTTATCATTCCAGTTAAGTCCCTTATCCCAAAGTGAAATCTACATATTAATGCAGCTGAAGACTCAGGCCACACTCTTGACTAACCAATCACAAAAGTCACACTGTAGTTGTACCTTGTTTATTGTCTTCTGGAGTTTGTAACACAGAAAAATAACTCATTTACCTGAAGGTGTAGAATGTGTATTGACACTGCTCTTCCTGAACAATTGCTACTCGGTTAAGAGTTTGTATATTAAATTTTAACCCTGTGCATATGGACACAGGGCCAAGGCTTTATTTCCTGTTCTTCACAGGAAGGATATCTGTAATCCAGTAGTGGAACAGAGATGTGGCTACCTTGGCATGATCTGAAACAAAGAAAACACATTCCTCCTGAAATACCTCCATGACATTTCTAAACAGTAAAGAAAAAGACTTGTGTGAACATCTGTTTCCATTCCATATTAGCATTTCAGTAAAACCAATGCAGATATTGGAGCCTGAAGACTAATACATATGGATTTCTTTATAAGCAGGTGCATTTTATTTTAGGTCAGTCATTTGTATGAGAAACAATTTTGTTCCTACACTTTGAAATGTCCTATTTGTCATGATTCAATATTTCAGAAAAAATGACATTGAAATGACATGATCATATATGCAAGGCTTCTTTCCGTCTGGAGAGTAATTTCACACATCATTATTTAACTTACAGTAGTACCTAGAAGCCTCAGTTGAGAATGAGTCATATTGTACATATAGCTGCATTAAAGCCTCAAAATGCTACAGCTTCTGTCTTAATTCAGAGATTACCTATGTGACTTTATTGATTTTTAATGATAGGACTTTCCACAGTACTTATCACATAATAATCACATTTAAGATCATTCTATAACATTATGCTAATGTAGTTTTCAAATTTATTTTCCTTTTCTTGGAATGCTCATTTATTCAAAAAAAAAAAGAAGTGTAAATTTAATCATTTTGAGGCCTCAGTATATCCAGCCTCTGCATTGTTGGCATACAGTTAACTGTATTACTTCTGGTCTGCAAAATGTACCTCCCCCTGCAATGAAGACTTATATAAACGACAATTCTCAAAAAAAGGCAGTTAAAAGAAGCTTCTAGCTCTGCCATGAGTGATAATTTCCTAGGCAACAAGGGAAGAGTATTTTTGAGATTTGAAACTAACCAAAAAGGGAAAATGTTAATAGATAACAGAATGAAGTTGATGAGTAGAAGTTCATAAATGAGTTAATAAATTAGGAGATAATGACTTTTTTTTTAATTAGGCGATCACCTATGCTTTAATAATTGATGCGAAATGGGAATTAAGTAGCTCTCATTTCAAAAGCTGGTTTCCAGCAAAGGGAGCATTAATTCCAGTCACAGCTCTTCTCCTTTGCCCACTGCATGGTGGAGAACATGAAGGTCTCTGGCTTCCTTTTGCAAATGACCATGGACTTTCTAACAGAGATCACAAAGCCCCCATCATGAGAAATCCACGTCTATGTGACTTCTAAACATTCTCTTCCCTGCACTTATGGAAGATTTTAGGTAGAGGTAAGTACTTTTATTGAAGACTACCAAATAAATGGAAATAGTAATAGGGCATTCTGTTCTCTTTTACAGACTGAGAACAATGACATTTTAAACAACCATGTTGACACAAATACCCTAGACCAACCTCAACTTTGTCTGATCACTCATGTACAAGGTCAGAGGTAACTTGATGGAGTAATCTGAAGCACAAAGTACAAAGTAAGTTGATGGAGGATGATAACTAAACAAAACAACTAGTACCTCTGAACCATAGAGCTTTTCTTGTTTAAATATTTTTTCTCATTTAAATGGAGGGCTAAAAGATAATACTTCCTGTTGGTAATTTTTGTGTCTGAATCTCCCTAGTATTTCCTTCTCCTGCAAAATTTATCAAACCCTACCACCACCCCTGTTAGGCCTTTCTTCGATATGACTGCAAATATTGTGATCTAAGAGCTTCAGATAAAACAGAAATTTATTTCTTGTTTCTTTTTTCTTTTGGATGCACTGTGATTTTCAATCTGAGTAACATGCTAAGAGATGCAAAGGAAATACCAAATCATGGTATTGAACCATGGTTTTCAATGAGTGATCTGCAGACCTTGAGCAGCCCATGGCTTTATTCTAAGGGTCTTTGGAAAGTTACTAAGAAAACCAAATTTATCATAAACTTTGGCATAAACTTGCGAAGTGGAACTTGGTAACCTCAGTGGAAAGTTAGATGAAACCCTAACATATATATAAAGAAATAAAAGACATAATGGTATGTACAATTTCTAAACTTTACTAATGGAGAATGTGCACTTATATGAAGAGATTGATCCCTCCTCATTTTTTTCTTCTGCTTCCCTTCCTGGAATTAAAGATAAGACTGAACAAAGCACAGCACCCATCTTTACTTCTTTGATGCTGGCATCTGAAGTAGAATCATAACAATGGGAAAAAGGGTTAACATACTGCTTCTTGAACTACAGGGAATAAAATGTTTATTTTGTAAAAATAATACATCTTCCTAAAATCAAGGGGTTTTTTATCATGTTAACATGGAATGACCTTTCCTTCTAGTACATTGCACCCCAGTAAAAATAAAGAAAAAAAAGACAAGATAATAAGACAAACTAGTAAAAAAATTAGAGATTACTATTACATACTGTGCATTTTTACCTTCATAAACAGCCCTAACTTGTCTTTCTATAATAACAACTTGAATTTGTTAAGACAACAGATTTTTGTAATAACTCTTATCACCTGCTCGTTGGGAGTGAAAACTGAAATGTAAAAAACCCACACTGGACAAGAAGACCTGGTTTTGAACCAAACATAGGGAAAAAAAAGGTATAATTAAAGGCCTAATTCAAAGTAAAATTTCAGAGCACTATATTTTCATTCACTGAATTTTCTGAATTACAAATAGAGTGTATTTGTTAAAGTCTGCTGAGGAAAATTAATGGCTAGCAGGTGCTTAATTATCCTTTAATAATTTATAAGAATGTATTTTCTTCTTTCTTATGTTGTTGTACCTCATGAATATCAAATCAACTACTATGGTTACACCACTGTGAATGTGGAATGAGATTAGAATTGAGCCCAGAGTGACAGCAGTTACTATGGAAAAAAATCCACTGAAGATTAAACAATTCCAGGCTGTACCAGCAGAAACATTAATGAATTTTAAAAATCACTCAGGAAATTGTCTTCTGCTTTTTCAAGTGACTAATACATACATTGGAAAACTAGGGGTTTTAATTTGCTTCTGTTTTCTCTCTTCAGTTTGACATTTCTGCTATACAAAAGTAAACAGAGCAACTTGCCTCGAGGCTGCAAAACCCAACAGGACTCCAACCATCTTGTATAAAATTTAGATAGGGCGTGTAAAGAATATCCTGAATGTTGTCACTTCAACAGTTCCATCTTCATTTAATCAAGAGGAGCTGAATTAGGTCATTCAATAAAGGGCCAATACCATTTTCACTATTCCTGTTGAGTTCTACTTGGTTTGCACACGTATGTTACATCCAGTGAGACAATGTGATTATAATTAAGATCGGAGATGGTAGGCTTGAAATGCAGAGAAGGATTTTGTCCCACGTATATGTGGATACTTCACATCCCTCAGAACCTTCAGGGTGGTCATACTGCATATCTACCCCTAAAAGAATACATATATACTTCTCTAAGGGTGTCCTTTTCAAAATGTATCAGCTCTGAACTCCACAGGCAGGAATTCTCTCTCTTCTGTGTTTGTTCAACACACAGCATTCAGCAGGCTCCAGTCTTGATGAGGATCTTTAGCCACTATCATGCTATAAATTATTTAATGAAGTTACAAGCAGATGTCTCTTCTCTGAATGCTATTGCTAAGCCTCTGATGGCTCTGATCTTAATTACACTGTTACCACACTACTATCATCTCTGCTGTTACTCTTCAAAAGACTTAGAGTACAATCTAAAATGGTTGAGATTCTCTCATCCTGCACCCAAGTGTTCTCAACTCTGATTAAATTCTTTGGGAGGCAAGAAAATTCACCACATCTTGTAGATTTTTGTCTGATGCTGCAACACAAGTTCTAATGACTGGTAGCAATGACTGTTTAAAAGAAGACTATATGGAAAATGAATCATTATACCTTATGTGGACTACATGCTGATCCCACATTCACTTGAGGAACTATTAACTGTACAAGAAGAGATTCTACTAAAATTATAGGGGTTATAATAGAGAACAGAAGGAGGTTGTGCCTCAGGGATGAAAAGATTTAGTAAGAGAGTAATTTTTCTTTTTATGAATGATTTCAGAATATCATTTGTTATAAAGAGTAACTTTAAATTTTTACATCATCAACAGTTATTTTTTTGAAACTTAAACCAGATGTTCATATTTAAACAAAAACAAAACTGTAAATCAAAATTTAGCTTGCAAAATCTGTGTTTTAATGAAGCCACATAGGTGACCAGGAAGAAATAACATAATGGGTTTTATTGATTCTTATGAATGCAAAATTAATCCTTAACTGGATGAGTGAAATCTCCATGATAAACAAGTTAATTTCTGCAATTTAAAAAGTCTACGAAAAGAATGTATTAAAAATATGCTTTAGATATGATTAAGTTTTAAAACACTTCAGATTAAAAAAATACTGGTTTAAACCCCTGAATCATCTTGTATTCTGTAGTTGCTGTGAAGTGAGAAAAGCTTCCATATTGATTGTAAACAAATGGAAAACAGGGATATCACTGTATTTTTGGTGGAAATTATGCTTTCAAATCTTGTATAAGCATATACTTACTATTATATAATTATTTACAGCTTCGTAATTGAAAAAAGAAAAGGTTATGTGAATTTTAATTCACACAAAAATAGCAGTATATGAACATGAGTGAATGGTACCTACCAGGAGACATCATGGATTGTTCTTGGAATTGTTGCAAAGCATCCTTCAATCTCTCAATATCCTGTAGCAATACAAGGGATTTCAGCTGATGTAGATGAGTCACATCGGAGGAAGAGATGGTGCGAGATTCAAGATATTGTAAGAGCTCTTGGGCAGTTGCTGAATTTACAGCAGCATCTCTGCATTCTGATTTCTCTGGAAAAAGATTTAGAAAATCATGTTAAAAACATTCAGTGAGCACAGAGAATTTTCCTAATTATACTTTCTTTTCAAAAACAGCATCTTCCTTTTCAGTATAACTGACAACCAAATATCAGGTACTAAAGAGCAGCTTGTTCCTCCCATTTTTTGTTAAATATTAGAACAATGGTAAGGACAAAACGACAGAATTCAATAACTAAAAACGACAATAGGATTCATAATGACAGGAATGCAAGAGGAATCAAATTTTCAAAATTAGCAGAGGAAGAAGGTGTGATGAAGAAACTACTGTGGCCAAAGCACTGTGTTTTTGCTTTCTACACACTATGTATTATAAATTGCACACACATTTGAAGAAGGGAACAACTCTGTGGAACTACAGCAAAGCACTTCTGGAGGCAAACAATTCTCTTGGTATTGCACCTTTATGTTTTTATTTAAAAAGCAGGTATTACAGTATGCAAGACAGCAGAGAAGGACAGACACTGCTGCAGTGGGTTGACCTTGGCTGGGTGCCAGGTGCCCACCAAGCTGCTCTATCATTCCCCTTCCCAGTGGGAGAGGGGAGAGAAAATAAGATGAAAAACAACTCATACGTTGAGATAAGGCAGTTTGCTAAAGCAAAAAAAAACCCCAAAAAACCACTAGCGGAAGTTTGCGCACACATAAGTAAAGAGGAAAAAAAGTTTATTCTCTAGTTCCACCAGTGTGTGATGTACAGCCACTTCCCGAGATGCAGGGCCTCAGCACATGTAGTGGCTGCTCCAGAAGGCAAAGTTCTTCCTCCCTCCCTTTGCTTTTATATCTGAGCTAATGTCACATGGTATGGAATATCCCTTTGGTTAATTTAGGTCAGCTGGCCTGGCTGTGTCCCCTCCCAGGATCTTGGCCATTCCCAGCCCCTTGATGGAGGAGGGAATACTGGAGAGACAGCGCTGATGCTCTGCCAGCGCTGCCCACCAGTAGACAAAACACACAAAACACTGGTGTGTTATCAACACCTTTCCAGGGACCAATGCAAAGTACAGCATTGTGAGGGCTGCTGTGTACAAATGAACTCCAGCTCAGCCAGACCCAATACAATTGTTTATACAGTACTGAAGCATAAATTCATTCTTCCATTCCAGTAACAATGTGTTGTCTGTCCCTTTAACCAGACTTCCTTTAATTCTGCTATTTACCAGCAAGACACCCGAGAAGTACAGAATTTTCCCGATTCAGCTTTTTAACATATGTACTAGAAGTATAATTCAATGTGACCATCTGAAAATGCTGTTAAAAGCAATGGCTTCCAATTTTATCTAAAAAAAATAGGGAGTGTTAAAGTCATTCAACTAGAAAAGGCAAACAGCATAATATCAGGTCTATATATAAACTGGGATTTGCCTAACAAGAAAGTTAGTTACCCTCTGATTTTTAGATGTCATATCTCATCTGCAGATGAACTTTCTTTTACCTAAGAATTCCTCTCTGTGGATTCCAAGGGCCTCACTGGCTCAACACTCCAATCTGCTGGTTTGAAACCAGGGTCAGTCAGTCTGTCAAAATCTGCCAAAACCTGAACTTGATTTCCAGGAAAGCTAGAAGTTCAACAACACTCTTTCTTAAAACTCAACATGCAATACAGCTGTGGACAATTGATCAGGTTTCTGTTCTTGGTCATGTATTAACAGCAGAACTTGAGGAGTTTGCAATTTTGCTCAGTCACTCTGAAGTTATGTTGCGGATAGGTAAAACCTTGCAAAATGAAGGCCTTGTTACCCTTGTAAAATCATGGTTCACTTCTGTTACTTTGGCTAAGTAAAAAGGCCTCTGGGAACCAGTTCAGCTAACTTAGAAGTAGAGAAAACAAGTTACATAACTTTCGCATGATCACCTCGTGGCTTATGGTGACTGGTTGAATTATTGTTTGTTGTGTTTCAATGGTACGTATTCTGATAAGGGCTAACTGCTTAAAAAGGCTTGGTTTTTTGTAATAAAGCTCGCTCTCCTTCGCACCTGCCTTGGAACTCTGTATCTCTCCATCGACACATGCTTGCATTTACTTAGCCATACAGTGAAGTAGTAAAATTCTTAATTTTCGTGATGGAAATACTTTAGCCAGAAAGTAGGACAGATTTCAAATGCTAGGCTTAGTATGAAGACCTGATGCAGCAGAAAAATTTAACATTAAGCAAAGAAAATTCTATGTATAAAGCTTGAAAAAAATATCAACATGAAATCTCTGATGTCATCTTAACAAGGTATATAAAGTAATTCTATAGTGAAAAGATGTAATTTACAGTACTAGAAGCCAACAGCTCTGACTTAAGATGGAATAATACAGGTAGGTAAACTGTTTAATATTCTTCATTCAGCTCCACAGTGACCAGTGAACATTCAATAGGCCATTAGAGATAACATCCATGAAATTCTTTTAAAAGTACTATGGAATGTGCATTAAGCATCAGTTCCCATTCATTCTATGTTCACAAGTATTTTATGCCAATATACTTTCCCAGCGCCAGTAAGTATCTTCTCCTTTCCTCTTACATGCTGTCTGTCTAGATTTCCTTATATAATACAAATAAATCTCCTCCTGGAAAGGAGGAAATTATAAAAGTAGATTGGTTCAGAGATACTAAGCATTAAAGTAGTTTAGGATAGCAAGTGTCCTCAACTGAAGTTCTATGAAAGCAAGTAATCCTTCTGGGTGTTTGCTTGCAGAGGGAAAAAGAATTTGGCCCATTTTAACCACTTGTCCCAAGTGCGTTGCAATGTTTAAGAGAAGAGTAAGGAATATCATGTATATTTTTAAAGACAGAGCACCACAGTTTTCTTCCATTGATGTGAATTCTTACACAATTATGTACACACCAGAAAGTGAGACAAATACTAAGTACTCACATGTCTTACTGGATTCAAGAGAGACACTTCTTTAGTAGATTTGTCCCGTTTTACAGCAGTAATAAATGCATATCCATTTTCCCCTATGTGGTGATACTCATGAAAAGAAAGGAGAAAGAGTGGTACATACTGTCAGCAAAATAAATTTGTTGTGTTGCCTGCAGGAAGTCCAGAATGCTATCTGCCTTTTCATCTATGTCTTTTAAGCCTGCTGCTTCTTCTACGTTGTTTTTGTCAGGCTGATACGTAAAATCCACACCGGTAGTTTTTGTTACCAAGCCAGCTGCTCTCCTTCTTTCTTTCTGTCGCTTCTTTTTCATTTTCCTCTTTTTGTTTTTGCTTATTTTGGGACTGTCTGTCTGCTGCAGCTGTAAATTATCTTGAACAACAGTCTCTTGAATTCCAGAATCTGTTTGTTCTCCATGTAAATTACTACAGATTTGCAAACTGCTCTTTTGTTTCTTCCTTCGAACGCGCTTTCTCTTGGTTTGCCCTTGATATTCCTCTTCTGCGGATTCAAAAGAGACAAGAGAGCTGTAAATAAGATCTGTAATAAGCATTTTAGAACTGCCTACAATGAAATACGACACCCTTCAAATTCTGGGATACCTGAGTGGCTCTAACCTTGCTTTTATGCTTACAATGTCTTTCAGTACTACAATGTCAAAGCCAACTTTTCTGAACGCACTGAGTAAGAAGACAAGCTCTTTTCCCTTCTGCTTTCAATGAAGACTGTATTCTCCTTCATGTTACATACTTTACATCTCATTTACTTTCTTAAGGCAAATAATATGGTTCAACACAGAGTGAGGTCAAAAGAATCCCCAGAGCAAGAAACAGTATGGGCAGGCTGGGGGACACGGCATGAGAGAGCTCCCCAAAGAGTCCCACACCACCAGTTTGTAGACTTGACCAAGAACACAAATAGAATGCACTTAATTTACAATGAAAGCTGATAGTGTTTATATTGATGATATCCATTCATGACAGTGCTGTGCTTTCAAAACACCAGGCATCTGTTTATGACTCATCTACTTTCTCCTCCTTAAACATTCTCCTCCTTTGGGATATCTTACTGCTAGTTCAGTTTTGGACATCAGCTTTATAGGAAAAGTGTGCAAGGCAATAGTGACCTTGGTAAGTAATCTCCAATCTCTTTAACAGCCTGCCTTGGTTCTGTTGTTCCCTTGCTACATTATAATTTCCTTACTAGCTAATTCTTCAAAAGGCTCAAATGTCACTGGAAATAAGTTCCTCTTGCTCTCCAAGACAGCTTTTGTGTTTCTTTACTCAGATCTTATCCCTGTACACAAAGCCTGAGCTTTAAAGTAATCTCTGAACTGACTGCTCCTCCCCCACACTCACTTCTGAGTGTTAGCCTCCCTAGCATGAGCCAAGGAAGATTGCCAGAATCCATTTTCCCTCTGAGTGCACTGCTGCTGAAGTTCATATTCATATTGATAATAATTCCTGTCTAACTGGAATGCCCTCATTCATGGTGTAACAAAATCCTCACAATTTAAACATCAAGGACTGCAGAATGCCAGTGTTCTTCTATGTATTGAGTTTGCATGGCAAGATTTTGGTCACAGGGGTGAGTTCTGTGAAAAGTTGCCAGAAGCTTCCCCTGTGTCCAGCAGAGCCAATGCCAGCTGGCTCCAAGACGGATGTGCCGCTGGCCAAGGCTGAGTCATCAGTAATGGTAGTAACGCCCCTGGGATAACATAGCTAAGAAGGGGAAAAAGTTATTGTGCAGAAGTAATTGCAGCCAGAGAAGAGCAGAGTGAGAACAGGTGAGACAAACAACTCTGCAGACATCAAGGTCAGTGGAGAAGAAGGTGCTCCAGGCACCAGAGCAGATTCCCCTGCAGCCTGTGGTGCAGCCCATGGTGAAGCAGCTCATGCGCTGCAGTCCATGGAGGTCCACGTTGGAGCAGAGATCCTCCTGTGGAGGACCCTACACTTGAGGAAGTGTAAGCCCAAGGGAGGCTGTGACCGCATAGGAAGCTCAGGCTGGGGCACACTCCTGGCAGCATCTGTGGCCCTGTGGAGATAGGAGCCCGCACTGGAGCAGGTTTGCTGGCAGGACTTGTGACCCCACACAGGACCCACACAGGAGGAGTCTGCTCCTGAAGGACTGCACCCTGTGGGAAAGGACTAACACTGGAGCAGTTCATGAACAGCTGCAGTCTGTGGGAAAGACTCATGTTGCAGAAGTTCATGGAGGACCATCTCCCATGGGAGGGATCCCATGCCAGAGAAGGGGAAGGACTCCCTTCCCTGAGGATATGAACTGCCTGTAACCCTCATTCCCCATCTCCCTGCACTGCTGGGGGGGAGGAGGTAGAGAACTGGGAATAAAGTTAAGCCTGGGAAGATGGGAGAGGTGGTGGTGGTGGGAAGGTGCTTTTAAGAATTGATTTTACTTCTCATTATCCTGCTCTGATTTTGATTGGTAATAAATTCAATTAGTTTCCCCAAGTTGAGTCCGTTTTGCCCATGACAGTAATACGTTTTGCCCCTGCCCTGATCTCAATTCATAAACCTTTAGTTATATTTTTTATCCCCTGTCCAGCTGAGGAGGACAGTAATAGAGTTGCTTTGGTGGGCACCTGGTGTTCAGCCAAGGGGAAAACACCACATTCTAATGTTTTGCTTTAGAAATTTAAGCCATTAATCCTTCCCTCAACCCCAACCTTCATGGTTCTAAATTCCATACAGTGCCCTGAGCCTAGTACTCTTATTTATCTGGCTTTACACCATTCCCTTAGGGTCAAAGCCTCCATGCTTGGCTAACGCTGGTGTAATACAAGGGAGACATCTGAAGCCCAATGCTTGTTTCAGAATGATATGCATAATCTCCTGAACTGTCTCTGACATTCTCAGCTTGTTCGGCTTTCTCATCACTCCTCCCCCTAACCACTCTTTGTCGCTATTTCCTCCATGGTTGGAGGCCCTCTCTTTAATTTCTGTTTCTTTTTCTGTCTTGAACTCTGTCAGCTCTGAGCCACTTTCTCTTTAAATATCACTACAGACTTTTAGTTCTTTAGCTGTCAGATGACTCACTGCAAAGCAATTTTTCATACTTTCAATGAAGAAGGCTGCATAAAAATAAATTTGCTGTATTGTAATTGAACAACACAGCATGTTAAAGACACGCCAAACGTCACCCTGGACCCACAGTGTGGAATGTTTTGCACCCATGGTATTTGAGCTAAATATCTTTATATGTGATTTGGACATATGGGATGTGGGAAAAATAACGTCTGTGTCATCCTGAAGGAATAAAATATCAGAACTGAAGGCAGATATGAATGGTGAAAGATGCTATAAACAAAACATCAATGTTTCATCTTGAGACCTAATTTGGATTTTCATGGGAGTATTTGTGTTATAATAGGTGAATTTTACTGCAAATATATATACATTGTTTTGCAAAATTCCTCAGACCTCTGTTAACCTGAACTGCACTGTTTGCTAATAACACTACTTTAATCTATGCTCTCAACAAAGTGGCCTAACTTGCTCTTTAGGCATCTGAGATCCCCAAATCTCAGCGAAACTACAGCATGTTGTGCAGCCAAGCACCTTCCTTTGGTTTCAAATCACTTGAAAAAAACATGGCAGAAGCCAGGATGGAGCTTAAAATAATTGATGTTTTGAGTCAAATCCAAAAGTTTCCTTATCCTAGATAGCTCAGGACAGCAGAAGGTCTGTAGAGACCATGGTGAAGATGTCAAAAGGCAGAATGAATGTAATCTTCCCACGTGTAGGTATTAAGATAAATGCCTGACTGAAAGGAAACCAGAACTATGCTGACTTTCCTCCAACACAGGAAACAAATCAAACACAAGACTCTGCCTAGTTCTCTTGAGGAGCTGGAGTGGCAGTCCTTTAGCAGTTTTTGTCATTCTTTGCCCTGTATTTTAGTATCTGCTTAGTATCTACTGTTCCGTGTGTGGGAGCTACCAGTGATTCAACATCAGGAACAGCTGAAATTAGATGCTTACGAATGCAAAGCAATGCACACAAAAGGGATTAATTTGAACAGCTCACTGGTAGGGGTAAAGTGAGCTGTTATCAGCCCAGGAAAAACAAAAGCCATACCTGTGCATCAGCATGGAAAGCTCAATGAAAACATTTGCTCAGTGGGTATCAGTGATCATAACAGCCAACACCTTGTTTGCATACATAAGAAAAGAGATGGAAAATAACAGGAAAAATATTCAAAAGCTATTCTATAAACCTGTTGTACTGTTCAAGCTTGTAATGCTGTGTTTCTTAGCATAATTCCAGAACAGTAAGATTTTGGCAGGCAAGAGGAGGGCTCTCGCAGAAGTTAGCAAAGAAAGAAACTCCAAAAAGATTTGTATGATTTGATAGAAAGAGTAACAAAATAGACTTCATTTCTGCCTCCTCATGTGAAAACAAGGTGA
Source organism: Amblyornis subalaris (assembly GCA_018881555.1). Lineage (NCBI taxonomy): Eukaryota > Metazoa > Chordata > Aves > Passeriformes > Ptilonorhynchidae > Amblyornis > Amblyornis subalaris. Next base: position 7,276,748 of record JACAXG010000020.1, read on the forward strand.
CATGCAATTAATCTGAGCTGTTTCACAAGATAATAGATGAAAGTAAAACCTTTTTTCACTAATGGTACAGTTTGCAACAGATTTCCCACGTGTGTGATATGCACAGGAGCCAAGAATTTGATGGGATTCAGGAACTGGTTGTTCATATAGCCAGCAAGGCTATCTGATTACAACAGCCATGCTAAAATATAAATAAGAGTTACACAAGAAATATACACCATAAAGTTTATGTCACAGCCCACACAATGACCTTAACAAATGACACATTCAGTGGGATTCACCTCCCACAGCTTTAGCTGCCTGAAAATACTTAGCGCATACTTAGACCTATGCTTCCTCTGATAACCCAAGAGACACTTGCCTCTTGAGTGGTTTATCTAATCCTAAACCAGCAGGGATGGAAATGCAACCTGAAGGACTTCATCTCTCTCTCTCCCCTTCCATTAACCACAAAGGAAATCAAGATGAGGAATTTTGACTAGATGCTTGCAACAACTGAGAAGACTGATTCTCTACATTTCAAGCCAGTAGAGAGGCCTGACAAAATTTCAGTAGATACAAATTTGGTTCTAATAATTTTTCCCACTGACAGAAAAGGTTTGTTATATCAAAGCTGTGTAATTATAACAAATGCAGGGAATATATACTATGCAAGTAAGTACTTAAACAACAACTATAGGAATACCAGCTTTTGAAACACACTAACTCTAGCCACAACTATAGCTACAGCTTGTTCTAATTCCACAAGAGCTGATGAGTCTTCTCTTTCTGTTCCATAATGGTTTGTCACCTCTCTCCCTCCTAAGACCTATCTCTGTTCCACAAGTTGCTTAATTGATCACATAATCCAATTATCCAGAAGCAATTGACTCTAACCTGTTTAGTCTGCACTTGGTCCTCTTTCAGACTGAGCAAAGTGTCTTCCAGATGGAATGCCTATATACATTTTCCAGTCACAGTCATAATTACATAGGCATTTCTTTCAGCCTTAATAAGAACACCTTCCTCAGGAACTGTTCAGAGTTAATCTTTTTTTTTTGCATAGATTACTTCCTGGATGCAGTTTACCATGCAGGTGCACAGTCACACCACCCTGACTGACAGTATGATATGGAAATGGGAATGAGCAGTCTCAGAACGGAAGTCAGCACTAAAAGTCATTTTTTAACAGCCTATCTTATCTTGTCTGAAAGATTAAAATGTTTTCTCCATCCAAACCGTGTATTTCTTTAACAGAACAGAGGTAGAAATATGTCAAAAAACAGCCTTAAAATGAAATAAGGGAACTCAGTTTATACATACAGCTTATTGAATTTTGATAATGAAATCAGCACAGCCAGTTTCTATCTTCAAGGAAAAATAGAAAACAATAAAAAATAGAAAATAAAAAAAATTATTGACATCAAGATTTCCAATAAGCTAACTTTTATTAAGCTCTATTATACTAGCAAGTTGCTTTGTATTCATCACCCGAGCAGCTGGAGACACAAAGAGATTAAATACAAAGTTTAACATAGGCTCAGAGCAACAGCTGACTTCCTCCTGTCCAGACTAACCACCAGCATGAACAAATTGCTGGCAACTCCATGATGGAAAAGATAAGCTTCGTCGAGTTTATCTTTACTATCTCAGTTCCTTCAGACAATGCCAGATGGAAACATTGTGGGACAGCATCCTGTAAGACAATGAAAACTAGGAGGCTGATTACTTAGGTGTCTGCAAGTCTAAGGGATACAAAGCTCCACAGAATGCCAAAATGAAGTTTGGTTCTGAGAATAAGCTCGGATTTTTGAATGCTAAGGATTTTTAAAAACCAAGTCCCTGTATATTATTAGAACAAACTTTGAGAACAGGGGAAAGAAAAAAGAGAAAAAAAAGGAAAAAAAAAGTAAAGCAGACCGAGGAAAACAGTCAAAGAATATCCTCTCAGCTTTAGAAATCTGTATAATGTGCTCATCATGACTCAAGTATGGCAGCTAGCTCTCCTGTTCAAGTCCCACAGTTGGCTGTCTGGATGTTGCTCATGGTAATTCTGTAATTCTGTTGGGTTTTGTTTGTTTGTTTTTTTTTCAGATGAAACAGGACATATGTACCTCCTGATTTTTCAGCCAGTTTAAGCTCTATTCTTCTCCTTGATATACTGGATGAATTTTCCATGGTGTACCATGCAGTCAATGCAGAGGAGTTTAATTTTGGTTTAGGGTCTTGTAAGGGGAAAAAAATAATGTTATTTTTAGTGCCAATTAAGATATCTGTAGCTGCAATTTGACCAAGAGTGAAAAGCTGTGGCTAGTGAATGTAATAAAATGGAATGGTTCATTAGAATACAAGCAATATTGGAAAGATCTCAGGAGCACAAGATGATGTTCATATTTTTACACTCTTTTTTTGGGGAAATTGCTTCAAATCATCACTTGAAATCAGAGAAAGAAAACCCATTTCAAAACGTCAAAACTTTTAGTAATGTGCCACACCGGTAATGTTGGAGAAAACTGCAAAAGACTGGAAGCTGTTTAGGATAGATACCGTCTTTTATTTGTTCATTCACACTATGTTTGTGTGCTCACAAATGAAGAATTCACATAAAACTGGCAAATGTTGCATAAGTGCTGCCTACCACAATGGAGTATTACCTTCTGTATTTTAAGCAAATCCAATTAACAGTAATGACATAATCAGTTAAAGGCATTTACCACTGTCTGCATAAGTCTTTGATCCTAAATGTTTACCGGACTGTATATACAGATGAATTTCTCTTACTCATAAGTCAAATTCCTGCCATAGGAGGAATCGTCCTTGGTCACAACAAACAACTACCTAGTTCTATATCCTGTATCAAACAGTAGCCATACACTGCATTAAAGGAAACTTTGGACTTACACAGTGGTATAATGATGGCCCTTCTTTTGCACTTTTTACCCTGATAATTGCCATAATTTTATTTGCTTTTTGATTGCTGCTGAGTGCTGAAATGTTTTTTCCACAGTTATTCATCATACTGTAAAATCTTACTCCTGCTTGGTAACAGTCAGTTCCAAGCTCACCATTTTGCAGGTGAATTTTGACTGGTTACTTTTTCCTAAGTATATCCCTTGACAACTGTCTAAGATGTGTTTCATCCCTCATTTTTGAGCAATCACTCAATCTGGGATTACACTGCACCCAGCTCTTGCCTTTAGTGCAGGTGGTATCCATGCAGCCATCAGGCAACCTTCTGATATCACTGTTCACTCTTCTTACCTGACCACCTATTGAACACAAGCCTCCAGTTGTGATCTCCCTGTTTTGAGAACTGCTGCACTCTTTCCATCTACTTATCTATTCTGGGGCTTCATCTTTCATGCTATGTCTATGTGTCCTCTTTGGTGAGGGGTTTTATCAAAAACTTGGTGGAAATGCAAGGAAACCACATCAGCTGTAGCATCCTTATCTATATATTTCCAAGGTCTTCAAAGATTCCAAGATATTTGTATGCTTCCTCTTTGCAAACCTTCTGTTGATCTGTCCCATGCAGATCACAGGTTTTCAAGCATCCACAAATGTTGTTATAAATAAAAAAATATAATAATCCTGGATGGGTTTTGGGGTCCCTTGCAGTCTTCCTGAAAGCGTGGCGTTTGTCCGGCGGTGCACACACACACACACACGCGCGTACTTAGTTGAGGCAGAGTCGGAGGGATTCTCCTTATGTGTTCCATGAAATAGGTTTATTCCATGAATCGTCAGGGAAGGAGAGAGCCCAGAACAATGGAGGGGTCAGGGTTTTATCCCAGGGGCAGTGGGGGCGGAGAGACAACAGGGACCAATGGGTTGAGGGTCGGGGGGCGGAGAGAAGGCGGGGTAATACAACTTCAACCAATAGGGGTAAACGAGGGGAGGAGTGGGGTACAGGAATAAATGGGATGCCGAGTAAGGGAGAACGCTCTAGAACTGAACCTGGTAAGGGAACAAGGAATAATAGGCTGCTTGGTCACTCCTGCAGCTGACTCAAACACTGCAGCACTCTCTGCTGCAGGTTCAGCTACCTCTACACACAAATATTATTTTGTGTCATAATTTGTGCTGAACTGCTAAAAACAAACATCTGGATTACTGGCTTGCAGTTCCCTGGATGATTTAAGAACAGTTTTAAAAAACTAACTTTAGACTATCCAACCTCAAAGTCTCTGACAACAAGGCAATTTGAAAAGCAAGCAGCTATGCATCATTGTCAGTAATGTGGGCGATCTTTTTTCCTTAATTTCTATCAGAAGGTTTAGGTGAATAAAATCTGGTACTTGAGATTTTATTTTAAAAATTTATTTTATTGCATGACTATTAAATCACTTCAATTTCACAAAGCCAGAAAGAAGTGCTGCATCATGGGATTCTCCACAGTATTTTTTCCACAGCTAACATCAATGCAAGGGATTTATTTAACTTCTTTGAAACAGGCCTCTCTAAATACTCATTCTACACCATGATCATTGGCTCAAAAGAATGGCAGACATGTTGCTCCTGGTGCATCAGAAGTAAGATCTATTGCCAGTTTTAATTCTATACACCATTTGCTCAAACATTCATTCGCCTGTCTTACCGAGTTCTTACATTTAAATATGTTTAATACATCATTTGGGTGTGAATTCAGTTTTTTAGAGGACACCTACTTCTTTCTAACAACTTCCTTTACGCTGTTGTCTGGCTCTGCTGTCTTTCTCTTGCTTTTTCTCAAGCCTTCCATGACAGGTGGTGGGCGCTGGCCTTGAATAACACATATGGTGTCCTTAAGTAGCTTCCATACCACCTGGTACAACTTCCTTCTCTTAGCTGACCTTTTTTAGGTTCTTTTTAGTATGTATCTTTATTTTTATGTAGTGTTCCTTCTTGAACTGTTGTGGATTGTTGTTTGTTTCCTCTAGTTGTTTCAGTAGCATGTCAAACCCAGTGGCTGCTGTTGTGATGTGCCTCTTGGGAACCAAACTCTACATAGGATAAAGAGTCTCACTTCCTCTCACAGCCTCACTAACCAATGTCTTGGTTATTGACTGTGTCTAAAATCTGAAACTTTTCACATCCTAATGACACACTAAGGGAGAAACTGAAGATCCCAGATTGCTCTCTCTGCTGCTTCTCTGATCTTTCAGCAGTGAGAATTCACAATCCCAGTTGGATACATGATGATACAGACTCCAAGCTTGCTTTGCTTTTTGATATATACACTCAGTCCACACACACATTGATCTAAGGCATTCAGGAGATATTTGAAACTATTTCAATGAATCAATTAATTTTAGCAATAATGTTTTGGGCCACCTGTCACTTTATACAGAAAGCTATACTTGAGGAAGCCCACAATCTTTCTTAAATAGCAACATTTCTGATACAAATTCTGTACCATTCAATGACTTAATTTTTAAACGAAACCAAATATTTTGACCTTTTAGTGATCGTTTATTGTTTTAAATTTCAAGCTCACTGTCTTCATTCATTTTGGCCTTTTGGGGTAATGTGCAAACAATCTGAGTCAGTCACCATTGTTTAGAGGCATCACACAGCACTTCCTAAATGGGCTCAGCTGTGCTTACCAAAACCACTGAGAATTATGTTGACTCAGTGAGGAAAATAAAATCACAAAGCTGAGCATATTCACATACAAGAAAACACAGAGATTAAATGACAACCAGTAACTGTTTTGAAGGCTACTAAATCAGAAATGCTGAAGAATCTTAAAGCAGCCACAAAAACTAATTGCTACTAAATACAGAAATCTTCTTAGTCTTTGGCTAAATAAGATTATGTCTTCATTTTTGAACAGAAAGCAACACCATGAATGGGAGGGGGAGATTTGTAACATTTATATTAAAATACTGGAAACATTTTAAACATCTGATGTTACATTTAACAAATTTACATTTAAAAAATTTGTTCTTTCTTTTAATTTTGCAGGAGACAAACACATGTTTGGAGTTTTCTTCAAAGCCTTTTTTCCCAGAGATAGTTTTCAACCAATCGTTAGTTTAAAGAATCCAAAGGTCTCCCTTTGCTCAGAATAACAACAGAAATGATAAGAAACGTTGCAATCTTAAAATCCTGTGCAGCATTTAAAATGTTCTTTCCAAATATACCAGCTAAAATGGCACAAAATGTAACAAGTTATTAAGACTGTAGGACCACAGACTGGAAAATGGGAAATACTGGAAAAACAAGCATCTACTGGAAAGCAGATATGTAGTTTTCTCCTGTGATAAAACAGCATCTAAAATCAGATCTAAACTAAAGTACAATCTAAAGTACAATCTTTTGCACAAAAGAGCTACATAAAAGTACACAGACACTGACACAGCAAAATGAAGATACTCAGCAACAATCCCCCAGCCCTAATGGGGGCTTAATTTCAGCTATCACCTCAATATTTCAGTTTACAACTCAATTCCACTTTTTGCAATATTTCACAATATTTCTTAACTTTTTATAAAGCATCTAATAAACAATTATATTTAATTCCATATATGAATGAGCTGCCACAACTGCTATTTATTACATGGTTCTTCTAGTAAACCCTATTTCAAAGCATTCTGGGAAAGTAAAGTTAGAAAGAATGCAAAACTTCCAAGTGTTTTATTTTAAGCTATTTCCTTCATCCACTTATCGTTGCATCTTAAACTAGATTTGAATTAAATTTAACATAGCTTAAACATAGTTTCCAAGCAACTTTGTAAAACCAGGGATGTTTTAGGACATGGATTAAACTTACTTTTATTAATCACATTCTAAATTAATTGTATTTTAAAACAGTAAGTAATTTCTTAATGACCAAGTGCTCTATGTTGAACTAATCATATAAACATGCAGGCAGGTATGCTGTTAAAATCAGCAACACCACAGGGAAGATTCTGAACAGCTGTAATTTGGTAATCTGTCAGTTTGTACTGGATGTGAACCTGGTGCCAGAGTCTTCCCCAGGATTCAGGTTTGCTCCTGACTGCATGTTGCGCTGCAGCGGGCCCTGCCCTGCCAGAGCTGTGAGGTCACACTGCTCAAACTTTTTTTCCATACTGAACATTCCAAACCAGCTTTTTAATAGGAAAGCTACATTTTATTAGAAAAGACACTATAACAGCTGATTTTTTTTGGGGGGGGGGGGACGGACGACTCAAAACGAGGAAAATTGAAACAATACTATACATACACAACCTTATCTCCACCTTGCCTACTGCATCCTTGTAAATCAATCCCCTTTCCTTAGGCTTGCTCTCAGTTCAGCACACCAGATACTTCCAGAGGCGCAGAAAAGTCTGCACGGTGCTCTCTGGGTCTCTAGGGAATGTCCCTCTGAAGCCTGGGTTCCCGCTGTTCTCAGCAGACTTCTGTTCTCTGCTATACAGAGGGCTTATTCTTAGGCCATCATTCCTCTACAACCTGTTTGTCCCTCATATTCTATCAAGTTATTCCCTCTGAGTGTGTGTCTCCTCATCTTCTAAGGGCTCCATCCTGGCTTCTCTACTAAGCAGCTACAGATTTTCAAATAATGAAATTTGATATATGACATAAACACATGATTATTCACAATAATAAATTTAAAAAAAAACACTACAAAACCCAGCTGATACCGTCTGTGACAAAATTAAATGTTTGGAAAGTGACTGAAATAATTTTGTCTCATGTTCCCAGCAAGAGATCACACAGTATGCATATTCTATGTTCCTAGGTGTTGAACCTACTATACATCACTTTTACACTGTTAGACCACCTATTTCTGGGCACAGTAAAATGTTACTGGGATAACATGGATCACTCTCCATCATTTTCAGGATTTTTTGTGCTGCTTCCCAAAAGTAAAGCACTTAAAATGGCAACAGGAGCACAATGACTTATGTATTCAGCTTTGTAAAGTGTCAAGTTGTTTTTAGTTCCCATTTAAGTTGTTGAAGAATAAAAGTTGCTCTGCATCTCATTGAAGTGTAGTATCGTGGCTTGAAAATAAGAGAGACATTGTTACTCTTCTTCAGTTGTATGACATGATCTGTGAAATAACCCTGCTATGATAAAGGGAAATGTGTTCATCTGTCTACACTTTGTATTTCATACAAATTTTAAAATCTGTCATCTGCTTACAGAGCAGTTTTTTTCCGTCACGCACTGCACCCCCAATCCAGGTTAGTGGTGATGCTAATGCTTTTCATCTTTACCTGGTGCACTGCCTAACACTGCTCCAAACTTAGTTTAATTTTCCTTTTCAACATCATAGAACCTTAGGCATAAATAGCTGTCAGTCACAGACTACACATACTATTCTATGGATATACATATTTATTTTGTCTTTGATGCACTTAGATGTTCATAACTAACTGAATCTCTCACATGCTTTCATGAGCTGGCTGATGTATATTACTATTAATCCAATTGCGATGCAAGTAAATTGCCTTGTTGGTGTGAAGTGCCATTCCTCTGCGGAAGGAATAAAAGGGCTCTCCCAAAGAGACAGAACTAATCAAAATTCACTTATTTAAACAAAAAATAATGTCCAAGAAGCCTGTAGTAAGATTACAAGCTATCTGCACATCTTACTAGCAAAATGAAGATTCTTAATGTTTCACTGGAATGCTGGGTTTGAAATCACAAGCAATGGTTGTTCAATTTTGCTCCTGACTCCTTCATAAAGGTCATCTTTTGTCAAGCTGGACAAGAGGCCACACAGTACAGGTTTCTGTCCTCTCAAGGAACTGGGATTTTGACTTTGGTAGCCAGTTCCTGTGTTCACAGGACTTTTTTCATTCTGGAATACTAAAGAGTTCACAAAAATCTTGCAGCAGGTGAAACGATCAATAAATTTCAGGAATGGCTTTAGGTTCTCTGAAGACAAGAGCCAGAGCACCGAMCTCTGTGAAAGCAGGACTGGGAATGGGGGCCCTCTGGATGGAGATAGCAGGTGCCAGGCTCTGTGGCCGGGCAGCATCAAGGGAGACTGCAGTCGAAATCTGATCACTCACTCATCCCCAGAAGGAGATACATGCTGATCAGGACTTTACACAAGATTCACTTCTGCTATCTTAAATTGTAGCAGGTACAGAGAACTCCCACTGTACTAACAAGTAGGGTGACACAAAAAGTTGACAGATTGGAAGATTACCAGAGAATAGGCTGCAAACAGCTCAAAATAATTCAGGGCTTTCCATTTACTTGGCTTTTAAAATAAGCATTTCACTGCAAGCAAGTTTAAGTGTACAAAATTACTGCCATTAAAAGAGAAGGTATGAAAAAAGGGAAGTATAAAAACCTGGTAAATACATTTGAACTAACAGATCTATAACACACAATGAAAGTTTATACAGCTTGTAACATAACTGCTAAAGGCATTTCAATTTAATAGGCGTACTTATCCAGGAATGTATTTAATAGAAGAAAAACGCCAGAGTTAGACTGAAAAGCATTGTAGGTTACTATAGAACACATTCAATTAATCATTCTAGGTTTACTTAGATATTTTGCTGCATATGTACAAGTGATAACAACTATCTCCAAAGCTTTTGCTGAAGTTCTCTATGCAAGTACATATGGTTTTACACTAAACAAAGTGTGAAGGTTATTTTCAAACGCTAACATTTCTGATTATTAGTGAATGTTGTATACCGTTATGATTTCTAGATATATGTCAAACAAAATACTGCAACATATTTTTTCCTTGGAAAAGTAATTTCTGAGATTACTGAATTATACATCTGAATTTCATGCAATCAGTAAACTATCTTACAACTTGAAATCAGAAACACACACATAAGTAACACATGAAATAAGTAAACACTGCATATTGTATTTGATAATGTTTCATTTTTCCTTGATATATTCTTCTTCCCTTTCAGAGGAAAAAAAAAAGAATCTCCATCCAAAGCTGTACAATATTTAGCATTAAAGGCTGCATCCATTAATAGCATATTCAAGATTATGGTACCAATGTTTAGCTGAGCAGTATTTCAGAATTGCCTATGAGTACTTACTTTACCAGGCACCTGTATGCCCTAAAACAATCATAGGCAATGCTAGTAAAAAAATCACTGAAGAGCAGAAAAAAAGGGGGGGCATCAGAAAACACGCAGGGGGGAAAACATGTAAATTTAAACCCAAAAAGCCCAAGACAACTAGTAATGGAGTGTATTGGGTTTGTGTGGCCAGGTTTTGGCAGTGGGGAGGCTACAGGGGTGGCTTCGGTGAGCAGCTGCCAGAAGCTTCCTCAATGTCCAGCAGAGCCAGTCCCTGGTGGCTCGAAAGATGCACGCGGCACTGGCCAAGGTTGGGCCAGTCAGAAATGGTGGTAATGCCTCTGCAATAACAGAGTTAAGAAGAAGAAGGGAAAAAAGTTACTGCACTGATGTAATTGTGGCCAGAGAAGAGCAGAGTGAGAACATGTGAGAGGAACAGCTCTGCGGACACCAAAGTTAGTGCAGAAGGAGCAGCAGGAGGTGCTCCCAGCCCTGGAGCTGGCACTCTCCTGCAGCCTGTGGTGCAACCCATGGTGAGGCAGCTGTGCCCCTGCAGCCCAGATCCATGGGAATGCAGAGATCCACCTGCAGCCTGTGGAGGAGACCCATGCTGGAGCAGGTGGATGCCTGACAGGAGGCCGTGACCCCATGGGAGGCCCGTGCTGGAGCAGCCTACCCTTGAAGGACTGCACCCTATGGTGAACTGTTACCCATGGGATATCGCTTTTCCTGCCCTTGCCTGGATTCAGCTGGGCTTGCGACCTCCTGGGTTCTCAGTGCACAGAAGCAGTTTGACAACTCTCTCACAACAGGCAGCTTCTTTAAGGTAGCAGCGAGGGCAAGAGGACGAAAGAATTGGACTTCTGTAACTTTTATTCCAAGTTTATTTGTCTCTGCCGACGAGGCAGGGCGAACAAAGCTTGAAGGGGAGTTAACAGAAAAGACCCCTACCCGCTCTCTCTCTGCTGCTTTAAGGGGTAGGGATAACAGAGTGTAACCAATGAACGTAGAGATACATGAGAGAAAACCAGTGAAGCATCTTCAGAGGAAGAACAAATTCAAACTGACTAATGACAATACAGTTAGAGAGAATTTCAAACTAAGCCAACCTGTTACAAAGCTTAAGACTCTGTGACGGAGGAGAAAGCATAAAGTAAATGCATGTAGCTATGCTGCTGATTCCTCCTTTGCTCCGCCTTCAGGGACAGAGTCCTGCAAGGGAAAGTTCACCCATTCTGAGTCCCCTTCACAGGGCCCAGACTGCACCATAGCTACAATGGGATGGACTCACACCGGAGAAGTTCACGGAAAAACACCTTCTGTGGTAGGGACCTCAGGCTGGAGCAGGGGAAGAACTCCTCTCCCTGAGCAGGAGAAACAACCTGCGATGAACTGACCATAACCCCCACTCCCTGTCTCCCTGTCCTGCTCTGGGGAGGACGTAGAGTTGAGAAGGAGGAAGGGGTGGAGGGAAGGTGTTCTAAAGTCTGCTTTTACTTCTCATTATCCTGCTCTGATTTTTTTAATAATAAATTCAAATAATATCCTCAATATGAGTCTGTTTTGCTCATGACAGCATTTGGTGAGTGATCTCTCCTGGTCCTTATCTCAATCGAAGGACTCTCCTGTATATTTTCTCTCCCCTGTCCAGCTGCAGAGGGGAGTCAGAAAGCGGCTTTGGTGGGTGTCTGGAATCCAGCCGAGGTCAACCCAATACATGGAGGTAAATGCAAGATTTCCATTGGCAAGTGCTACAAAAGAGAAAGATGCCAAGAAAATCTGGCATTTTTTCTCAGGAGTAGAAAAGCTGGCAAAAAAAAAAAAAATTAAATATGGATTCTGAGATGAAAGTGGAAGAGATCTACCACTGGTTTATTACTTTAAGTCTTCCCACTTATCCTAAGGCCATGTATTTTTATTTCTTAAGGAGCTGTAACAGGCACAAATTAATATTTCTCTCCTCTACCGTGTTCACCTATATATTAAATAAAGTACTGAACAAAGAATCAATCATTTCTTTTCTCTGGCAGAAGAACAAGAAGGATAGACATTATGTTCTTTTCAGTAAAAATGCCACAGTTCAGCTAAGGTATTTAACTGCCATGTAAAAGCTACCATAATATTCACTCCCCTTTCTGGGCTCACATAGAAAGAGACAGCCTCCTCCAAACAGAGCGTTTGATCCTAGACAGACTTTATTATCATCACTTACTGTAATATCACTAGATGCTTCACTCTTCTAATTATACAAGCAGTTGAGTATTCTCTTATGCTTCAGTGAAGAGGTGGAAAAAAAATCAGATCCATGCAAAAATGTGTTGTACTGCAGCAGTTCGGGGTATGAAGTATTACAGACCTGCAGAGCAGTCCTGGAGCCTGCAGCAGCTGCTGTCTGTCTGTGCTGATCTATCAGCACTGTCTCAACATCAACCACATCACTATATGCATGTTTTTGCTCATGTCTTTATATGTTTGGGCTTTCACAGCAGAATCTTTACTATTTTATATAGCTTGTGATATGAGAAGTGCAGTGATCTGAGCATTCAATAAAGTCAGGTTCTCTGAGGAATGACTGTTAATAAAGGTGCATACTTAATTCTGCTAACTTGTCTAAAAGTTAATAGAGAACTAATCTAAATTTGTCAGTTACAAACTAAGGCTTTTTAGTATATTGAATGAAGTCTGGAAAAGAATATGTGCCATACTTGAGCACAAGAACTCCTTAAGATGTCTTCACTGTATTTGCTGCTTCCTCTAGAAAGCTAGCTGAGTAAGTAGAGATACAGTGCCTGTATTTATTAATAGCCACTTTCCATAAAGTTTCACAGCAAATAATTTTTTTATCAATTAAATGTTGCCTACCTTTGTCATTTTTGGAAATTTATCTTACATGCTGTTTCATAATGAGAATAACAAAGCATTCTATACGTAAAAAGACATGCAGTACAGAGTATTAGCTTCTAACTCATCTTCAGACACAGTGACCAAAAAATTGCATAGAGCTCTTTATTTGTCCAGACTGACAAAAGATGTGTCCATTCGTAAGTACTCAAGAAATGCTGATATACTGCTCAAGTTGAGTGCATACCTAAATGTAAAAAGAATGCAATGGTTTGTGAACACACTACAAATCTAAGCCATCCAGATAAAAAAGTATCTAGGCTGAATTTAAGACAGAAGCATGAAAGGAATTAAGCTTTTTGTGCATAAAAGATGCATCTTTTTAATTAAATGTTTGCTAGGTTCTCCTTAAGGTGTGGCAACCATTACAGTTCCATTATAGTGCATGTAGCTAACCTATTATTCAAGCTACCAAAACAAATGTTTTCTCTAATATTATATCTGGCATTGTGATAGTGCAATGGCTATTTGCCAGTGAAAAGCAAATCAACAAAACAAATTTAATTTTGCGGTTAGCTGTGCAAGGATGTTGATATCCAGTTCAGTGTTACACTCACGCTGTGGTCCTGTTCCAAAAATACCAGCATCACAACACCCACTGAGAGTAATGCACTAAAAAGATTTGAATGGCAGAACTTGTTTCTAGCAGCCAGGACTTTAGGTCACATGGCATATTTTCATCTTTCCTACACAACTTAAAAGTTGAACTTTTCAGAAAATTAGCTTATGTTGCATTCTCTCAATGTTTCTAATATTTGTGAATTCAGCTTTTAAATAACCTCTTCTTAAAAAAGCAACTTAAGAAACTTTTCATTCATGCTCATTCAATTAGATTGGTGAAAAATTGGTATCATCAGCCTAAAAAGCAAAAATAGTTGCATAAAACTGTTTTCTGAGTTCTCTCCTACTCTCTCCACAGCAAGATGCTGAGAGTTTTTTGGGTGACATATATGTAAGTCTTTTCCTAATATCATCCGTGCACCCAGGAATGAAGAGCTTTGAGAAAGTAAGGTCACTCAGTTGTTATAGACTAGTACAGAAACAGGCAGAACAGGTAAGAATTCACACAAAACTGCACCTGTCCTTAGACCAGCTACACCAAGACCAGAGGTCCAAGACTACTGTTTAAAGTATCTGCATCAAGAAAAGAAGGAAAGTGTCAGATGCTGGCAGTGTCCCACAGGTCAGTGAAGGCCTGTTCCCCATGTTCCCCACTACAGCCCTACAGAGCTAGGTGCTCAGCTAACTGCAAACTAGCAGACTCAGTCATGTCAGTACAGCCATCTGGTTTTACCAGCCCAGAGCATAAGCACCCCCAGATTTCAAGAGAAGTCTGTGAGATGCAGCACTACCAGCTGGATACAGCCAGAGCTGCACGTGTTGGAAGGGATTTGCTCTCTGTCAGGAGAGATTGCCTATTTGCCCTAAAGCCCACTCCACACCTGCGCATGGCCAAAGCAGCTGGGAAATGGAACTACTGGTACAGAGATGCAGCAGCTTTGTTCAACGAGAACAAGCTGCTCAAAGCAACTGGGGATCCTTGGAATGCACTTCAGATTGCCTGTAGTGCATTTTGGCTGGATTACAGCAATACATTTGTGTACGCTGGTATTTCTGTCTTTTGCTATAGCAACATCCATTTTTTTCAGCCGTCCACAGATCACTCGAAAGAAATGGGATGAGTGAGGCTGATGCATGGCATGGGCAACACACAACCTGTAATACTGAGCAATCCTGAGTCTACAGTGAAGGGAGGAGCTTCCTTTCTCTCCAAAAGTCTACAATACAGAAGGCTCTGATGGAGTATGCACTGTTAGTGATTTGAACTCTATTTATGAGCCAGTTTTCACTTGCAGGGATAAAATGGAAGGAAAACAGCATGAAGCTAACAAAATTATTTAGCAAAAGTACTGGGAATGGGAGATTGATAGAAGATGATTTTCAAAGCTTCCTTGGCACAAGTTACAGTAATACTGAGGGTTGTTCAGTACTTTCAAAGACTGCTACCTGTAAACTTTGCAGAGGGCAGTAATCAAAGACAAAAGGATATTCCCCAGTGGAGACTGAATGGAGACAGCCTACTGGAAGCCAGATCAATGTGTGGCTGTTAGCCTAAAGGTTGCCATAAATAACAACTAGTACTACAACAGAGTAACAATAAAATGAAATCATGAGGTGGGCCTGATTCTGACTTTCAACATGAGACAGCAGCATTTTCTGTATGTCATACAAAACACTTGCAGAAAGCTGCCTAAGAAACAAATAGACATAGTTAATACTACATGTTTTTTTTTCCGTCTTCACTTTCCTTGTCCACTCAGCCACACTAAGTCCCCTCATGCTAGAAACAAGCTTTCTACTCTGTTTTTACAGTGTCCAGAGTATTTAAACACCAGGGTTATATGAACGCAGAATTCCTGTTTTTACAAAAGGCTTTCATCTTCCCCTGCTCCCTGTTTTATTTTGAATGTGAAAATTGAAAATACTGCATTGAAGCAAGTCTTGTTAGAAAGAGTAACATGGGCCCTCACAGTGAGAGGACGAGGTTAGAATTTTGCATACAACCACATATACAGCTGATAACCAAAATGAAAATATCATGTGATCAGAAATATCCCAAGATCTACAAACCAATTGAATTTCCTGCTTTAACATATGATGAACTAAGATTCAGAACAACGAAGCACTTGCAGACAGAAGCCCAGCTGTCTTCTACCTTCCTCCTTCATCCAGCCCCATACTGACTTTACCCTGCTGCTCCATGAAGATGTAACTACAAAAGCTTAGGTCTTCATTATGTTTCCATTATGAAACAAGGAGGTGAAAGTAGTCAAGCAGTGTCAGATTTGCAAAGTGTTGGGTGTCTGCTCAAGTGAGGCAGCAATTATAACAGTGCTGGCTTTTTTGCTGGGATCTAAAGTGGTTGTTGGTGCTGTTCTCTATTTCTTTTCCTTTCCCATCAGTTCCTTTCTGTCACTATGGTGACAGGAAACCTGTAACACAGCTGCAAGGGAAGAGAAAGGGGGAGCATGCTCCAGCTGAGAGGGGCAAAGTGACTCAGCAAGTAGGGAGCAAGAAGGGAAAAATGATGCGCAGTAGGGAAAGAGGAGAATATAAAAGGCCACAGTGCCTCTTCTTTCTGTAAGACTCATCTATTAGAGGTTAGGATGCTCAACAAAAATGTTTGTCACTGCAGTAATTTAAAATAAAACAAAAAGCAAGAAAAAAGATGAAGGCCCTAATTCCCTTTCCTCCTACTACACATACTATCACCTGACTACAGAACCTACTTTAATCAAATTACTTTCAGACTTAGGGATACGTAACAAGAGGAGATTCAGTTTGAGACACCAGTTGTAGCAAAGAGGAATAAGAAAAGCTGAAGGGCAAGAACCACCACAGGAAGTGAAGGTAACGGCCAGAGTCAACATGTCTCATTAAAAATGCACTTGTTGGCAAATTCTTTCTCTGCTTAAGCACACATCTGCCCTCTGGGATCCAACCCAGCATTCTCTTTCCTTTGTTAAAAAGTAAAGGCATAAACTAGGTGTATTGAGTTTGCATGGCCTGGTTTTTGGTAGTGGGCAGGGGCTACAGGGGTGGCTTCTGTGAGAAGCTGCCAGAAGCCTCCTCAGTGTCTGGCAGAGCCCATCCCTGGTGGCTCCAAAGATGGACATGCTGCTGGTCGAGGTTGGGCCAGTCAGAAATGGTGGAAACAGCTCTGTGATAACATATTAAAGAGGAAATAAAAACAAAAAGTAGTGGTGCAGTTTTAATTATGGCCAAAGAAGAGCAGGGTGAGAACGTGTGAGAGGAACAGCTCTGCAGACACCAACGTCAGTGCAGGAGGGGCAGGAGGTGCTCCAGGCGCCAGAGCTGAGATTTCCCCGCAGCCCATGGAGGGCGACAGGGATGCAGAGATCCACCTACAGCCTGTGGGGGAGGAGCCCACGCCAGAGTGGGTGGATGCCTAGAGGAGGCTGTGATCCCGTGGGAGGCCCGTGGAGAGAGGAGCCCTGCTCCCAGGCTAGAGCAGCCTTGAAGGACTGCACCCCATGGAAAAGTGACCCACACTGCAGCAGTTTTGGGAGGACTGTTGCTCGTGAGGTGGACTCACACTGGAGAAGTTCACGGAGACCTGTCTCCTGTGAGAGGGACCCCACGGTGAGGAGAGCAGGAGAACGACTCCTCTCCCTGATCAGCAGGAGAAGCCACAGGTGATGAACTGACCAAAACCCCCATTCCCGGGCTCCTTGTGCTGCTGGGGTAGGAAGTAGAGCTGGGAAAGAGGGAGTGGTGGGGGGAAGGTGCTTTTAAGGGTCTTATTTTACTTCTCATTATCTCGCTCTGATTTTGTTAATAATAAATTCACTTCGTATCTGTAATAACAGCCTGTTTTGCCCATGATGATGCCCATTTGATGAGTGATCTCTCTCCCGGTCCTTATCTTAAACCCACGAACCCTTCATTAAATTTTCTCTCCCCTGTCCAGCTGCAGAGGGGAGTGTGTGGCTTTGATTGGTATCTGGCACATGGCCCGCATCAACCCACTACACTAGGATTAGGGGTATGCTGTTTTCTGCACTACAGAAACATATAGGAATGAGAGCACATTTCAAAGGTACATTTTTATTATCGAAATACTTCAGGCTTTTTCAGAACCATGTAGAAACTAATACAGCATCTAACTGTGTACTTTATTTACAGTTATAAAAATACAAATCAAGGATCTTTAATAAACCATTAACATGCAGCCATGGCTAAAGTAAAGCATTACCAGTGTATCACATTACCATTATTTTTTTTTTCCTTAATGTATTTTCAGCATTTACACCTTTTCCTAACACCACACACAAATTTGAACTAAATATCTGGGGCAGAATTCTTTGCCATCTGGCTTCCAAAGCCATTCTCCTGAGGGTTTTTGTGGAGGTGGTTTTTTTTTTTGGGGGGGGGGGGGGGGGGGNGGACCATGTGTTGGGAAAGGTGTATTCCTCCTACATTGCCTCCACTCTCTGGATATCTTTTTTTGGGTTTTTATTTCGGGGGGGGGGGGGGGGGAGGGGGGTTTATTTGTTTGTCTTGATGGGGTGTCTACCAACATCTTAGTTAGAAACTATCACAAGAAATACTGAAGACTTCAGTGACATTAAAAACTCCTAATTTGTACCATGCGTTCTGCAATAGTCCCATATGCTTGTGAATATATTGGCATTTAGAACATGTAAATAGTTACACATAGTGGTAGTTAGAAATGACTGGTTTCTACATTGTATATAAACCTAAATCAGTGATTCATCCTTACAGCTTAAACTGATAGTCCTGTCTTGTGTTTAAAACCCTCAGTGGACAGCAGTGAATTTCTTGGTAAATTCCACACTCACCTCCAGGAGGTTTAGACTTGTTTGCTATGAAATCAAGAGCAGTGATTACTCCATTCTAGCTGCCTGCTTGGCAGACCACGGAATGTGCCTGTAACACTGCTCCACGACACTGGTAGTCTGGAGACATTTTCCTCTCAGTGCCTGCCCAAGCTACACCTTAAATGTTTATAATTTGTATCACATTGAGTACACTAGAAAGACTTCCAACAAGATGTGATCACACTAGTCAGTTAGCTTTTGCAACACAAGTGCATCAACAAGCATCTTCAAGCATACACTTAATTCATTAAAATTAAGTATGATAAAAGTTAAAAACATAACTAGAATTCTGGACAACTCTTGAATCAGGTGTCACTTTAAACACGAAATTTTCTCCTGTTCAGATAGAAAAGGAATTAAAAATTTTCCAAAGTAGTAACTTCCAAAGAAGTTGATTTAGGTCTTTCTTAACTTTGAATAGAATTCCAGTGATGCAATCAACCCATAACAATGTCAGTGTAAATACAAACATTACTGGATCTAGATTTTTGTTTTTTAAAAAATTAAGCCAGAGATAACAAATTATTAAATACTTTATCTGAACTCTGAAAATAAAAATGCTTACTTATTCAAATTCAGAAAGAAAACTGCGGTGATTTTATCTATTAAAGAATGTCATTGCATCTATCAACATATACAAGGTCTGCCGAGAGGATATTGAAGGAAAAGACACCTGATGTACAGAATTCTTCAGCTATAGCTGTCCAACATCTCTATTTGTTTGTGGCATCTTTCACTGTAACTGACTCCAAAATGTCAAGTACAGTTAAGCTGAAGAAGAAACAGGCTGTACAGAAGAAAGTTTCTTAACCTCACAGACATCTCTCCTTCCAAGTTATTGATTAATCTATAAACACCACAACATTTTGAAAAGGCTTATAGTAACAGCCTCAACAGAGGTGTCATTGTTGCTATAGCTTGCTTTCTGATGATGGCATACACATGAGAGTTCCTGAAGCTGCTGATGGCTCAGACAAATCTGCCATTCACAAACTAGGAGTTATACTCTAATTTCTGCAAGCACAAAGCTAAACTACGGAATATTATCACCTATAATTTTATTATGCACGAATATATTGTTTTAATACTAAGCAGTGACATTCAAACTGGCAGAGGATTAAAACCAGAACACCCAAAATTAACTAGGGGAATTCATCAATAAAAATTTAAAAGAGACTTAGCCTAACTATTAGAAATACAAAACAGCTCAAATTACCATATAATCACTCCTCCTTCCTTGCTGAATTATCGAAACCAACTTTTTAAAGTAATAACTCTTTCGCAAATAAGTTTTCAACCTGCAAGTCCATGTCCATGCCACCCTTACTAGAAAAGGAAAGACCCATGCTGACAAATCTAAGAAAAGGAGGAAAGAGAAGCAAACCTCAAAGCAGGAGTTATAGAAGTAGCTGAAAGCAGAGTAGTAAAACTTTTTTTTCAGCAAGTTGTAAGAAAAATCTACACATCTGTATATCAATCACATTCACTTATTTAAGCTATGAACTGAAATAGGATTTGGTGCATCCGTGTTGCAAAACACTGTTATACTAAGTTAAGAGCTGTACTAAAGCATCTGAAGCGGTACTGAAGCATCTTCCATTATTGAGGCATACTTAATGAAGTAGGATTAGATAGGATTTTTATTCATAGGAATCCTTTAATAGGTTTGGTATTCTATTAAAAAAATGAACAAAAGTGGAAAGAATTTTTTTATTTTTAGTTTGGGAATGTGGAATCCTTACTCCCAAACTGCCACAATTCCCTCAATTTGTCTTTTTATAAGCTTTGGGTATTCATCACCAAAGTTGCCACAAGACCGGACAGTCAGTGCAGGAGCAGCTGATAGGAGGCACTATAACACAACCTGATTCGCAGGAGGTTTTTTCATAGCTTTTTCTCTCAGATATAAGATTCAGAAAAGCAATTGTAAGTGTTAAACTCCCTTGTTTTCAAGAGAAGTTGAGTTTATGGCATATTGAGTTCCTTCCGGAACTCTTTTATTTAAAACAGGTAATAGTAGTCATTGAGCACTGTTAAACATTTTGATTTACAGTTAAGAAGCACTACACAAACAATGTTTATTGTAATACCACCGAGATAACCATATATATGAATGAACTGATGYGGAATTAGAAGCAGAACAATCTTTTAATGAAATATTTCTTGTAACTTTTTTCTACTGTCACACCCTTGGATTAATTCGAAAACATCTCTAAAACATCGATACAGTAGTAGTTTCTTCAAGGGTAAAGAAACACAAATACTACATGCAGTAGTGGAGTTTATAGTCTTAAAAAGATGCTGTGAAAAGGGTGATACCTAAAAGAGCTACAAATGTGACTTGAAGATTGAAGAAAATATCTTAGGGCAGTACACAAGTGAACTTCTTTAATCAAAAAGATCGATGGGGGCTTGATTACTGTGCTTCTTTGTGGGAAGAAAACACTGCTTAATAGAGGCCCTTCATTTCAATGGCAGAAGGCAGAATAAAGCAATTTCCAAATTATTTTTTTTAATTAAAAAATGAGACCAATTAACTGTTAGCACTAGAAAGGAGTGGAGCCTCTGTGACATCTTTGAAATGTGGATAGCTTTTTTTGGTTTGGTTGGGGATTTTTTTTAAATGCAAAGTGCTGAGCTCAATATGGGGTAAGACGTCTCAAACAGGTACAGAAGATTAAATTACACAGCCTAATGATTCCTCTGGTTTGAAGGCTACAAAAGATTCATAATGCTCGAGTTTCACAATTGGCGCTACCTACCAGTGGAAAAGGTTTGCTGCTGGCTTTAGCTGCTTAAAACATACTGTTTCCTCAGTGTGCTGAGTATATCACATTCTGTAATGAATCTTATTCCCAACCACTTGCCAAGAATGTAAGTAGTCAACACATGATCCATAGTAGCATCTCCTTAAAAACAAATATAAGCTTAAGCATCATCAAGCCTTCCTAAAATGGCTGCATTAAACTTTAAGTAAATCAAGGTACTACAGACAGGTAAGAGACTACCTGATCATGCTTTTACCAAAATTATCTTTTGCTGATCAGAAAGTCCACACATTTTTGTCAGCAGAACTGAACACAAGAAATGCAGTAGCTTTTAGGAGGCTGGCTAAGGACCTCTCCCCAGTGTTGCTATTCTTCACTGACAATGCTAATAATCTCTGGGATGCATCTCACTCAAATAACTTGATTTACTTTTATGTAAATGAGAAAGATCTCCAAGTTCATTCCGTGAGCTTAAACCTCTTGCTGCAGCAGTAGTGATTCCTTTCAGTACTGCCCTTTCCAACAGAAACAAATAAAAAAAGGAAAAGTTCAAAGGCCAGCTACGTTAACAACTCATGTGGCTCATCTACAGTTGCAGAGCCTGAGGTGAACACAAAAATTTAACTAGGTGAGGAATTGTCCCACAGAAGTACCACTTTCCACATTATTTCAGACTTGCCAGTTGTCAAAAGGTAGGAAAAAACCCCAGTTGCTTGCTTCTGTTTCTCTAACTTTACTTCTCAACATGAGAATGAAGCATCTATCTAAACTGGATTCTTCCCCCTAACTAGAACTCTGCCTCATCACATACCCATTACAAGGCTGGACAAAGTTCAGCCAGGTCTTGCTCCTTCTGTCAAAAAACAGGTTTCACCAAAACTGGGTAGGTTGTTATCAAGGTAGTAACAACAGGGTATTATCAGAAGAATACTACATTGTGGTTCAAAAAATATGAAGGAAAAATGATTGAGAGTTGAAAAGAACAAAAAGAATCGGGTATGAAATTAAAAATGAAAAAAAATCCTAAGAATATTTTTCTTTGAATTCTGTTTTTTGCTCCTGCAGGTGCCCTCAACTACTGCATGTTCCTGAACTCCTACATGCAGTCTTTATTTTCTGCAGTTTCTGGGTGAGGAATTTGATCTGCCATGAGTCTAAGAAACACCAAATACCATTTTGTGATGATACATAAAAATACAGTTTTAGTACTAAAAGCAGAGAGAAATTATAATCCAACACACTGTTTTGTGCACAAATAAAATAATTTTATATATTATATTCTATTACCATAGCTTCAATTACAGTATCCAAGAAGAAACACCATCAGAGATATAAAATCAGTTTATCTTTTAGAGGGAATAACATTAGCATTCATATAATTTTTAGCATTCAATAATTTTTAGCATTCATCCTTTAATGCAAGATAGTGTTTCCTACTGTTCTACCTGTCTTGAAATAAGATGCAAGAACCTCACAATTTTACTTCTTTTTATGAAACTAAAAACCAAACCAAAACTACTGCTTCCTAGAAAGTTAAAGAATACACAGCTTAAGTTTCCTGGATTCTCTTTTCATATAGAACACCTTTTTAAACATAATGGTGTATCTTTCAAGTGACTACTCTTGAAGAAATACTTCTCAATAAGTAGATAATGAACTAATTTTGATCAATGATTCAAGAATTTTAAGGTAGGAGAATACTGAGTTTACGACCAGAATTTGATAGATGATAACACATCTGTAGCTTGAATGTTACAGATTTTAATGCCTTTGCCAAAAGTACAGTCTACTGCTAAACAAGTTACCAATGCATTAACATATACCAAGGTCAATATGAAACCTGTGTGAAAAACAACAGAAATTATCTGTATTATTTCCTCCCTTGGCTATATAATTCTTGTTACTCAGTGCAGTCAAAAGAAGGCTGACATGATCACACTGTCATAGTGACTCAATTCATCCAAAACAGTCCAGGGAATTTTTAATAATCAGATGCTCAAATCTAATTTATTATTCTAAGAATGCTGGATAAATGTAATTTTCATTATTTTTCTGAAAGATAAGAAGGACTCTCAGGTTCTTCTTCTCATTACTACAGGTTCATCAATCACCTGCTTACATGAAGAAAACAAACTTGAAAGAGCAGCTTAATTCTCCCCACCCCTGGGAAATGTATACGAGAATCACACAGGGAAGCCGAGATGCTTCATAAAGCTTTGAATGCCGATGCCGTTAGTCATTCACGCATCATCACAAGGTGGCTGAGTAATGTTAAGGGCATAATTGTTCACAATTTATTTGACAGAACAGAGAAAAGTATTTAAAAGCATTTGAAAAAATATCTGAAATGCTGAAAACAACATGCAGAGACAGATGGAGAAAGACATACTGCAATATTCACTGCTTCCCCCCCCTCCTTGTTCAGAAGCTATTCTGGACAACATTAATTTCATCCTGACAGTATCAACCATAATGGAACTAGCAGTTTAAACAACAATAACAATGGACAAACCCAAACATACTTTAGAGCTGACAAGAAATTATTTTATTTTATAATTTTAACTAACTTCAACTTCTAAACCATTCCTCAACAACAGTTGATGTTGAAATTTATATTTTAGTGACTGAGTATTTCATTCTTCCACAGATTAATTCAACACAATGAAATGTCAGCCATGGCACATCTATTCTTCTTGATAATCTTCTTATATTAATTCAGACAGAGTCAGATTTGGTTTTCTTAATTTATTGAGAGGACATAGCAAATCACAGTGATATATATCTGAAAAATTTAAATCCTACAATAGAGTCATATTATTTTCATGTGACATGTTTGATAGACAGTGAAATTATTTTTTGAGTCAGACTTCTTTTTGTTTGAATTTCCAC
This sequence comes from Amblyornis subalaris, assembly GCA_018881555.1. Taxonomy (NCBI): domain Eukaryota; kingdom Metazoa; phylum Chordata; class Aves; order Passeriformes; family Ptilonorhynchidae; genus Amblyornis; species Amblyornis subalaris. The sequence continues at coordinate 7,300,685 of JACAXG010000020.1, forward strand.
GTCATTCATTTCCCTTAGTTCTGGGCCAAAAGGCTAGAAAAGGATAGCACGGGAACCTTTTCTTACCCAGCACATAAAGCTCAGTTTCTTAGGAAACACAGTGGAAGATTACCTGTTGCCATTCAAAATAGATCGTACAGATAGTATCAGGATTAAAACAATGAATACACCAGATCTCAACTTCACCTGATGAAGCTGGACCTTTTGGAATACCTGGGACAATTCTAAACAAAACAGATTTATTTTATAAATATAAAATATTCATATACGCAGTCAAGCATGCGCCCTCTTTTTCCTTCAGTGTCAAAGGTTCTCATTAGAACTTTCCTTTATCCTTTCAAAAAAGATCTATATAAGGGATATACAACTAAATCTAGGTGAGCAAACTAAGTAATCCATGGTGTGATTGTCTAAGCTGTTCCTTTTATATTTTATGAACATTGCCTGAAATCACAGACTTCAGCCTGCCATAGATTTTATGTATATGCTTAAATGACATACACGAGTAAAGTTAACCACGTCCCTCAACACTGCAAGATTAGCACAGGTCTCCCATTCTGCAATCCATATTTAGACAAAACAGATAATAAAGGTCTGAACTGCATCACGGAAGATCTAGCACTGAAGTGTAGTGAAACACTAGAGCAAATGAAAAAGGGAATGTAAGAAAAATCTCCCTATAAGGTGGTTTTTAATAAAAAATTAGACAAATAGCTGGTAAGAATGACATCTACAGTCAAACCTACTTCGTGAGGAGAATCATAGACTAAAACCCTTCACTTCAAACTTATTTTTTCTTGATTCCATGACAAAGTGCAAAGTCAAATAACAAACTGATCCAAAAATAAGTCTCCCAAAATTCCAGATCCTTGGTTAACTGCTGAAAAAGTGGCTAAAATCCAAAACTTCCTCTTCCTGAACAGTGAAACTGGGATCAGCTAACAGAGCTCTCCATCCAACAGTCAATACTGTCACCAAGCAACATCAGAACTCTACTTACTGCTATCATGGTTGAGTACATTTGTTTTGAAATACTAAAGGAAAAGATTAAATCTAAAAAAGGAGCAAGTAAAGCCATTCTTCAATATTCTATCCACTGTAAAACCAGACAGGTATTTATATGACTCTAAAAAGAGACAACATAACTCAATCCTAGATTCTGTTCTGCTTAACTGCTTTACAATATACCAACATCTAATATGCACCACACATAATCTGATTTATTCATAGATTTTAAAGAGCAGCTGAGTCAATTTACCACAAAAGTTCCATGCTAATGCCTTAATAAGGATATATCTCAGTTGCAGCAGTGTTCAGTCTGTATTCTAGTGTTTTATTTAAAAGCAACTTAAGTCCCTGTATAAAACTGAATTTACCTACAAAGTATTATGAGACTTCATTTAGTCTTATCAGCAAAATACAGAAGAGAAAGCATCCCTCTAATACCTGAAAGGAAAGTACATCAAATAATAAACAGAAATTATATAGCATGGAGGCAGAGAAACAGTGCTTCAAGATCAGAATAAGCAGCTGGAATCTGAATGCTGGGAAAGAGAAACCCAGTGAACCGTCCACAGACAGTTGTGCAACTAAACAAATTTAAGGGTAGCCTAGAAACAGCTTCTGGATTACAAACACGAATCCTATCTAAGAGAGAAAAGTGCACCCTAGAAGCTCTAAATTAGAACATCTTTCCATTCATAATCCAAAAACTACCAAGATCTACTCTTATGTTACTCTGATAAAGTTACTTCTTTGTCACTCAAAAAATGGTCTTTAAACCATTGCACACCAAGGAAGAACATTCTTCATGCGCCATCAGTCATGTTGTATTTTGCTTCAGTCCCTTGAGCTACTTGCATAGCATTACTTGTATTCAGTTTCTGAATGGAGCTCGGAACAGACTGTAGACCCAATTTCCAAGCTGAAAATTCACCCCCGTGAGTACTGTTTGCAAGGCAAGCAGCATTTGCCTTCTACATCTGCAAGTTATATCTCAGGTTTTCCTTACATTTAAGGCAGTCTCCAGGCTGAAATTGATAGTGTAGTTTAATAACCGCTGCTTATCAGGTATTGTACTTCAGCTGCCTTACCTGGGTATCTTCTTTGCTGTAGAACGCCCCTAGCAGCAAATGACAGTGATACATAATTTTGAACAAACATACATTCACAGAACACAGCAACTGAAAAGCTAAATGAATTTGTCTTGTCTAAGCTTAGGACTTCTTTCTAAAGACAGACAGAATCAACTGAATTCTGGCAACATGATTCGGAAAACCGTGTATTTAACTGAGATCAACTTAGAACCCATTTTACAGATTCTGTGCTTCTTGTCTTGTATTATTTGACAACATTAAATATTGTTTCTGAAGTTACATGGTCAGTTTCTCATCAGAAAGCCTCTCAACACTAAAGGATTGATATCTCCCCACATCAATGAGGAGTATCTGTTCTGAGAGAGGCAAATTTGAATGGTTGTTAAACCTTTACCCAATTCCTCAGAACACCAAGAGTGAGTAAAACATCTTTATCTAACATTTACTCTTAAAAATAATATGACTGTAAGCAGGCATAATATGAATATGCATGTCACTTGAGTGGGAGGAGCTAAAGACTTTGTCCTCAGTTAGACTTTGAGTAAATTCGTTAAGATCCGTGGCACTGCATGACTACAACCAAATGTTAATCTAGTCTATAAACCTGAAATGACGGAAATGACCCCAAAGGGATGTACATCCTCATTTTGCTTATGTTGCAAAACAGTGACACCCACTGGCAGCAACAGTTTAAATACTTAATTGTTGCAGTCTAAATCTACTAGATAAGAGTTGCTAAGAAGTTTCCCTTGAGAAAAATTCATCACAGTAACAACCATACAAACTTACCTGTTGAGTCAGCACTACTGCCTGAGTTTTCAGAAACTGCATTACTAAGAGCATCTGGAGTAACTGCAACATAACCCTCTGGATGAAGATCCACCGTGTAAATTCTTTTTGGAGATGTAACTGTACCATCACTACCTACAAAACAGAAGAACCAAAGGACCTGGCTCAATATTGGTCTCACTACAGATTTTCCCAAATGTTTTCCCAACTACAGCAATAAGTGATCTTGACAATCCTTATAGAGGGTCAGGTGTTGAACACTGAAATTATCCTATGAACAAGAGAACTGCACCAAATTTCATAGCAGCCACAAATAAACAAATACTTCATAGGCTAGTTCTTTCCACCAGAAGCATTTTTTCTCTTCTACCAGGCAAATCTTCTGCCCTATCTTCACAAGAAGCTTCCACTTATAGTGATATTTTAAGAGAAACTCTAAACATCTTTCCGCATTCAGCATGAGCAGACACTATTTCTTTAAAAAAAAATGTTTAAGAACTGTTTCACAAAAGACGGATGGATGGATAGATACCAGCTTATCATGAAGTGCAAGAAGCAACAAAAAAAGAATCACAAAACTGTGGTTTGCCCATTTGCAACTTTTTAATCATAGCCTATGCTTCTCTGAAGGGTGCAAAGATAAAGGGAGTTTGAAAGTCACACTTGACTAAGCCTCAGTAGTGCCTGCCCAAAAATACTCACCTCCTCCCACTCTACTTCTTTCTGGGGCTGGAGGGGAAGTGCCACGGGCCAGCTTTCCAACTATTTAATTGTATAGGAAAATATTTGTGCTAATGGCAGTAGTCTGTTTTTGTAGGATTTCTTTCCCTTTTGAAAGGTATTTAAAAATACATGCAAGAGCAGGAGTAGAAACTTCTCATTTGCTCACCAGACAAGAAGTAACTGTATGAGTGACTGAGACACATCTCTGCTCCTGTTACACGAAACCAAACTGAATTTCTTTTGCACAGTAGTGACAACAAAAAGAAAGAAGACACAGTGAGAAAAAAGCCTTCCCAGAAGGCCAGGATGTCAGGGTGTCTCCAGATGTTGTAATGTAGTTTTAGATGGCTCATTGTGGGGTTGTTTTTGTTTTGGTTTGTTGGTTGTTTTGGTTTTGTTTGGTTTGTTTTGGTTTTCTTGGTTGTGTTTGTTGTTGTTTTGTTGGGTTTTTTAACACTCAGCCAGCTCCATAAGTCAGCACAGACACAGCACTAGTCTTCTCTTCTTCAGGGCAATCTGTCCCTTTAGAACACAGACAGAACTGTTAAAATAATTTACAATAAAAACATCTTTGGCAGGTGGACACAATCAACCTCCTTACACCACAAACTTGCTAGATGATCCCAGATGATCCAAGTCTATCACCGAGGTGCAACTACGTGCAGCTACAGTTGGACTAATTCCTGAATGTTTAAAATGCAGTTGTGTCTGATAGATCCCTAACAAGAATTACTTCTGTATTTCTAATATGCAATTTTACTATGCACTGACATTTCTCAGATAGCCTGCTTCAAAGAAGATAAAGTACATTTCTGAACGTCCAAAGTACTTCTGAAAACCCCACAGCTGTTTTCATCATCATGAGGTAATAAATTTGTTCTGAAAACACATTAGAATATTCTTGTTTTTTTCTTGAACAAGCCAGAAAATTTCCAACTGATATTGATGATACTTACTTTAAGGGATAATAAAGGGTAAGAAATAAATAATACAGAAAAATGAAGAGCAACTATGCAATTTGAAAAAAATCAATTAAAAATTAACATGGAATAATTCTTCAGCAGATTGTTTGCCATGAAGATGATGCCAAATCATTGAACCAGCAGTAAGCGCATTGATTTTTTTTTTTCCCCTACCCAGGTTGATTAACGATGAAGTGCTAATTAGTGACAATTTTAAATTATAAGGATGTATAAATGTTCAAGTTATTCTCTTCTGAAGGATTTCAAGTTTTATTTTTATTTAGGTTTTGTAAAACAAAGATGATCAGGAAAACATTAAACTTCATTTACAACAGTCTTGTAAAACTCAAATCTTTTAATCATGAAAGTAGTAACTATAGTGGGATAACAACCTCCCAGACAAAACTGCTACACCAGAATTTGAGGGACCATCTGTAACACACAGTCCTACAAAGAAGAACAGTGACAACTCTTACTATGGAAATGAATGATGACTCAAAACTATTTTTTTAAATTTCACCTGTTTAAATGGGAGTCTTCAAATTACATATTTATTCCCAATGGATGCATTTTTAAGGAGTTTGCAAATCATAAATCAAGCATTTGTCTTTGCAAATCCTGTGCAAGTATGTTGAACCAAACTGTTATCATATCTATGTCTGGATTTTTGCAGCCTGGGGCCATAGTCTCCTTGGAACCCAAGAAGAGATGGGTTGGTGATAAAGTCATAAGCAGTGCTACAAAGCAAACGGCTGAGCTTATAAAGAGGGTTTTTTGATTAACAAAAGCCATCAGATACTAGAGACATTAAAGAATGCTCCGCTTCTATTAGTTAAAAGTCATGAATCCCATTTCTGAAGTTTTATTTTATAGAGAAAAACCCCCAACAGCCAAAGGCCACTTAAAAACCCCAAAAAAGAGCAAGCATTACTCTTAAAGGCAAAGCAAGAATACAGAATAAATGTTTTGAAACTGTTTGTCTTCTATTCATGTTCCCCACAAAGAGATCCATGGCATGTAACTCAGCCTTGTGCACAGAGTAGGGAAAAGCATCTACTTCATGCTATTACAAACATCACATCTCCAAGCATGACAGTGGCTTGGCCAGCTATGTTATCTCTTGCTATCCTACTCCAAACAAGTATCAGATTTTTACAGAAGGAGCTGAAGGTAAAGCTTCTAGCCATATAAAACTGCCAATTGCCTAGTCAGTCATCATCTCGGGTAGACACCGTATTTTATTTTTCAGCATCTTTAAAAACTTTCCCCTACTTGTAGCTCAGAACGGTAGCTACATAACAGTAGAATGGCTTCCAGACTGCCTGAACACACAGCACGCTTAGGCACACCTCAGACACAGACATGGCCAGAGCACACGTTCATATAATCTTGGTCCTTTGCTTGCTGTAAGGCTAAACCCTGGACAGAGACTGAATTACTTCTAGGTTCTGTGGTGGGTTGGCCCTGCCTAGCAGCCAAACACCCAGATACTCACTCTCCCCTCAGCAGGATGAGGGTAGGGTGGCTTACGATGGGGAGAACAGGACTAAGGGTCCTCATGGGTCAACAGCAGGGCGATCACAACTACAAGAACCTTTCCTCGCTGCCTCTTTTCACTACTAACTTAACTCCTCCCTACCTCCCCTTGCAGCAGGTTACACCCAGTGCCTTCAGCGAGGTAAGGAGCAATGCAAGGTGGTTGTGGGGTGAACATTTAAAGTCTCTGCTGCTTCTTCCTTTTCCCTCACAGGGGTTCTCTCTGGCCTGCTGTCCTTCAGGAACATTCGCTCAAAAACAGAGTACCTCCTCCTCCTCTGACCCTAGGGTTCCCATTGTCTTCAAAAAACCTTCATAAACTGAAGTGTACCAAAGGTGATATCAGTGACTAACTGTACACACCTTGAGGGTCCTCCTGAACTGTAGTACTGAAAAATAGATACTTTTCCAGTTGATCAACATGAAGACACCAAAATGTCCTTCAACAGCGTGAACAAATCCAGTGAACCTAAATACCCATTCTCCAATGTATGCTCATTTTTGTTCAAATAATATCCAGGTTCCTGAACATCAAGCTATTTCAGTCTGCCATGATAAGGTACATTAAAGTAACCTCAGGGACATGAGGTGTTATATTTTGTACAAACAACCTCTGCCCACAGGCTGACTTAACACAGGCTTGTTTTCCAATCTCAAGTCAACACACTAGAGTGCTTTACACAAAGACAGAAGCTTTTAGCTCAAGTAGTCTTCTGTGCAATCAGAAAGTAAGATTCTTTTCCGTGGAGTGCATAATTCCTACTGCTTGACCACAGACTTCAGCAGGAGACTCTCTCCCTCAATACTAGAGAAGTCACACTGGGTGGAAGAAAAAAAAAAAGAACAGACTCTACCAGTCTACCAGTCACTACAGACTCTACCAGTCACTACTGGTCATCTACTTTACTCAAATGATGACAATCACACAACAACACACAACAGTGGAAATGTTGTGCATCTTTGCTAGGTGACTGGAATAGTTGATGAATTATTTCTGTAGAAATTCACTACTGCAGGTAGAAACCTGCCTCTCAAAATTATGGAAATCCCTTCATGGAGAGCTACTATAGTTTCCTATTACAGTCTAATTCCTTTAGCTTGTTCTAAGACCTCATTACCCTTACTTTATTGGAATAAACAAGAGGAATCACTCAAGCCAGTTTTTGGGTGAAGATTAGATATAGATTTCTTCCAAAGATTCTCCATATTTTTCTAAATTAAAAAAAAAAAATTTTCTGAATGGCTTTCGGATATCCAATTTTATCAAATATACAGTTTACTACTTTCATATGTTTCATTAGCACCAATGCATGAAACAGAATGCTGAAAAAGTTTTTTCTTCTGCAAAGTTCAGAATTTTTAAACTTTAAAATTCTGAAGATTCCTGCTATTGTTTTTTGAAGGACAAATTTCCCTCTTTGTCAAGTAAAACGTCGAAGTTTATAGTTCTATTCCAAATTGCACAATTACATACATTCAAACAATAAAGTGATGAAAGAAAAAAGTCTTATAATTATACAGATACATGTTGTCCTCTGGGTCAGAAAATCTGTCAGCAGCAAACTGTTGGAGAACATTGTGGGGAAGCAGTATAATACATTTATTTTATTCCAGTACTCTTTTTTCTAATACTAATGGTCACAACATATTAGTGCAGACAGCAGTACTGAATTTTTTTGATTGACCTAAATTTCTGATACTTTATTCAGTTATGTTTACACAAAAATAAGTCTACTATCCTTTGATGTTCAAGCAAAGCAGGTTTTCACTTCATTCAGAGATTTTTTTTTATTTAGAATCCTAGCCATATTACAGAAGACTGCTGACACTTCTTAGGGGGTATATCATTTGTGCCTGGTAGCATGTTGAAACTCAAGCCAATTCATTACAACCTCCCTCCTCACACTTCACACCCCTAGAAGTGCTTCACTTTATTGAAAAGACAAAGTCTAGATTACAGAGGATACTAGACCAGAGCACTGAAAGAAGAAAACAAAATGAAAAAATCCTCAGAAGTACCTCCTCATCATGGTCTTTTCCTTCAGCTTGATGAAAACCAAAGACTTCAAAAGGAAATTGAGGTCAATAAAGACATACCCATTTTAAAAGGCCCAAAGTTGGGATGGGAAATGCATAAAAACCAAGGAACAAGAGAGCTCATTCATTTCCCTCACTACCTCCCACATATACACTAACTCTTAGATTTACTTTTTTTTTCAAACCATGTAGAAAGGTTGTATTATAGCTCATTTTATTGGGAGACAGCACTTACCATCATAACTCAGCTTCAGTTTTGCTACATTAGGAGTGGCAGACATTCTTTGTCAGAGAAAAAATGGCAAAAAATGTACAAATCCTTCTTCCTCTTGTTCTCACTCCTCATCTGGGAAAGATGCTTTTGTTTTTTATCCATGAGCCATTCAAATATCTACATTCCCTTGGAAAAAGTAATGAAAACTAAGCACAATACAAACTGAGAGTGAAGCATGGAAAAGCCACTGATTGAGGAAACCAAGAAACAGAACACTTTTCAGAGCCGAACCTGAGCCATTAGGCAGATGGCAGATTTAAAATTACAAGATGGCTAATTTAAAAAGTGGTACAAGCCATTTTGCTGGTTTTTGTTTTCTGAAAGTTGAATATAGGAGGTAACGATGAAACAAACTATACAGCTAAATGGTATATGTGTCCCATATATGCCCTGGTATATGACTATATGCAATATTTTGATTAGATGTCTAAGAATTCTAGCAGTATAAACAGGAACATAAAGCTATCTTAGCGTTATGCTTAATTATTTCTCCTGCTGAAGATCTTATTTGTTCAACACACTTCTCAAAAGCCAATACATCCTTGTCAATCAATCCTTTTTTTAAAAAAATAAATGTAACAACACTGAATCTAAAAGGCCATGTCTAAGTTGCAATTATTTAATTATCCCACTGATGAAATGATTATGTCATTAGTGGAACCTACCCAAAACAAACCAGAAAATAAGCAGATGTGCTCATCAGAATAAAGGCAAACAAAATTTAAGGTTTTAAACTTCCCCCCCTCCCCCCTCCCCCATTTTCTATTCCATAACTTGAAGTTATTGGTAACAGTCCATTCCACATTGGTAACAGTCCATTCTCATTTGCATAAAAAATAATGCAAAGTACAAAAAATTATGGAAAATTATTTGCTCAGAACTTAGCTCAGTACCAAGCTCACATTATACGCATTTCCACTTTTCAAATAATTGTTAGAGGGTAGAATTGATAGGAAAGACAAGTAGAAAGTAAGCTCGTGTAACAGCAGAAAACATGAGAGTTGACTCCAAATAACTACGATTTTGACAATGGCAGCTTAAGTAATAAACTGCCCAGTGTAAACTGGAGGAGTGGTGTCTCACACAACCCATTTTGTCATCAATGCATTAAAAATTATTTCAAACAGGGAGACAAGGCAGACAGTGAGAACACTAACACACAATTACTATGCTGCAGCCCAATTCAACTGAGGACTATCAGCCATGCTCTAGTGAAACAAGGCCATTTTATCAAGTTCTTAAACAAGCCATTTTTCTGTTTACTTTACCAAGATAATTAGTCTTCTTGCAGCTGACTAGTTTAGGTCTAGAGCTTGTTTACACTTAAGAGCTAAAGCTGCATTTTCTACTCCAAGTAGGCAACTGCTACGTACTATTAGATGAGCTACTTGTTAAATTGCTTTGTGTTCTCACAGAGGCCAGCAGCTCTCCCCACGACAGCTAAGCTGTTTGAAATGAGCATGCAGAAGAGAACAATAAGTTAATGTAAACACGTAAGAACACTGGAAAAGGAAGGAATCTGCCAACCAGCAGCAAACAACCACACCAAAACCTCAAAAACATTGCTAGAGGGACTGGAGACTGAACAACAGAACTGTTTCTGTCACAAACAGAAGTTAAGAGATATTATACATGCAGCCCACTCTGAACACAGAGAGGGGGGTTTTTTGTTTGTTTGTGGGATTTTGGTTGGTTGAGTTTTGGAATTTTTTTCCCTTCTCCCCTAAACTCCAGATTTCTACATTCCCCTAAAGCATGTACCTACCAGCTTGTAAAACTGGCTGGGCACCATTTCTACCACACCTAGCAGGGGCTGGTATCTTCAGCCAAATACTCTGCTCCTGGACACATTTGTCCCATTTGCATAGCATACTGGCACTGTAATATACCATGTAATGAGAGAATTTTTAAACTCTTGAGAGAAGACTATAAGAGTGTGTGACAAACACTTTATTGTATAATAATTATAACCTCCATTGCTCTTTAGCTTATTCACAATAGACAGCTTTTCAAAGTAATTAACTGAAGCAAAGCTGAACTGTTTAACAAGTCTCTAGTTTACTGCATTGGGTAGTGCTAGAATTTAATTTCTGAACCATATGCGCTTCATCAATTTGATCAACTAAAGGGCAGGGCTGTTCATGCATAGTTTTTAGACAAGTTTTGTCTTCTACGCATTTCTGTCACTAGGTTAAGTTTTCTACAGTAGAATGGCTGCAGGAAAGACAGGATTAGGATGAGGAAGGACACAGTCCTGGTGTCCTAGTAATGATTTAAATGCAATATACTGTCAGCATCAATAACTTCAATGGAACAAGTAAGAAGGAGAACATAAAATAATCACACAACTGTACTGAATTTTGACAGGAATTCCTAACATAAGATAACAATGCTGGGATATGTCACATTTGATAAGACATTCATGTTTTTTTTTAATGAATATGGAGTAAATTGCATTTTGTCCATTTATATAGCATAACATGGATTCCAGCTTTTTAGAAAACTAAAACCCATTAGCAGTAACAGCTTAGTATCATTCCTCATTATTTCTTACTTAAATAAATGAAGGAGGAAAAAAAGGATCAAATAAGTTGTCCCCACAAGATCCAAAACTCTGGCTAGGCTCTCTGAATTTCAAATTCCTTTTTCAGAATTAGGGAAAATGCAAAAATCAAAAGTGGCACAGCACACTTTATACAGAAAAACTGACCTCTATACATTTCATTTGAATGCAATTATCTTTCTTGAGCAACTCTGAAATTTTCATTTTTTTAAGGAAGATGATAAATACTGCCCAGTAAATCCCAAGTCTTTTAAAAAGTAGTTATAATTCTGACCAAGAAAAAGGTCAGAGACTAAGGAGGCGATTTCCTCTTACTAGGAAAGGCTGAGGGAGCTGGTCCTGTTCAGCCTCAAGAAGAGACGGCTGGGAGGGGACCTCATCTCCAGGCTCTTCTCAGTGGTGCCCAGCAACAGGACAAGAGGCAGTAGGCAGAAACTGATGCACAGGAAGTTCCACCTGAACATGAGGAAGAACTTCTTTACTATGCAGTGACTGAGGACTGGAACAGACTGAACAAAGAGGTTGTGGAATCCTGTGCCATGTGCTCTAGGATGACCCTGCTTGAGCAGGGAGGTTGGACCAGATGACCCATTGTGGTTCCTTCAAACCCGACCCATTCTGTGATTCTGTGAAAAAGCCAGTTCTACAATTACCAAATCTCTAGTTAGAAGCATGCCTCTTTTGAATATATACTATAAAGCTATTAAAAATAATTAATGGGGTTTTAAAATACCAACAAAAAGTTAAGAAATTACAGAACTGCAGACCTCCCGAGAAACTTTCTTCATTACACTAATCCTTGTTGCAAGTAGATCTGGCCCTAACAAGGCTCAAAACCAAACAAAATCAATCCTTGGGACAAAATTTAGTCAAAGCCCATATCCAAGCGAGCAATTTGTATTTTGCAATGCTCAGTCTTCCGCCAGACACTTTTTTCTTGTAATACAGCAAGTTTTAAAGCATTTTTAATACAGCATTTGGAAGCATATTTACAAAATATGCTTCATTTTGGGAAGATGTTCTCGTATTTGTAGGAGCTTTCAGCTTTCCATCTGCTCCCTTTTAATGCTTTGCCCACCATAAGACTCAGGTTCATTACATGTGCATAACTTTTAAATGGTTTAAGGTAATAAAGATGGTAATCTAGACTCTCTTAAATTTTATGCTGAAGTAAGAAAAAACTCTTATTACATCTTCTGAAATTAAGAACTATAGCTCTTGCAACGGAAGAGTTCCATTGGAGTTCCTCAAGGGGAGAAATATTTAGAAAGTCTTATCTAATTGTCCTGGGGGATAGGAATCTCTGCTTTGGTTATGTTCATTTTCTCACTGAGTATTTTGGTAAAATAGGGGAAAAAAGTCTGATTTAGGACAACTATAATCCATAGGGAAGGTATATCTTACTATGCCCTAGAACGGAATTTTTTTTTTTTTTAATTTCTCTTTTCAAGAAAAAAATATGACTACTCTCCTTTGGGGTCCAGAAGAAGTGTGACACTTCCACATGTTTTCTCCATCACTAACAGAACTACCACCTTCCTGAAGAAAATGCAAATAGCATTCAGAAGATCACTCTACAGTCACAAAGGACAGTGTCCCTCAGAATTTGCCTTCCATCTCCAGTTATTCTGGGTCTTATTGTAAGCTTTGGTTCCAGAACTACATGAGGAACTTTACAGCATAACCCTGATACTAAATTATTAATTATCCAATATTAAACGAGAATCCATCATGAACATAGGTCCTGATGTTCCATCTACTTTAGCATCTCAACTTCAACTTGATCTCAAAAAAAGAACATAAACGCAAATATTTACAGGATATAAAAGTATGATCTTTAAATTTTATGGACATGTCTCTACTGTGCTTCAAGATGCAGGCTTTTAAGGCAATACTGCAAACTGCATTCCAATAAAGATCAGAATCTCATGGGGAAGATGGTGGTGGTTTAGCTCAGATGAACTGGTAATGGTATTTTCACAATCTGAAAATAACTCTTAAAGGCAAACAGGACATTGTGATGAGCTTTATAGTAAAACCTGTTATTTAATGCTAGAAAATACTTAAGACTAAGTCAGTTTCTTTTTAAAGAAATCCTCAACTTTTTATTGACACTACATGATTTTTTTAGTAGTATTTTGTAGGACTGAAATAGTCACTTTCAAACTAGGAAAGACTCAATATCTACCAAAAAATACCCCTCATTTTCCATTGTTGCTTTCAATTACCCATCTTTGACTACTGCTACTTAAATCATCAGTTGTCTTCTAGTCATGCCCATAATCTTTGTAAGTAAGAAGTAACTTAAAACAGTTTATGATCAAAAAATTCAATCAATGTTTTTATGTTTTTCCTTCACCAAGGCCACAGAGTTTATAGCTCAAATCTTCTAGCTTATCTCTAAACGTGTACTTTCAGTGTCCAATGCTATAAAATCACAACATGTAAATGCAAGAGCTCCTTAAATTTACATAAAATCACAACCAGAAAACAATGTCTGTTAGTTTCCCAGATGAGTAACTGATTTATCTTTTTTCCTATGAGTTTATCACTCCAACCCTCTTCAAGGCTTATTTTTTTTAAGTACTTATATGTTGAACTTCAATCAAGGCAGAACCCTTTCTGTACTACTGCTGCATATGCATGCCTCCAACAGAAAACAAACTCAGTTATAGATTGCTGATTATTACAAAAACAGCCTTGTTGCTCTGCTGTGAAAATCCTAAACACAGACCTAGGTTTTTTTGCTCCATGTTCCCTATCCCATAAGCTATATTTTACCTGTACTAGGATTCTGAATAAAAAGTTTTTCTTTCGTTACCTTGAAGAACATTGCATTAGGAATCAGGTATAAACAAATCCAGGAGTTATAAAAATCACAAGGTCAAACAAATTCTCCCCTCACCTCCCACTTCAGTGGGAGTTTGGCCAGGCCCTAATGTATAAGGAATCGTATAGATTCACTACAAGTGAAGGCAGTTTTAGCTTAAGAAATTACTCCATAGTAGTGCATATTTAGCACATCTTCATCATAGAGCCAATAAATAGTCTGTTACCTATTTTGAAAGAACAATTAGTTCCCAATGCTATCACATATCATTGTACAGAGTAAGTTTAATGCTTTATCAGCCTTTTGAAAATATGCCTCTCATTACTGACTAAACAAAGGAAGTACCAGAAGTACCAATCCAGAAAACCAAATCGAGTATAAAACAAATGCAGCTACAGAAGTTGAAATTTCCATGCAGTCTTCTTTTACAGTAATGGTGTGCTGGTTTTCAGCTAGGGTAGAGTTAATTTTCTTCACAGTGGCTGCTATGGGGCTGTGTTTTGAATTTGTGCTGAACACAGGGTTGATAATATAGAGATACTTTTGTTATTGCTGAGCAGGGCTTACACAGAGCCAAGGCCTTTTCTGCTTTTCATACTTCCACACTGGTTAGGAAGTTGGGGGTTCGTGGGAGGCTGGGAAGAGACAGCTGGGACAGGTGACCCAAATCGACCAGAGCAGTATTCCAGACCATATGACATCATGCTCAGTATATAAATGGGGGAATAAGGAGGAAGGGGAGGCATTTGGAATGATGACGTTTGTCTTCCCAAGTAACTGCTGTGTGTGATGGGGCCCTGCTCTCCTGGAGATGGCTGAACACCTGCCTGACCTTGGGAAGCAGTGAATTAATTCCTTGTTTTGCTTTGCTTGTGTGTGCAGCTTTTGCTTTTCCTATGAAACTATCTTTATCTTAGCCCAGGAGTTCTCCATGTTTTACCCTTCCAATTTTCTCCCCGATCTTGCTGGTGGGAGTGAGTGAGGGTCTGCATGGAGTTTGGCTGCGGGCTGGGGTTAAACCATGACAGGGATGCAATACAGGACAACAGCTACACAATCCTTCAAAAGCAAATTCTACCAAATGGACATGTAAGAAAGACCTGTGGCCAACCTGTTACAAGCCGTCCTTGTTAGAGATTGGGTGGAGGAATGGGGCTATTTTAAGGAAAAAAAAATCAACCCAAAAACCAGTATCACAGATTTCTAGACTAACATGTTGGAAAGGACTTTTGGAGGTCATCAGCCCAAGATCCAAAAAAATTTGACCCAATTTCATCAAGTTATCTAGTATACTGTTGCTTTCAGCCCTTTCAGGGATGGAGATACCAAAACTCTCTTTGGGCAGCCCATTCCCAGTGTTTGGTCACTCCCAAGATGGAATTCTGTCCCCATCTAATTGGAATTACTTTCGCCACAACTTCTTTGTCACCCCTTCTTCTGTCACTGAGCACATCCAAAAAGTGCATGGCCCAGCCTTCTCTACATTCTCCCTTTCTATTTGGTAGCTGAAGTAATGAAATTTCCACTTAACCCTTCTTAAGACTGAAACTCATTTCTCTCAGCCTCTCCTCCTACATAATGTCATCTAGCTCTGGTCATTACCATGCCCGCCAGTAGACTGTCTCTACTTTGTCACTACCTTTGTTTTACTACGGAGCCCACTGGTCACAGGACTTCCACTATGGGCTCACAAATGCTGCTCCAGTGTGGTCTCACGAAAGGAATCCTTGCTTCCTTCAAACTGCTGGGTACATTGCTAATACAGTACAATATGTCACCAGTTGCTTTTGTAGCAAGGATGCAATGGTGACTCACGTTCCACCAGAACTCTGAGGTCCTCTTTTGTGAAGCTGTTTCCAGTTAGGTTACTCCTTGCCTGTATTGTTCATTATTTCATGTCAGATGCAGGACTGCACTCTGGTATTAATCTTCAAGGTATACCACTAGCACACAGCGATCCATTAGATTTTGTACTGCTGATCACCCTCCTTTGAGCCTGGCAGTCCATCAGTCTGACCATTCACTCACCCAGCTGACATCTCACCTTTGTGGCTCTAAGAATACTACAGGGAGACTATAGTGCAAACCCTGCCTATCTACAAGCCACTCATGTTAGCATTGAAGGCAACTGGTTTGCACAATCTGCCTCCGGTAAAACAAGACTTACTGTTATCAATTCCCTTTATGTCCTTCACGTGCTTGGAAATAGCACCCAGAAAGGTTTACTCTGTACAAGGCTCACTTTTCCAGAGCCTCCCTTCTTGCTCTTGAAAATGGGCATGATGTTTGCCTTTTGCAGTCACTGAGGAACCTCCCAATCGTGCTGACTTTTTGAAGAGGATAGAAAACAGCCTTACAATGACATCAGTCAGCATCCCTGGATGCACAACACCTTTCCCCATTGGCATGCAATTGCACAACTGGGTTAACTACTCCCCAGCTATCATCATGTACTGTGGGCAATGTTTCACTTCCATATTCTTTATCATTAGGTTCAGGGACCTGGAAGGCATAAAGGCAAGACTTACCAGTAAAAAACAGGCAAAAAACAGGGCACTAAGTATCTCAGTCTTCTTGTCTTCTGTCACTAGTTCCTTGTCCGTTAAGCAGTGCGTCCACATCTTCTTTTGTCTTCTAGCTGTTGACCCCACCCTTCTTATTTCTTCCTACATCTCTCATGAGTTTCAACTCCAGCTGAGCTTTGGCCTTCCAAAGTCTATCCCAGCATACTTGGGCAACATCTCTATACTTGGCTACAGTAGCCAATACCTGCTTTCACCTTCTTTGTGTAAGGGCCCAGAACTCCCTCTCAGGAGTTCAGCTGCCTGCACCTATGGGCAGCTCTCTGATATTACACAGCTGTTCATCCAGATGGTTTTGAAGAAAGAGCTTCTCATGAAAGACCTGCATGCAGCAACCTCAGCAAGGGCTCCCCTCACATCACTCAGAAGCTGCTTTTAAGATGACGCTTTTAAGCAGTTCCCAGCCTGAGCTAGACTGAAGCCATGCCTGTGCCTGGGCACACAGTCCAACCGATGCACACACTGACTCACCAACTCTACATACTGGCTTGACCTTAGAACTGCCTTGTCACTATTAACTTGCACAGTGTCACTGGTTGACCCTGGTTACTGTTAACAGACACATTCTGCTCATCTTTGTCAGGCACTGTGGAACGGCTTCCACAGTGATGACACAGCTCCTATGCCTGTCTTGTCCCAGACAGCCTTCCCTCACCTTCCCTTTGCTGCTCCCAGACACATCTGAGCTCAGTCAGGCATCTTGTCACACTTTGCTTAGTTTTCTGCATGTCAAAATAAGCCATTCTTGTGCTTTGAGAGATTATTCTTGAAGATGAATCAGCTCTCCAGAGCTCCTTTGCAATTCAGACCAATCCTCCAATGAATCCTACCAAGTAGGATGCTGAACAAGACAAATATCTCTTATTATGTAGCACAGGGTTCTAATCCTACTACTCATTCTGCTCACTTCTTTCTGAACTTCACTCTCCTGCCCCAGACCACATCCACTATCAGTTCTTCCTTGTGTGCAAGTATGAAGGATAGCTGAGCATCTCCCCTGGAGAAATCTTTTTATACTCTTGGGAAACATACCTTTCTGTTTCAAGTCAGTTTAACAGCCTTCTAGTTATGGCAAAATTGGGTTTTAGATGAACACAAAGCAATTCACACTAATTCTATACTTGTGCACAGAGCCTTTCATCCACAAGTAATACCACAACTACCTCATTTTCCAGCTCCACATTTTGGCACACCATTCACATTCTACAACTTATCTAAAAAAAGAACTTTTACTCACCTGTTCAAATATTCATGTGCCATGTTCATTACTTAAACACACATAAAATAATGCTCTTTACTAGCACAGTCTCTGAATTAATATCTGCCTTCTGTTGGATTTGTGTTCCCCATGAGGTTTCTGTTGCAACGAGGGCAGGATCATGTATTCCCACCAATCTGTGTATCTCTAACAGCTGAGTTGAGCTCTACCAGTATAAGTCATTTTATCACTGTTCAACAGACATTACACCAAAGACAGTTATAGCTTACACTGAACTTTCATATTGCTACTGCTAAATGCTGCACCCATGCATACACACCAAGACTGTTTCCTGGTTTTCATAGGATTTATGCACTGACCTCATATGTTCCACGTATTAAGTACCACCAGCACTGGCATTCAAATTCATCTGTTGGTATCAATAGATGAAAAAACTACATATTATACTGGTCTGAAATAAAGTGGCTATATTTAAAAGCATATTATCAGAGAAAGGACAAGGCAGTCTCACCTTGAAATGATTTGCAGGATGTATTAGTTGATGTGCTACCATCTGCTGATGAAGTCTGAACATTATCCAAATTCTTTCGTTTGGATTTTGATCCAAGATTTTCAAGAACCACCTCCTCTTCTCTACTTGAAGTATGCACAAGAGAAGATGATGAAGTTTCACCATAGAGTCGTTTCAGTAATTTTGCCAAGAACACTGCAGGGTAAGAAAACTTTTTTTAACAGGAAGAAATGCGTTGTTTTAAAAAAATTTTAAGACTTAAAAGAAAACCCCAACAACTAATTGATACGAGATAGCTTCCCTCATATTCCATGGAAGTCTGTTTTCAGTAGTCCCTATCTCTAACAGGTGAAACTGAAAATAATAGAAGTTCAGAACTTGAGTCAGAAGAGCAGCTTTAGAACACCAGACTTCACTAGCAAGGTTACATTTAAAGTCTTCTATTTGACTACATTTTGGCAATACATTAATACAGTACATTTATAAATTAAACATACATTAAATTTTAAAAGAAGTATCTTCCTATACAAGTGTTACAAGACTGCTCAAAATGCAAGTCTCTTCTGGCACAGAGGCACTGCAATTGAATTACTCACTAAAATCGGTTAGCTACAACTATTTAATCACATAGAAAAACTAGAAGTAGACAGCAGCAGAAACACATGGTAACCCAATTATTTCTACAGAATTATCAGTATTCTTACACGCCTCTTCTTCTTATGGGCCCCTTTCTGACGACACTGACAATCTGCTACTAGTTAGTCAAATGCAAGCATCATTTGATTAAAGAAATATATGCAAATAATCTACTCATTAACAAAACCATTATCTTTTTTATGTATACGTGTATATTTCAATCACTTTAAAAGACATAATATACTAAAGCATAAAGTATTACTAAGAAAGATTTTATCTATTGCAAAGCAACATCCCTAGTTTAATGAATTTTCTGTGGTCAAGCAGATATTGCGGGATGTGGGGGTGGGAAAAAAGACATTTGGAGGAAAACATGTTATCTAAACTCCAACTTGAAATTTAATATACATTCTGTGGACACTACATGAGCAACCTGGTGCAGATTCATAACAAAATAATTCTGTCAAGAGAAAAGCACTTACATTGTTATAAGAAGAATGGGTCCTACTGCAGCTTAGAAAAACATTTTATCATCCCATAACTCATCCATAAATTACTTCACAACTGAAAAAACCACCTTCATCCTTGAACCACCAGTCCTTGATAGACAAACTGTACCTCCAATGTACCTTGGCAACTATGCTTTGTCATGTAAATGCCTAGCTATAGGGGAGAATGCTTTGTTATGGGTTATGACTACAGTTCACAGACAGACAGACATAAACAAGCGACTGTGAGTTTTCTTTTCATAAGGTTCCCTTATGAACCAGGTTATTCTACAGCTATAAAAAAAAAAATCCACAATTACTCTCCTCAACTAAAGAAACTAGACAGAAATAAGCAGTGTAATAAGACCAAGTTGCTTCTACTAACACTACAGCATTTTAATGAACTCCAGTAGAGCCATTACTAAATGTCATGGTTTAATGCCAACAGGCAGCCAAGTCCCAACCAGCTGCTCACTCACTCCCCTCCACATGGAACGGAGGAAAGAATCAGAAAGATAGAATTGACACCACTCACTGGTTGAGGTAAAGACAGTGTAACAGTTAAAGCAAAAGTCATGCACACAACCAAAGCAAAGAATTCATTCACCACTTCCCATGGGCAGGCAGTTGTTCAGTCACCCCTAGGAAAGCAGAACTTCATCACATACAATGTTCACTTGGGAAAACAAATGTGTCCCTCCCCCTTCCTCCTTCCCTCAGATCTTTATGCTGCACATGACACCATGTGGTGTGGGTTAATCCTTGGGTCAGCTGCAGTCAGTTGTCCCAGCTGTGTCCCCTCCCAATTCCTTGTGCACTCCCAGCCTCCTCGCTGGTGGGATAGGGTGAGGAGCAGAAAAGGCCTTGACTCCATGTAAGCACTGGTCAACAATAACAAAAGCATCCCTGGGTTATCAACACTATTTTCACCACAAATACAGAAAACAAATCACCACAGGAGCTGTTTTGAAGAAAATTAACTCTAGCACAGTCACAACCAGTACACAAATTAATATTCACACACTTGTACTGAGTTCTTCCAAAGCAAATGATCATTGACATACTCATGAACCTATATATGGAAATATATCTTCTCCAAATCTGCTGAGAAGAGCAGCCTCTGCATAACTACAGTGGATGTTATGCTCCCCATTTTGAAATCTGATTTCTCTAGGCATCTCATCCCCCCAAATTACATCACTTTTTCCTTTCCATTTTTAAAATAGCGGGACTATACTCACACACACATTAGCATTGCTTCAGAAGGCAAGATGAGACCTGCTGTGATACGTTTATTCCTTCTAATTCCCATGGGCAACTCTCCCCATCTTTAACACCTTTGCATGAGAAAGTAAGCTAATATAATGCCTGCCTTTGGAGGGTATGAATACTGAGGAGGTTGTTCTTTGATAAACCTCTTTTGCTCAGAAAGAAATATCTAGATCAGGAACAGTGATAGATTTACTTCACCAAAGCTACATCCACTTGGCTGGAGTTTTCAGCAGACACGGGAAGAAGCAGTGAGGTGCAGAGCGAGGGAGTTCTTTACTGCCTACAAAGTTTTCACACCTGTGTCAGAACATCGCAGCACTGACACAAGTCAACTCTTAAGGTGGCCAGTAATTCCCAAAAACTGTAACAGAATGGAAGTGAGCAGTGTTGACACTTAAGAGATGACAAGGTACTTGTTTGAAACCTGATGTATTTCAAGCCTTCTGAAGACAGCAGGAAGCAATGAATCCCAGCAGTAAACCTTCTGTAGGTGAATGAAGAATCACAGAATCAGCTGGAAGGGACTCACAAGGATCATTGAGTCCAGCTCCTGGCCCTGCACAGCATCATCCCCAAGCGTTACACCACGTGCCTGAGAGCACTGTCCAAACACTTCTTGAGCTCTGTCAGGCTTGGTGCTGTGACCACTTCCCTAGGGAGCCCCTTCCAGTGCCCAAACACCCTCTGGGTGAAGAACCTTTTTCTAATAACCAACCTAAACCTCCCCTGATACAACTTCAGGCTATTCCCTCAGGTCCTGTCACTGGTCACCACACAGAAGAGATCAGGGTCTGCCCCTCCTCTTCCCCTCACAAAGAAATTATAACTGCAATGAGGCCTCTCGTCAGTCTCCTCATCTCCAGGCTGAAGAGACGAAGTGACCTCACCCTCATACAGCTTCCCCTCAAGGCCCTGCACCATCTTTGTTGCCCCCTTTTGGATGCTCTCTAACAGTTTAACGTGTCTCTTATATTGTGGTACCCAGGACTGCCCCCAGGACTTGAGGTGAGGCCATCCCAGTGCAGAGCAGAGCGGGACAATCCCCTCCCTTGCCCAGCTGGGGATGCTGTGCCTCCCAGGACACTGCTGGCCCTCCTGGCTGCCAAGGCCCTGCTGACTCATATTCAACTTGTCATTGACCAGGACCCCCAGGTCCCTTTCCACAGCACTGCTTTCCAGCATCTCACTTCCCAGTCTGTCCGTACATCATGGGTTGCCCTAAGTCAGGTGCAGAATCCAGTACTTTCTCTTGTTGAACTTCCTATGGTTGATGATTGCCCAATCCTCTGATTTGTCCAGGTCTCTCTGCAGGGCCTCCCTGCCGTGGAGGCAGTCAACAGCTCCTCCCAGTTTTGTATCATCTGCAATTTTGCTCAGTATCCCTAGAATTTCTAGAGAGTGCTGAAAAAACTAACTGATTTAGTTTGAACTATTCGGAATCCTAAGTATATTCTAGTCTGAATAAAAAATAAAATACAAGTCTGCCTGCAGCCCAAAGCTTTTTGAACGAAGTGGTCCTGTGTATCAGTGAACAAGGAAATTAGACTCTGAGGAACACCATTCTGCCATCCTCAGCAGCTTTACATGCTCCAAAGCAGCACTCTGCTTTGCAGTTAAGAGTCTCAGAACTGAGCTACCAAAACTTTTTTCACATGACAAAGGAAGCTCTTTCCACAGGGTTTTATTGCTGCAATTATTTAAAAAAAAAAGATATCATGGGATATCCAGGAGCATGGGCTCAGCCACAGGAGGTTGGTCTTGCCTGATGCTACAGAGCAGTTCTTCCCGATTCAAAAACTCTCCTTAACCTCATGTCTTTGGTACTATGCAGCATCAGAGATCAGTCCATTTGGTAAGAACTGCTCAGACCCTTAAAAATGACTACCTCTTAACAAAAAATTAGCAATAAAGGAAATGCAAGCAAAAATATCTACTACCAGAGACATATCTTATGCATCAGGGTTTCAAAATGGAGTAAGACTTACTCTCACCATACCCATAGCATAGTCAAGTTAATAACCATATATCACCACACAGTTGTTTGTTGCTGATGTTTTCCAGTCAACAGAACTGATGGAGGATTTGTACAGGTTCACGTGGTCTTTCAATTCTGATCAAGCCTTTTATTTAATTTTAAAAGAAAAAAAAAATCACTTTCTAGCTGAAAACATGCAACACTATTAAAAAACCCAGCCTGCAACTGAAAGCATTGAATATTCCTACCGAGCTGAAGAAACACCGTAACACGTATCTTTCCAGGAATTCCTCACTGACAAAAAGGAGCCAGTATTTTCAGACATGAGAACAAGCTGCAATCGGGACCAAACTAGTTGCATGGCTAATTCTTGACAACTCATGTCTGGAAATAGTGAAGTACAAATACATCAGAAAACTGAAAAAGCACCAAGTCTCTACAGTTTGACATCACATAAAGAAAGCAAAGTGTAACTCCACAAAATACAATGCAGAACACATGCTGGCTACTGATACAAATTGTGAACATCCATGATCTTTCTACTACAATTTTGCAAGAAGAGTAAGGAGCCTCCTTCAAATAAATGCATTTTTTGGCATCTATGTATTACACTGACACCTTGCCTTAATTGGTATTATGTACAAAAGCAGACTATCCACAAACACACACTGAAACAGCACTGCAGATTTATGAACATTCTGGGCTTGGTAACATGACTTAGCATGACTTAAAACTTGGTTAGGACTACAAACTGCAACAAAAGCATGCTGAATAACTAAACAAATTAAGTTCTGAACAACATCAGAAGAGTTCTTGTCCAGTGACAGTTTCCTCAAAAATGTTTCTGTGGAGAATGCTTGCCACATTACTTTTGGCTACTTGCCATACATACTGTAAGTACTCCCACCATGTTTCTCCTGCCCACTCAAGTTGAAGTTAGGCAACAAGAACAAAATAAGTGGCATCAAGAGCACTGAACTCTGTGAACCTTGCAAGTTGTCCTACTTGGTCTCTTTGTCACTCCTACAAACAGCAGCTTTCCAAAAAGGGAAGAATCGGGAACTTCTTCTGAAATCACCCCATGTGTAAGATGTGCTAATATGCTATTTCTGCTAAAGCAGAAGAAAAAATAGTATAGCAGAATGGACAAGGATGGAAAGAGCAGACAGAATGATAATCCACATGCAGAACATATGGACAAGGCTTCACTAAAATGTTCAGTTCATCTCTGCTAGTGCAGAATTACTCTCCAATATTCAAATGGATTTAAATCCTTGAAGTCTCTTTTATTATGCAAGTACCACATCTTCTATGAAGGTCGTGACAGGACAGTTTACAACACGGTCATAAAAATCACACAACTGTTAAGGTTGGAAGGGACCTCCAGACATCAACTAATCTAATCCCAAAACTCAGAGTAGGATCAACTAGAGCAGATTGCATATGGCCTTGCCTAGTTGTGTGTAACAATCCCACTGCCTGGATCATCTCCTCTTCCCTAAGTGCAGCTGGACACTCTTGACCAGAGATGCTCAAGGGGGCCACCTGAAAAAGAGTGACTCTTGAAAAAGTGATGCCTGCATTTATCAGGACCCAGAGCAACAGAGTGTAAAAGCGTTTTAAAAGACTGCTACAGACAGAAAATCTTAGCTAGACTGCTACTCTTACCAGCTAGCAGGTAGAAGACTGATGATAACTTCAGGCTAGGAGCTATTCATTCCTTTAAACCATTCCCCACAAAGCTTACTTGTCCTTTAACTATACAGGATGCAGTTTCATGGTTCAGGCCTTCTGGATTTTTTCTGGAGGAGTTGCTCAGCTGGCCAAACTGATGAACAAAGGTCTTTGCTCTGTATTTGTTAGGCCTAACACAGTGATTCTTGGGTCATGGTTCTGCAAGCCTCAAAAAGACAAAGGCATTTAGTTTGTGTTTCAGCCACTGGAGCAAAATTCAGTTTGCAGTTACAATGCCTAATGGCATGCAAGGTATCCTACTTTGCCCACAGATTAGATCCTGCTCCAGAGACCTTGTGTACACAGGACACCAATTCTGCCAATGAGCCCCTGGATGCTCAAGATGTACTCAGTAGAGATGATGGTACACTGAATACAGGCCCCTGTTATAGTAAATGGAAATCAATACACAGAACCTCCAAGGATAGTTAAATTTATTAAACTTGACCTAAACTTCCCAGTACAAAAAAAAGCCACCCACCCACACACTGCCCTTGGACAAAAACAAAACCTCCAACCATCAAGCCCCACCACTAAAACAGCACAAGCAAAACAAAAAGCAATCAGCTGAAAGCTCAAAGACCCCAAACCACTGCTTGAAAAGGCAGAGACCAGGGGCTTGAATTAAGTCAAGAGAGCTTGTGTGTGTGCACAAGCACACAACACATTCTAGTCCTGAGGGAAATGACTAGCTGTTTAGTCATTAACTTCAAAACCCTCTGAGTAGGGATCACTTAGCTGCAGAGAAGATTCCCAGATTTGGGATACCAGTTCAGCAACTACCAAAGGAATAAAATCAAGGAAGAGAGAGAGTAATTAATCACTACAAAACATTCCATGACACCTGAACAGGGTATCATTTTCCCACTCCCCCTCATTTTTATATGACCTTCCCATTTCCAAAAACATTCAGCAAGGATATGAAGACAAGAACGATGCAGTGACACGCAATTACATCCCGTATAGCCTGACAGTTCAGATGAACAACAGGGTGTATCTAATATCTAAGAAGGGATGTTCTTGTTCAAGTCGGGAGGAAGAAACAGAAAATGCAATTTTCCTGCTATCAACAAGGTCAGTTTTGCCAAGAGTGATGTACTTCCATTTCACCATGGATAGTGCATACAAACCAAAGCAAAGCACTGTAGCAGTGTCGTGGGAATAAAAAAATTGATCTTTCTAACTGGGGAAAAAATAGTGAAATATACGGAATTCTAGCTGTGATCCAAGTACAGTTTTCTGTACACAGGAATGGGTACAGTATTCTGTTTTGTGTTCACAGTCTGCAAGCAGCCCTCATCCTGCAGGCGAAGCTATGGTAACAGGCTCTTACAACAGTAGCTAAAGGACAAAAAAAGGATAAAAGCAAGGACTGCAAGATCTGCAGCAGAAAATTCAGGCTGAAGCTGACTGTCTCTTGAAAGAGGCACTTGTACACAAACGCAGAAGCAAACAGCTGACAAGCTCTTGTGCTTGGTCAAAGAGGAGGCCATTCTGCAGATCATCTACTACATCTTCAGTCTTCAGACCTAAATGAGCACATATATCTAAGAATTCATAGTCCTTGTTTCCAAACAGCACTGCTATTCTATGACATCCGTTCTCGAGGAAGACACCAAGTAATTTTTCAGCTTCAAATTTCAGGGTAGAATTCCCTTGCATCTTAAGGCCAGAAAAAGCACTACGCCATCTTGTCAGAGTGACTGGGACAAGTAATTTTACACACCTACCTGAGACCCAAAAACTTGTATCTCAATTCTTTCAATATACTTCAAAAGACTCTAGAGGTCCTTCAAGGAATGGAGGAATTCCATAGTTCATTTTAGGTTTTTCTTCTGGTGCTTTATCACCTCTGGCATAAGACACACACACACTGTTTGCTACTCACATCTGAAAAACTTGACTTTTTTTGGCCTTGGACTTTCCCCCCCCCCTCCTTACTGTATTAAGGAATCCCGCATTATACAGGAATATGTTTCCCGTGGAGATCTCCATACAGGTTAGAAACCCTGATTCTGAAGTCTCCTTTGGTCTGGAAAGCAGTCTCTCAGCCTCACATACCTTACTTTTAACTATCTGCCATCATCAAGAGAGCACTTTTTTTGAACAAAGGCTGTTCATTTCTCCAACAAGCTATTATCACCTGGGCCAGCAGATGTCAAGAAGGGTGAGTTGCTTGGTTGTTGTGAGGTGGTTTTTGTTTTCTGTTTTTTTTTTTTTTTTAACTACAAAACTCTAAAATTAAGACTGAGTAGGAACGCCATGGTGAAATGCTGATATCACAAACTGATTATTTTTAACTTGACTAGCTCCTTACACAATCTTAGTTCTACTACACTCACAAAACTTTAATGAGAGCTTGAAGGGAAAAATTCGTACAATCCTTCACAGAATGTCTACACATAAGATGAGAATGGTCCTCTTTCCCGGTTTTACAATTGATCTCATTCCACATAACAGATTGTTTTAACTGCTAAAGCTATTATTACATATTTAATGGTGAAAAGAAGAACTCACATGTACTATTTGGGAATCAAATAATGGAAGGCATTAGTTGTATTCAAGGTCACATGAATTCTGTGCTTGAACTACTAGGTATCAGCTGTCTGCATCTCAGTATGGTTGTTAACCAAAACGTCACAGGAGCTGCACATGAAGCTCGCATGCTACCATTTTATATCTGGTGTATAATATTAACTTCACAATATCGAGGTTTGTCTCAAGACCACTGACATTATTCTCACCGAAACAGCATCAAGTAGTCTTCAACGTCCCATTAGACAAAAATCAGATGCTAATTGTCTAAATTTTACTCCTGTCTTATTCGTTATTCAAGAACTACAGTGGAAGAAAACTCCAGTCTTGTGCTCTAAGGTAGTACTAGATAAAATGTGCCTCCATTTATCTTTTTACCTAGCATTAATTTTTATAGCACATGGAAACCCACTGTTATCCAAAGCTCAGTAATACAAAATTCTCCTGTCTGTGAGGCAACTTTTGAACAGCTGCAACTTATTTAAGTATATGGCACACATCAGTAGGATTAAAAGGTAGGCAAAGAAAAGAATGTAGTGATTACACACACCATATTTATGTATTCACCTAAATTCAGCAGTTATTACAATGGGAGAGTGATTTACCACTCAAAGATTGACGGGGTCCCTCCAGACCAACACAGTTCATAACAATCGCAGATACAAAACAGTAACTTATTTGCTACAAAAAGTGGATATTTATTTTCTCTTCTTAGCTTAGAAGAAACTGATTCAGCTCCAAAGCACAATGTCTGTCACACTGCAGTTTCAAATCAGTAAGACTGGTGTTACATCCGTCAGCAAATTCTTCATGACTGTGTAGTTCAATAAGAATTTGACTAACAGATAGTGCCATCCTGTCTCAACAAAGGTTTTAGAGATCTGTCAGTAGGCCACCTTAATTGCAGCCACAAGCTCTTAGACATCTAATAAACTTGACAGGACAAAGATAAGAAGCTACATAACCCCAATGAGAATACCAGGATTTTGTTCTGCTGTTCATAAGAGCCCTGTCTGCCTTGTAGTGAAACCCTGAAAAATGTGTACTGCTACTGCAGTCCTGGGAAAACAAAGCATCTTCACTATTGTTTCAATTTGTGCAGACTATCCATCTTCCCCAAAACTTAAAAATATGTTTCTTGCACTGCACCATTATCTTGTTCTTATCCGGCACAATCAAACAGACCTCACTCAAAGCATCTAAAGATTTCATGTACCCTTACTAAAGCTCAACTTTGGAGAATATTATTAGTAATAGTAATTCTGGCCACTCAGAGTTGAGCCAACTGTAAACCACATTTGCACAAGACTATCAGCAGTGCCCTGGCAGCCAGCAGGGCTCACTGTGTCCTGAGGTGCATCAGGCACAGCACTGCCAGCCAGACAAGGGAGGGGATTGTCCTGTTCTGCTCTGGTGCAGCCCCATCTCGAGCCCTGTGTGCAGTTTTGGGTGCTACAATATAAGAAAGATATAAAACTGTTAGAGAGCATCCAAAAGAAGGGCCACAAAGATGGTGAAGGGCCTTGAGGGGAAGCCATATGAGGAGAGGCTGAGGTCACTTGGTCTGTTCAGCCTGGAGGAGACTGAAGTGAGACCTCACTGCAGTTACAACTTCCTAGTGAGGGGAAGAGGAGGGGCAGATCCTGATCTCTTCTCTGTGGTGACCAGTGACAGCATCCGAGGGAAAGGCCTGAAGTCGTATCAGGGGAGGTTTAGGTTGGATATTAGAAAAAGGTTCTTCACCCAGAGGGTGTTTGGGCACTGGAAGGGTCTCCTCAGGGAAGCAGTTACAGCACCAGGCCTGACAGAGCTCAAGAAGTGTTTGGACAACGCTTTCAGGCACTTGGTGTGACACTTGGGGATGGTCCTGTGCAGGGACAGGAGTCAGAGTCCAATGATCCTTGTGCTTCCTTCCAACTCAGGATATTCTATAATTGTACAAGACTTTCTTCCTCTCTGTTCTTGACAGATTTGGGGGAAGGGAGGGGGAAGGCTGTGTGTTTATAACATCACTGCTCAGTGAGACCAACCCACTGCCAGCACAGGTGTAAACTTTCCAAATTTCAGAAAGTTTAAATCTTACTTCAACCTAAATTTGCAGGCAAACTATGCCACACATGCGGGCTGAAGTTAAAAGTTATGGTAAATGATAGTAGTAATATGGAAAATGGACATAAGAATAGCTGAAAACAGTAAAACACCAAAAACCAAAACACAATCCCTCCCCAACCCATTCAGAATTCAGATTACTCAAGGGGAAACAATCTGGAAATTTTAAAGAGAGAGTTTCACATGAGAAGAAGCAACCTAAAATGAAGGTCAATTTACCACTATTTAAAAACCGAACCATGAAACTGGCAGGTGTACTATCCTTGAGCACAGACGAAAGTCCAACAAGATTGTGCATTATTAAGTGTTATTCAAAAGGAATCTTCATAAGCTCATATTATATAAAATATAAATATAACTGAATTTCTACATAGCCTTCTTCAAAGACTAAATTTATCATTCTTTGCAGTGATTTCAATATTTGATTATAACATAATATCAAGCAACTGCTGCAAGTGTCTCTACATATACATATAACGGAACTCAGTATTATACCAAACATCCCATCATGAAAATGATCTGAAAGTGCCAATGTAGCTGCATTTTTCTTTTCTTTCTAGACATATATGGAGTTTTAATTTAAGTCATTAGGCAACCCATAGAAATCCAAACTTCTTGAGAACAGTTTATAGCCTTTTGAACTAAACACAACTGAAAACATAAGAAACCACATACTGCCATAACAATCTGTGCTGGTTTTGGCTGGGATGGAGTTAATTTTCTTCATAGTAGCTGGTAGGAGGCTGTGTTCTGGATTTGTGCTGAAAACAGGGTTGATAATAAAGGCATGTTTTCGTTATTGCTGAGCAGTGCTTAAGGCCCTTTCTGTTCCTCACCTCGCCAGTGAAGAAGACTGGAAGTGCACAAGGAATTGGGCAGGAACACGTCTGGGGCAGCTGACCCCAGCTGATCTGAGGGATATCTCAAGCCATATGTTGACATGCTCAGCATATAAAGCCAGGGGGAAGGAGGAGGAAGGGGGGATGCTCAGAGTGATGGTGTCTGTCCTCCCAAGTCACCATTACATGTAATGCAGCCCTGCTTTTCTAGGGAAGGCTAAACACCTGCCTGCCCATGGGAAGTGGTGAATGAATTCCTTCTTTTGCTTTGCTTGTGTGGATTTTGGTTTACCTATTAAACTGTCTTTATTTCAGCCAAGTGAGTTTTCTCACTTTTACTCTTTCAATTCCTTTCCCCATCCCAGTGGAAGGTATGTGAGCAGCTTTGCTCTGAGGCAACACAGAGATTCCAGAAATCTATTGATAACAAGATCAAAACTAGTGTTGAGTGAAAGGCATTACACACCGATTATTTAAAAAGGCAAAATAACTTCAACACACCAAACGCACACACCAGCACGTCCCCCACTTACCACTTTTACTGAATAACACAAGTACGTACACCTGCTCCTAAATACATCCAAGCATATTTAAACAGAGTCCCACCCATCACTGGGAACCATCCTATATCTCAATGCACAGTAGGTAAAAATTGCTACAAAGGAAAATTCCTAAAAAGAAACCAACCATATACTACACACTATCTCCGAAAAAACCCCCAAAATGCCACACAAAACACAGAACCCTAAAGACCACATTATGTTAGGCTCTGCTCTGTGAGCATGAGCTCCCCTTGCACACTTTCCAAATAGAAAGCCATTGGATGTATAATTTCTGCTGTTTTCATTACCATGTTGGCCTTTCTCCTGGACTGCATTTCTCATCCCGGCACAACACTGAGGTCAGCAACAAAAACTTTTTCTTTCCCTCTCCATAAAAGGTTTTAATGGCAGAGTCAAGTACATCTACTCTAGTGTAACTTCTACACTTAGTCACAAAAACCCCAGCTTCTGGAATTTAGTCAGCTACAATCCAAATAACATTTAGATCTTGGTAAGTTGTAATAAATCTTCGGTCATGTTTGGGGAGAGGAAGATACCTCTCTCAGAAGAAAAAGAAATAGTGTCAGGCATCAAACTCCATTTGAAATTAGTATCTCCCTTACTGATAAACATATATGATGAAAGAAAACACATCCACTTAAAAAAAAAGTGTTTATCTTTTTTTCCCAGTAAAACATCAAAGTATTTGCCAAAAAATTATGTTGAGTTTAAAAAACAAAAATAAAAAAAAATATTTAAACAACCTCAAGACCTCTAACAATCAATGTTGCTCTGAAACAATTAGAAAAAGGAAAAAAATGGTGTGCTTTTCCACAAGAATTAAGTTGTTTAATATCTGATATGGCAATTTAAAAACAACCCAGCAAAACAACAAAATTTCAAAACTAAGGAACTGCAATCTCATTTCAACCCCCATTATAATCCTGCCCCAAGTCATCTGATTCCTCACGAAGAGATGAAATAGCACTCCTCAAAGCAATATTCTCCATTTAAAACCATTTGTTACTGATGTCTATCAATTGGCCACATTTGCTTTCCATTTTAATCTCTCCAATAGGAAGTCTCCTCTTGTCCCACTAGACGATCTTTAGTACAGTGTAACTTTTATATCACTTCTTACTAGCAATTACAGTCAATAATGTACACTACACCTACACCAATATCTTAACTCTACCCTTCAGCAGCTGGAACATCACTCTCTATATGACCCTTTATGACAGTGTTATTTTGGGGTGGCAGAAACTTTCAAGAACAATGACTGCAACTTTCAAGATGCAATTGTTGATGTTTAACGGGAATGCATTATGAGTTCAGCTGTCCCAGACAGGTTAAACAGCTTGTTAGTAACACACGGAATGACAATGGCAGTACCTCTGGCCCTGTTACCAAATATTGGTACATGAGCAACTAAAAAATAAAAAGCCCCACAAAATTCAAAAAAAGCACTTTCTCAATTACATCTGCCCCATCCTTTCCTGGCACAGTGAAGTGCATTTCACTTACCTGCACTACTGGATTTTCACCATTTAGATTCTCTTCACTAACAATTACCCCCAGGACCTACAAGCTGTTGACCATCCCATTTATTCTGTATTACAGCCCAGCTCCATACAGAGTAAAAAGCTTCATTGTTCACTCGTAATAAAGACAAAACTCAGTCTTCAGCATCTTCAACATACTGTCACAGACAAGAGCAAAACTAACCTTAAAGAGAAGCAGCTAAACCTTTTCCAGCTCTTTTCTAGGAATCTGTCTTTTTAAAGATATATATAGTTTCACAATAGAAAGTCAACGGTTTTCATATATGCTGTCGGCTGCAGAGGCTGATCAGATGAGGCTGTAAACTCTTGTTTACAAGTGTAAACAGTGTTGTTATTTTCTCCCAAGTAAGCACGTGACATCCTTGTATTTCTCACTGTACTTTCTTCCCAACCGTAAGTCGTCGCTCCTCAGAGTGACTGAATAAAACAGGAATGATTTCCAACTTTACACAGTAAAGTCAGACACTCAGCATGATCATTTTAGCCTTCTCTGACACATTACCAAAACAAGCGGTTCTTTATCTGACCTTCAGTTTGAAGCAATTTGAGTGCTTTAGAATTTGGTTCCCCCATCCTCAACTCGAGCCATGCATTCATTCACAAGTGCATGAACTCACTCTTACTAATTCACTAACTTTCTTCCAAAAAGCATCAATTTGTAATTCACATCCCCAAAGCCTAGAAGCAAAACAGTTACTCCTCTATTTCTCACAAGGAATCTGCATCTAAACCACAGAGAACACTACCCTGTGTTTATAATTCCTTCAAACTATCTCTAGTTGCAGTCAGTCAGCAAATAGCTTGAGCATTAACTCTTGCTGATCAGTCTCACTCTCAAGTTGTTATCATCCCATGAAGCATTCCAGTTCCAGGATGCTGGGACTGTCTGAAAACGCCCAAGCCACGCACAGGATGCATTCAGCTCTCTCACAGCTCAAGTCCTACTAAACATCCCTTCAGAATGAGGTATCACTTATAGAACACCAGTATTTTTATTACCGCGTTCTTCCTGTGCAAAGCCGTGTCTTATAAAATATAAACAGAATGGACTGAAGCTGTGCTTGGATAGCAGAAAGCTTTTATTTTATTCCCTGCAAGCACAGTACCACAGTTATTTCAGAACTGAACTAACTCACTTTAAATAAACCGAGATAGATGGTCACTAATAACGAGTACGCATGCATGCATGTGCATACTGCGAAAAAGGTGTCATCTTAAAACACTTTATGACCAGAAAAACAATTTTTATTTACTCTCTCCCCACCCCCAGGCAGGAATACGCGGCAGCAGGACCCGCTCCGACACCTCCGAGGTAGAGGGGCCGGACTGGAGCTCGGGAGAGCTCAGCCCCGGTGGCTCCGCGACCCCGAGCACCCAGCGCCACGCCTGTGCCACGGGGAAGCTCCGCCGAGGCCACCTCTGTCCGCCCGCCTCCCCCTGTGCCGGGCTCCCGCGGCTTCCCACCGCCTTCTCCCGCGGCAAGGGCGCCGAGGAGCGGAACACGCGAATCCCGCGCCAGGGCGCTGCGTCCGGGCCGGAACGCACCTCGGCTGAGGGCACCCGCGCCCGGGGCCGTCACCACCGCCGCAGCTCGGCTCCCTCCGTCCCCAGCCCCAGGAGAAGCACGGCGGCACAGACCCCCTCCACCCCTCACGGCGCGGCCTCACCGTTTCTCCTGCTCCCGGCCATGGCCTCTCGGCCCGCCGCAGCCACCCCCCACGGCCCCGCGCCCGCTCTCCTCCCTGTTGGCCACCACTCCTGTCCGTCACGGCTCGGAGCGGCGCCATTGGTGAAGGCTGCTGCAGGGCGTGCCCGCGCCGGGGTTGGCCACGCCCCCTCCCCTCGGCCGGCGAGGTGCCCACGGGCTCCGGCAGGGGGCGCGCGGCTGCGCAGAGCCGGCGGGGGCGCCCCTGCCGCGCGCGCGGGAGCACGCGCGGGGCGCGAGGGGCGGGGGGGAGCGGCGCGCGGCGGGCGGGCGGCGCGCGGCGGCCCCGGCGGGTGAGCGGCGCCGGGGGGAGGCTGGGCGCGCGCCGTTGCTCCCGCTCCCGGCGTCTCCTTAATCCTGACCCGCCGCAGCTCGCACCCGCCGCGTTAATAATGCACTAGAATGTCAGCGCTGAAAAAGGTAGGGAGGGAGGGGAGGGGAGGGAAGGGGAGGGGAGGGAAGGGAAGGGGCCGCCGTCGGGGCGCCAGGCGCGCCGGGCTGCTCGCGGGGCGCCTCCGCCCAGGCAGCGGAGGTAACGGGGGGTGCCGGTGCCGCGGGGAGCGCGCCGTCGGGGACGGGCGCCCGAGCAGCGGGGCGAGGGCGCGCCGGCCGCGCCGTCGGTGGTGGTGTCATCCCCCATCACCGGTGCCTCCCGGCGCCGCGCTGGCCCCGGCGCGGTGTCGCCGTGGCGGGGGTCTCGCCCCGGTACAGCCCGGGCAGGACGGCTGCGGGGCGGCCGCTTGCTGGCACCCTCCGTGTGGCCGGTCTGGCCGGGGGCAGCGGTGGGGCGGGAGATGCTGTGAGCGGAGCCGCAGTGCCGGGGCGATTTAAATTTTGGCAGCGCGTGATTGTGGGGCTGCCCCGCGAGGAGGGGCCGGGGCGCCGGTGCTGCCGGCGCACCGCCGCCTGCACGGCTCCCGCGTTTCCCTTCCCGGCCGCCGCGCTGCGCCGGCAAGCGTGCGGGTACGTCGAAGGGGCCGCGCTGCTCCTCCCGGCTTCTCCCAGGCCCCCGGAGGGACGGCCCGGCCCCCAGCGGCGGTGGGGCCGCAGCCCGGCAGCCGAGGAGGGGCGGGCGGCAGGTGCGTCCCGCGCGCGCGCCGCGGCGGCTCTGCGCGTCTGCCCCGCCGCGGGTGCGCAGGGCTCGGCGCGGCTGGACAGTCCGCGGGCGCGCACCCGGAGCGCGGGGTGTGTGCCGGGCGCATCTGCTGCGCTGCCCTCGGTCACCAGGGCGATCACGGGTGGCTCTCGCCGCGCGGAGGGCGGCGTTCGCGGGCGGGTTGGCTGAGCGCCTCCGCGGTCGTTTGAAACACCGTCTGCCGGAGAAATAAAATAATTACCCAGCATCATGAGAGCGCGGCGCGCCCCAGCCCGACTCGCCTCTCGGAGCGCAGCCGGCAAAACCGCCTGGCGGCCGCCACCGTCGGGGCGGGCGGACCCCGCCTGTCCGGCCCGGTGCGATGCGGTGGGGACGGTGCGGGTCGGTCCGGGACAGGGAGCGGGCAGAGCCCGCCAGCCGGCGGGAAGTGCAGAAAAGGGGCTTTTTTCTTTTACGGCCCCACTTTCTGTCGCGTTCGTAACCTAATTCCTGCCACTGCTGCTGCCCCAGTTCTAACAGCGGTGCCGTACAGCTTGGCGTTTAGCCATAAATCCATACGTAAGTGCTTTGGCCTGGACTTCTCTCAAACTTACAAAGGTTTCTAATTTGCGGCGACAACCTATTGTTTGTTTCCGATTGTGCTTCATKACGGCACAGCCTTACACAAGCTTAAAGTGCCTTGGGAGCGGGTGATACTTGAATCTCTTCCAAATTAGAGCCCTGAGGAGACCAAGTGCTCCTGTCGCTTTAGGTGGTGTAAGCCCAAAACCAAGGCTGCCCTTCGTAGAGCTGAGTGTTTTGTAACTATTTCTCTCTGCTTCAGAGTAGCATCACGAGCCGAGCACTAGCAAAATTTGAAACACTGGATACCTCTAGCCGTTTAGGTAGTAGATGACTGCAAGTGGGCGTCCTGTGAGCAGCAAGGGTCACCTCAGTGTGATGGAGTGCACATCTAAGTGCAAATGGTGGAGAAATCTGATGTGGGGTCTTAGTAACTGAATGCTTTTTACTGTGGGATGTGTCTAGGGAGCACTGGTTGTACTGGACACTTTAAAAAGTGACTCGAGGGTAGAGCAGAGGATGGTACTATTTTATAATGTGAATGTATTTGAGGTATCAGTCTTTTACATCTCTGATTAGTTGCATTTTCATCTTTGTGTTATATCTGGAAAACAGGTAAAATAGGAAGAGTAGAAGTTTTATATTTCTGTGCTTTCAGCAATATAGTAATACTTTCAAGTCATTTCCAGATGGTTTGTACAAAACACTTTCTTTCAGAACTGCAAGTTTTAATTTTACTGTGTGTAGCTATTTTTACAGTGCTAACCAGATATTTTAATTTGTATTTGAAAGGTTGTTCCCTCCCCCATCATTTTGCATGCTTTTCAAAATGTCTGGTATGTGGTTAAAATGGACTCAGACAATATTTAATAGTTTTATGAATTACAGTGTTACGCACTGGAGATTTAATTCTGAGTGCTTGAGGCAGACCCTGTGTGATCTGACATAAAATTTCTAAGTTAAAGAATGCATTTATTATGCCATTGTTCAGTTACACATGAACTAAAAAGTAGGATTGTCAAATAAATTTGTCAATTTTATTTTAGATTATTTTTAGCTTTTGATTTTAGTACTATAAAGTGCTATTTGCATTTAGTTATATATCTAGTTTGCACTAGAATGGTATAGGGCATACCACTTTGATAACATTTTAGAATTTCTGGTCCTTATGAAATGAGTTTAAATTCTTGGTGCAAGAATTCTTGAAATTACACTTAAAGTGAAGTCATAAATGCCTTAAACAAGCATTTAACAATCAGCAAACATAGACTTCTCTTGACAGAGGTGTTGAGGATAATGTGTTTTGTCTATGTAATGCATAAAACCACACAGTCAAATCCAAGACTTGCTGAATCAATGGTAATATTCCTAAAGACTTACTGGGATCAGGATTTTACATTTGTGTAGGGCAAAATCCCACCCATAAGAATGGTGATACTGTTAGCAATGTCAAGCTGTTGAAACAAAAAGTTACCAAAGCCAGACAAAAATTTCAAGGTCCATTATGGCAAACTAGAAGTTATATTCTAAATTAATTCCAATATATGATACAAGTTATTTCAATAGTAATTGGTAGATGTGATAGAAGAAACATATCCCTGAATAGGGCGATTCACACCTGAGGAAAGCTTGGATGTTCAGTTTCCACTGTGTCTGAAGGCTGAGCAGCATCCTGCCCAGAAGGTACCCTCTGCAAGCTCCCCTGAACATTGCCTGTCCTGGTCCACCTACCTTGTCACAGTTATGAAAGGGTTTTTTGACAGCAGATGTTCTAATAGGAAATGTTTGTAGACGCAGTCTGGACAACTGAATTTTGGCTTGATTGTGAGCTTTGCCTGGCTAAATTGTGAACTTTGGAGTAATTATTGGGATAGTTTTTGTGTGCCTTAACAAGGATGCTGAAATGTTATTTTACACCTGCCTTTGGCAGGAGCTTTTTTTTTAATTTTGTAATTACACATAGTCAAAGCAATTTCCTTGTATAACTATGATAATCCTATGAGAAGTTTTAGTAATAAAAAGAACATAACCCCTGGTTTTTTATGTGGTATACCATTGGGGGCCCTTTGAAATCTGCATCAGTCAAACAAAAACAGCTGCTTCAGTTCTACACCATGAACAAGACAAGTCTTATTTGTTGCTTCAGTTAATCAGTACAGTGAATTTGTTTATCTAACCAGGCATGGTGAATGAGAGGACCACTAATGCAGAAAGTTAGTGTTAGCCCATCAATTACGATTGTATTTAACAGAGACTCTCAGTTCTTAGAAGTGTACTACATGGGCCAAAATATCCCTTTGAATTGAAAATGTTCTGTTTGCTAAATGGGTAGTTTTGTTTGAATAGCTACAGGAAAAAAAATTATACACATATTAGTTCAGTTTGCCTTGCAAAAATTCATAGTCATCCACGAACCATATGGCTTTCTTACCTCTAGTAGAGAAATAGCTCTCAGCATGGCAGATACAGTATGTCAACAGCTATGATCAAATATAAGTAGAAGTGGGCATGGATGAATCAGAATCTCTTTTAAAGTAAACCTGTTGGAGACCACAATTTCTCATATTTCAGTCCATATATATCTCCATTACAGAATTATATTTTCTGGAACAGATTATAGTTCATCCCAACTACTTTCTGTTGGAGAGGCCAAAATGATTCATTAAAGTAAAATAAGTACTCTTCCCATGATATTTATTCAGAAAATGTCAAGTAGCAGTTTATTCATTTATTACACGCTCAGTTGTGATGAGAGGATGGAAATCACTGCAGTTAGATTTCTCAATCAGTGTTTCCACGCATGCATATATATTTAGTCTCACTTCGCTTTTATCTGTTTCTCACTGTACTCTCTTAAGTACTTCTTTTGTGCATCAAATTTACTTATCTTCCATGCATTTTCATTCCCTATTTGTCACATTTCTCTGTCCTTGCCAGTTTTGAAAATGAACAGCAAATAGCTTCTAGTATGGCATTGGCCTTAAGCCCTCTAAACTTTTTTGTGGTTTTATACGCATATATTCTTATGATCTAAAAAGACTTTCTTTCTACTTTTGATAGTAAATGTAGTATACACCAGCAGTTAGCAGAAATGCATGAGGTATACCATAGATGAAGGCTTTTATCTCACAGGGGGAATCAGTGTCTGTTATCTTCAGTACATGCTGCAACCACTGTGTGTAGATAAATTGATAGTAATGGAACATGTCAAAAATATGATCAAATGCATAAATCCAACCAGAAAAAAATCAGTAATTTAGAGATTCAGACTGTGCACAAATAGCAGAAAGAGCTAAAGTATACACCAGAGCTTTCTGTCTATCTATAGCTCCCCTTCTTGGGTCCTTCATAGCTTCTCCTTCTCCATGCAAAATCCTTCCACCACTCTCAATATTGCATCTTCCATCTTAAATACTTTCTTTAAAAATTAAATTTGTTATGTCAGAGGAAAGAAGAGCATCTTAGTGTTCTCAGATTCTCCTGAGCTCATTCTGAACACAAAAAGTTTTTGCAAGTCAAAGTTCATTCTAGAAAATGTAAAGGTTAAATCTTGATAATGACGTTGAAAGCAATAAGGAAAACATAAAACGAAGACACACGAAACAAATTTAGGGAGAAATTGAACACCACTCTAGGTTAGTGGCCATTTAAGGTGTCTCTGATATGTATTTCATCTTGGAAGCTGAGAGGCTGCTTGAGCAGTGTTCAGCCTCTGGCGTGCTGCCTTTCAGAGGGAACAACTCTGCATTGCCCTGGAGAGGCAGCAGGTCAGTACTGAGAGAAACAATTCAAAATGATTTTTATTATCTTTCTTCTTTAATTTAGGTGATACTGTATTTTCAATAATCCCTAAGGAGTGGGGAGAATGCAAATTAATTGTTTAAGCTTGTCTGGAGTCTAATTTCCCTTAGCATGCCAGGTTTTTTTAATATGTTGATTTCCTTAATGAAATTTACTTTTGTGCATGGGAGGTCAACTGAATTAGTTTCTTGTGATTCTTTGCTTCTCAACGGTGTGGCTTGTATTGTGAAACTTTTAAATGCCTTAATAATGTTATGCAAATTGCATATCATAAAATATCACCAAAGTCTCCAGCAATTTGCCTAGTTTCGCAACTGGACAGGCTGGTGACTTTTCATAGAAAACATACACAATATTATTAATGATGCAGATAATCAAGTTACCCTTAAGGGAAACTTTGTCCAAACCATTTCACTCTTGTTTGGTGGCTTTTGGAGCTCAAGCAGGTGCAGGAATACAGAACTCTGCTGTTGTATTATTCTGTGCTTTCCTGGCAGTGGGGAGTAGATCGAACTTACTAGCTTTCATG
Source organism: Amblyornis subalaris (assembly GCA_018881555.1). Lineage (NCBI taxonomy): Eukaryota > Metazoa > Chordata > Aves > Passeriformes > Ptilonorhynchidae > Amblyornis > Amblyornis subalaris. The sequence continues at coordinate 7,340,191 of JACAXG010000020.1, forward strand.
CCTGCCTTCTAGTTTCACAAGTACCCTGAACACTGAACAAATAGCTTCAGTCGCCACAAGTGGGAGGTTACTTTTTAACCTCTTTTTTTTTCCTCCTGAATAGCAGACAGTAGTGAAAGAATCTCAAGTAGTTACTACACCTTTTATTTCTTATAATCTAAAAATAGGGGAGCAAGGAAAAAAACCCAGAGGATCTTCCACTTTCACATTCTTATTGATTTATGGCTTAATAAGTCATTGGGATATAAAGCTACAGAGCATAAACACTCTTTTTCTCTCAAATTTGTCTAAGCAGAGTCCAAGTAAGATAAAACACAAGGCTTTTGGTTCACTCATGCAGAGTGAAATTCTTTTCAAAGAGCATCGGTATAACACCACCTTTATCCTCTGTGCTACAGCAGATTTCACTTAAATGAACAAATATATTCTTTAGTTTTAGAGTTTGATAACAATTATCATCCCGGATGAGCAGAGAGGACAAAGCTTGCTTTTATTCCTTTGATTTGCTTCCCTTGATCTTTCAGCATTTCAAATCCTCCATTGTTGAAGCTACAAGAAGAATCTGGGCCTTTTTTTAATGCTAGAAAAGGAAATGGAAAAGTACAACCAAATGTCTTGAAAAAACGATGTATATGTCTGAATTCTTTATCATACCCTTAACCACACTTCCTCATGATAACACAGTGTAGAGGAAATAATATGTGGACTTAAGAATGCTTTTATTTTTTTTAATTGGGTTTTGAAGATCATCACAGCAAGAAGATGCTGCGTATCAGTGAGAAGTATTAATATCCTCTAGCTGGGAAGACGATGGGCTCCCATTGGTAAGAATGACACGGGCTTCACCTTCCGTCTGGAGGAGGGTTCAAGCTTCTCTGATGTTTCCAGCCCTTTCTGGCTGCAGGACATGAAACTGATCTTTTCTTTGATGGCAACTTGTGGCTTTGTTATCCAGCATCTGGCCTGGTTTTTTGGCTATTTTGGGATTATCTTTGCCATAATGCTTTAGTTAAAGGTAAGAAATTGAAAAAAATATGATTGTTAAGTATTCCTGTTATGTATTGTACACACAATAATTTTATTTTTCGTTGAGTCTGAGATTTTGATCTCTCATTTGAGGGTCTGTTTACAAATAGTGTCATTTAGGAATAGCTACTATAGGTTGTATTCATACCACAAATGTCCAAAATCAGTTTTCAGAGCTAGATAAATTATTGGATTTAAGGGAATAGCTTCAATATTTAATAGATTCATTTTGAAATAACTAATGTAAATGGTTTTTTTTCTTAGTAACGTAACAGAAATTTAAATTTACTCTTTTCCTTTCTGGAACTCAAATGAATAAACAGGACTGCTCTTTTTTTCCCCTCAGTTCTAGTAGACTGGGAACTCAATGTTACATGTAGACTAGGCATGGCTCCTTCATGACACAGTTTATTGAAACTGCTATTTACTACAATTTGTGGATCAGAGTAATTTTGTCACAAGGTCCTGCAGTTTATAGCATTATATGCAGAAAAGCCTGCAGTACATATGAAAATGCAGCATTACTTTTGTTGCCGGTCCTGAAATGCTGTGGATTCTTAGTGTCTCCGATCTCCCTACATGTCAGCTCTTATTCATTATGCAAGAGGTGAGTATAGCAAGTGAGGTGTTTCAGAAGAAATTATTTTTATGAAGTTGAAAAGGGATGCAAGTAGTTATGCTATCATGTACTTTTATAGTAATATAGATGATAAGTAATTTGATAACAGTTTTCTTAAATGACAATTTATAATGTACTTCTCAAAAATCTTAACATGACACTTCTAAGGGAGAAATCTTGTTTCCATGATATTTTTCAGTCTCATTCTCCTTTAGTAAAGCGATGCATTCTTATATTGCACTGACCTTTCTCACGAAAATTTGAGCTATCTATACTGCAAAGTTTCAGCTGCAAAAGGATTTAGAAAGTTATATATTACGTTAAGAATTCAAAGGCACATAGTGACCTTTGAAAACAAGGAACAATAGATCTAAATCGTTAAACTAAATATTTTGGAGTTATTTTTCTTTTCAAATTAAGAACTGATAGATTAATTTTGGATGCTTGCCAAAGTTTTTCTCTTTCCCCCCCATTAATGTTTCTCTACAGCTAAAATAACTTGTTAAAGGTTACAGAAATCAGTGGAAATATTCTTATGTCTACCAATAAAATACCTCATATAGTAATATGTGTTCATTCTTGAGGTAATTTATAGTGCAGTTAATGTTCTTTTATATTGTTTCATTTTGAGTTATCTTTTTTTATGTATATTTCTCTTTTTTTCCCTTAATTATTATATTTCAAAATACCATTTTCATTTTATGGTGCTTTTGATATAGTGCATTCCTTAGTAAATGTCTCATCTGATATATTAATATTTTTAACATGTACTGTGCTTATGATTTAGAGCAGGGTGGAAGTCACTCCAGTACTCTTAGTTGTGGATAAGTTATGCAGCACACTTACTTTGCTAACCGGTGTCAGGTCTCTGATCAGTTCGCTGGGATTTTTCTATTTCTTTTTGCTTTCCAAAATTCTCCTGAATTGCTGTTCTAAAAATTATGCAGAAAAAGCAAAATACGAAGCTGAGGAGCTCAGTGTATGCCAGGCTATAGAATAATGCTTTGATCAATAAAATAGAAAAGTTTCTCTTACATAAGTGTATCACATTCAGATGGCATTCTCTTTCAGGAGCTTTCCTGGCATGTTTGTGAATAATCTTCTATTCAGTTGCACTCCTAAGTAATGTAATACATTTTATTTTTCTTTTAATTTTTTTAGAAATATACAAATGCCTTTTCCAAACTTTCTTTAATAGAATATTTCTCTGCATTTGTTAATTTCTTTAAATTGCACCCCATTATTTTTAAAACTTTATGGTACACTTCCTAATCTGATGGAATTTTGTTTAAAATGTCCATTTGTTACTCCACGGCAGGTATGTGGACACTGAAACTTAGCAAAGTAGTGTGATCCTTGAGAATCACCAGAATGTGTGAAGCCTTACATTCTGATTACAGCCTGGAAATGAAATCTAACATTTTGCTTTGCTGCTTGAATAATCAGTGCTCTAGGTGCAGCTTGTTGTTTTAACATTTGTGTTTTCCTGCACTTCATGTTGCAGTCTATGAGCTGAAGGGTGAGCAGGCACAAGAGCAAGCCCAGGTTAACGCTGGACAAAAACGAGAGTATTACGGAGGGGTTTAGGGAAGCATGTGGTACTGCTTGGCACCAGAAGAAAAGAAGACAAATGATCAAGGTTGAGTGTCTGAATATAACACTGGAGAGATCCTAATAGGGCAGTACAGGGGATGACTATTTTGGTTGCCTTGTTCTGGTTGCATGTAAGGGGCAGGAACAAACTGCATAACATCTCTTTCCTGAGGTATCACACATGTTTTAGGAACTACGTCATGCAGGATTGACAGACTTAAATGTTTTCATGTGAGCAAGATAAAATCGCACAGACTATCGGTAAACAGACATCAGTATTGCATAAGGCATCTTGGTATGTAAAAATGTATGCAAGGGGCTCAGCTGGTAGGAGGTAGCTGCCAGGCTGCATTTGGATTGTTCTTTACATGGAAAACAGATTGCCCATAAAATAGGGTAACTTATATTAAAAAAAACAACAAACAACTAAACCCAAGAAGACGTTTACTGCAAGAAAACATTATTCTGCTATTAATTTCAGTTGCATAATTCCACATAATTATGAATAAATTTGTCTCTCTTTTTCAACATCTTTCATGGGGCTGATCCAAGTTACCCTAAAGAAATATCTTACTCATTATTATCACTGAAACTTGCCACGAAAGCTGTGCTCCTCTTGACCAAAGGAATAAACTTTTCCTATGTTTCTGATTCTAGAGCACAAGGAGCAAAGTATTGTTGGCAGCCAGGCTGTTCCTGTGTGAATTCTCTTCTGAACGACATCAATGTGATCATTAGTCGCCTTTTTTTTTCAGAGCGAAACATAAAATCCTTGAGCCTTGTCCTCCCTTCATAAATATGTCCAGCTCTTGTAATCACTACCACTGATGAAATCTCATGTGAAAGATCTGCAAGAAGTACCAAAATAAACAGCAATGTATGTGCATACAAGATGTCCCCATAATGAAGGAATGATGGATACACTGAAATATTGTTCCATAAAAACTTGTTGAAGCATTTTCTTTAAAGCTGTATCCATGAAAATTTACTCTAGCTGTCCAGTACTACTTTTTCTTTGGCTGTAGCTATTAATCCTGTGTAGTTTGACCCAGGGGATTTTCTGATATTCTTTTTAATTGACAGATTTTTTCATGTATTGTTTTAACACACATCTGTTTCAACCTATATGCCGTAAACCTTTTAGAAAAATTGACTGCGTAAATAAGCAACAAATTGTGATTATACCTAAGCACTTATATATGTTCCACAAAGGAGAATGGAGAAAGAGAGAAGACTGCAGACCAAACAGTGAGTTTCAAGATCTTTAGTGTCCTTGGATATCACAGAAATTTTAAGAATAATTTAAATGTTCCCACTGAAAAAAAATTAAAAAGTGATTAAAGTATAATAAAACAAATAAAAGTGGAAAGTCAGAAGATAATATAGAATTAATGATACTGAGCAATAGCAAATTAGTATTCATGTATTCGTTATGAAAATGAAGCTAGTAATAATTTCACTTTCTTCCATATGGAGGCAGTTAATTTTTTCTAAATATATGGAAAAACTCATGAACTGAAAGACGCAAACAGAGTAGAACTAATTCCTGTAAAAATTGAAATATGATATAATGTCATTTACTGGTTATGTATAATTTTTTTTTCCTCACTCGTGACTTGAAATTTTTATTTAGAAATCAATGAAAATAATTTCCTGGAATGTTGCCCGTTGTCACCGGGAGATGACATCTTTCTGAATTTCCTTGATATTAACATTTTTGTTGTTTTTTACTCACAGCAGGCAACTTGGAAATTTCAGCTGGTGTTGAAGTGATATGTATTTGTGGGTTCATGTAAAAATATCTTCCGTGTGTGTTTGCGCCTGAACCTGGGCCTTCATTTAGTGTCTTGATGCAGTAAAAAGGGCTGGCTGAAATCTCTTGTTCCCATTTGTGGTTTGGTCTCTATGGATATTGCAGGCTTTCTCTTGCACAATGGCAGTTTATTTGCTTTACCTGTTCTTGATTTCATGTTGTTTGAGTGAGTCAGGGGGTGAGGAGAAAGCAGCATCCTCATTTTTGACAGGACGAAGCATTTTGATAGCTCTGGCTTGCTCTTGGGACTAAATGCAACTGTGCTCGCTTTAGTGCCCAGCATCACTTGAGGTGCCGTAGCATCTCCAAGACACCTGTGCAGACCTGGCTGGCACAACAAGGACTGGCTGCATCCAGGTCAGGGGCACCCAGCACCACCCAGGGAATGCCAGCAGCCTGAGGTGGCCTTCCTCTGCCACTGCTGAAGGGCCGTGTTACGGATAGTCACCCTTCTGCCCTCCAGCCACTGCTCCAGAAGGGTCCCGTGTAATCCATGTGCTGTATCTCCCAACTCGATACATATCTGCCCACCTCAGATATCTCAAACTTGCCCAAATACTACCAGGTAGCTGTTTGCAAGTAACTAAATCCTGCCCAAGATCTGTGCTGCCATTGCACCAAGGGGAGCTGTTTAAGAGGCAGTACCTGACTATAAGCATCGACTTTGCTGAAAACAACTTCAGTGGGAAAGCAAATTTAAAATTAATGGATCATAGAGGTTTAAGTGCATTTGTGGTTTTTATTTGATATAATGAATGAGCACATATAAAGTGCTCTTCAGTTACGCTTAGAGAGCATTGTGCTGCATATGTGCAAATTTGAGCTGTCGGACTTCAGCTTATCTGAAATATTTGCAATGTTTTAATTCAGCCATTTGAGTCATGGGTGAACAAGGAGGGTTTTGCCTCTGAACTCAGTTTTTAGGTGCCAGCTGGCAAAGGCATCCCAAAGCACACACCTTGCTGTGAGCAGGGTTTGTGGTTTTATCATTGTATTTGGGCTGTGTCGTGCTTCAGTTGTTTTCACTGTAGACTTTTACAGAAAAAGTGACTTGTATGTATTAACTCTGAGACAAGTTTTTACAGAGCATGGGTATTTTCAAGTCATAAAGATCAAAAGCTGCCTACAAGAGAAGCTATATTTTTGGCTTCTCTGTGTTGTTTATGTGCAAATAAGCCATGTTCCTAGTTTTTCTTCTAACGTGAAACTGGGAAAAAGCATTTTCTTACTGTTGTTGTTTCTGTCAGAAAAGTAGCCAAATACCCCAAAACACTGGGCTGGGAGATGTGCTTTACTGATGGCTGAAGAGAGAGCATCACCAAGTTATTCTCCCCAAACTTTGCAGTGCCCTTTGTTTGATAGCCTCCCCTTCCACCGATGACCACTGAAGGTGTGCCAGGTGCCTGAGACCAGAACAACACTGCGTGAGATGCCACAGCGGCTCTTGCCCTGCCACTGCACTGTTGATGAACATGCCACCTTTGGGGCTTGTGGCCAACTGTATATTGCCTGCAAGTGGGCAAGTCCATTGCTCTGTGGTGTTAGTGAATTGTTCATCTCTGAATTTGCTCCAAGCTGCCCCAGTCACTGGCATGATGGGAATTACTGGAGTATTTTGGGCCATTCCTCTGCTGGCATCAGAGAAACCTAAAGGAGGGGCCTAGGAGGGAAGTGACACCTGAAGATCTCTGCCTTCTGCATCCAAGATGATGTCTTCAGGCCGTACTAAAGCTGAGCAGCATATCACATTTCACTGCCAAACCACAATTACCAGCTCCAAAGCTCGCCATGACACTGGGACACCGACCTCCTTTCCGGGTGCAGTGTTTGGGAAGAGCACAGTCAGCAATGCTCTCCGCTGATCTCCAGTAAAGACTGAGAAGGGGGACAGATTTAGTGTTTATCCTGAACAGGGCTGCGTGTGCTTTTCCATCATTTTTAGAAATTTCCTTTGAAAGAGCTGACAATGCGTGATCTATTTTAAATAGTGCTTCAGAAGATGAAATTATTTTTGGTCTAAGCGAAATCAATAAGCAGTTTTAAAGATAAGATATGGTTTAAATAAGCTATAAAATATCCAGTGACCCTGACTATTTATTGTATGTCTCAGGCCTGCTATGACAACCTTTATTAGCTAATTAATAGCCCCTTTCTGTAGAGCAGCTAACTGAAACCAACAAAACCTCATTCTGAAATCCTTCAAAGGCATGAGTAGTAACAGGTGCAGGTGTGCTGTTGCCTCCTTTATTTTAGGCTTCCCTTGCTCCTGGAGTACCTGTACCTCAAAGTCCTGGACCTTGTTCTTCCTGGTTTCCTCTTGTGCATTAGGAAGTCTTCCCAGCCCTGGTAGCCTCTGTGTAGCCCATCACTAAGCCAGGTGCTGGTAAAATCCCAGTTTGTATCTTCCTTGCCTGCGCTGTTACGAGCTCCTCTGTCCTGGCACTGCATCGTTGAGCTCTGCACACACTGGCGCGATGCTCCTGCCTTGCTTATGGAGATCATTCCTCTGCCCCTGCTCTCACAGTCAAAGGTCTCAGAGTGGATTGGAGTTCCCAAACAGGAGAAGCATTTTTAAGTTCTTTATAAAAATTAATGTAGCTCTCCCATGCTACCTTTTCCCCCCTAATGCTCTCTTTTTGCTGTCTCCTTGCCTACCACTGTAATTCTGATGTTGGTACTTTCATTTGCTATGTTGAATATTTTTTGAAATAAATAAGAACATTGCTTACATTTGTAGATAATGTTGGTCCCTTATGTATGGTACTGTGAAGTGTTGCCTAGCAAATTCTGTGAATCTTGATGAAATATGTTAGTTCTTTTTCATAATTTACATCCATTATTTCTCACAGTATTTGATATATTTTATACGCTTTTGTGATCCTGACTTTAAAGGAAAGTGAAATGGCGGTCAGGTGGACTTACGGACTCAGTTGTTTCTTTGAGACTTTGTTGCTGGCTATGAGGTTAATCTAATTAAATGTGCATGTTGTAGCTGCTCCGTTGGGGCAGTAACTAGTGGTTACTGGAACTTCTTGGTTCCCTTGGTGTGGAGAATGGAGTGGGATGGGTAGCCCTAACGGGAGATTGCAGTCTTGCCCGAAGGCAGTCTTGCCCTGCATCACACCTGGGAAGTGCTGCTTGTGTCAACTCTGGAGCTTGGGATGGCTACATTTCAGTAGAATTTCGCCATACTGTTAAACAGGTCTTGAAAGAATGAGTCTCTTGAGTGTAGTTTCTCACTGTTCCTAAAATGCTTTTAAAATAAGTGTCTGTGCCTAAATACATCACAAATAACTGATTTCTCATTAGTATGATGTTGCAATTCAATCAACTGTTCTCATGCACTAAATCCTGCAGAAAGTTAAAAAGTGTCCTGACACTGCATGAACTTTAGAGTTGTAATGCCCTGTCTCATGCACACTTTTTTTTTTTTATAGCAGAAGAAGTCTGATTTGTGTAATTCCACACAGGAGCAGGGCTGGGGTCCCTGCCTTTTCTCTCTCTCTCTCTCTTGCTTTCTTTCTCTCGCTCTCAGTAAGTAAATTTTTGCCAGATCTCCTGAGATGCTTGCTGCTTCTATTCCTTGCTCAGCAACAGGAGGTTAAGACACAGAAAAAGGCTATTTCAGAGCCTATTTGAAACATGCCAATAATAGCAATTGTTGGTAATGAATCTATTCCTTATGAGTACATGACATGCTGCTTCTCTCTTGTGATAGAAGCTTTAAATGTTAGTAGCCAGGAAGTGCCAGCATTTTGATTGCTGCCTGTAGTTAAATACATAAAAATATCAGAGGCATAAAATATTTTGGCATTAAAAAAGCGCAAATGGGTAGAGAAATAGGGAATATAAGGCAGAGGCAGAAGTGTCTGCTTGGAATACTTGATATTGCCTTTGCTTCAAGTATTACTAAGAGAAGTTTAGCAGTCACATAAGAAATGTGCTTGTGTTCCCTCACCAGCTACGTTTGAGCTGGGGAGCTTTGATCTCTAAGCTGGTCCTTGTAACATGAAGATTTTTCATGTCCAGATACTTGTGGTGCTGGTTTTAAAATGCTAAAGAGTGGAAAGTCCAAAGGTGATGTGGAAATGCTGGCTCCATGCATAGTGTTCTTGGAATGGATGTGTCCTGCATTTTCTTGGCTGATCTACTGTCAGTTTCTGAAGTGGCAGTACAGTACTCTGCTGCCTTTAACTTATCCCAGAGTTAAAATAACAAAACAAAATAACAAAATAATCTTTTAGAAGAACAATTCTTTTGCATTTTATTGCAGCTGAACTTATTTGGCATTTTTATTAATTGAATCTGCTGCTGACAATTAGAATGTTAAACAGAAAATTGCCATTGAAACTGGATGTTTAGTCAAAAGTTATACATCCATAACTCTGCTAGCGTAAAAGGGATAAATTGTCAGTATACATTAAGCACATCATTATACACATACCCATTATCTTTTTTCAGAAGCAGATATATTTGACAAATTTCAATGTTTAAAAAAATCATTTTAATTAAATGAAGCTGTTGTTGCTGGGATTTAAAAGTGTGTAAAGCTCTGTTTTACCATGCTGCACATACAGCTGTTTTTAGAAGCAATAACAAAGTTTCTCTTAAACTGAGTCAATGTTAGAAGGTTTCAGCTGAGAAAGCTGGTAATGATTCAGAGTAAGACTTCAATTTCTTTATATATAAGAGTAAAAAAATACGCTAAAAACACGCAAAAAAAATTCTATAATTGGATATTTGTAATACCTAAAAAAGCCCTAATAGATATTGGCATTGCTCCATATGAAACTTCTGTAAGTCATCCTAGTCCTAATGAGTTCAGCATCCTAAACAGGCACATGTTCATGCATTAAATAAACGGCCCCTCTGTTGTCCTGTAAGCATGAAATCAAATAAATTTTTGTGGTTCTTTATTCCAAAGACTTTACAATAGATCCCTAAATACTTCTATTATTAGAAATTCAGCGGTTTTTGTTCCTCCAAAGAGCCTGTATGCTTTGTGTTTGAGCTGCATAGGTAGGTTACATTTTCTGGTCCAACTGGCTTTTAAACTGTTTTCTGTTGCTTTTGATAATTGAATAGTTAGCTTACCCTAGCTCTGCAGGACACTGAGGAAAAAGAAGATAACTGTTCAATACAGATATGGCTGTTCTCCCTCAATCCTCATCAACACTCTTGTTATCAGTTGTATTTTAATGCTATATAGACAGGTTATATATTCACAATTTTTTATCCATAAAATAAGAGAAATAAGAAGTTTAGAAATTACCTAAACATAGATGTGGTGCATATCTATAAATCATATTTAAGCATAGATAAATAATACTCTGTAGGGAAGATAACCATAAACTTTTTTCTTCTGTAAAATGGTAGCCTGTGTGCATTGTCACCATTCAGGCAGCAAATTCTTTCATGAAAATGTTTCACTGTTTATAAAGTTTGTATGCAAGGTGTTTTGCTGTTTTCAATCAATTGTTTTGCTCTTCTCAATCAATCTATTAAACAGCACTGCCAGCTGGGGTTGTGAGCAGCACTGTCTTTGCTTCCATCAGACTTCTTTTCACTTCTCTGTGGGTGTTACTTTTAAAAATTACATTCTTTATGACCTATTGCTCTAATCAGCTGTACAATCTAGCTACAAATTCTTAGGGTACCAGTTATGTCAGAATCTAAAGATAGTATTCAGTTTGGGATTAAGATAACTGAATGTAATTTTTTGCCTCAATCAGACATCTAACGCCTTTTCAGAAGCCTTAAGTTATTCCATGTCGCTTTCAGCTACTGTGCTAAAAGACTCCAGTCCTTCTTAGGTCCTGTGTAATATCTCCCAATGTCAGCAGAGCTCTGAGGAAATAGGCAGCCCCAGAAGTCAGGGGGAGGCATAATAACAGCAATAATAATAATAATAATAGCAATAAACACAGTTACCCTATATTTATGCACTGACTCAATCCCTACATGCCTATGATCCCACTATAGTGTATGAAGATTAATCAGTACAGGGACAGCAATTGAGAAATTCAGCTGAACAGCCTCTATGTGTGCAGTAAACAGTGGTATATCTGATGCTTTAGGTTGTCTGAGACACCTGCATGGGGTAGAACGTATGTTGTAGGATGTGCAGGGGGTGTATGTTCTTTAGAAGTGGCAGCTGGACGTTAGGCATTGCATCTGAGAGCACCAGCAGTGACACTGGGCACTGGTATGTGAGCAGCCGAATTGAGCATCAGACTGTCATCAGACGCACCTTTGACTGTACTAGAAGCATGGGCACTTGGGGAAGTGTAGACACCAGAATTTGTGCCTCAGAGATCTATGAGCTGAATTCTGCCTCGTTGAGGACCTGGATATTAATTTAGCATAATTTTGTTGTTTGGCTGTTTGCCTGTGGTGCCTCAATGCTTCATTGTCATGTATGTATGAGAAATTACTAGTCCATCAACTACAAAGACCTGTTCCATAAACTAACATTCTCTACTCTTTGGCCTTTAAGTCTTGGTCAAGACTTCGACTTGAAATCCAAACAATACCGTTTTTGGTACATCTTCTGTGCCTAATTAAACCTTTGAATGGTCATCACTAACTTTCATGAACTGTATACTTCATCTGTGTACTTAGGACTATGATTGGCAAGCCATGTCTACAAGTTCTTTATTAAGTCCTTTATTGACCTTCTGTTACCAAAATACCAGTTTTATGAAGTTGAAATGCTTGAAGTGTGGGAAGCTAGAGTTCACAGCAATCTTCCCACCAGACTACATCTATGCAGCCTGAGCAGAAGTTGGGGCTGAAGTCCAACTATGTAATAGTCACAATAACAAGATCTCATCATTCTGGATCATCAGAGGCTTTAAATGTGTTTTGCAAGTATTCACATCACGACAGAATGAAGTGTGTATTGTTAGCTTGTGTCCATGTCCGTGAGGATAAGTATGGAATTAAAAAGAAGCTATGATCTCTTCCTGAAACCTTGGGTAAGTCATTCATATTGTTAACTTCTGTCTTAGGTGGATAGTAGTGCTATTCACTGGGGAGCTGGGAGGCAATGCTAGCTGGGGAGGACACTGCTATCTGAAATGGCAAGCGTAGGGGTGTTTCTACAGCCAAAAATAATGTGAATGGGGATTCAGTGCACACTTCTTATTTGCATCTATCACAATGTGTGGAATTCATACAGTGCAGGTGTCTCCATCTGAGCTTGTTGCCCTTGCATTTCTTTACAGTCAATAGAGGTCTAGTCAGTGTAAAGTGTAATTAATCTCATCTAAAGTAGGTGTCTGGATAGATCAGACTGACTAAAGGGTGCATGGGGTGACTAGTTCAGATGTAGGAGAACTGAATCTCATCCTACCTGTTCCGTGGGCAAAACTGCTATGATTTTGCCTTTAAAAATATACATTTAACTTTACTGAGCCACAGTTAGCATACCAGATGTAGAAGTGTTTCAGAATAAGTCTGTTCTAAGCATTTAACACAGATTGTCGTACCAGAATTTTCATTTAATTAAAAATACCAAATAATTGTTTCATCATCTTACACAAACACAAGGCCAATACCCATTATGTCTGTGTGGGTCATCCAGAGTAGCAAGCAAGGCAGTGAATAAGGTTTCACAGTGGAGGACTGAGGAAATTTTCTAGGACTTTTACATTCTTCCTTAATGTGATCTCTTGGAACTTTTTTCAAATTTCCACACATCTAATGCAACCCTTGCGTATCCATCCCTATCTCCAGCTGGTGCTTAAGGAAGGTGTGGTCTTCTGTAGCTTCTGTATCTTACCTGCCACTGTGAAGGTGACTCGGGTACCTGCACACCTGAGTGTCTCAGAATGGCACTGGACATCATATATGGATATCTTGTGTCAAGATTCATTTATTTGTCATTTCTTTACTTGAATCTCTTAAAATTATCCACATCTAAAAGAAAATCATGTTACGGACAAAACTTTGCTGCATTGAGAAATTCAGAGCAGGCACAGATCATCCAGACTGGAACTGCTCACAGTTACTGACCTGAGTTCTCATTCTCATCCTAATTATATGTAGTTTCCTTCTGCCCTGTTTCTTTCACAGTCATGCCTGATTTCCGTACTGTGAAAATATATTCATTTTCTGTAACAGAATATTTATTCTACAGCAATAGTTGGATATTGATACTGTACCTCAAAAATTAATCCAAGGATTATTTTAGTTGATTTTGACAACTTTCAAAAGATTTGGAAACAGCTTCGTATTGAAAGAAAGCAGATCTATATGAGATCCTATAAGCGATGGTAATTCTTTGCCAGCTTTTACTGGTAAGGGAAAGTCTCAGTAATCAGCAATGCAGCAAAAATCACCCACTTCTGAACAAACAGCTAAAGGAAAATATACTCCAACCCCGCTCAAAAAAAAAAAAAAAAGGAAGCAACTTAAAGAACTAAGAAAATCTCTATAATATTTTAGTAACATGTATGGGACCTGCATCATTGTTACTGAAACAAATATGTAGTTTGATGCTTTATGTCTTACAGATTTTTTAAAAACAATGTTATTCACATGCTGATCACACAATTTACTAGGAAATTCCATTCTGTACTCAAATGTGAGATGATTTAAATATGAAGAAGAAACACCATGTTGCTAATTCACATTAAAATGAATGAATATTTAAGCCCTGTGTTTGCTCTGAAGCTACAAGTTGGGTATTGTGTGCTAACCATAGCAATTGCAAAAGAATATTAAGGGATTCATGTGGTGTTTTTCCTAAGGAATAAATATTCTAAGTGTGGTCAGTCAGGCCACAGATCTCAGATATCCTGAAACCTGCTGAAGTGCTGCAAGGCATGTTTTTAATATCTTAATTTTAAAATCAATCATAAAATTTTAATGCCAAAATTTAGGAAAGTTCAATTGTAAGCTATGTTAATTGGGAAGGGCAAGTTCATTAGTATCAATCTGGATTTAGTACTGACTCAACTGCCCTTACTCTTCCTAGTGAAAATGCCAGGCAAGAAAAAAGGCCAGGAGTGTTAGCAATCTGCCAGTCAGGAACTCTGCAGGATAGTGAAATTATAAATGGTGGGAGTTACAGAAAGAATAATGTAAGTCATGCTAAGAAACTGTGTGTATCTAAGAGGAGCAATGGACAAGGGTGTATTTGCTTTACCCATTCCTACTGCACAGCAGCCTCATATTCACCATCCCCAACAGGAGCAAGTGTAAATAGCATAACTAAATAAAGGGGTGGGAAAGCAAACTGTACGGGGATATCTCCTCTCATCCAAAAGCTGTGAAGCTGCATGAGGGTGATGCTCTGCACAATCTAATAACTCCTTGCTGTGTCTATGAACAAATGCGCAGTTTTTAATGATTTTTCTTGCTCCATTTGCTGATGAGCATAAGGGCTTGGCCAGGGTATATCTTAGAAAATGGTAACTCATCATGCATATTCAGAACTGACATGACTGGCATTTAAGAGATAACTATAAGAAATTAACTCATGTTTCAAATTGAGCATGGAGAAAGGAACCTTTCTCTTACATTTAACACCACTCTGAAATATATTGTAAAAATTTAGTGTCTGTAAAGTCATCGAGGCTTATAAAAACTTCATATACGAATACCTTTTTTGATTAACCTATCTTCTCAATTCAAGCACTTTTGATTTTTGCAGGCAAAGATTGCTTTTTGGTCATATATTCGTGAAAAAGTTTTTACTTGGTGAAGGGGTAAATGCATTGGAATGATGGTATATTATAGTCACTTTACCCTCGATTAGAAAAGATGTAAGTAAATAACTAAGCAGAGGGTAAGCTGAGTTGTCTGTTGTGTGCAATCTCTAGCAGTTCAGTAGTTTCTCATGCCATTAGTGTGGTTTAACACAATGCTGTGATGGTAGTACTCAAAAATACAAAGAGGAGTTGTGTTCAAAGCCACAATCCTGATATTAATTTCAGTGGGAGTCTTATTAGTCCATATATGAATGTGGTTTGTTATTTCATCTCTTAAAATCTGTCAAGTGCTATTGTCTCTCTTCAATAAACATTTTTAGATCAGTCCTACTAAATGTTTTAGTTGCTTTTATGTGATTGCTTGTGAATCAAGGCATTCCTGTCCTAAATGGAGAATGAAAAGTAGCCTAGCAGTGCAATCTCTTCACTTGCTATTCAGATTTTCTCTCTAAATTTACATCAGTATAATAAGAATATAAAACGCAGATTTTGAAATCCAGAATGGATAAGACTGTGGTAAAAAAAAAAAAAAAGTGTGAATAGCTATTGTAAAAATCCAGAGTTGACAAAAGAAACCTACGTTACATGAAAGATAGAGAAGCAGTTCAAAAAATGATCAGATTATTAAAAGAGCTTAATGCAGCATTAAGCTTTATCAAATGAGATCTTCCACTGTCTACAAAACCTTTCATTGTCTGGCTTGTGGCTCTGTTCCTCTTTCTGCTCTTTTCCATTCTTGCTTGTTTTACTTTATCATACTCTAGCCAGGCTCTTAATCATCCATTTGTATTCCCCTGCTCTCATGTCCCCTCCCTTGCTGCTCAACCCTCATGCCTTAACCATGTCTCCACTTCTGGGAACTTTTGTGTGACCAGTGCTTCTCAAAGGGCCAGTGAATCCTTCCAAGTCCCTACTGCTGGAAACACAGCTCTCCCAGCCCTTAAAGGCTAGTATTTCAGTTGTTGGACCAGCTGTTGTCATCTCAAACTTAAAAGAGTAAGAAGTTGACTTGAGAAGAGAGTGAGAAGCCAGAAAAGTGGTGGACATGGCGACATTCAGAAAGGCTTGCTGTACTGGCCTAGGCTTTAAATGTGCAAGAAATTTTGTTCATGTAACACGTCTATTGATTTGTATGTGTTAGCTGATCAAAAAAGAACTACTTTCCTGAACATAACATGGAAAACTGAGCTGTTAGCAGCTATTTCACAGAGTGATCAGATGCAAATTCTAGTCAGGAGATTCTAAAACCACTGACTGCTGAAAGCCAGGAGTGTGCATCCAGAGAAGGGGCATTCAGTTTCTCCACTTTTCTAAAATGTCTCCTCCTAACCGAGGGTGAAAGCAGGGCACTACTGTTACTTGTTACATGGGCTGGGGGTCTGAACTAGTGTAACTATTCTTGGGTTAATCTCCTAAGGATGTGCACATTTGACCAAATCTTGAGTTAGTGAAATTCTTTATATTTGCTTTAGAGAAATTAAAACACTTCACATTAATTCAGTTTCTGTCATACTGTCTCGGATTTCTTTGAAAGTATCTACCATGTATAGGGATTTACAGAATTTAATTCTAATCTTTAGAAATTACTTACATAAAAGTGTATCAGCTTCCCAGTCAGTAGCTTTGAAAACTGCTCATCAGCAAGGCAGGTAAATTATCAAAACCGCTTTAATTAATGTATCCCATGTAAGCGTTTGGCCATCAGACTTTTGCTGTCTAAATATGTAATTACATATTGCTATCCCTTTACAGATTCAAAATTTATACCTGCTTTTAACTTTTCAAGTGGTTTTGTTGCAGCGTAGATTTGATTTCCCTGTTAAATTTTAGAGACTGAAACAATTGTCTTTTTCTTCCTGCCTGAGAAACACTGAAAAGATTTTTGCATGCAGTTTCAACCCCCTCTTGCACTTTGCACTAAGGACTTGGTGAATCTCTTCTGAATAATTCTGGATGGAGCCTAGATGTTGGATGTGCTTATGTTGTTTCATTTATCTTGTTCTCTGAAGTAATTTAATGTTCTCTTGTGTGTATACACGGCCAGAAGTATGGCTCCTTAGCAACACTGTAGTTTCCTTATTCATTAACCTGACTTTATGTACAAGGTGATGATTCTTTTTTGCACTGAATGCCTGAAATGGGAGTCCTTCTGGTCATCAGTCAGTCACTGTGTAATTTAAGTTTGTATCCTAATGCATATTCAGAAGCACCAAATAAAGGCATTTCATCCTGACTTTCAGCTGCCTGACTTCACAACCTCAATTATTTTATTTTCATTTACATTTTCCAAGCTTCTTAGATTAAAAAATGGTTTTATTTTTAATAAACTTTGCATCAATAGCACACATATTAGCTACCATACGCCCCTGTCACTCGTGCTTAAGAATGACATTTATCCAACTGGTCTAGTTAGACCAGTCACAGGGAGAAGATGGTTAGTAACTGTGAATGGTGGAAAGGACCTTCAGCAGTAGCTGTACACAGATACTTGGGTGACTTTGAGAGACAATGTACCTACATGGCATAGTTTTGCTGTATTTCTCTTATTTATTTCTATTGCAGTAGTGCATATGGCGACAGGTCCTGTCTGCTTTTGTTTCTCTCAATCTGTGTAACACTGTATAAAAGAAAATCACTGACAGAGAAATGTAGTGTCGTGTCTGAGGTTACAAAACAAGTGTCTCTTCCACGAGACAACACCACCCCAGACAAGGCTGTGCAGCTCTGGCCCGGCGCACAGCCCAGCAAGCGGGCAGGAGGCAGAGCACCTGCAGTTGAAGCTGGAAGGGATCCTCTGCCTCCCAGAGCCACACAGCTGCCTCATGGCCAGGAGGGCAGCTGCTTGACTGCTATAGTGACATGCTGGAACAGACCTGCTCAATGAACAAGAATGTAATAAAAAATGACTCCTAGTAATAAAGCATTTAGGACTGAAAAAAATTACTTGGAGCAGTGAGATAATGTCATCATATATCTCATTGGACTGATTTAAGTCCGAATTGTATTTATTGTTAGTTATTTTTATTTTGTGTCCTTATTTTGTATTTTGGAAAGCTTTCTAAATCTTTGCAACTCCAAGGCAAACTAAATTTACTTTTTACTATATCAGACAGCACTCCCCTTCCTCACCTAGCTCAATATTGTCAGGATGCTTAAGGTATTTGTCTAGGAAGTAGAAAACCCATATTCAATTCTTACGCTGCACAGATTTAGTGCCTTAACTTAATTTGTCTTTTCCGCATCACTGATCAGTGCTCAAGATAAAAGACTATTAGTTCTTTTCCCCACTCTTACAAGAATATCACTCTTAACTTGAGAAGTGTTTTCAGGAACTGAGTATTGTTCCACATAAAATATCTATGTTATCAAGTTGTTCCTAGCCAATATTAATTCTAAAGCAATGTATGCAGAGTAGGAAAAGATATTGAAGAGTGTTACCAGGCTGACAACAGTGCCCTGTTGCTGATACATGGATAAGAAACTCTGTCATTTGGTGATCTTCTCCAAATATAACTGTATTTTTTTCAAGGCAAGGGGCAAAGTACCTCCATGGTTTATGTATCTGCTAAAGTTTGAATTCTGCAGAAAACTGTGATGAGAACATTTCAAAGGAAATGGCAAGCATTTTATAGTGGAAATTAATACATAATACAATAAGGTTTACTGCTTTTTCCTTTCCAGTGTATCTCAGAATTTACAGAAAGATAGCATTCCATTTGGCAATACTTCTATTTGTCAAATTGCCCACTTAAATGAATTGAGTTACCTCTCATGGTTAAAGTTAGTTGCATGTTTGGGATTACATACTCTCAAAGCTGCTTCAGCTTCCTCAACTTCACAGTGCACCTTTTTCTTAGCTCCCTTCAGACTTTTCTTGCATCAGAATTCCTCTCCTGGACATCGTGACTGATACCTCAGAGTCCTCCGTCCCTTTTTATCTTTTCAAGCATTTTTGCTGGTAATTTAACAGGTCTAATTCACACTCTTACTTCTCTTGGGCAGGATGTATCACTATCAAGAAATCTTGTTCCTCACATATTCACTGTAGTGTCTTGGGAATTGTAGTCTTGTAGTTCTGTCATGGGAACTTAGGGGTGTTTCCATAATCTTTTGGCTTACTCTCTATTCCTTTTGTAGAAATATCCTCTCCTATCTATAAATACTTCATGTGGGATGGTGTTTCTGCTGCATATCACATTGCATCCAGCACCTGTAAAAGCGTGGGGATGGCATAGACACCGGCTTGAGGTGCTGCAGTGGAGCAGGTGTCTTTTGTGTGTGGTACAGGACATGGTCTAGGAACAAGACAACACTGGGGGGTATAGAGTAGAACTTCACTGATTTACGGAATTCGAGGCTAAAAGTGCTACTGTGAGTATCTGAACTTGATTCCTGAATGTTGCTGGTGAGGGACCAATATTCCTCACCCTACACTCCTCTCAATTGCCTATTGTTGCTCATGGAAGCTTGAAATTAAGGAGTCTACAGTTGTGGCTGACAGAGCAAAATAAGGTGTTTTCCAGAACGGGTTACCAGTGATTGCTGCTCATTGGTCAGCAAAGAGTGGGAGCTTCCTACCCTAACATTTCATCCAAGAATCCCTGCCTCAAATCATCAACTTCTTGAAAGAAAATAGGAGTTACTGTTCTACAGACAGAAAAGGAACACAAGTAGAGATAAAACAGGGGTAAATAAAGAAGGGAAATAAAAGAGATGTTGTGCTTTTTCTAACAAATTAAACAAGACAATAGCAATGAAGGAGTCATACAGAGAAGATAATACTGTTATGAGCAGAATAGGTCAGATGAATTTCCATTTCTAAGCTCCACGTGGCCTGTGCTGATTAGGCAGATTTAATAACTGACCAGCTGGCACTTTTTCATCACCTGTTCTACATCCTCCTGTTCTTTCCATGCATAAACTATTATTACAGGCAATGCAACAAGTACAGCTGTGCTTCACTTACCTTTTCTATATGTTACACACATTAAATAGTGCCAGAGGAGAGCTCATGACTATAACATTTTCTATTGCATTTAGCTTGTCCTTGTACTGCAGCCTAAGAAAAGGAGTTTTACAGTATACTTGCAAGATTAACAAACCTGAGCTTTCAGAAACCCTGAGGGTACTACCAAACTGAGCCCCCCATCACAAAAAAAAGCTGCCTCACTTATACCATAAAACCACAACTGAACATCCCTGCAGATCTTGACTGCAGTAAGATTTCACAGGGGCAGAAGCAATTTCTCAGGTGATATGGTCTCAAATCACTCAAGGCATTGTAGGTTGCAGCCAGGATTTGGCTCCCACCTAGAAACCTATTGTATTTTTATTATGGTGTAGAAGAGATCCAGGTGCTTCCTTTCATTTTATTTGAAGTTTTGAATTTAGGGCACAGGGCTCTTGCTATAAACTCTGAAATGTGCCTATTTTGCTTGTGACAGGCTGTGCTTGTGTAAGAGTTTCTTCCAGTGGGGAAGCAGTAAAGCAGGGTATTGGGATAGCATAAAACATGGCCAGGTATTCATCAGCCTTTTCACTCTGGGCTGCCATTTCAAGTGATGATTTATAGTCCTACCTTCTCTCCTGTGCCTTTCCTATTTTATCCTGCTGCTTTGGCTGTGGATCTTGGAGAGGGACAGATTTTGAACTTCTCTTGCTATAGGGCTGTTAGGTCAGACCAGGAGGTCTCAACTGAAGGCAATATCGTCAGCTTGGTGGCCAAGACACTGAATAATGAATTTTCTGCTGAATCTGAAGTCTCAAGTGTACTGTACTTTGGACCCAACCTAAAGCTTCCTGAGGCCAGTGGACAGTCTTCTACTGATTAGGATGACCTTTGGATGTGGCCCAGACCCATCAGCCTGATCTAGTTGAAAATGTCCCTGTTCATTGCAGCAGGGGGCTGGAGTAGAGGACCTTTCAAGGTCCCTTCCAACCCAAACCGTTCTGTGATTTTATTATGTAGCTATGTTTTCATAAGCAGATAATTACTGGTTAAGTATTCACAATTAAATGAAAACCTAATAGGACAAATTATTCTCTGGTGTAATTCTGTTGTTTTTCAGTTGAGTTATACCAATAAACGATTTGATCCAATATTTTGCTTATAGGAGGGCTTATGAAATGCTAATTATGTTGGTCAAATTAACGAAAACCAAACAGACTTCAGTTTTGTTTGTATGGTTAAGCAATGTAATTATGAATGCTGGAATTGACAACTAGGCTTAATGTGGAATACTGAGCTCTGACTAAAAACATATAAGTGAAACACTTTGTTGGGAGTACATACTGTACAGAAACTGGAACATGTTTTTGGACAGCATCTCTGGCTTTGCAAATCAGATGCTTAGATTCAGCAAAGATGAGTCTTGAAGGTAAGCAACAATTTAGCAGAAGAAAATCATAATATGGGTGTTAATCATGAGTTGCACTGCCCTGTGAGTGAAGGTTCAACTGAAATAATTTAAAATTAACAATTATATTTAAATAATCTCTAATTCAATATAGTAAAGCAATCTTAATTTGCTATATGAATTACTCTAATCTGAATAAAATTGCACACGTTAAAGGGGGAGGTGTAACTGTGATTGATTTTCTTTGTATTGCCCACTTTGGTCAAAGCCAAATCCTGACACCACATCCTAAGACATACCTACAGAAGAGGAGATCCAACACAGAAACAGCATTTAACAGCATCTTACATAACCAGACCACATTATCTAAGTTGCTATCCCTTTTAAAACTCTTTTGTCAACACTCAGTGGAGAGCATGGTATATAATGCAGTATATGTACTAACATTACATGGTCATTTAAGAAAATATTTTAAAATAAATCACTATATGCATTTGAAAGGAATTCTCTCAATAGGGCAAAGCATAATTTTCAAACTGTCAGTGCTTGATTGCAGGTTTATATTGATATGCCTGTGAAATTACTAGAAAACACCAAGAAGGCAGTAATAGTTAGCTATATGAAGATCTAGATAGGAAACCTGAAGTGGAATGCCAGAAATGAAAATGTTTACTCTCTTTTGGTTCTTCTAGACTTATAAAAATGGGAACAATAGTATTTACGAGAAGCAGAGGTGCTGCAGTAGATTTTGCCATCCAACGGAATAATTGTGGTTTATGCTTGATGTATGGCTC
Organism: Amblyornis subalaris; assembly: GCA_018881555.1. Classification (NCBI taxonomy): domain Eukaryota; kingdom Metazoa; phylum Chordata; class Aves; order Passeriformes; family Ptilonorhynchidae; genus Amblyornis; species Amblyornis subalaris. The sequence goes on from JACAXG010000020.1 coordinate 7,362,108, forward strand.
TGTTGTAGAAACACTCACCAGAATTGCTAGAGAAGATGAATTGTGTGACTGCTCTTCTGGCTAATATCCACTGAACAGGCTAACCACAGTTCTCCGTAGAGATTCTGATGTACCCCTCATAGGTAAGCAGTTATTATATTCACCCACTGAGCCTCCTACTCTCTCATAATACACCTTTAACTCACTGTCAAAAATATCTCTGGAGTTCAAGCAGTTTATTTTTGCTCAGAAGGCGTTCAGAAACAATTTGGAATCCTTTGTTTTTATTACACAGTTTTTGTTAGAAAGCAGTGTGAGGGAGAAACATTAAAATACTAACCTTTGTCTCTTTTGTGAACAATTTAAAGTTTTAGAGCATCTTTTCCTCATGGTATTATTAATAGCAACAACAATAATAATAGCTAATTTTGAATTATTTCATCTGAACTTTCACTCACAGGGCAATGTAATCCATGACTAACAGCCATATTACAATTATTATTATTGTTAGTATTATTATTGTTCCTATGGAAAGTATTTCAAGGACTGTATTACCATACCAGAAAAAGGCTGGTGATTTTTTTTTTTAACAGATGGAGGCAATCATGTATATATATATTATATAGACAGAGGCGTAGCAATAAGAAACAGGTTTTTATAGTTCTGTGAAGTTTCTGGCCATGAGTCCTTGCTTAAGATTGGTGACACAGTTAGGGAATTAATAGTATCTCTGTCCCATTTCTGGTCCCCCTGGAATGAGTCCTCCAGGTGTCAGGTCTGATGCCTGCTCCTGTGTCTGGATGTAAGCTCAGCCTTTAACCTACATTGTGACCAGAATCTAGGTGCCATTCCAGCTCTTACTCAAGTTATTCAGCTTTTAATCATGTTGTCTGAAGGTTCCAGCTTCTTCTTTTGCTGTTCTCTAGCTACTATGTAAGCAGCATTTATCCAGTGAGACAGATCATTAGAGGAAAGTATTTTAAAGCCTCAGCCAATTTACATGTTTATCTGGCTGTCCACTGTCTTTTGCTGTGCTGTGCAGACAAGTCACTTTTTTCAAGGGATGAAGCCAACTAATTTCAAGAAAGCTAATTATTTTTAGTGGACAGTCCCAAGCATTTTATGGCATTTCTCAGTGATTTTGCTTTCTCCTCCTCTTTCACTACCCCCACTACATGTTTCCTCTGGCCTTAGGTTCCTTTGGAGCTAGTCCAGCCTGGCTCCTTCCTGACACCTTCCCCCTCTCAAGACCTCTGCCACTGCCTCCCCAATGCCTGTCCCTCCTGGGACCCAGCCTGAGAAACTCCACTTCCCACTTTTATTCCTGGCACAGCTGGGTCAGAACTTAGTGCAGATAGTGGTTTTCCATTCAAAAGCTGATATTTTATACCAAATGTCTCTGTTCCCAACCAGTTGGCCCAAGAGTGCACCCATAAAGTGATGGACCAGCAGTCTGCCTGCTACACCCATTTAATATCAAAAGCTTTTTGTTGCTGCTTGGTGTCTGTGGGACAATTAAATGGAAGTGTTTATTGCTCTCTGATAGTCCAACTTACCAACTTAAAGCTACAGTTTGGGCAGGAGTCAACATCCTCTTGGACTATGCCTGCATTTACCACCAATGAGTTTGCTATCACAGCACAGATTTGGACTGTTTGGTTGGGAAAATTCAATGTTATTTCATTATTGCAACCATCTGATCCAAAGAAAAGTGATAAACTTGTTGTTGTACTTCTAAAAGAGACCATTTTCAATTTTTTGGACTCATAAATGCATTGATTTTACAATTTTGCTCTGGACCGCAGTTTCTTTTCTCCCGCCCAGGAAGGACTGGTGCAATTATTTTGTGGGTTGCTTTAGGCTGTTTCATAAAGTCAACAAGAAACCGGTGCAAGTGGCATCTTTCAGTTGCCACTTAAGTCACAGGCTAAGGTACAGAAGGACAAGCTTCAACTGATCCAGATGTTACAAGGCAATTTCCCAGCAAACTGGCACTGCAGTGCAGTGCTTAAAATCCCTTTCAGCAATGATATTAAAGTCTCAGGGGTGCCATCGCATAGCAAAAATGCTGGTAAAAGGATAAAGTTCCTCGGTGTTTTGTTCTCTCTTCTTTGTTCCTTGCGGTTCCTGGTAGCTTGTGGAAATTAATAGGCTGGAATTGAGAGTATTGCTCCTTATTCTGTTGATACAGAGATTCATGTCCTTCCTTTCCCAAATCTCTTTGAAGAAATACGAAAGGTGGAAAAACCCACACTTTAGTGGGCTGGCTAGATTCAAATACCAGCCACTGTTGGCCTTTCATTGGGGTTCAGCAGCCTTTGTAAGATTGTTTTGGGAGCCCCTCCAACACACGAATTTGCAATCTGCTGATACATATGCCATGGAGTTGGAAGTGTTTTTCGTTTATCAAGGACCTCTCAGAGCATCCTTAAGCTTCCTGCACTGATTCAGGCTTCTGCCAGAGCTACCCCTTACATTTCATCAGCATTCAGCAGCCGAGATGAGGCATTGCTACTGCTAGATACCAAATTCATTCTGCAGATGAGCTTGCTGTATGGAGATGTGAAATATTTTACTACTTTCATAATTAGTGTCAAAAAATTACTGTAAAAAAACTTGTCATGATATCCAACCCAGACTGAAATGTAAATATAAGGTTATGCTACTACTCATCTACTTGCACTTCAGTGTTACTAAAACGTTGTCTTAAAGGAAGCATTTCCAAACCATATCAGGGGCATGGCCTCCTTAGGGTCCAGAAGATAAAGACTCCACAGTCTTACAGTGGTTATTAAAAACCCAGTTGCTTTAAGAGTTAAAAKTTGTTATTGGTTGGGTTTTTTTTTGACAAGAAAAATTAGATGGTTTAAAGAAGTTTCTATTTCAAAACCTCCTTCCTCATCTTCACTTCTCTTTCATTTCAAATGGGGACCATCTTTGTATTCTTTTACAGAGTGTGTTAGAATTGTGGTGGTTTTGTGATGGAGACCATTGCAGGCTGAAATCTACACAAGAAAAGGTTGCTCTTTTTCCCTTTCTCTAATTTCTTTTTGCATACTTGCATTCATCTGCTTTCCTGAATAATGGTCCCAGATATGACTTAGCAATTGTACTGTATCAGTAATATGTAATTAAATTTTCCATTAAATGTTTTACATATGAATGAAAAAACCGAACTAATCCTTAAAAAGTACTCTCAAATATATTAATACTGAACCCTGAACTAAAGAGACATTTTAAAAGTTTTGTTCCAGACCTGAGACATATGCTGAGACAACAAATACAAGTTTATAGCTACACGGATGAGCATCTTCCTTGATTGAAAGGGATCTTCCACAATGAAAGAAAAGAGTTGCCAAAAATATATTGAACATTTGTGAAATTCAAATAATCAATGAGAGCCTAAGCTTGTAAATTCTTGTATTCTCCAAGTATCTCATCTACAGAAAAGACTGTGTATGAAAAGACTAATTCTATTAATGGAAAGACAAGATTGCAATGACCTGACATTGTAAAAATACATCGTAGTTGCTTTGTTATTATTTTTCACATTTTTATGGAAGTATCCTCTGCAGTAAATTTGTCGTAAAGAAACATTTTAAGACAAAAAATGGTGGCTATCCAGCATTCCCATCTGCAGCAGTGTTGTAAGCTCAAGGGATCTCAATCGTGAGCAGTAAAAATGTGCCTTAAAGTTTCCAAGATGCTTACTAGCTCTTTTTCTAAGCTTTTAATCAATAAATCAGTTGAAGTGTAAGATGGTTACTTGAACAAATGAGAAGGTAATGACTCAGTTTCACTGTATTCCTAAGAAAAAGATTATTTTTTCAACAATTAGCAGTTTACAGACAATTTGTTCTCACACCAGCATAGTCCTTCTTTCCAGTTTGGGTAACATTGGCTACTTGATACTTCTTTAGCCCTTGGTAGAAACGTGTGCATAAACAGATACACTCTGTTAACAGGATTGGAAAATCCCTTCTGTCTTCCATGTTAGCAGTGAGGGCATGTATTTTCAGCCCTTGTGTTACCACAAGTTATGAAATGCACAGAAAACTTTAGTTCATAAAGGCAAACACTGCTGTTCCCTATTGATACTTGTCCTTTCTGACACACATTACCAAAAACACCCAGAAAGAACGTTTGATTTGTAGTTACACTTCTGCTTGAGCCAAAGCCCAGAATAATGCCCAAATTACTCTCTAGTTCGAAAACAAGGCCCCAGACAGCCATGTAAAAAAAGGAGCTTATAAATATCAGTAATCTTTACATTACATCTGATAGTTGTAAAACCCTGTCTAAGGATGAGATGCTTTGTATTCTATCTCCTGTATTTTCAACTTCAAAATTTCCCATGCTTTGTGTTTCAAAGAATAGTAGCAATTAAGTAATGTATTAGCTTAAAGTAATATAAAAACATCAAATTGGTGCATGTTTTAGTGTTCAGTTCTTAGATGCATTGGTTGTATTTGTCTGAGTTACTACATATTCTTTGTCTTCAAAGAAAACTTTAAACAAATGACCCTCTAAATTTACATGTATATTTTCCTGAATCAGGAGAGGTTTAACATCAAGCAAAGAATATGCACAGGTCTGAATGCTCTCTTTGATTCACAGGTTCATGCAAAAGCTTTGATACAACAACTGTTTGGAGGAATTCAGTGAATCTTGGCAATCTGGAGAAATAAGAAAGTTCAGGATGAAGAACTGGCCATGCATATGTCTATGAGAAATCATTCTTTATAATCCTGTTGAATTTTCCTATTTTTTGACCCAAATAATAATAAGTTAATAGTCAAGGTAAAATTGGCCAGATTCTCTGTTACACAAAGGAACTGTGTGCTATTCAGATGACTTAAATTAGCACACTCAATTTAAGGCACCTTTACCAATGAAGCACTTTGAGAGATCTCAGGGAAACATCTGTGAAAGACGTGCACTCCCATCCCCAGCACTGCAGTGCCTCTTTTTTGGTCCTGTGTCCCAAAAGTAGAGTCCTCAGTCCTGAGGTGAAGCCCATAGAAACTTTATACATCACCTGGGGTGAGAAAATAGCATTTCAGAATTGGATGTTAAGTAGCATGGTGAACCAAACAGCTCTTCAAGTACCTCAGTGTGAAGCCATGTAGAACTAGCCAAAGGGGATGCTCAGTGTCCTAAATAGACGTGACCTACATTTCAGACCTTTGCAAGATTTAGATACATATGGCAGGGACCTCCCCCTGCTCTGGATTTGAAAATACTAACTTATATGGTATGATTACAGGTATGATTACACCTTTTCTCTATTTTATTCTGAAGTTTTATTTTGAAGCAAAACCATCTTCCTGCTGTGTTATTTGGTCCTGTTCTGAATACTGAAGCATTCACAAAAGGCATCATATTGTCTTTATTTTCCCCTCATGCCTGAAATTGGTGACTGGTCTCAGCTACTTTCTGTGCTGAGGGTCAGGTGAGGAGTCAGGAAGCGCCACTAAATAAATCCAGTTTAAGTAAACTAACCCAGTTAATGCAATCCTATCAAAATAAATTGCATTTATTATTTAAAACAATAATTAGTGATATAAACAATAATATAAATAAGAGCATTTAAAAATATTAGCGGGGAATTGGTAGTTTTGCTAACATTGCTTCTCATGGTGTCTCCAAGCATGTCTCCAGCAGTGGTGGGACAGAGGTAAAAGAAAAGGCTTCCACAGGTGGGAGACATTCCTGCCAGTAGATGGGGAGCAGGAAAGGCTGTTCTAGTCCTTCACTCCACTTTCTGTGGAAGGCTGCAGAAAAAGCGGGGTCGGCTGTAGTTTGGAACTGCAGCCTCCTGGGTCTGGGTTTTCTCACTCCTTTGCACAGAAGCAGCCTGGAGAGAGTGTGAAATGCTGCCTGTGAAGCCTGAGGAGGGATAAGATGCTGCAACCCGGGGCAGCCAAGGGCTAAATGAGCCTCTGACCACCCTTTCGGCCTGTCAGCTCCACTTTCTCTGCACTTAGGTGCATTTTCTGCAGTGATTTGACCTAAAATTTGGTATTTCAGCCCAGCAGAGAAGTCATGTAGAACCTGGAGGGGGTTCAGGTGAAGGGCTGGTGGCTGCCACCCTGACAGAGAGATCACACCTACCCTGTTCTCAATTCCGTGGGTCTCAGTGTTGCGAGTGTAGAACAGGCTGTGCTCACCTCACTTCTTTGTTGTCCTCCAGTTTCAAAGTTGTAGTTTCTATACTTCTGAGCTTGCCTTGGGCTTCCTTCCCCTCTGCTGGTAGACATGGGTCTGTGGGCAGCACAGTTGGTTAATGCTGCTTTTATGATTTGCTACCCTTTGGGGTAGAACATTGCTTTTAGGCATCAGATCCTTTGATATGTGTGTTTGATTTTTGTCACTTTGAGGCAAAATTTTGAGCAAGCTGAATTGTCAGTTTATCCTTTAATCCTCAGGTAGCTCAGGTAAGCTGGTGCCTTTTCTCTGTGAACCAACAGAGCAAAGCAGTGGGGCAATAAACATTAATCAAAAGGTAGACCACCCTGGATAGACTAAAAGTGGTGGGAAGCATGGACGAATTCTCCAACATCATACAAATGGAGCTAGTATCTACAAATAGTGTTTATTAGGCTGAGAGAAGATGAGCTACAATTCAGAGTTCAGTGCTGACAGGCAAGTCAAACTAACATTTGATTTCCAAAAGGTATGGAAAAGAGTATTTTACTGGTTTCTGAGGAATTAACTTGTTTTGATTTGATTTGATTTTGCTAAAGTAAAAATGTCCTACTTCTATTGTAAATCAAACCAAAGAGCTTAGCTAGGATTTAAATGCCTACATATCTAACACGAGTGGTTTTGGCTGTGTCTACACTGTTGAGTGCTGCTCTCAGGAGTAGATCAAGACTGTCATTGCTGCACATCCACAGTTCTTGCCTGGAGGAACCTGAAACCTGCTCCGATGTAGTATTTTGGGAGGAGAGAACATAAATGCCCCTTTATTATAAACCCCCCATCCCTCAGGGTGCCTTTACCTCAAGAGTGACTGGTTCCTGATCTTCAGCGGTTGTATTTGCCTTTGGGGTGGTGTGATTGAGAAGACAATTCACTTTACGCTGTTGCAGAAGTTTGAGTTTTTCTGTTCGTTCTGAAAGAGTGATCAACTGATACTTGAGCATCATCCAGACTCCAGGGTACCAATCCTCCTGCCGGCACTGTGAGCTGAGGGAACGCTATCACAGCAAAATCAAGGCAGAGAAGACTGAGACGTTTGCTAAGATGCTGATGACAATTCAGTACTGGTGCACTCTGAGTTTAGCACTGCACTGCATTTGGAGCATTTTGAGGTGCTCCCAGTAAATGGAAGTACAGATTTACAAGGCAGCTCTATCCTTCCAGTAGCCCAGCCTACAAAGGATGCATGCAAAGAGCTAAATCTTCGGAGAACTGTAGGCAGGAGATAGGCATACAGATCTAACCAAGTTTTAAAATATAAAGAGTTTCTGTTGGTAAGGCTCCACCTGTTCCTATATTGAAGTGGTCTTATTTCCAGGCAGAATTAATTCTCTGGAACCCACATCTTGCCACTACCAAGTGGAATTGCTCTGGGCATTTTTTGAAAGAAGAGACATCTTTTTTTCAGTTTTTGAAAGAAAGAAAAGTTATTTCCTAATGCAGCTCCAGGGCTCATGGATTAGTGCTTCAATCTCCAAATTAAAATAAATTTCTTCACACTGTTTTCGCAAAGTTCTTTAATTCCAGAGAAAAAATAATAAAAAAAAAAGAATAAAATGCAGCCACCTCCATCATCTTCAGTTGTTTGCTTTAATGTGCTGACTTATATGGCATCTACCCTTAGGTATCTCAAATTTCTTCGGACATGGTTTAGGAAGCCTAACTGCTGGATCTTGGATGTTGTTGATGTGGAGTGTCTGGACCATGACTTAGAAGTACTGCATTGCTTAACATGGTGGAATAAAGCCAACACGTGAATTCCTTGAATGCTGTACAAATAATGGCAGCTTATTTCTCAGCTATCTGTGCAATGTAAGGCCTTGCTGTGTCCATAGGTCAGCTCTGTGGCGCACACACATGGTTCAGCTCTATGGGTCTGATGCATTTCAGACGTCTCAGATTCACTGTGAATGTACCATATATATATTTCTATCATGTGGATTTCTGCTTAAGAATTTCCAAACAGAAGTTAAACATCCTTCCAAAAAACAGCACTTTTGTCCTTTATTTATTTATTTTTATTTCTTGGGTTGTGTGGAGGGTTCAGCATAGTAATACATTGCATTTTGTACTCAATGGACTTCTGTTTCCCTGTATTGCTCTGCTGATTATCCTATATTGCTATGCTGATTTTCCTAAACAAGCCCAGATCGTTCTTTAATCTATTCCCTTATATGTCTTTCCAGCAAATAATGTCCATCCTATCTGGTGAATGAAATGACTAGATGATTCAATTACAGATTATCTCTCTTTTCCTGTATCTTGCATGAAAAGAGAAAAGGGATTGTTATAAACATTTGCATTATATGATGGCAAAGTCGAATATATGAAAAAGGTTTTCCATAGTATGGTTGTTAACATGCTGCATGTGTCCCTGTGTTGCTTGTTTCATGCAACATTGCTATGCTTAATTAAATTAAAAGCTTATTGGAGCCATGGTTTTATTTTTGCTTTATGTGCACATTGCAAGAACTTAAAACCTGTTCCCTTATTTTCCTCTTTCTCTCTCCCTTTTTTTTTTCTCTTTTCGGGTAGTCTTCTGCATTTTTAGCATACTTCCCCCATTGCTGTTCATTCCTCACCTTAGGGTTTCTCCTCTGACGCATGAGGATGAGCCCCAAGGTCGCCCACTGCTGCTGCGTGTGGGTCCCTGCAGGGTTGTGCAAGGCTCAGTCACGGGCACAGCTCGGGGTCAGCTCTCAGCTCAGGGACAGCAGCCTGTGTTCCTCGGGACAGCTCGGGGTCTGCTCCCGGCTCAGGGACAGCAGCCTGTATTCCTGGGGTCGCTCGGGGTCTGCTCCYGGCTCAGGGACAGCAGCCTGTATTCCTGGGGACAGCTCGGGGTCTCCTCCCGGCTCAGGGACAGCTGCCTTTATTTCCGGAGAAGGCAGAGGCTTGACGGCACAGAATGACATCCAGGACTCAGCGCGATGCTGTGGTCCATGTGCGATACGGCTTCTGGGGCGGGGAGATCACCCAGTTCTTGGTGCTTCTGGGAAGCGACACAACCCAAACCTTCCCAACTCTAACTCTCCTTCGGCCTCTGCCACGCAGCGACAGCCAGGACAGCCCAGGCCTGTGACCCGTGTCCGCCGCTGCCGTGGGCTGTGGCTGCAGTGAGGAGACCCCACCGGCCGGGCAGCGGTGGCGGGTCGTGCCCCATCGGGAAACGATTTGTTCCTGGACAGCCAACCCCCCGCCCCACAGCGTTTTCCAGAAAGCTCTCCGGCCGCGCGCCGGCCGCGCGGCTCTGGGGCTAGCGCGCGGCAGGGTGGGGGAGGTGGCGGGGGCGGGGCGGGGCTGTCGGCGCGGGGCTGTCGGCGCGGTGCGGTGCTGCCCCCTGGCGGCGGGGCCCGGTGCAGCGGGCCCGGCCCGGCCGCGCCTCCTTCCCGTGTCCCGGTGTAACCTCGGTCCGGCCCGGCCGCTCCTCCTTCCCGTGTCCCGGTGTAACCCCGGCCCGGCCCGGCCCGGCCCGGCCCGGCCGCTCCCCCTCCCTGTGTCCCGGTGTAGCCCTGGCCTCCGCCGTGCCCCATCCTGAGCAGGAGCAGCATCGGGAAAAGGTAAACCTCGGGGTGTGAAATAAGAACAGTTTAATAACTGAAGCAAAAGAAAGTATAATAATAGTACGAATCACACTAATGATAATAATAACGAAAACAGTAATAACAATAATAATGATAATAATTGTAATGAAAATGAGAGAGAGGAGTAAAACCCAAGAGAAATAAGTGATTCCCAGTAGAGTTCCTCATCACGCACTGACCGATGGGCAGCCTGTCCCTGAGCAGAGGTCGGCAGGAACCACGTAAACCCTCCCAGTTTCTGTACGGAGGATGATGTTCCCTGGTCTGGAATATCGCTTTGGCCGGTTTGGGTCAGCTCTCCTGGCCATGCTCCCTCCTGGCTTCTTGTGCCCCTGCTCGCTGGCAAGCATGGGACACTGAAAAGTCCTTGACGTAGGGTAAGCAGTATTAGCAATACCTAAAACATGAGTGTTGTATCAACATTATTCTCAAAACACACCAGCAACTAGGAAGAAAATTAATTCTATCCCAGCCAACACCAGGACATCCTAGTAGGAAAATTTTTACCGGCAGCGGGGGGTGGGGAGAAGGTGTGTGTTTAGTTGTCTGTATTTCTCCAAGGTTTTGTTTTTTTTTTTTAATGCATTGAATAATTTTACAAAATTATAATAATTTTCTACTGTAATTTTTTTCCCCCTTGAATTTACAATTCGAGAAATAAAACTAATTACTCTAAGCCTTACATCCACTTTAGGTGTTTATCTACTGGTGGGATTTGACTTAGTTTTATTACATTGAAAGAATCAATATGTTACTGTAATTCAGAAAATGCTTCAACTGAACTAGGTGTAAGACTTTGGTTTTTGTTAGTAATTAATTAAGTAACAGTGCTGTAAGTAGGAGAGAGTACCTGAAGTACTATTTTGGATTATGGTATCTGATGACAAAGTGGATTATAAACTACATTAGCTGTAAATAAAGTTAAATATACATGATGCATGCAGTAGATCTTGTGCAGCTCTGTATTTGCCATTTTCTTTGAGTGTCATTTTTTGTTGGTCAATATTTCTGTAGACTCTGTTTATGAGTATATCGGTATGTAGATGAGAAATTAACTCATCACAGCATCATTTTCAAATCCTGTTTAAGCCATCTGCTTTCTACATGTTGACTTTGTTTTCTGATTACACATAGTATTCATGTGATAGTGAAAAATGAATAGCAAAAGTGAAAATGTGATGCATGCAGTAAAAAATGCAGTTTAAATTATTTAGTGCATATACTTTCAGAATACATTTTGATATCAGAAGTGTTCCTGGAGGAATTAAGGTGGCAAACCAGGAATTTCATGGAAAGAAACTTGAATATACCAAAGGAAGTTAATCCAAGCCCATATTTCCCAGATACATGCTTCAGATTGGGTGTTTATTGTTTTCTTTATACTATAGATTCACTAATTTGGAAATACTGAAGGGTATTAGTTTTAATGGCTCTCAGATCCTGGTCTACTTTGTGAGTAAACTATTGCCATTACCGTGAGTGGGCTACTTCCCTTTGCAGTGATTTAAGGGACTAAGTTACCAGAGAGCCTTGCATTCACAGGCTGTGCCCGAGATGGAAATACATGTCCTTATAAGGAGGAAGATACACGTCATCGCATGCAAAGTAATCCAGTAAGAAATACATTATGAACGATTCACAAAGACCATGACCTTTTCCAAGACCAGCCATTTAAATATATTTGTTTGGATATAAGGTAGCTGTAATCTTGAAAGCCATCTTCTTTATTCTGCTGGGTTTTTTTCTAACCGCTCTTGCTGACCTGGATGAAAATATTAATATTTTCAATGTTCTTTCCTTAGATGCCTACGCACATAACTGCCAGATGCCGTGCTTTCTCTGGAGTAGATCAACTGCAAATATATAATGACCTCAAAAGTCATGCTTTCATTTCACTGTGAATATGTGGCCGCAGTGTACAGAAGCCTTTGAATGGCATTTTGTATTGTTTTACCTTTCTGCTTGTAATTATTTTCAGCATCAGATACTTTACAGCTATAGATCTAGCAACTTACTTGACAAAATATGTAGCACCTGGTATAAAAGCATGCAGTTATTCTAATGCCCAGAACTCATTGCCAAACACTAGAGACAAGCAAAGTAAGAAGCCTGTGTGTTTGGAGGCTCAGGGTCCAGTTTATGCTTTCTGAGGACATAAGTAGAACTTAAGCAACTCGCAGGTCTTCCATCCTCACCATGCCCCAAAACCACTTAGCACCCAAGCCAGTGGTTTGACCCTTCTCTGTGTGTCACGGTATGTCATGGCAGAGCAAGCTCTGGGGAATCTCCCCATGGATATTATCACCTTTGCTGGGACAAGGAATGGGGGGGAAGGGGGTATAAACTGCTGCAGGAATAATTCCAGCCTCAGAAATAAGAATTAAAAAAAAAGTGATGACACCCAGGAAAATTTTGTAACATTATGTTTCTTTAGAAAGAAAACCATCAAGTAGAACTGGGGACAGGGCCAGTGCATCGTGTTTGCTTTTGGCAAACATGGTGTGGAATCTTCATATTGCTATCAGATAAATTTACTTTGCAAAAGTAAATTTTTGCTGCAGGGGAAGAGTATGAACATAGCAAATTTAGTGGAATATGTGTTTTCTATTTAAATATATAAATTAGAACTGAGTGCAAAGTGCTGTTTGCACATCAATAATTGCCTTGTGTCCGACTGCCAGCCAGGCTTGACTGCTCAGCAAACACCGAAGAGGGGCTGATTGCTGCCTTCATATCTGCTCTTTGTCCTTGACTACTGCATGCAGTTTTGGCTTGAAAAACATGTTTTTGCTGCAGACTAACTGATTGACACAAACCATCCTGAGGTAAAGTCACTGTAGGGATAAACCACTATGGGTTTTTCTCCAAAGGTGAAGTATCTTGAGGATAAATGACATCTCTGGTGTGGTTGATCTCACCTAGTTTATGACATGATGCAGCTAAAGTGCTTTTTCTTCATCATAGCTTCATGCTATACAGTTTAAGTGTTAGTTACCTTCCAGGATCATATTACAGCTTTTTCTGACCAGAGGAGTAAAAGCTTACAGCAAGACTTCCACAAGAGTTGATAATTCCACTGTCATTTGAAGTGGAGCATAGATATGTGTCTCATTTTGCTTAGGCAATTGGACTGTGGCCGTGTAAATTTCGGGCAGAAGCAAATTGTTTCCAGGACTATGGACATGGATGTTATTTATCCTCATGGCCAATACAAAAATCTTTTTCTCTTTAATGTGCATGCCATAAACTTCAGCTACAGATCCCTTTATTTACTTCTGTTGTATTCTAATCCAGTCACACAGAAATTCTCCACAGATCTAAATTATAGAGAGGACTGAGCCCATTAGTCACCCATTCCTTTTAAAAATAAAAATAAATAGCAATCAAGCTTGAAGTTACTCAAATAAAGGCTGCAGCTGATATATCACTGATAAAAACCAAGCAGACATTATTAGTTTATCTCAGCTGGTTTGAAAAAAAAATTAGCAGAAGTGGGCAAACCACAGCCAAGGGGAAGAAAGATAGAGAAAGATCTGGAACAGCTTGCGAAAGGTTACATAGTCTGGAATGGCTCAGGCTGGGAAAGAAACAGCTGAGAGAGGTCTAAAAGTCTCATATTATATGAGGAAGGTGAGCAAGGAAACCTCTTTCTTCTCACACAGGAACAAGGGAGCATCAGCTTGAACTTGTAGGTGGCTGGTTGAGATGTGAAAGGCGAGGGCTCTGCCTACAGTGAATGGATAAGTTGCGATACCCCTTGCTTCAGGATCCTTCAGGTGCCAGGAGTTTTAAAGTATTCCAATGGGTGAATTCAGAGCAGGATCAGGTTAACACAAGGTCTGTTAAACACAAATGGCTCACCCCAGCTGCTGATGTCTTCTGGCTGCTCTTAAGATGCTTGAGGGTGCCCATAACATCTCCCCAGGCCTGGTGCAGGATCTGTGGTGGAGCTGTACCTGTCAGAGGAGGGAGCTGGAAGCCTGGTGGGGTGCCTGTGGGCACTGGCATTGGGAACCTGAGGGGCATGGATATGCCCAGCAAGAGGTGAGCTGAGTGCCAGGGCTAGGGCAGCTCTGATGAGATGTGACAGCTGATCTTAGCTAATGTCTTGCTCAGTGGATAGGTGAAATGCTTGTGTTGCTGCAGCACAGGAGGCAGGTAGAGAAAGAGAATGTAAACGACCTTAAAATGAGGCAAGAGCTGCCTTATGAAATGTACCAGGAAAAGCTGTTCAGTGTTGTGACTGAGCAGTGAGACTAGGAGAAACCGCAGGTTTGATGTCCAAAATACCTGTTGGCTTGCTAGTATGTGTCAAATCTCTGACACGTTGTAGTTTGGATTCATTAGATTTATAGGCTTGGGGCAGATTGTTTCCATTTTTCATGGTAATTTCAGCACAATTCTGGGGCTATTCTAGGGCCTGTCACTCGTGGTGCATCACAGTCGGCTCTGCTGGTGTGCAGCTCACCCTGGCCAGAGCCCTCAGCTTTGCTGGTGCTGAGAAGCAGCTTCAGGGCACCGTGGGGGAGCGGAAACCCCATATTTTTACCAGTGAGCATGGGGCAAACCAGCACAAGGATCTGACCTCTCTGCCAGCACTGTAGGACACACAGGAAGGGCGTGGAAATGACCTGGACAAGGCAAGGGACAGTGGCTCTGGTTCTCTGCAGCCCACCAAAAGCCTTGCATGTATTTCATGTCAGCAACTGAGGCAAATGTAGTCAAGTCTTATGAATTAATCGTGGGGCCACTCCTTTCATTAGGGGCAGAAGCCAAACTTGGTCTCTAAACACCAGCCCTTCCTTGTGAGCTCAGATGCCAGGAAATGGGCCCTAATTTGTTTCCTGGATCTTAACATGCAGCACTTTGGCTTGCACAAATGTTCCTGGAGCTGTACAAGGGCTTTGCTGTGCTCTTTGCTATTCTGTCTTTCTGCTGGGTGTGTGGAGGAGAGCATGGATACCTTCCATGCCATTGCTCTGCATCAGCCATTGCCCTGTGCCCTGGAAGAGTAGAAGTTTTGGATGGATGGCACAAAAGAGCAAACAGGTAATGCCACTTCAGACTTGCCTTGCTGTTACTTACCTATGGCAGTCCACGTGTTTTCTCTCTATGGTGGCCAAATCAGAACTTTCCATCACAAAACCAGGAATGCATCTGTCTCCGAAGGTTGGCTACAGCCAGTGTTTCTCCTTCTGAGCCTCAAATCTGCTCTTACTGTTATAACTTTCTATTTACTGATTTCACGAAGTGCTGTCTGAGGGCTGCACAGGCTGTGAACTCCCTTGGAGGGCCACGCATTTTGACTGTGGCAACACTTACTGAAACAAAGCTCAGCACAGGCTGTAACTAGAGCCCACTGATACTGGTACCATTTTAGAAATAGATTGAAATTAGCAAATCCAGTGATATAGGAGTTTAACTGACTCTCTGTTGAGTCTGACTGATGCTTTATAAAGCAGTACATAACTTGGGTAATGACCCTGTTTTGCAATCTGTGTCGTGCTCCAAAGTTTTGATAAACTGCCTTGTTGTAATTTTATACTTTCTTTTACTAGTAACCACTCCCATATACTATGCCAAACCACTGTGATACACACTTTTGTGTAAATGAAAGACAGGATCTTAAACAAATACCAAACACAAAATGCCTGAAAGACCAGAGATTTCAAATGATTGGGTTTTTTTAAACACTTAAAATAAATGTCCATCAAGTTTTAATAGAAAAATGACTTGCTGAATTTGTTAGAAATGATCAGGCTGTACCCCGTGGTCAAATAATGTAATCTAACTCAAGTGTTGTGGTTCCTGGTTACTTACGTAACAGAACTAGATGGCACGTTTTCAGAGCTAGAATCATAGAATCATTTTAAAGACCTTTAAGATCATTGAGTTCAACCATTAACCTAACACTACCAAGTCCATCACTGAACCGTGTCCCTAGAGTCTTGCTTTGCCTCATTAAACTCTGCTAGGTAGTCTGAAGCTTTTAGGGTTTAGGGTAATTTAGTTAGTCCAAATAGCTACTACTACTAGACTTTGTAAATGTGTATATATATATAAACGTATATATCCTTTTGCTAAGATACCTGTCTCAGAATTCACCACTACTTCTCATCTATTTCTATGTGAGCTGTCTTCCTCCCAGCTATTATCCAGTCAGTGGATGTATGATATCATGTGGATTGTGTGCTGTTTTCTTAAGCTTCAAATAAGGAAATTAGTTCTGAGTGGGATTTTCCATTGTAGATTTAACCTAGAGTATGCGTAAATATACCTCATACCCTGTTTTTTTTCTGACTTGTGTTTGCTATATATGCTGAAAGATTTGTAAAATACAGTTTGGTTGCTATTTGTTCCACTTAGTCTTCTGTTATAGAGTACTGTGTTACACCACACTAGAAATGCTAACTAGTTTGTGTGTAGACAAAGGCACAGCAGATGATGAGATTAGACTATTTCATCAGAGCCTAGATGAAATCTGGCAAGGAGTGTACTTATCCTGAGCCTGGACTAAGCGAAAATTCTTGTGGGCTGTAGGAGCTTCCGTAGGACCTGCTGTCGGTCCGGACAGTCGGGACTGMTAGAGACGAGGGATCTCTGTAGATTGGTCTTGTAGCATGAGGTTTATTGCAAAAGGCGTGGGTATAGGGGCCCTGCTTGGAGCTGCTTGTGCAGATCCAGGCAGGGCAGAAAAGCAAGGGAAGCAAGAGAGAGTGCAAGAGTAATTAAGTGAGGTGCGTGCGAGTGTGTAAGAGAGCAAGAGAGCGAGTGTCTCATTTACAATACAATGAATCATCTTCTGTGCTGAATATTCTAATTTCCATTAACCAATCTAATACAAGATACAAATCCTATAGCATTTACATACAGCCTATAAGAATCATTACATTATCATATTGTGTTACATTGTAAACCCTAAAACTACTCTTTGGACCCCCAAGCTGAGMTGGCAGGGTCTGTTGTGACCCTTGGACCTGCCTGCAAGCAGAGGGTATTGTTCAGTCATAAGGGRGATTACCTTCAGCGGCCATGCCATTGTTTTCCAGTTGTTCAGTAACTAAGGCATGGCACCTCAGACATCGAACTCAGCTCTTAATTCTATTTCACTTACAGGTTTCATATTCTCCAAACCTAAGCAATCATGTCTATAAGGCTTTCCTGTTTCATCCGTCCCAACAGTGGGTGTTTAAAAAAACCCTCCAACAATGATACAAAAACCCCAACCCACTGAGCAAGTCTCTTGGGAATCAGAAGGCCTTGGTTCCCTCATTCACTTGCTGAAGGGACACTCAGCCTTGTGCTAATGGAGATGTCTCTCAGGGGAAAGGAGAAAAACTGCTACATCATTTTGATTCTTGGGATTGTTGGGTTTGATTTCTGCACTACCCTCTTTCTTCTGTTTGTATTGTGAGCAGCGATCCCCACAAAACACACTCCAGCTGTGCTCTTCAAAGACAGTTCCTTTCTATTAAAGCCCAAATTGCTCTGTTCCTCAAGGAGATGCGATAGAAGTAGGAAGTTATTTTGCAGCAGCTGGGGTCTCCTGCCTAAATCCTAGAATTTACAAGATATACAATTACTTACCTGTGGGGTTTGTTCTGCGAAACTGCTTTCCCACTGTACTGTGCACAAAGCAAGCATGCCAGAAAGCAGCCCCCATTTCTAGCAATAAAACAACAGCTGCATTCCCATCTAAACATAGAGGTGTTCAGTTCCCTCTCCTGCCTAAAGGGGAACTAAACATACAGCACTCAGTGGATGGTGACTATATAATATCACACTTATGCAAAATACAGGGTGGCTTACTAGGGAAATTATTCTAAACATATGCTTGATCTGTGTCCACTGAGGGACACTAGAGCAGAGAGGCAGCAAATGACACAAGCATGGTGACAGCTCTGACAAGGAATCTGGAAGCGAGACCAGGGAAGAGAGGAGAGGGAGCATCTCTTGTTACCTATAGGCCTGGCAGCAAGCGGCTGGGCTTGAACATATTGACCTTAAGGTAGTGCCTTTCTAATGTCCGTGATCAAAGCTGTACGCAATAATAATCTGGCTCTTCAACTTGGACCACAGCATTTCAGTGCAGACTACATGAGAATATGTGTGGTTGTTATGAATATCAGTCTCTGCCAGATTCTTTTGCATAAATCATCTATTTTGCATCTTGCAGGGGTTGCTGGGAACATGTCACTTCTCGTCAATACTCCCACATCATGTAGACTTGAGAGTACCTTCGTTATTCTATATTGATTCTATTATGATTAATGCTCTTCTGATCATTGCTTACGTGCTACACTTTATTTTGTACATATTTTCCCCATGAAAATATCCCCACTGAGGATCTTGTGGAAAATATTTAAATATTTAGGAATTCAGGTTTATTGTTAAGAAAGCACAGTTCACATAGGTGATTTGACACCTCTCTCATTCCTGCTTAAGCTTTCACATTTCATCTGTATACACACCACTCAGCTGTTCTGTCGATAGACTGAGTGATTATGGTTGTTGTTATGTTTTTTTTCTGATAACAGCTCCTTTTAAAAGTAAAACCCTGGAAACACTGAATGAAAGGTACCTACTGTACCTTTCATTGTCCATGCTCTCAAAGCAAAGTTTTGTTCAGGTTAGGAACTTACCTATTAGTACTTCACACGGTACCTTTTGCCAGCTGCATGGAGGCTCACTGTCCCAGTGGCTTGCAGATGTCCTTCCATTCCAGTTTGTCTAAGAGATGTCACGAGAACGACTTAATGGGAATTGATCTGTTCAGAGTGAATGAATGAAACATTTTATAGGCTGGCTATGGTCTTGCCAGTGAGAGCGCTCTTGAAACACAACATGATGACAGCTCAGATAGTCAAGAAAAAGCTCAAATTCAACTGCTTGAAATGCCTCATGCTAAAAAAAAAGAAGTGTGGAGTTTCTGAAAGAATCTTTTTGGAAATGGAAATGAACTGATTACTGATCATATTTCCCTTTGAAAATGGGCTAAGCATTGTAAACTCTGCAAATTTTCCAGGAAATTCTGCCGTACCTTTGTGAGTTCTGCCAAAACTTGGCAAATGAAGATAATCTGAAATGTGATATATTGTTTTTAGCTTTTACAAAAATAGATTGCTTGAAATTTGGAATGGCATGATAACAAAATAGTCTTTAACTTTACGGAAACACTTTAATGGAATACAGAAACAAGAGTTATTTCCTTATTTTATTTCATAATGGAGATAAATAAAGAAACTAATTAAAGTGTGGCTAACTTAGCCACAGTTTGGGAGTTTTTGAGGAACAAAGCCTTTTTTCACTTGTTTAAATAACTGACATAAAATATAGGAGGGTATTTTAAGCAGAAGTGCTCTGAGCTAATGAATTAAATCAAATGAGTTTTAACTTGCTCCTTTATTTTAATTATATTTTCAAATTCATATTCTACTTACAGCAGAGATGGTCTTTACAATTTTATACTCTCTGAGAATGCAGGAAAAACTGACCGTAAACTGGAATTTGTACAGTGAACTGTCGGTAAAATTTAGCTTTGTTCAGAGATCTGGGATAAGAATTATGCTATATGTAAGTCATATTAAGGCCTCTGTGGAGAATGAGATTGTACAGCTCTAAGATAATACATAATTGATTTTATCTTGGAAGTGTATGCTATTGCTTTTCTTTGTATCAGGTGAATGAATCTGACAGACAAAATACCGCATTTAAAACACAGAATACAAATCATTATCCTTTGATTTCCTCCCTGTCCTTATGATACAATCTGAGTTCTTTCTCCTCATTTTCTCCAACTGGAGCTCAACTTCGGTTGCCTCATTTTGTCCCATTGAATTTGTGGTTATTTAGGAGGTATAGTAGCAATTGTATTACCATCAACACTTCACCTTGAGAAACCCATCTGGAAGGGTGCATGTTCTGCAGCAATTTCTTGGATCTCTTTGCATAATAATTACACTAATTATGATTGTATTCAGAAGAAAATGGCAAAATGGTAATAAAGGTGTGCGTTTCCTGCTGAGGAGATGTGCACATGAGCAGCAACAATAGGTACAGCAACCTTGACTCTTCAGGGCACTCCCTGTTTCTCCAGCCCTGCTCTCCCTTTTTGTGAAGTGGCTGAGCTCTGCTTGTTGTCTTGGCAGAAAGCAGACAGCTCTCTGTGAAAGCTGTGAGCCTGCCTTGGATGATGGAAGTCGTCCAAGGTTTTCCAGGTTGTCAGTTCTGAGTAATCCCCCCAAAAAAGTTATAGAGGAAATAGCTGAGGCGGCTTCTGAACCACTAGTGTGAATCCTGGAGAGCTAAGAAGACTTTAGAAACTTGGAAAAGTGCTGTAATGAAGTTCAAATGTCAAGGATAGAAAATGGGACCTAGCTCACACACACACCCACACGCCCCCCTCCCCCCCTCCCTTACATGAATTTAGATTCCATTATAATACTGGAACAGTTACCCTGGAAGACTCATCAGAAAGGATAGGTTAACAAACATAAAAAATGCCTGTCAATGTGGTTTGATGGCAAAGAAGACTTGTCAAATAAATCCGTTATGTTTCTTTGACAGGACTATAGATTGGTTGACAGAAACAACTGTGTGGATATAGAAGCAATTTCATTTCTCTAAAGTATTTGGCTTGGTATTGCAGGGTATTTTGATTAAAACCTACAACTGTGTTAGGAGGAATAAACAGCTGTCTCATTTACAGGTTTGACCATGTCTTTTCCTAGAAGGGACCTGGAGAGATCAGTTACTGACTGAAAGCTGCTCAGTACTTTTGGCAATGATCTAAATAAAATCATAGCTGGTAGAGCATGTGGAAGGCACATAGATGTTACGAAATAACGTGCATTCTTCTCTGAATAGTTTCTGTTCATTATTTTGTTTTGTTAATTTAAGTGCAATACAATGAACTGAGAATGAAGAATGAAGGCACATGGGCAAGGAGTATGAGGCAGAAGCTGAGATGAAGCCTTGTCTCTGATGGGGGGGTGGCAGTCAGAGTGCTGCAGGCTGCTGGTGGCATTCCCAGCAGACACGGAGGTGCTGGTGGGTGGTCCCAGGAGACCACCCACAGTAGCAGAGGCACAGAACTCTGTGAGGGGCATGCCAGCAGTGATGTCTGTTCCTGTGGCAGGGGAGGTAGGGACGTCCCCAGACCGCTGAACACAAATCTAGAGTGAGGTAAAGGGATCTGACAGGAGCATGCTTTCCTACCTTGCGGGCAAAGGCACAGCAAGAACCTATGGCTGGAAATTAAGTTAAATTAACATCATTTTTGGTGTGGGACTTAGGGATTTAACCTCAACTCTCCATGAAGTGCTTGAAATACGAACATCAGCCTAGGTAGAAGTGGATTATACAGCAGGATGAAGCAGATAATAAGTCTGAGATCAGACCACATTTGCTACACTTTGCTGCTGACCTCACAGTACCTGTGACTTTTACAGCAATTACAGGGTTTTCTTTCCAAATGTGTTACGTCTCCAAACATGTCTTCTCAGGTGACATATATGGCATTTCTCAGAGTCACAGTGCTACTACTTTGCCTCCCAACCTAGGGAGAATTTTAAGTTAGAAGTAAACCTGGCCACTTCTCTTAATAAGATAATATGAAGTCCAATCCAAAGCACCTTGAAATCAATGCTAATTGATTGCTGTTTCAAAGGCTTCAGAAGAACCCAGCAAAATATAAAACAAACTATGGTAAAGTCTACTGAAAAAACCGAGATGTATATCATTATATGCATTTGAGATACAGCATGTGAAAGCATACTGTAAATCTCTAGTAGCACACTTTCAAATGTAAATATTCATATGAATGCTTTTTAAAACAGCAATGATACTTGACAGTGAAGGCTGACAATGAAATTTTTAAAAAATCCGCATTCATGTGTGTATGTGTATGCTGGATAAATGTGTATAAATATAAATATTATAATAAAAATCTTTCATGCCTATTATCATGTAATATAAAAGAAGCAAAATGCAAAACTGACAGGTGGGTAACTGTAGTATTTAAACCAGCAGAAGTAAGCAATTTGTTTTCAAAATTCAGGCGGTATGGAAGTCCTGGATGAGGTATTGTAAGAGACGGTCCGAAAATCCCTCATCTGCCTCATGATCATCGACAAGGACAGAGACTGAAAACCCTAAAAAACCCCGAAAGGAGGGGAGGACTTTTGCACAGGAGTCCTGGCCTGGCCGAGGTGGGATGTTTGCCAAGTGTTGCCTGTGGGTGCACCCACTGAGAACTGGTGTGCATTCCTGAGGAAATTAGTACAGGTTGCGGTGGCGCCGTTCTTGCTGCCTAGGCAGGAAGGACTGCGCTGAAGCAAGAAGGAATGACCTGTCCTGTACACTTGCTTCCGTACAATGGGGCCCTCACAACAATAGTTCACCTCCTGGCCAGTTGCCCCCCTTTCCCACCCCATCTTCGAAAAGACTATAAAGAGACTCCCTGAATTTACCACGACGAGATCTCCCCATGGACGACGGTGAGTCTGTTGGCTGGGGCATGAGGACTTCGTCTCATCCCTTGGTAGCTATTCCCCCCCACCCCCCATACTTTGTTTCTTTATATCTCTCTCCTCTATCGCATAATCATGTTGTTGGCACTCAATAAAAGTGCACTGTTGATTAAAATTGAAATCCCCTTTGTGTCTTTTGCATGCTGAGATCAGTGATCGAACCATCACGACCCCCGCTTGTATTAGCGGATCGTGACAGGTATATATTTGAAAAATAGAGTCCAGCTAACTTTGGTGAAATAATATTCAATTATTTTGAGCCACAGAGTACACTGCTGTGGATCCTGCGTAGTCAGCCTTTGCAGTCAATGGAGAGAACAGGCTTTCAGAGATGGCTCATCTGTCTGCCATAGAAACCCATCTGGATGTCTCTCTCAGGGGGCCTGCTTCTTTGTGTTGCCTATGGAGAGCATGAATATGAATCATGTGAATCCCATCCGCTATATGTACAGCACCTTTATGGCTATAGTGGTTTGGCTTTTTGGTACTCCCAGCCTCTTTGCTAGCTCTCTGTGGAGTTGGGGGTCCCTGCCATCTGAACGGGGGGCTCCTGCCCACAGCCCTCTCTTGTCCCCAGGCCCACTGCTGCGCTGTGACAAGCTCACCATCGCAGTCCTGGGCCCAGAGCTGCTGCACTGCAGCAAGGCTGGTTGTCTGCTTTTGGGTTTTCCTTGGGGGCACAGTCACTCGCTTCTAAACAGTCTATTAGTTGTGCATCAGGGATCTAACAGCATCATTATCAGTGGGGGGAGTTGTGGGTTATATCCTGACGGTTCTCAGAGATCGAATGTATCTGAGCAGTACTGTGTGTTACAGCTGCCTGTTTTTCCTTTCTCTGCTGAAAATCACAGATCTGTTGGAGGCTAACAGGTCTTCAGCCAAGGACTCTACTTACAGAGGCTTCAATGGTCATCTGAGAGGCTGCACAGCAAGCAGAGATGTGAGCATGGAGAGTGAAATGAGGCGGAGGTGCTGATGGATATGAGGCAGCTTTTTGTTGGGTGTCACGCAGGCTGAAGTGCAAGAATTCATGTTCATGCATAAAGCAGTCAATTTTTGGGTTTTGTTGTCATTATGCATCCACATGTTATGGTTTTTCAGGGAAGAAATAAATTGTTCAGATAGAGATACACAACTGCTAATGATCGTAAGGCAGAGCAGTTCCCTGAGGTAAAGTAGTTTCTGGTAGGGTTTCAGTGCACTAGTGGGAGCCTCTTCTCTGCAAGATGACTCCAGAGCTTGCTGCATCAGGCATTGCTGTTGGACTGCAGTTACTGTAGTGGAGGCATCCTGCTGTCCTKATCTCTTCTCATAACCATCCCTCTAGCACTGAGAAGATCTTGGTCTTTCAGAACTCCCTGACTTATGTCCAAACCCTTGGGTGCTCTGGCCTGACCCTTAGCAGCACTCAAAGACTTCTGAGGCTGAGGTCTCTCTGGAGGGCTGAGCTCCAGGGCACTGTTCCTCTTTCCCTCCACAGCTGCATTGAGACTCTGTCTCATAACAGCTTGTACACAATTCCTTTGCATTTCCCCCATGCTGCCATTTCATTCTGCAGAGGCTGTGACAGTTTCAGTCAGGAACAGGCAGGCTTCTGGCAAAGCCTTTAGTACATTAATCAGACTTTATTCATAGGGAAAATAGAAGAGAAAAGCACATGCGAACTGCCCCTCATATATCAGTATCTCCTTTCCTTGAAGCAAGACAAACAATGCAAGGTTACAATAAAAACCATAAACAAGGGTACAAGCTTGCAAAGTGTTGATGAAATAAAATAGAAATGTTTGAGTTCCCCAAGGCAGATCCCCAAACTGTCATATTTGATGTCTATTGTTAGATCAGTATGTTCGTTTACAAGCACCTAGGGAGAGGTGAGCTGGGTGGAACAATATCATATTGTGTAAACACGTATCACATGGTATGAATAGTAAGAACACAGAATATGCAGGATGTGCTCTACAAAGTCTATATACGCAGGAAGAATAATCAAGATCTATTTCACTTTAATTTTTATATGTTTTGCATGAATATTATGATTTTTTTTCAGTAAACTAAATGCATTTCAATGCTCTGGTATTAAAAACACCCCTTGAAAATACACAAGGTTGTTTCGTCAGTACCTTGGCAGTGTATTGCATGATGAGTTGCTCTTCACGAATCTTTATAGCAAATTCTGGCTGTGTCACAGAATGAAGAATCATAGAATATGCTGAGTTGGAAGGGACCCATCAGGACCATTGAGTCCAACTCCCAGCCCTGCACAGGACACCCCAAGAATCACACCATGTGCCTGAGACTGTTGTCCAAATGCTTTTTGAGCTCTGTCAGGCTTAGTGCTGTGACTACTTTCCTGGGGAGCCTGTTCCAGTGCCCGACCACCCCAGGTGCAAAACTTTTTCTTGATATTCAGCCTGAATCTCCCCTGACTCAGCTTCATGCCATTTCCTTGGGTCCTGTCACCGGTCACCACAGAGAAGAGATCAGGGTCTGCCCCTCCTCTTCCCCTCATGGAGCAGTTGCAGACTGCAATGAGGTCTCCCCTCAGTCCCCTCCAGGCTGAACAGACCAAGTGACCTCAGCCACTCCTCATACGGCTTCCCTTCAAGGCCCTTCACCATCCTTGTAGCCCTCCTTTAGCTTAATATCTTCCTTATATTGTGGCACTCAAGATTGCACACAGTTTTCAAGGTGAGGCCACCTCAGTGCAGAGCAGACTGGGACAATGCCCTCCCTTGACTGGCTGATGATGCTCTGCCTGATGCACCCCAGCTGTAGCTCTCCATTTTTTCTGCATGATGCATTGTTAGGACTTTTTGTTACTGACATTTCTGTCACTCTCACCTACATATTTATGTAAACAATTTTTTCTTTGTGTGCTTTCTTGCTTTTCTATAAAAATATTTATATTTTTGAGTAAATATCGCACTTACAGTTAATTAAGAAATTATGTCAACAGAAGCAGAAAGTTGTCACCAGAGAAGGGTCCCCTGCAGTTAGAGTGCCATAGTTAATGTTGAGGCATTTATTAAAAATAAATGTAAAAGCAAAAGAGATATGCTCTGAATGTGAGGCATGTATCCTGTGACAGTGCTCTGTTCCAGTGACCCCTACGTCTCCTGCAGGAGGGGATTAATTATGTCGGTGCCCCCCCTGCCTTTCTCTGTGCATTACTGCAACGTGTTCAAAAGAGCTGCGTTGTACATGCAGCTCGTGAATGAATCCTTGCATTTCACTCACCCCCTCACTCCCTGCATCAAAATGTGAGCTGCTGTCCATCTGGAGTAAGGAATGGAATATCTTTCCTATCTGGCTGACAGCTGTGAAATACGTCCCTCTCTCCCGTTTAGTCTGCAATCTTCCCTCGAATTTTGGGATCCACTTCGATTTTGCAGCACCTTAGACATTACGATGATGGCTGGTCAGTGGCAGCTGCTATAGGAAGCCCTAACACAGATGGATCATTCTCCTATATTCACTCCCATTTCTTGGGTTTGCTTGCTTTTATCGGACCTTCATTTTCAAACAGTGTGTGCCGTCTTTTCCTTTTCCCAGAGATATATGAGCTTCCATGCAGGATCAGATTAGAGATCCTACTAATGTAATGCCCTGCCTAAAACAGGTTCTTCAAAAGAAAATTAAACTCCCATTTGGCAGATTTGTAATTAAATATGCCTTTGCGGGAGAATTTTCTGAAACTACTAACAGCTCTATTGAATTTTAGATAAAGAGAATATAAATTTTATATAAAGAAGACATAAATTTTGTATAAATRGGATACAAATTTGTGGGCCAATGCTGCACATTCTTTATATTTTGCAATGAAGTAGCAACAAAAATACTAATTCAGAGAAACGTGCAGTGTTTCTTTTCAAAATGGTTTTGTTTTCTGCCTTTGCAAGTCAATAAATTAAGTCCCACCATATTAGCTATATTTCTTCAGTTACTCTTTAACTTCTGAAAATTAGAAATCATCCTTCCTTGTCATTTTTATTTTGAGGGAACTAGGCTGATTGAGCAGCATCAATATGTGTAGATGCTTTAGCTTCTGCCAACATCACTGTGCTATGAGCAGAGCTTCAGAAAAAAAAAAAATCCATCTTCTTGTTAGGAAGTATAACTGGTGCCAAGCACGTGCTACATATACCTCCTTCTGCTGTCTGCTTACCATCAGATAAGACAAAAGATTGGAAAGAGCCCAGCTGAGAACTACTGTGCACAAACAAGTGATCTGATCAGAAAACCCACCAAGAAACCACGAGTCACCCCTGTTGCCTCCACCTATCTTCAAATGATATTTCGTCTTCTGCTTTCATTTTTTTTATTCTTCCCCACAGTCATCCTCCACAGACTGCATTTTGAACCCAGATTTAACTCTTTATTGCCAGAAGTGCACTTCTCTCCTGACTTTCTTTTGTGCTTGTCTCCCTCCTTTCCCCAGGTGTGTTCTCACGTGGTGTGCAGTGCAACTGCAGCCTTACTTTAGACAGTTTTTACTTTTGCATTTTCCTTGCTGAATTCCATCCACGCTCCCCTGTTCCCTGTGAAAGCAGTGCTGAAGTGCTACCCTGTTATTCTCTCTATTCCATGCTCTTCCCTCTTCACACTCAGTACTGCAGCTGGTAGCATTATGATACAAATAAAATAACTGATTAACTGATTAACTGATTAGCTCTTTTCTGTCTTTGTAAAGCAGTTATATAAACTGGTTCTATTTGTTGTCAATTTATACATAAGCCTTTGCTGAGTAGTTGAGATACATATTTTCTAGTCTATGGGTACTTCACAAACTGCTTACTTTGATTATTAGCTTTTCAGTCTGTGGTTAGTCATCTAAATCACAGGGTATCAGTACTGCCAACTTTAAACATTACAGAATCATGAGTCAGCCTCAAAAAATGATAGGACTTTTTTAAAATTATGTGGTTTTTTTCCTATTAAAATACTTCTGCAGCTTGGATTTTACTTGGCTTTTGAGCCTTTAGATTTAATTTGCTTTAAATTTTCAATCTTTTCTTTGAAAATTTGGATTAAAACACTTTTTGGTAAAGGAAGTTTATTTTGCAGTCTCCTGATTTAATGATCTGGACCCTCAAGAAGAAATTAGGGAAAATAAAATAAAAACCCGAGAGTTGACAGTGCTACAGCATGCTTTCTGTTATCTTCTTGTATGATTAAAATTTTTCCATGGAAAATAAGGAATACCAAATAAAGGTGCATAGAGATATATATTTTCCACATTTATTTAAATTCAAACGATTTAATGCCTTCACACTAAGAGGTGTTAGGCTCCAGCTTTGTTAATTATGTCCCTGCAGCATTTGGAAGAAAAACAAAGGTGCATATAGGAGGCTAACTAAGTCATACGGGCAATAAATCAAGCCACAGAAAAATCTGTGCCACTCTTACAGAAAACTATGGGTTTTTCATATGAATGCAGGTATTTATGTGCAAATATAATCTTTGCAGTGACAAGCTGACATCCTTGAACTGTTAAACTACTCAACCGTCTTTGTGCTTTCATGTAGGCAAAGAATTCTAGATCATGCTTAGTAGGGCAGCTCACACCACCCTCTCCCCATGGGCTCCTTCCAATGGTGATTTGAGATTCAACTGTATACCAGATATCCACCTTGCTCCCAGCCATGTCTCTCACACCTATGATCCTTGTGGAAAAAAATTACCTTTGCTGCCACCAGAACTGACTGTCTGGCTCATGGCCCCCCTTAGTTTGAAGGCACCAGACAGAGGGTTTCTGGATTTGAGGGCACCATACAGACAGTGTCTAGGTTTCAAGTCTGGAAAGCACCAGCCAGAAGGCTACTGGATAAGTAGCCAATTTTTATCTTGCTTGTGCTCCTCACCACTTCTCCAAGCTGCTAATGCTGCTTCCATCACCTGCACCCTACTTGGGTATTAGGGGAGGAGCACAAAAGGGCAAAGTCTGCAAACCCTTTAAATATGACTGTGAGGCAGCTGTCAGTTTAAACTCTGTTACCTTTTGCTGTTGCATTACAAATCATAAGGGTCTCTTGTCTAGAAGGAAGTGTCTATACAAAGCCCCCATTACAGCAAGTAATCTAAGTAAAAGTAATAGGAATTTGCATGAAAGCGTGATAAATGTCATGTCTGATTTATCTTACCTTCCTTGTGAGCAAAACCAATGTAGCTTGGTTAAAGGCACAAAACCCAAGATAAACAGTTTAAATCTCATGGAAGGCTTCATCTTCCCCATTGCTGGCTACCCTGCACTAAATCTTTTGACTCACACATGTATCTTTTTTATCAAATTCCCCTAATCCCAAAATGGTGATTGCTTTCAAAACTACTTTTCTCTTTTTATTATCAATGCAGCTTTCTTTAGAAGATAGACGGCTGGAGAATTTTAAAGAATGATTAATAGCTACCTTTGAAACACCTAATTGCTGTACTTTCTTGAATCTACCTTGGAAATGAACGGAATCTAGGTTTTGAGTCAGACCTCTTGCTTCATCCCCCTAAGGCTTCCCCCTGCCCTTCCCCTGCCCCTTGCCCCATCTTTTGTTTAGAAACAGAAATTATGAGCAGTTCCTCATATATTTTGAAGGTATTGCAGCATAGTAGATCCACCCAGGAAAGGAACTAAAGGCAGTCTATCCTAGTAATGGACAAGCCCTCACAATACCTATATCTAGAAGTGTTACAGTACAGAAAGGCAAATAAAAGTCATCGTGTTGTAGATATAAGAAAACATGATAGTAATATCTTTTTTGGTATACCTGTGTCACAGATAATGAAAATTTCAACCTTTTCTTGGTCAAAATTGAAAATTCTGAAGATTTGTTCCTGTCCTGAATGGTAGCCAGTGGAGCAGTCATCAGCTTCTGAGTATTCTCTCTCTTCTGTTCTCCAGCAGATCTTTTCTATCCATGCCATTGACTTTGCTTTAGCAGAGACAACACTAGTTGATGTAGGTAATTCTAGCTAGACCTCACCTCCCAAGACTTTCTGTTTAATGCTTAGTACTGCAAGGCTCAACAATAGCAGCCTTTTGGAAGAGTTGTATATCCCTCTATTTCTGCCATTTGTGTTAGAGCAAATTGTGGTCATCCCAGTGCCCATCACCATAAAGACATGCAACTGAACATTTCCACCACAAGTTAAGCACTGATTAAGGTTGCAGCAGTCATAAACAAGCTACTCTGAAGCTTGAGCAAATTTGAAGCTACTTTTTCATTGTACAAAAGCTGATGATTCAAGCATTACAGGCAGGGAGATAACCTCCATCTGTCTCAGCTCCTGGTAGTGGTGTTTAGAGGGCAGTAGATGCTATTGCTGTAGCATCTTTTCTCTCTTTACTTGTAAGACACCAGGCTAAGGAAAGACAAAAGCCAGTATCAGTACTTGGGGCTGTGCTTATGTAGCAAAGTCAGCACTCTCTTGGGACTGTGGCCTCCTGATGGGCTCCAGAATTTGCTATTGCTTCCCAGCCTTGTCCACATACTGGGTCTATCCTCAGATCTTGCTTTGTTGCTTGCTCTGCTCATCCTTCTGCAACCACTGCCTGTTTTACAGTTCTCTGTGGGCAGACCCCTGCTGCATTTTCACCCAGCTCTGAGGAACTCCTGCTGGCTCTGACAGTGCAGTGCCTCCTGGCACACCTTGCCTAGTTGTTGCTTGGTGTGAAAGTCAGGGATTCCCCATGCTGCACCAGGAGAAGAGTCAGACTGGCTGCTGCTGTGCTCCTTCAAAATACCGTCAGGGTGGTGGTACCTGAGCTAGCTTGGAATGAGAGTCAGAAACTTGCACTATGAGCACTTCCCCAGTGGTTTCTCTCCCTCTGTTTTGCATGTCAGCTTTGTTTTTTACTTTGCAGCACAATTTATTCCCATTACTCTGCCTAGACCAGGTATCTCCTCCAGGCTCCTTGATGGCATTTGCAAATGCTATTGTAGCCTCCTATCCACCCTGTTCATTTCTTCTCAGTGTTATATCTCAGCAGCCTTTCCACACGGCTTGCATGAGTAACTTATCCTGTTGAGTTCATGCAGAAGCCACTATCAAAAACAAGTAACCAAAGTACTTATTTCCAGCCATTATGCTGGAATGGAAGGCCTAAAGATGCTACTTTTATAAAAGCATAAGGTCAGTGTGTTCAAAGTGTCAGTGTTGAAATTGTCCCTGTTGAAAGTGTCAGTATGGATTCATAAAATTTCCCTTGAAATCAGTGTGAAGTGTGTGTCAGTAGGAACTGCAAAGGATGCTAAAAGTAAATATAGCCAAAAGAGCTTCTTTGGGCACATCTGAACTGGGGAATTTTGGAGTATTCCCCAGTCCCTTCAACTGAGTTCTCAGGCCAGACCATCAGTGTTTGTTGGACAGAAACACAAACACATAAGTAGCAAGTGGCCCATCATGTGTTCCTCTGTGCTCTCCCATCTGGAGCATGGGATTGGAACTTCTGTGATAGTTTCAGTGCATTTTTGAGAGAAAAGAAGAAAGAAGGAAAAAAAGGCGAGTCTGCTCAGTTCTCTCTGGATAACGCACATCAATAGTGCAGCTGCCAGCAGTACTTTGGATCAGACTAGATCTGAACCACAAAGAATTGTTAAAGATGCTTTAAAGAATTGTTCCTTGTTTCCTCTTCCAGACAACTATCTGACTAATAAAAGAAAAAAAAAGATTTTTAAAAGTGAGTCTTGTGAGCCCCTTCTAGGACAGAATATTCTATAATTCTATGATGTCTGATTTTAACCATGTGTTATTGCTGTCCTCTGCCATTTTACACAGGATGTTTTAAAGAAACAGGCACCAGGTACATTAGATTATCGTAAGGTTCCAGAAAACAAAGCAGCCTCAGGAAAGAACAGAGGTGAAGCAATACATGATCAGACTGAGAATAGTGCTTTTGTTATATATGTAATGGCTTGTTTCAAAGCAGGAAGGAGTCCTGTAAATCCCCGGACATGGGGAAAATAGAACATTAGTGCAAGGTCATAATGATAATCTATAATGACAGAATGAGAGAACAAGTATATTTATTTTAATGTTATTATACTTAACTTATAGAACAATAACTTCTTGAGGCCAAAGTACAAAGAGCAGAATATTATTCCGTTGCTTGAATTTCATAAGATATTGTGAGTTTATCTGCAAATGAGTCCATATACTACAATATCTTAACATTAAATTCAAGAACAAACTGCCTAAAGAAAAATGATCCTTGTGTGTGGTACAAGAACAAGACCAGCTTTGGAGAAGCTGGCTTAGGAAAGATGTTAGATAAGTGCAGCCAGAGATGTGCAGTTAAGACTCTTGGGTCCAGGCCCAAAAGGATCTTAAGTCAGGACACTGTCTCTGGGAGTGGAAGTCACAGGGTATATCTAAACCCCAGATTATTTCAAAGTAGCTTCTGTCCGTGGCAGCTGAAGAAGTCTAATTTTCAGCCCTTGGAGGAGTAAACATGAGTCATAGTAAATCTTGTAACTGTTATGGGTCATTTTAGAGAAGAAAAACTCTGCACTGTGTTTCTTATGAAATTCGGCTACTCTCCAGAAGATAAGCAGATTTTGCTGTCTGTTCAGGGCTCTCCTCTGGGAGCAAAGGTGTGTAGTTCTGATCCCTGCTTCCAGCACTGCCTTGGTTATTTTTATTTAGATAGTCACTGACCAAAAGTTGGAAGCCATCCAGGGAAATCTCTCTGCCTCAAACGTTCTCTCTAAATTAAAAGTTAGGGAACTGCTTTTCCAAGTCGTGCTTGGTCCTTGTCCTGTCCTATGTTTCTCAACTGTCTCACCTATTGTGTATGTCTTCTCCATGTAACAGCTTGCTCACCGTCTCTGAACTGGGAGCTAAATGACAGAAACGCTACCAGAAATAGCAGATTTCACATACATAAAGGCTTTCAGTGGTACAACAGTTTTATAACATCACCCGCATTTCATAAACTGCACATAAATTCCTTTGGCAGTCTCATGAGGGACATCCACTTTGTCTGGCATAACTTCTGAACTCCATTTATGCTTACAGAGCATTGGAGAATTTTTTGCATGAAGGAGTCATTCATGCAGGGTAGTTTCACTGCCCTGCGGGGCTGAAAAAATTCAGGTATGTTTTAAGGAGAGATAACAGCCTTAGTACTGGGCAAAGGTAATTAACTGGAAACTTGATTTTTAGTTTGAAATTTTTGAAAATACATTGTCATTGGCTATATCAGTACTTTGAGAAGCGACCTTTGTACCCATCAAAGTGTAGCTGACTGTGTGAGGACTCCAACATGGGTTCCTCCTAGGAGTGTTTGATGCCACGGGATCTGGTTGCTGCTTTTCATGGCACTGAATAAAAAGTTTCAGCTGAAAACTCTCCTGACTCTGGTCTAATTTCCAATTCTCACAAAGTAACTATTTACCTTTCCTGTTACATTTTGACATTTTAAATTTAAGCTCTCTTAACTTTCCCTCAAGAGAAGAGGTGCTATTGTGAATCAGCTCAGACAGGCAAGGAGGTCCCTGCCCTGGCCTGCTTCTGCCCACCTGCTGTCCTCACCCTCCCACTGAGATTACTGTCCCCTCAGTTCTGGACCTGTCCTCTCTAAAGGGCTTGGTTTAACTTCTAAACATCTAACAAAACTATTTACTGTTGAAATCTGTGGTTGGTTAACTCGGGGTGAGCTCAGAAGAGAGCACTGATCTCTCTCTCAAGCCACTGGTCCTGCTGACATAAGATGAGGGGGTTCTGCTCTGCCTCACGTCCTCCTCGTCCCTGGCTGTGCAGTTCTGCTCTCTCTCTGAGGCCAGGATCTAGCTCAGTAGGCCAGCAGAAATTAACTTTCTTTAAAATTAATTTATTTCTGGACCTGTTTTCTGCCAGCTCAGTGAACTGAACGAGCTTGGCATCGGGCAGGATAAGTAGCCAAGTGAGCGTATGAGAAGGTGCCTGGGCAGTGGGCGGAAGGAGTAGGACAGCCTCTTCTGGCAGCAGCATGGCATCATCTCATGGCTTTTGGTCACCTCCCAGCACTCTGTGCTGCAAATAGGGGCTCCTCAGCAGCTGCTGCTTGATCTGATAGCTGAGCTACCTCCCATGCAGGTGTGACTTCTGCAACAAGGACAGTGTGGGTAGCGAGGAGCAGGAACCACAGCAGCCTTCCCAAGGCAGACCATCCCCAAGACTGCATGTGAGCCCCTCTTTGTTTTCTTTTATGCTGTGCACCCAATTCACAGGGATGAACATGTTTTTAGTGGACTTTCTAAAAACAGCATTTGCAATAAGCCACAAATTACAATCATGCATTCCAGATGCTATTTTGGATGATTTGAGCTATAGAAGTATAATTCTGGAGAAGGAGGATGAGCAGGTGAAAACACTGAAGTTGTAATGAAATTGATAGACTTAATTATAGTATTTGCTTCTGTGAAAGCTATAATGTTGTCTAATCATTTAAAAAAATGTGGGAAGAATGTTTAGTCTATTTACTATTTTTAGGGTTTATTGAATAATGTATCTAGGATACCGTGTAAAATGTAAAGGTGTATATGGAAATACATAAACTAATTACATGTTTGGAAAAAACACATGAAATATCAGAAAACATGAAAAATTCTGGTGTTTTAGGTTGTGTATTTACATTTTATGTGCTCCTCTGGTTTACCTAATCACCCCCCCCCTTGAAAAAAAACACCACTAGTCTGTTGTAGTGTCACTCACCATAGTAAATCCAAAATGTCCTGCGTAAAGTAGAAGAACAAAAGGTTATTACTAGCTGTTACTGTAACAAATGTCAACAGTAATGTACTGATACTGTGAAGGACTACTGGGTTACTTTGAATCATTGAGATTAATTTTTATGTTCTAGTTGGTTTTGGTAAAGACTATTTTGCATCACTTGGGAGAGCCAAGTTTGACCATTGAATTATTTGATCTTTACAGGTTTGTTTTTCTTTTTTTGCACTTGTGGTGCCAGGCAAAGCAGCAGGGAGCAAAGCATTTCTTTTCAGATCCCAAGAATGGTGCTGCACGTTTTATTTTCTGTTCTGCATTTCCTATGTTGGTGTAATTCTTCGGAGTAGGGCAAAATTACCATCTCATTTGCATTAGTTATATTAGTCAGTATAACTAGCATTAGTCTAAAAATGATAAATAAGTTAATTACAACTTCTCAGCCCTCATTTTTTACTTTAGTAAAAAAGTTTGGAGTAAAAACTATAAACATATGTATGGGAACATACACTATATATTCTTGTTTTCCTTTATACCCTTGGCAAAGCCCATTCTCTTATTCCAAACCTGCTGCTCCAGTGTAACTGAGTCAGCAGAAGCAGTCTTGCTGTTGGTGCAGTTCTGGAGTTGTGGAGCATCCTCCTGGGACTGCTTCTGCTTTAGCATTTTCCTCATTCTTTTCTCAAATGCCTGAAGGATGAATTTTACCCTTAGGCACTAAAACATAAAGATATTGACCAAACCAACCAATTAGTTGTAATATTCTGGTGTCCAGTTTGGTATTTCTCTTTCTCAGCTAACGATGAGAAGAATGTCACAGGTGTAATAAACCATGCCGAGGGCCACGGCAAGACAGGCTGGGACATACAGGGTGATGCAGGGAATGCCAAATGTATAAACTGCATGGGAACTGATGACAGCATCATAGCTATCGATGCATATGCAATAGTAGCAAATGGGGGCATTGTTTACCTTTTTGTATTATGCACTTCTGTGTTAACTTTTTCAGTTGAAATACTCATACACATTGGTTTTGAAGTTACGAGCCAAACGTGTATGTGGCAAATATTATTAACTTCACTAATTTAAATCTTTATTAATTTAGTAATAGATTTAGTAGTAATTATGCCTATGTAGCAACCCAACAAAATACTAAAGCATATATTTTGCAGTTCAGTATGTGATTAAATGTGGACATACTGCTGAATCAGGGCTTGAGTCAGTGACTCGTGAATGGATATTAATCACAACAAAATACTGAACTATAATGAGCATCTGTGTGCCAAGTTAAAGAGCAAACACACATGACCCCTGGAGTATTTATTTTATTGTTCTGAGGCCAAATAATGTTATTTTGTTATGTTTCCTCCAGTTATATGTAAATTTTTGTGAATCTTACACTCTTCTGACCTGATTCTGCCAATACCTCAAAAAAAGGCTTATTATGGTTTTTCACCCCTGGTGCTTGTAGTTAAATCTGTAATCACATTCAGACTTTCAGTTTTTCATGTTTTTAAATGTCTGATTTCCAGCAAAGAATGCCAAGTATCTGTTTCCCATTTCCAGTTGATCGAATTCATTGTTAGGACGAATGTCAAGCACACAATACGTCAGTGAGGAATACAGCATTGCAGAGTGGACCAGCATTCATACTATTTTCTTTGTGATCAAGAGTAGACCATGTCATATCCATAAATTTGAATAGGCTTCAGCATGAATTATTTGTTTTAACAAGTGAATACAAAGAAAGTCTTCAAACATTTTTTCATCAGTAACACAATGTAGAAAATATTGCCTTCTACGATCATGTATAKAATTTTGCTATTTCTCCTGGTCTTGTTATTTTAAATATGAAAAAATGTGGACAGCACATAGCAGGTCACCTTTGAAAGGCAGAAAGCATTTACTTACCAGTTACAAAAATCAATACGGAATTTAAAGGAGCATCCTTTCCTGAAGATGGGTCAAAGGAAAATACCCACAAGCTATTGAAGTAGTAGTTTATTTTATTTAACACTTTTCCCCCAACATTTGCATTGATATGAATTTCCACACTATGTCACATAACAATAATGTTTCTGTTCTAGTTCACAGATCATAATGTGTTCTCTCAGTGTTTAAAAGAGAGCCACAAAATGAATTGCCATTTACTCCAAGCACTCCAAACAGCAAATTAGCTGTAGTTACTTCATGGCTTTTTGCATGTTTGAATAACAAAAACTCATCAGTCTAAGACAGTCTGAAATTCAGTGGGATGCTGCATTAGTTGTACAGAATATTTGCGAAAATAAACAGGCCACTTATAATTTGGAATCTTGTCTGTGTCAAAACATTTTTGGTAGCTTTTTTAATAGCATTTGGACTAGAATAAGCAATACAAATACTGAGTGACAGAGCTCTTTAGTCTTTCATGACTCCAGTGCAACTGGGACAGACTTAGGCAATTTCATTAGTAATTCTAGATTCTGGTTTGGAAAAGATAAATTGCTTGTGTTTATCTGTCATGAGGTAACATCAATGCTGATGTGTATGAAGATGGGATGACCCATGAAAATAATTAAAACACTGAAACAGGGACTTATGTCAGTGGAGATGGCTTGTCTACTAGTTGGGTGCTCATTCTTTAATATTTTCAGCAGCCTAGGCTTGTCAAGCACACTGATTATATAGTTCAGCATTGCATGACTTAACCTTTTGTTCTTGAGAAGTGACATTTCCTTGAAAGCAACATGGAAAGAAAAATTAAAAACAAGCTGAAAACAAGCTATTTTCAACTGGATAGTCAAGACAGAAAGAAAAAAAAATGCCTCTAAAACTACATTTATTTTAGCAGTTAAGAAAATGGATACATAAAAGGTCATTCCACATATACATTTACCAAGAAAACAATGTTCCTGTATCCTTCCACCTGTTCTTGTGCTTATTTCTCTGATGGTAAATGAAGACTCTAGAAGCAACATAAAAAAACAGTAAAAAATTTGTCCTGGTCAGAGAAATAGTTAACTCTGTGCAGCCTCACTGCCCCTTGCAAGCCTTACAAAACCCCCAAAACATAGAGAGCTGAAGAAAAGTGTAATTGTCAATCATTTCTTTATAGGGGAGTACTTAGCATGCTGTCCTGGGATGTAGTTGGCACAGATCCAAATATTCCTCTGATTAATTTCAGAGTGCTTTCCCATTCTAGTCCTCTAAAACTGGGGACATTTTTATGTGAAAGTAATTCTGCTTTGTACAAAATACTTAAACGAGTGTTAGCAAAGAGGCAGGAACTTTTTTTTTTTTGCTAGACTTCTGAGAGCTAAATTGTAGAGCTCTTTATGGTCTGAGTAACATTTTGCTAATTGTGCAAAATGAAGAAAATCTTCATCAGAGAAGACGAATGTTATCTCACAATAACTGCTCATGGCAGCCTGTTGAAAGATAAGATTCTCCCATCTCCATTTGGCAGATGTTTGACTTTCAGCTCAATCTCCCATACTGTAGATAAGCTGTGTCTCTGTTGCCTGTCTCAAAGGTGAGACAGCACAGTCATCTCTAGTGCTCAGTTTAAGACTATCCCCAAGAGTGTCTCAGGTCTTTTATGACTGCCAGCTTTGTAACACTCCTGGGGATTCCCCAGGCTCCCCTGACTCTTCCCACTGCCCTGGAGTAGCATCAACTGCAGAGAAATAGGCATATCTGTGTGTGTTTTACATCTGTCTTTCCACCTTTRTAGACATCAAAAATACCCTTTCTGTGTGTGCATCGTTAGGTCACCTAGTGGTATGTAGACACTAAACTGATCAAACATTAGAGCAGTATATTGAAGCTACATAGTTTTAACAGTGTGGTATCATCAGCTCACAGATTAAAACTGCCCTATCACTCTTCCCATTTTGTATTCTCAAAAACTGACTGCACAAATGATGATATCCTTCCTTAAAAATCCCCATCGGAACCATACCTGTTTAAGTGGGACTGAAAAAATTGTAACCTGCTTGCTGAGACTTATCCTTGTTTTATCCCACCTTCAGCAAAATCTCCCCAGATGACTGGGGCTTGCTATAAACTATCCTATTGTTCAACATTGAATGAAATATGGATAATATTTCTGTCTTAAAGAGAAAGCTATTATTTCCATAAGAATGAGTGCTCATCGGGGAGGGAGGTGTGGGTAGTTGCTTTGTGTTCTGAAATCTATATCCCTCTGTGCTATCAAACATTGCCAAGGGCATGAATGAGGCACAGGCATCCATCTCTGTTTGTTCCCTTTGCATGAGAGATTTGTATAACCTAAATCTATGAAATAAGTCTTCCTAAAAATAATCCATCCTCCTCTGTTTTTCTGCTGTCTCTTGTGGTTGTCCTTCAGGAGTGAAATATCCCAGTTCTATGTATGCATAGGTTCTGTAGTGTGCTGCTGCTTCAGTTTGTGTGTTGGGGAAACAGGTGGCTAAGTGGACTTAACTTACATAGAACATCAAAGCAGCTGTTGGAGAAATTATGCCTGGTTTGCAGTTTTCAGGGCATCTTTCGCCTGAGCAGGGAAAATGGCTAGATGAAATATCAGACATCTGATTCACCTCGGTGGTTCTCCCATCAAGGATAGAGAGTGCTACTTATGTCTAGAGTCTCAACTTTTCCAAAGTGACAAATTGTATAAAAGCCTCCTTTGACGTGTCATACCAAATAATATTAACAGACTCTGGTTCTTATACAGAGGGGACTTCAGTTTCCCCTACTTATATAGGTGACGTGTTTTTAGCTATTGATAAATTTGAAATTGGATTTATCAAATAGCTTCTAAAAGCAACCATATGTCATAGCTAAACTACTAATAAATTATAAACCATTAGGTAACTTCCGTGATAGTTGAAGTAATGATTCACGACTTCTGGTAAGAGTTACTCTTCACAGCAGGAAAGATCTGTGATACCAGCTCCATAAATGCAGATAAACAGTTATGATGTTTCCTTTTCTAATTTTGTTGTGATAACTTTTATACTTAAAACATCCTCTCTCACCTTGTTCATAATTTTTGAACTGAATGTCTTTGTATGTATGTGACTCTTACCCAGTAGAATAAAGCAGGCCACTGGGAGAGTTTTGTTGCCAAGTCCTAGAACAAAACCATAAACTTTAATTTTTAATGAAGATTAGTTTCTTTCTAACAAAGATGCACAGGACTATTACACTATTTTACATGTTTAATGGATTTGCTTCTGCAGTGCAAGTACGGGTATCAAAAAATTTAAAATCCACGTGCTTCACACGTAAATCTTAAGTACAGTTCCAGACCAGCAAGGAGAAATACCACTTGGTATTCCCTGGCATTTACCCTGTATATATTATTATTATTATTATCTCAATAATCTGTGCTTTTGAATCACATTATTTATTGAC
Organism: Amblyornis subalaris; assembly: GCA_018881555.1. Classification (NCBI taxonomy): domain Eukaryota; kingdom Metazoa; phylum Chordata; class Aves; order Passeriformes; family Ptilonorhynchidae; genus Amblyornis; species Amblyornis subalaris. The sequence goes on from JACAXG010000020.1 coordinate 7,401,481, forward strand.
ATTGTGCATTAAAAAGATTTCTTGTAACAAGCCACAGTAAAAACGTATTCCACAATACTCTCCCAGACTAAAACCTGAGAGGGCCCAAGCCATGGCTGGCTTTGTTCAGCAGCGTGTGGGTGTGATGGAAGCAAGGAAGCATCCCACATCTCTAACAAAACCTTTGAGGAGTCAAGTGCTGGCCAGTGAGGTACCAGAGCATGGTGCAGGTTGGTGCCACCAGGTCCAGCCCTCTCCCCAGTGGTGAAGCACCTCGACTTCTCCAGCACTGGTTTTGATGTGCTCACTGGAGACTGTTCCTGAGAGAGGGTTTTTTCCTCCATGTGGGTGTGCTGCAGGCTATCACAGCTCAGCCCAGCTCTGCCTGGCAGGGATTCAGCCCTGTGGAAAGAGCAGGTAGCCATGTGGGATCCAAGCTGACCCATAAGGAGGACTAGGACTTCTACTGAGGAGAAATAAGAGAGATCTCTGCCAGGGATTGTGGCAGTGGTATCTGCAGTGTGTAGCGTGTGTGCATGCTGACAGCCTGTCAGCCGAGTGACAAGTGTGGGGAGGTAGTCAGGACCTAACTGCTGAAGGGCTTAAAACTCCCCAGCCTGAAAGCATTTGCTGTGATTTGCTGTAGCCTTGCTCTGTACTGACTTTTACCTGCACCTTTTTGGTGTGTACCCTCAGGGTAGCGCAGCAACAAGAGTAATACCAGGGTGTTCTTTTCCCCGAGGAGGGGACTGCTTCCACCCCTGCAACCTCACCAGTTATTCCTACCACTGTAGTACCATCCCCTCCAACTAGGAGACCTTGCAGTCCAGGCATTGCAAGGCCCATACATCCTTTGTATCTAAATAGAATAGTGCAGGGGAAGAAAAGGAGCTAGTATTATTTTGTTTTGTATTTTAGAGAATGAAAATGAAGATGTTTGTTCTGCTCCAATATATATAGCAAGCTCTAGAATTTTTATTTGCTCTAAATTCAACCAGAATCTTAAAGATAAATCATAACAGCTCAGTCAAAGATTTCATAAGCAACTTCTTGGGCCAAATAACTCTCCACAGCTTACTCTTCTATGAATTAAACAATTATAGCCCTGGGGTGACTATTTAGTAACTTCTGAGGAAATACCTGTCTTTATCTGCCTTCTAAAGCCGCTATGCTTCTAAAAGGCTTTTGGGTTTTGCAGACGGATGTAAATGTGCTTGCTATTCAAATTTAAGATTTATTAGTAGAAACAGAAATTATAAATGTCAATTAAAACTGTATTTGAAGGAGGATGGAGGAACTCATGCATTTTAATCTTATATTTTAGTTTGATATTTGATGGTATCAGTACATTAAATCTCATATATTAAAATTATGGAATGACGTAGGTTGGAAGAGACATCTAGAGATCAAGTCCAAGCCACTACTCAGTGCAGGCTACTTTCAAAGTTAGAGCAGGTTTCTCAGGGCTTTTTCATCTGAGTTTTGAAAATCTTCAAGGATGAAGATTCCAGAAGAAAAAAAATCTCTGGGATATCTTTAGCCTTCTCTTCTCTTTCTCAGGATCCCCCTACCTCTTACCTTGAGAAGGTTACCACCTTCCAAAACTGACAGAGAGAGGACTCAGAGTCATCACCCCTGGACTCCTCAGATGTATTCCATCCAGCCTCATGGATTTGCTATATTCAGCTAACTTAAGTATTCCCTTCCTTGATCCTCCCAGATGTGCAGCTCAGGGGTGTAATGCAGGGGCTGGGTGAACCTCTGCAACTGCTGTAGAACATGCAGGACCTGGGCTCCAGGCAAGCAGCAAACTCCTGAGACAGCTAGTCCGGCCATCCCTTTTTCAGCAGAAGATGAAGCTTGGGCTCTTACCTCTGCAGAATCTCTGTGGAAAGTTGGGACACACTTTTGGACTATTAGTGATCTACTACAGTTATTCCCAGATCCACATGATCCTGTCACTCAAGAGATAGGATATCTCGCATGTAGGCTATTGCCATTAGGTAGGAGATGCCATGCTGCTCATGGTGGTTTGAGACAGAAGAAATGTTTGCGATTTCTCTTTTCAACCAAAACTTGTTTCTCAGGTACAATTGCAGGAAAGTGAATTTGTTTATGCTGGTTGCTAAATGTGTGCAATGACTGTATATCTGATCACAGAATCATGGAATCAACTAGGTTGGAAAAGACATTTGAGGTCATTGGGTCCAACCTGTGACCTAACACCACCTTGTCAACTAGACCATGGCACTGAGTGCCACATCCAGTCTTTTCTTAAACACCTCCAGGGACAGTGACTCCACCACCTCCCTGGGCAGCCCATTTCAATGCCCAATCATCCTTTCTACAAAGAACTTCCTAATGTCTAACCTAAACCTCCCCTGGCACAGCTTAAGATTGTGTCCTCTTGCCTTGTTGCTGATTGCCTGGGAGAAGAGACTGACCCCCATCTGGCTACAACCTACTTTCAGGTAGTTGTAGAGAGTGATGAGGTCTCCCCTGAGCCTCCTTTTTGCCAGGCTAAATAACCCCAGCTCCCTCAGCTGCTCCTCATAGGACTTGTGCTCCAGACCCTCCACCAACCTTGTTGCCCTTCTCTGGACATGCTCCAGCATCTCAACATCCTTCCTAAATTGGGGGGCCCAGAACTGGACACAGCACTCAAGGTGCGACCTCACCAGTGCCAAGAATCACTTCCCTGGTCCTGCTGGCCACACTATTCCTGATATAGGCCAGGATGCCATTGGCCTTCTTGGCCACGTGGGCACACTGCTGGCTCATGGTCAGCCTGCTGTCAATCAGGTGATGAGATGCTTAGGAATGCTTCGCCTGAAAGAAAGTTGAAAATGCAGTTGGTTTTGTCCTGAAGTTTATCCTCCTATTCATTTGCTTTTGGAAAAAGGAATTAGAACATCAACTGAAAAGTCTTGGCCTCTTCCTCCCAGCAAGGTTAGCCTGGGAAGGACATCATCATCATCTCTCAGATTCAGAGCACTTTGAGGGCATCGTAGTTTCTCAGCTTCAGAGAACTTTGACATTCCTTGTTCCAGTTTTTTGAAGGCATATTTTTGGACAATGGTGCAATTATTTGAACAACAAAGTGAAGTGTTCCAAACAGACCTGTATTTATCATGCTGTGTTTAGTCTGAGGCATCTTAAATAATTTGTGGATTCTGTTGTAAGTGTTACCAATTACAGTAATTGGACCCAGAGGTCACAAGTATATGGATCACTACAGCAAAGTCTTGTTCTGTCAGTCACGAGTGTAAATTTCTCACAAAAGAAAGATATAGAAGAGTTTTTTGCTCTTGCTGATGTATTGTTCTCTAAGTGTCTAAATACTGAAGAGGAAGTTAGAAACAAATAGAGTTTGTGGCTGTTGCAGTACCACCACTTATTTTCCTACGGTATTAAGTATGAAAAGATTGTCTTAAGGTATTATTTTGAATCACTTCAGAGCTAATTCCAGTCTACATAGGTTTTTCCCCCTCAGGCTTGCCTAGTTACTCTATTTAGTCTGTATATTATATTCTTATGAAAGCTATGTGGAGGAATTATAATTTAGATGATAACTTTTAAAAGATTCATATTTATAAGTAAATGCTAATTGTAGGGCAATTATAATTAGTTCATGCTAATGCAGATTCATGCTAACATTACTCTGAAAACTGACGTAATGGTTATCATGTTTTCTTTCCTGGATCATCAAAAAATTATCAAGCCTGTGTTTCAGCTTAACTTGTCATGGTGACTGGATAGAAGGAGTAATGAAGCCAATCCCAGTGCAGAGATCAGTTACATTATCTGGGGTCATTGTAACACTACATGCTTTCTTCTGGAGTTGTTTTCTCTAATTTAGTTTTGATTGAGATATACAAAGTAGATAATGATGTCAGTGATTTCCTCATTACTTAAATGTCTGTCACCTTTTGTTGAAAACTCTGCTAAGGAAATGTTGCTTCTGCTGTTGCTGTCAATACGTCCTTTAATCATGGAAAGGGTTGTAGAGACTTTCCATTTTTGAGATGTAATACAATCAGAAAGAACATATTAGTATAGATGTAATATTTTCAGAACATTTTTGAAATGTATCTTTAACCTTTTACTTAAAATGAAAAGGACACAATATGTGTATTTAAATGTGATACGGTGTGCAATGATAAATACATTGATACAATGCTAAAGTATTTGATAGATGGCAAACATGATTTATTTATTTTCATTGTAACTTCTCCTTTCCACAAAACCATCATGTTTTATTCATGTACTTGATATCTAATTGAGAATGGTGGCTGAGGTAGAGGATGATAAAGGAAAATACTTTTACTAAAAACCCCACAAAACAGATGAATCATTAGCAAGTTCTGTTTTGATATTAAATTAACACAGATGTTCCTCAGTGTATATGTGAAATTGGATATTGGACAATAGCAACCTAGTAAAATCCTGAGAAAATATAATTGGGTAAGTTTAGGCCATCTCATCAGAATACAATGAAATAAACTGACAAGACAGGCTTCTCACTTGCACACCATAGGTGGGAGACATTTTGGCACAGGCTGCCTTTGCAGCAGAGTGCGTCTCATCAGGAGCTAAGAGGAAAGATTGTTTCCTTCGGAGGGCAGAGGAATTGAAAGCTCGCAGGGAATGATAGAATGGTCTTGCAAAATCTCTACTATTTTCAGCAGTATCAGACAGACAGAAAAAAAAAAATCAAGTCTTAATATTTTCTACTTGGGCCAGCTTTGCCATTGCATGGGGGGTCTGTGTTGCTCTGACAGAGAACATGTACAGGGTTGGGGTAAGCCCTGGGAGGGCAGGTGCCACTGGTCCTGATGGTCTCTTCCTCCAGAGCCAGATGTTTCAAGGACTGATTTTAGGAGTAACTTGGAACTGTTGCTGGTGTAAGTTGTATCAATAACAGCTTCAAGTGAGACAGAAGCGACACACTAGTAATCTGAGGTTATCTTTTGGTTCCTTACAGGAACAGAAACGATAACAGGTGTTTGTTGATACACTCCCTAGATACCCCTTAAAAAGCTTAACCAAATATAATTATGCTTGTGGGAGTGGAATGAACTTCAGATTTGGCTTTGGTAGGTTGAACCAACTGTATGTTGCTAGAAAGCTGAAGGCAATAACTTGATGCAGCACTTCACCACCTGGTTGCATAGAATCATCATAGAATAGCATGGGTTAGAAGGAACCTTAAAGATCATCTAGTTCCAACCCCCTTGCCATAGGCAGGGACACCTTCCACTAGACTAGGTTGCTGGTCAAAGCCCCATCCAACCTGGCCTTGAACACATCCAGGGATCGAGCATCCACAACTTCTCTAGGCAACCTGTTCCAGCGCGTCACCACCCTCACTGTAAAGAATTTCTTCCTAATATCTAATCTAAATCTCTCCAATTTTAGTTTGAAACCATTCCCCCTTGTCCTGCATGAGCCTGTTTACTCTGAAAGAAGATTTATGGTAATGCTGTAATGAAAAGCCTTTGATTTATGATGGCTTGTATCACCCAACATCTTGTGAACAGGAAACCTTGCCTACTTTTCACACCCTTTCTGAAGTCAGATACCTTTATAGACCTGTCAGATAATTGGCTGCTGTGAGCAGCCAAATCCCAAATGCTTCCTTTCCACTTAAGAAGCATCAGTGAATAGGTTCCAGAGAGGTAGGACTTTCTCCTTCAAACAGTGTCAGTGGGACAGAGACATCTAAAATCCTCAGGTATGAAGCCTAAAATAGAAGGAAACAATAATAAAAATGAAAACAAAAATATAATATAGCCCTTTAATGACAGGAGGCAAAAAAAGACATTCAGAGGAACATGAGCATAGAATTTCCAGTGGTTCATCTAGTTACAAACATTATTCTAAAACCTCTCTCTAGTAGCTGACGAATTTTTCCCAAAACAAAAGCTCTGAGACAAATATAGGGAAAAGCAAATACAGAGATAGAATGAATATGATCCTTTGAATGAAGACAGTCCAAATTCATTCTATGAGGCTTGTGCGGATGGTAGGAAGGCAGTAATGCTTAGCACAGAGCAGTGCAGGTAGCAAGGTCTAGAAGGAGTCTGTCTTTTCCAAAGAAGTAACGCAACATTTGAAAGTCAAAAGGATAGGAACTCACTGGATCACACCCCAATATCTAACCTGTATTGTCTCCAGTACTGTATGCTTCCACAGAAGATACAAAGCACGCTTGGTGGTTGACTCTGCCCAAGGACCATTTCTTTGCAATGATCAGTAAAGCTCAAATTCTGGAATATGTTTTCTCTCAAATTTTATAAATTTATGTGTATTTTCCCAGTATTTTTTTGACACATTCTTTTCTGGATGTGACAATATTCTTGCTATCAAAAGGCCTCATGTGCTAATTGTAATAGTTTTCTGGGAAGGGAGATTTGGAGCATAGGGGGCTCTCTCAGAGGCAGTCCTTGAAAATGGTTGAATATGACCACAAGGGCCACAAACAGGATCTGTGTGGCTGGCATGCATAAAAGGGTATATTCTGACTTTCTAGTCTTTGGGTTTACTGGATTTCTAGGATATAAAAAGCAGAAGAATATTGTGTCTCAGCTTGGGACCTGAAATTCAAGTTCAGCTGCTTTCCTTCTGGTAAGTTACAAATCACAGTATAAATCCTTGTAAACTCCTGCCTGAAATTTCACTTATCGAGCACTTGGACTCCTGAGTTGGGTGTGCTGTAAATTTGGACCTGTGAAACATTCATTTTCAGTTGACTTACTTTTTAGCAGAAAAAAATGTAAATGGAGAAGGGGAAATAGTATCTAGCTCACTTTTCTATGGCTATTTTAGCAGTCCAATTATAAGTGGAGTAGAAAGCAAAACATTTTTATCATTTAGTACCATAGAGAGGCCTGATCATCTTTGTGCAGCAGATCCTTTTAAGTGAGTAGATATCCATTTCACAGAGGCTTTTTTCCACACTAGAATTATTTTGCTTCACGTTTCCACTTCTCTGTACTGTGGGGTTTTTTTAGTGGGTTTGAAGTTAGTACTTTCCAAACTTAAATTTTTTTTTAGGAATTAATTCTAGTTCTTGTTAAATCACTCTGAAAAAAAAGCATTGCTTGCTGAAGACTCAAAGTACTCATCTGTCTTAGTTTTAAGAAATTGAAGGAAAGTTTCCAAGCAAACATACAAAAATATGATCTTTATTAAACAGAAAACAGCTATGTAACTACCCTGTGCTGCTCTGAGGAGCTTTCTGAATACCTATATTACACATAGCCACAGGGTAAAATTTGAACACTAATTATGACAGCTATATATTTATATATCTCTAAGCACAGCAACCTATAGTGAAAACAAATGTAAATAGGTCCAAATCAGTATCCAACAACAACAATTAGTATTTTTCACTGAATTTGAGAATGCTTTCAGCTTGGCACTATAAGGAAAGATTATGTTCCTGCTACATGTGACTATCTAGCTGTATCTTGTTGACCAGAGGTAATTTGCCTACTGCTATGGAAGCACCTTGATATTAAGGACATACCACCTGCTGTATTATTTATTCCGTTTCTGCATCTATGAGTCCATTTTTAATTTAGTATTGCAATGCCTGAACTCCCAGCTGAGAGCTTATAAAACAACTGAAGGTTAAATCATCAGTTAATATAATTGAAACCTGTTTCTCTTTTGCTGTTTTTTGTACACATGTAAATCCCCACATATAAATCCCCACATGTAAATCCCTCCAGTTGCTCACATGTTTTGATTTCAGCAGAAACCACTCCAAGTCTGCTTTGGGTAAAGATTCTCTCTCAAACTGCCTGTATAGGTAAATTTCAAACAACCAAAAAAAAAAAAACCTAGAGATTTTCTGTGAAATTAGAGAAAAATCTCTGAGACTGATAAAGCATTTTAGGCATTTTAAACAATAAACTGGCTATGACAGCATGCAAATGAATGAAAGGAAAGCAGCAGGGGAAAGGAGAGGCTTGTAGAGGGAAAGGTGACAGTTTTGCTGAGGAATTCTCTTGTCAGTTTCCCTAGGGAGGAGAGAAACAAAGTGGGGAGAAAGTGGGAGGAGAGCAGTGTGAAAAGGCTCTTGGATACCATGGAGATGGGTACAGTGTAAAAACCTGTATACTGTAGATAAGTAAGTGGGAGGTTGATATCAAACTCCTACCAGCCAGAAACTGGCTTTGTGCAGGGTAAACATGTTAAAGGGCTGGGGAGCAGGAAGCATTGTTTAAGTCTTTGCCATACTGTTTGCCTACTTAACAGCTAAGAGAGTGAAGGAAAGGGCCAAATAAATGTTTTTCCAGCCTTTTCGTATCACTGTTTTTCCAGTGTTTTTTCGTATGACTGTTCTCTTATCTATATCCAGTCTACCAGCAAAGGTAAATTATTTTCTAGAGCTTTTTTTTTTTTCCCATTGAAGTTGTCTTATTACTTCAGACCTGCTTTTTTTTTTCCATCTCTTCTTTTAATTTCAGTCTTAATTTGATTAACTGAGAGCTCATAATAAATTCATAATGCTTCTCCATCCTTTGCAAATGTGGGGAAGAAAATGTGAAGGATTCCTGAGGAACTAAATGTTACTTTATGTCTGAGTAAGACAGGATGTTTTTAAAATTCAGTCTTTGTGTTACACTGCTTTGAAAGACAGTCTCTGCTCATTTTAGGATTTCTTTGTTCTCTGCTTCTAATTTTTATGCTTTTGATGCCTGTAAGACTGTGCTGTTATTTATATCCGTGGCCATAAGGAAAATGGTATCGTTTGTGCATTTAACATTGTACTTCCAAGAATTATTGGAATTTTTTTTATTCTAAAATTTAAGAAACACTGAAGAATGGTGATTTTGGTTTTCAGAAAATTCTTATTTGCACCATTGATTCTTCCCAAAATACAAGCTGCCTGCTGCCTATGAATCGGGCTAAGGCGAGCTGATTTTTTTTTCCTTTTTATCCACAAGCTTACCTTTAGAATTATGCCAAAACAAGTGAATTACTTTTGTAAGAGCTTACATTTAAGTGATGTGCCTTCTGTAAAGTTTAGACGAGTTGGATGGGGAAACTATTCTCGTGCCTGTCAGTTGTACCCATTGCTTTTTGTTCAGGGAGGTTTTCTGACTACCGACTGACTTGTGAAGTAATAATGACAATAAAAGCAGAGTTTTGCAATGACCCTGCCTCTGCATGTGTGTATTCAGGAGGAAGCATGGTGCAGCAAGGTTCTTAAGACATTAATTTGTTGTGCTGGAGGACACACAGACCGAGGTGTTTGTCCTCCTGGGCATACTGAAAGCGAGTATTGGAAAAGTCCTGCAGAGAGGGATGGGGACGTGCGGTGCTGCTGTAGGGGCTGTGCGTGTCTGGGTCTGAGCGATCTCACCCCTGGCTATTAACCTTGGCCAAACAGCAATAGCAGTCCTTGTGAAAAATAAAAATGTCTCTATTCCCTAAAATATTTTCCTTCCTTGATTTTCAGAACTTAATGCCAGCTGTGATGGTGCTTGGGGTCTTCTTAGAGGTCAAAAGCCCAGGATGTCCCGACAGTGGTTGTGCTGGCCTCTTGTCTGTAGAAACTTAACAGGGTTTTTTCTTTTAAGTTTCAGACTTTAAAGGGTGCATATTGACCTCCAAGGGAAAATTTGAAGAAGCCATCTCAGTGCATGATTTTTGATTGGCTTTTTCTCAGAAACAGCAAAAGAAAAGCCATTAAACTTTAAGCTCCAGTTTTACTGATGCAGATATCATTGTACAGGGAGTAAATTGTAGTTTTAAAAGTCAGATTAAAATGAGGTATTGGGTGCTTCAAGTACAGGTTGTTGCTAGTAGGAGTACCAGAATCGGTGAATTTAATGTGTAAATCTGTGAAGAAGGATGAGGTCCTCCATATAGGAAAGGGCCATTGGTGGTGGTGAGCTTCTGCAGCATTTCTCACTGGCTGCCAGAAGCGTTGCAGGTTGGTGGATGTGGTGAACCACAAGCTTGGGATCTTCTCTGTCCCCATTCCTCTGAGTTTTCTACTCAAGTTTCTGGAGTTTTTTGTTGTCCACTGGAACTGGGGGTGGAGAGGGAAATGCGGTGCTTTGGAATTTGAACCTGAGTGATTTACAACAAGCTGGATGCTGTAACCCCAGGGCCACATGTGCAATATCAGGGACAGCAGCATCACTGACTGATAACATGTTGTCTTTCTAAGCTGAGCATGTTTGATTATGGTCTTAGGTTCTTTTAATCAACTTTTGATATTGTAGTTAATGGGAGAAGGTGAAACTAACTTTACGGGCAGGTAGTAAGCAGCTAATTTTGTAAGATTCTTCTGTTTGCAGTTCCTAATGAGCAGGATTCACATTTACATCACGTGATAGTAAATTTGGATTCAGTTTGAGAGCACAAAGCTTGATGAGATGCAGCAAATGCAGCATTCCAACAATCATTGGCTCTTCTTCATATGATGTTAAAATATATATGTACATTAATGCCTGTTTCTTTGTTGCCACAGGTTCTGCCTGGCATACTGCAGAAGCATTGCTGTATTTTACCTGACAGGAACACAGGTAAACTTGTTTCTTAATGAGTTAACATTGTAATATGATTTGGAGAAATGCAAACACAAATTGGATTATATAGAGAAGTCTTGTTTGCTATGTATGGTCATTGAAGTTATCTTATAGGGAGTGTTTATTTGGATATTTTGGTTAAATTACCTGCTTTCATGTGAAGATTTTATGTATTCTGCTAACATTCTGGAGGTGTCGCAGTTGTACAGGCTACTATCAGGTCTTGCTTATAAAAGTATTTGTATGAACTTCTGAAGCATTTCTATGGTGTTAATGATAAAGTTACAACTTTGTCAAGAAAAGGGGTTTCATACTGAAGTCTGCAGTCTGGTCCTGTTGATTCACAAAGGTACTAAGCATTAAGTCACGTGTAGTTCTGACTGCGGATAAATGCTTGCCCTGTGCTTATTTTTCAGAGTAGAGGAGTAGACTAAAGGAGTAGACAGAAGCAGTATCACTAACAATACCTTGTTGTTGTGCAGGAGAAAACTTAGAATAATGTGTTTGTGACAGAACAAATAAATTGGTGAGAATTATATTGGATGAGAAGAAAGCCGTGATTTAATGTTGCATTCTTTTATTACAGGAAAAAACAATTTCTTTTAAAATAAGTTTTAAAATATTTTCAATAATATTATAAACTGAGTGAAAGTGACTGCATATGCAGCTCTGAGTATGATTTGACAGACTAATTTCAGAGAAGTAGGAAGAAAAATATAGCTTTTTTTCTTGATCTTCTTAATAGAATATATGTGATTGCTTGCATCTCTGAAGTCTGCATCCGCCTTTCCCCCAGTAGATACCATTAAAATAAACCAGTTTGCTCCTTGGCTTGCTATTACCTGTATTTTAGGCACAGTTTGCACTAAGGGTAATTACAGAGAGAACTTGACAATTGTGTTGAACTGTAGGGGGATTTGTGGTTACCTGCAAATGTTCAAATGAAATTTAAAATCTGATTTCCATTTTAAACTGTGAATGTGATAGAAGTACTCTAGTAAGATAGTTCATAACACACCCTTTCCAGCAAGAATTCAAAAGTTTGTATGGTAAACTTTGAAGGCCAGACTTTGGCCTTCATAATAATGTCAAGATTTCCTGAAAACTGGACTTGGTATAATGACCTCAGCCTAGTCTGTGTGCTCCTTTGCTAATATTCTGTGCCAATTATTTTTTTTCCTTTTATTTGTAATATAAGAATTTGATCCAAATTCCATTGACAACCAAACTCTTCTTAGCTTATACAGAAGTGTATCGTGGATATCAAAGCCAGAGTTACATGAAGTGATGGCCTGGAGCTGAGCAGTAAGACTGACTATTTATCTGGAGAGGATATAATATGCCTTTATAACCAATATCAAGAAAACCATTTATCTAAAATCTTAGTCACCTTCAAAAGTGCCTTCATTTGGACGTAAAAAGGAAGGGAGGAGCTTGCTAATGTGAAATTTGTTTTTGAAAACTTTGAACTAAGCTCTTTGAAGAGGAAATCTATCAGGTTTTGGTATGTAGCAGCTGTTGTACAGCTCAAGCACACTTATGTGTGAAAATGTCTGTAGGTTCTATTGCTTCTGTGTGACTGCTGCAGTAATTTTTTTTATGCTTACCTACTATATAGTGGAGAGTTGCCAGCAGGTGCAAAGTAAATGATATCTGTATTCCATTTTCCCCACTTCCTCCATTTACAGTGTTTAAATACTTGGCAGAGAGCAGGAGAAGGAGGGTTCAGACAGGACATGGGGGATTTTTCAACTCCTTTCTGGAGGAAAAGAATGACTGAATTTGAGTTTGATTAATTGCATTTGTTAGAGATAAATGAACCTTTGTCTTGTCAGACCTTATGTCTGAATCAAGTAGTCCAAACTAAAACCAAGAAACTCAGTAAATCTGTGTAAATGTGGAATATGCTGTTTGCATTCAAATGTATACATCATACATAATTTTGTCCAGCTCCAGTCTCATTAAATGAGCCCAGAAAAATTGCCTGATTGCGAGCTGTGGGTCTGTTTGCGTTTAGCTGTTGACATTTGGAGGAACGTACAGGCTTGGGTTGAAACATACAGGCTTGGGTGTTGTTCATAATAAAGTGAGAATGATAAGGATAAATGGACTGGGTGAAGGGATGGGAGAAGAGAGAGGGGAAGAAGCATATAATGGGACTGACAAAACCATTTGTGAAAAACAAGATGCCGTAGGGAGTAGGGATGGGCGAAAGGGAGAGATGCAGTAGCAGTTTCTCTACTTAGTTATAGCCATTCAACAGTTCAAGTGTAGCCAGCTTGGTGTTCTTGGGCTCCTCATTCAAGAGTGCCCCCATGACTAGCCTTTTCCATGCTATTGGCACTGGAGCTGCACCTCAGGAAAAGAAACAAGCGCTTGGGAACAATGGGGCCAGTGCTGCCAGGCCATCCTTTTGTCTGGCTGCCCTTCAGACCTAGCCTAAGTTTGATTCCTGGGGAATATAAGCAATGAGTCTTAAAAGTAATATGTCCCTGGATTGCCTGTACTCTAGAAAATTGCATGTTTCGCTGTCCCTTCCTACACTGTGTAGGAGTTTGAAGTGACCAGACTTTGTCAGCATTGATATACTGTATCTGTACACTGGAGAAGAGAGCTGTGCATGGAAAGAAAGGTACATGGGAGCAATGATCTCCTTCCCGTGATGATGGTGTGTTAGTACTTCTACCATGAACTTTTATTCTCAGTGCTTATAACTTAACTATAAAAATACATCCTGCAAAGACTTTCAAAAGGGAGCATAAAAAATGTAATTCAGCCATTCCATAGCAATGCAGTTTTGGAAGAAGATACATATTTAATGAGGTTAGGTGTTTCAAAGGTTAAAGAATGATTAATTTTCAAACATGTAAAGCCTTAAAAAAAATCTCATTAAGTAAAACACTGAACACTGCTAGTAGGTTGCTTGCATTAAGCTTTGCTAATAGACAGTGATGTTTCATTTCTTAAGTGTTAATTTCATTTGTGGCTTTCCATTAATGATATTTTCATTACTAAATTAAAAGTTCATGTAGCATGCACTGGCACAACGTATCCTTGTTATCGTGTTAGCTGGTATCCAGAACCTGTATTTGTCACATACTCTGTGCCTCAAGAAGCAAAAGATCCCAGACCAGACACATTTATTCTACACTTCCATCTTATATGCCATAATCATACTGTAAGAACTGTATCGATGGCCTTGGTCAGTTTCTTTCCATCTCCTGTAACTTAACCAGGCAGCAACAACTGGGATACATTAGCAGTTATAAAGTTAATTGGAAGAAAAGCAGCTACATGCTCTGTACAAGCGTTAGTAACAAGATCATAAGGGGAAACGGTGCGAACGTACTAATGACCTGGTGGGGAGCGGCTTGCTTATTTTCTAGAATTATAACCCTCTCTCTCTCCAGCTCCAGCTGGGAGAAATAACCCACCCCGTTTGATGGACATCCACCACCCTCTGTGTACACATGCTGCCAGCTCATATTCCCTTTATAAATATTTCCCAGCTGATGCATCCCCTGTTAATGGGAAATCTTCAGGCAAATCAGAAGTCCTTCCCATTACTGCAGGATCACTTCTGTAAACCTTAGGCAGGTGCTAAGGCTGTCCTTTCTCTCTCCCTTAGTAAGGTTCTTGGTTATGGTAGTGGTTAAGAGAGCTGTTCATGCATTATGAACAGTGCTCTTGGTTTCTACCCTCAAAATGAAGATAGCCAATAGCCATTAAATGCAACATRTTTTGGCATTCCTAAACAAAACAAAAAATTGAGGGGCAGGAATGCAGATTTGAAACAGAGAAGTCAATGTACCCTGCTGTGTGTTGTTTTTTATTTAAATTTATGTATTTTTAAAATTTATTTTTATTTCTAGTCTTGCTTGAAATAGAACTCTTCAGGCAGTACATGTGGGTTGTTTAGCTGTAGAAAATTTCATGCAAATAAAGAAAGGAAATATATCTGAAAGCTTATGCTTTTGTGTATGCTGTGTTTAAGCAGTCTTAGAGAGGATAAGTGAATTATTTGGAGTATGATTTTGGTTTATCCCAGGGCTCCCTGTATCATGATCTAGCACAGTAAATGATCCTCAAGGTGAGCACAAATATACTTGGTGCAGTAAAATGTAATGGGACTCATTAATAGAAGGTGCTCGGTGTGATTTTTACCGTTGCTGTGGCTGTTAAATGGACATTCTTGCACTGTGGAGATGCTGATAGCTGTGTGTTTTGCCTGTCTCTGTTGTGCTCTTGATACACAATTATTAGTTTTCTGTCATGTGAGGAAATTGTACAAACTGCTTCTATACTATTCTTGTCCGTCGTAACCATGAGTTTGATATGTGGTGGACTTCAATTTGGGTTCATTTTTTCCACTGAAGATCCCAAAGGAAGGAATGAATCAATAGTCACTAGCAGCTTCTTAGGCTGATTCATTCTTTGAGGCTTTAATCTTGAATTTCCCCTCTCATCATGAAGGAGAACATAGATACAATAAAGAGCATCTGCAGCTATCTTGCTGACTTGATTATGATAAATAGCTCTTAAACTTTGAGCAACACTCTTAAAAAAAAAAAAAAAGGAAAATGATTGATGCTGTCTCAAGTTTCTTCATAACCCATTTTCAGGTCAGCTCTTGTGTGCTGATATTGAACTTGCACAAGATGTTAAATCCTTCATTATAATCATCCTCTTTTGTCCACTGCATTGCCTAAAATTACACTGAAAAAAAGTGTGACCAATATTCTGCTTTCTGCAAAGAATGAGTAATATCTTCTTGAGAGAGTGGTAATTGCTTTATATACAAAAGCAGGAGTTTAATAATAACCAATTTCTTCATTGGGTAAAGTACAGCCCAAGACAGGAGTGTTTCATCCTTTGCTCGTTTGCTTTTCTTCCTGTTGCTTGAAGAGCAAATATTGAACAGAAGAAAAATCTAAGATGGTATCAAATAGAATTCCTGCACTAAACTTTACTAAATTGGATAAAGAAGTTAACATAGCTTTTTTTTTCTTTAACTACATCTACAGCTGTGTTGCCTTATTAGCTTTTAAAATACAAGGAGTATGAATTGGTCCTCAAAACCAATGTGTTTTATAACTAGCAAATATGTTCCTACCTGGTAGTTAATTTTATACACACACACACACACACACACACACACACAGAGATATACATATATATATTACAATATTTATTGAAATGCAATGAATGTTTGTAAGAAGAGCCATCCAGATGACTGGGCTGACAGCAATGCTTATGTATGAACTGCACAGCAGCCGGTTTGATTTCACACAAGGAGTTACAGAATAATGTTCAGAAGCCAAAGTCCTGTTACAAAAATACCTTTACCATATTCACTAGCACATTGTCTTCCATCTGAACATTTTGAAGTACTTAATTAATTGTGATGAATTTTTTTCTTGTGCCATTGTGATAAAGAAATTTACTCCTATGTTTTTTCAAAGAGGAAGTCAGATTATCAGCTGCTGCCACACAGGAATATTGACTAGGGTTATACATCATCCTCTTTAGAAGTTCTTTCCTGAAATTGAGATTGTCCTTTTGCTTTTAAGATGTAGCTATAGATTTTAGACAGTTCCTGCAGATTTCACCTGCTGTCTGCTTGCTGAGTTAAACATGAGCATTCTCATTCAGATGTTCAGCTGCAGGCTGCCTGCTGGTACATTCCAGCCCAGTTTCCATGGAAATGGGAATTAGAGGAGTGAAAATAAAGGAAGAATAAGTATTTTCTTAATCTTCTAGTTAATCCGGAAGTTCTCATACCTTGACATCAAGGTTATTTTGCTTTTAGTTGGGTAGGCACATGATGTCAACTTCTGCAAATTCAAAAATAAATAAAACTTGTTAATGGAGCTGTTACAAGCAATACCTGTTATCATGACTCTGTAGAGGTGTTGGGGATCACCAGTAGAGGATGAAGGAGAAAGAACTGAATGGGACTGTGAAAGAATAAACTCCTGAAAGCATGTGAGGCAATACCCAGTGGCCATTTTAGACTTAGTTCTGCTAGATGTGTAGCTAGAATAAGGAACTATACACTTTCAGTCTCAAACTAGCCAGAAGACTGCCTTGTCTTATTGGATATGTATCTACCTAGGATTGTTCATCTTGATCCACTAAAATCTGGTCTCTATGTGTACAAAAATATAGGCAGTTTGGGGTAGACTCCCACTTAAAGGGATCAGGTCTATTATCTCAAGACCAATAGGACCTCAGACTTCAGTATCAAGACTTTTAGCTATAAAACTAATCAACACATATTAGTCTACTTAAAATAACTGGACAGGCTAGAAGACTCTGGATATGAACATAAAAATGTTTCAAGACTCCAAGTGGCACAGATCTCTGTGCCATTCTGCTTGTGGTGTAAAAAGATCATATCACACAGCATTGCTGCTTTAGTCTTTGCATGGTGTCCTAGTTGGTTGCGAGAATAATACAAAGACCTTTTTGGAGTTCAAGCTCTACTACAACTAGCTCATCCCAAGAGATGATTTTCCCCTCTTATTACTCTTATGAGAAGTCACAGTTGTGCTTCACCCAAAACTATGTAATCTTAAAGCCAAAACACTGAGCAAAAGACTTCACTGATGTTTAGATGTCACGATAAATGTTTCAAGATTGATAAAATATGCTCCCCTGAAAGGCAAGTGCTGCCTAACCCCTGTGCTCTCGGGACTGGATGTAAAACATTAGGTGTAGAATAGCACTTTCACAACAGTCTCACCCTCACATGTGTGGGGGGAACAGGGACTGAAGAAGGACCTCTAACTCAGTGAAGTTTAATTCTAGAGGCAGACATGTAAGCATGTGTGTTTGCAGTCTCTTTGCCTAACATCATAAGAATCCTGGTAGCTAAAGGTGTGTAGGAAGGAAATTATCTCCAGAAAACAGCATCCCTCTCAAGAAAGCTTACTTGACCTTTATTTCTGAAATGTACTGTAAAGCATTCCAATGTGTACAGCTCAGCTGCTGAAGGAAGAGAACTGCGCATCATCAGCAGCAGAAACTGCAGGCAGCTCTGATAACTGGCCATGTTAATAATGTGACTAAGTCTTGATAAATGAAAGCAGCATGTAGAATGACTGATTTCTATATGCCACAGTTTGGGATTTTTATTTTTTAGTGCTTTCATCTCTTTATGAAACGGTTGCCCAGGCAGTATGTAAATCACGTGGACTGAGGGGCTCTGTGTGTGTGTGTACTGTACATGGGCACTCTCTTGCGGAGGAACATAGTTTTGAAGTTCACTGCCAAAATATATGTCTTGGCCAACACAGTGCAGTGTGTGGGTAGAGGTAAAGAGTGTGTAATTGAGCAGAGAAATCAAAAGATAGACATTTCTACTCATACAGTGAGTAAGGTAAAATGTTAGTATGTTTTTCTAGAACAACTGTAAGTCAATGGTGAGGAGCACAGGGAAGTCTTATAGGTCTCAGAGGAATATATCTATAATGCTGGAGGACTCTTGAATTAATTGGTTTCACGTGGGTACAGTAGACCAAATTGGTATTTCGTTATCTACGGAGAAATTTCCGTAGAAATTACACTGAAATTGTAATTTCAGGGCCAAAAAAAACCTATTCCCTTATCTTTTAAAGCTCTCAGGGCTGCCTACACAAAAGTATCTGCATTCCTCACTTCAGTAGCATCTTGTCTCTGCAGCTGCTTTGAGGCACCTCGAAAGCAAGGACAGATCTCCTGGCTGGTATGCATTGATCGTACATAAGTCAATTGTGTAAAGTATAGATGTAATAGATATGTTTTATTTGCTACCATTTTTTAAACATGTTAATTCCTTTTTCCCTTAAATTGCAATTCAACTGTTTAAGTAGATTGTTATCCTAAAAAGATATCTGTTCATGATCTGGGAATACACCCAATCCTGAGAGGAGTAAGCAATGGAAACAGCCTTGGAAGTGACCACCAGTCTTATTCCAGATTCACATCAGTTGTATCGCAATCCTCCAATTTGGTGGAAGCTCTTCAAGGTTTTGAAGAGCAAAACATATTTTTTCAGGGTTGTGGGAATGATGGCATTTGACATAAAAGTTTTCTTGAAAAAAGAATCTAAGTTAGAAAAAATAAGGACTAGAATTCACATTGCTAACTTCTAAAAGGAAATCTATTTTATGAAACTCTGGTTTGCTTTGTTTTGTCCTTCTCCACCTGTCCCCTACTCCTCCACAACCCCTTTTTACTAGAAGAGTGGGAGAGTATGGGGTATTGGGTTCTGTATCTAAGATGCCCACAATGTTAGATAACTTTTATTTTCATAAGATGCCTGAACAATCTTTGCCTGCTCTAAGGCATGCTTCTTAATTTGGAATAGTCTGCCTCATATTTTGGACTAGTATTTTACTCCCCAGGATAGAATAACAGATTGAAAAACATGTAGCATGCAAGCATCTCCATGATTAAAATGATCAGAGCTCTCTTTCATTCTAGTTGTGCATTTTCCAGAACAGGACATCCCACTTCCACTGATGTACTGGTGGAGGCTTTTTCCAGATGTACCTTTTTTCTTTCAGCTGACTTTATTAATGTACTATTTTTCCTGTCCTTCCCATATCTTCTTGTAATAGCTGATTGGGTGGGAGTACTAAAACATACATTTTGTTATCAAAACATCTGAGCTGTTCATGCTTTCCATTCTGCAGTGATATTCTCTACGCTTAAAATGGTTTACTTTGCTAGAATGATTTTATTTATAGTAATGCTGTATGACATGGTTCTTCTGCCTTTTGGGATACTATAGGAACTATAAATAACAGCTGCTAATGTCTACAATCATGCACAACAGGAAGTAATTTAACCACTTGTCTGCTTTCTGTCACGGTGGGGAATATCAAACATTTCTGCACCAATAATGCATATAATCCCCAAAGCTGTTGGTGGTGCTTATTGTAGAAGCATATTACCAGAGGCAGTGCTGCACGCTCTGCACTTGAGATTAAATGGTAGCAAATGTTTCCATGCATGTGGTTCAGTCGTCTCAGTATGACTCTGCATTGGGCAAGACACCAGCTGTATCTCTAGAGAATCTCTCCCAGTCTGCCAGCCAAGAGGAGCGATGCTGTTAAGCAGGCAAAAGCAGATGAAGAGCCTGGGAACAGCAAAAACTGACACATTAGCTTATCCTTCTTGATGCAAAGATCATTGGGGCAGGGAAGGAGCAGAGAAAGTGAAGATGTTTCACCATAAAGGAGGCTGATATTTCAGTATATCTCTGTGAAAGTCATTGTACAAGATTAGATGTATGTTGTCACTTGTAGGTTGTATTAATTTTATTAAAATATGTTGGTTTGCTAGACTTAGGTAGTTAAATGCTTAAGTGAGGGAGTTTGAATATGTGGTTGGCCAAAGCTGCTGTCCCAGAGTCCCCCAGGTCTTATCTGGACACAGCTTAAAGTCAGGGAAGAAGTGAGGGGTAAGAGTACAGTACCAGAGAAACTACGAGAAGTGTAACTCACAACTGTACTCATCTGACAGCAAATCCTGGGGATGAATCATCTGCAGATTTTCAGTGGTATATATAGGAAACCTAAACTTACCAAAGAATAGCAATGGGATGACAAAAAGCCATGGGGGCATTTGCGGTTTTTCGTACCTTATGTAATGTCTTCTTGAATGTCCTTTATAAACCAAGGACTGATCCTCTGTACTGTACCACTAAAATTTGTGAGCCATGAGCCTCCATGCTGAACATGGGCAGAACAATGCTGGAGGCTTCAGCTGACAGAAGTTTAATTCATGAACCACCTTCACAAATATATTTGGAAATTGTGAGTCACAGAAATCAGCCCACAAGGCATAAGAAATTACATCATGGCTAAGCTGCAGGTGATTATAAATGTAAGGGATAAGAGAAGCTTCAGGGAAAGAGATGCATATGTTGAAAATGCTTCAGTACTTTTTGCTCTTTTCTAATTTGGAGGGCAGTTGGGGGAAGCAATACAAAAGTGAAAAGCTGAAGAGGAAGGATCAGCGTGGCATGGACTGTTAATACTGTGTGTTAAAGGATATGTCCTTTCTCTCGTTACCATAAAGACTTGGAAATCATGTACAGCCATAAGCATCTGTGCATTAGGACTAGTGATCAATGCTTCATATACTTGAGTATAAATCTTCCTGATGTATTGTATTTGCACTAAATATATATAATGATTCTTTACCAAAGATCATTAGAATTTGTTGCCCAGTGCTAAAATTTTGTCTCTCCTGTTTCTATGGAAACTGTAACAGTGATAAGACACAGTAAACAAATGCACTGTATTATAAGCCTCCCCTTTAGCAAGGTAGTCATTTTATTAATATCTGTCCAAATTTGTCTGGTGACAGGTATTGTTCATTTAACCATCCAAACAGTATCTGTTTCATTTTCACTGAAGACTTATCTTCTAGCTTTGAGGGCTTTTACTTGCTCTTAAATAATTTTCCTAACCCAGTGGTGAGTTGGTATGTGCCAGCCGTTACTGCTCGTAATATCCGCTTAGCTCAGAGGAGAGTAGTGCATGCTTTTATGAAGTGCTTCAGAAATAGGAAAATCTTAAAGCATAGAAGTACACTCGTTGCTAGCTAATGCAGTAAATAAAAGCTTCTTTTGCCTGTGATTCTTCTGAACATGCTTATGTTGCGTGGTCTTTTGGGGTATAACAGGCAAGGTACAGCCCGGTGTCTAAGAATTAGACTTAGCCATTTGTGGAACAAATTACACCTCACAAAGTGGAGTGTCATTTTCCAGAGCCATGTACAACTGTGGTCCTTGAAGTATTTTACTCAGCAACAAGTGCTCTGTATGTTCTAGACTGCCAAACACAGCACAGACAGTGAGGAGACTGACCTCTTTCCCCCCTGCTCTGGCCGGGAGCACTGGCAGGTTACAGGCAGAAGCAGGCAGTGCATCCCCTGCAGCGCTGAGGACCGTGTGCCAAACCAGGGAGCTTGAGATGAAGTGGAAAACTTCGTTCTCACTGATGTTACAATAAAATACCTGCGTGATTGCTGATCTTGCCTTCTGTTTTAGAACCTTCATTCTGTGAAACCAGTTTCAAGGTAACTGCCTATGCTGAAAAGGGTAACGAGGTTTTCAAAGATTAAGACTGGATAAATTGTTCAAGTGACTCAATAAATGCTATGCCTATGCTGTACTTCTGGAGTGGTATATGGGAAGTGAAAAGTCAAAGCTCAAATGAAGAAGCCTGTTTGGTTTTTGTGTGCCGAAGAGATTGCTGGCACTCAGGTTACTAGGAGTTTACTCTGAACTCTTCCCCTGGGCTGCAGGATGGCAATGAGGCAGTCACCTTTGCTCCAGTTTGTAACATTAAATACACTTCAGCAACTTAAAGAACTGCCATAGCATAAGCAAAATAGTTTTTCTTTGCTATGAAAAATTTATGATGCTTATTTCATTGAAGACTTGCCGTGTTAAGTATCTAACAAAATCAATTCACAACTTCATTTAATGGCAGTCACTTTTAAATAGGCTATAGAGAAACTGATGGGAATGGGGGTGCTAATGAAGGAAAACTGTTGATCTAGAGAAACACAAATCATCACTCAAAGCCTTGATGCACTGGTGGTGATGGTAGACAGCAAAACCCCAACTTGTAGGCTTTTCTTTTCAGGTTCTTTAGCAGTATTATGAATATCATTATTGCGACAGGGACTGAGATAATCTATCTGGATTTTGGATACAATGGTGACAAATGGTGCTCCTCAAAGACACAGAATTACTTTGATGTTCAATAAGAAGTAGGCTGTTGGATGGTGCTAAAGGTGTCTACTTCTTTGTGTGCAAACACAAGTGTCTTGGTATCACGCAAAAGAAAGCTTCTTTGCGGAGGACATCAGGTTTGACAGGGGCCCTTCAGGTACTTTTTACCACTTCAGAGAGACTGGCTCTGTGAGGGAACCTCCTGTACTTCTTGATAACTATTAATGCAAGATGCAAAAGAAGGCATATCAGCCTGCATAGGCAGAGAAGATGTTTTTGAAGGAGATAATAGTATTTTATTTTGCTTTTTTTTTTTCGT
Organism: Amblyornis subalaris; assembly: GCA_018881555.1. Lineage (NCBI taxonomy): Eukaryota > Metazoa > Chordata > Aves > Passeriformes > Ptilonorhynchidae > Amblyornis > Amblyornis subalaris. The sequence goes on from JACAXG010000020.1 coordinate 7,424,063, forward strand.
GGGGGGCAGACTGTAAGCCTTCATTATGATTGTCTTTCCATTTCTTGTGTTAACTTGAAAAGAGATGGATTGCACCATACATCATTCAACACATAGAGGGCTTATAAAAAAGACAGAGAAGCACTTTATACCAAGGCCTGTAGTGATGGAGCATTGGGCATTGGTTTTAAACTGAAAGAGGATAGTTTTGGATTTGACATAAGGAAGATTCTGTTTACAATGAAAGTGGTGAGACACTGGAAGAAGATGAGTGGTGGATCCATCATTGGAAGTGTTCAGAATTAGGCTGGATAGGGCTTTGAACAACCTGATCTAGTGAAAGATGTTCTTGCCCATGGCAGGGGGTTTTGGACTAGATGATTTTTGAAGATCCCTTCCAACCAAAACCATTTTATGAATCTGTGATTTTTTAAAATTGGTTGTACTTCTTGTTATTTGAATTAAAATTCAAGCAAGTGCAAACTCTGAGATAGATTTGATTGCTTGTCCTTTCAATTGTCATGAGATTCACCTTCATATTGGGAGGCAGATTTTGGCCTTAAGGTAGACATCTTCAAACTATAAGCCTTTTAGGCATGAAGATACTACTCTGCTGGAAAACATTGCAAGTAATAGTTGCTGGGCTGCATTCATTGTTTTCTGCCAGAGCTGGTCTCTGACTTCTTTACTGCAGTAATTTATGTGTGGGGAGGCTGTGGTCATCTTTCTTCTTTTGAAACTCTATTGTTTAAGTCCTTGTGGAGGACATCCTAGGCCATTTCATAATTTTGATTTTGTTGAGTTGTAATTCAAGAGCATCACACATCAGAGATATATTCACTGATGTTCTGTGGTTTTGTTTACCTTTTCCTTAGGACCTTTCATAACTCAGCATAGTCAATAACTCAAATCTTCTTAATTGTTGGGAGTTATTTTCATCCTTTATTTTTTTTTTATTTGGCAGCTTTATCACTTTGTTAGATATTTCGCTGATTCTCATGCCTAATGTTTTGCAGTTCCCTGTAGGATTTGTTATTATCGTCTCTCTAGTTCTGCTGCCTTTCTTTTTGGTCTTCTAATTTTGTTCTTTATAACTTATCTGAAATTTTTTCTTTTTTTTTAAATCATATAAGAAACACTCCTAGGTTGCTATTTACTACACTTACACTTAATTAATATAGTCTTTTGGGCTAGCAGATTCTTAGCTTTTTGATGTTGTGTAATGCTTGTCTGATTTCTCTGAAAAAATCTTTTAGCATAGTGTCATGCAAGCTATTGACAAATTACTCTCAACATTAAAATCCAGAGCATCTTTAACTGTTACTGACATCTTTGCCTGGCATTATAGAAGACATATGGCTTCCTACAAAACTGTGTCGTTATTTAACTTGAATTTTGTTGCCTTCCTGTTGGAGCTTTTGATGAAGGTATAAATACTGCACCATAAATATTTCTTTTCCCATTCAAGGAATGTGATGTTGACTTAGCACAGAGCATTCTAGGAGAAACTGGGAGGTTTAGCTTGCAGTAAAGATATTTTGGTGTTTCATTCCCCTCTGCTTCCTCCTGGTATCGGGCATGTGTGCACAGCACATTCATTTTTTAATTTTGTCTCAAGACGTGAATAGGATGGTATGGAAGTACCAAGAGTGAGCTCATTTAGCAGGAGAAATGAAGATATGGGGGTTTGGTTGTTGTTACTGTGTATTGGTTTGAGGTTTTTTTCTTTTTTTTCTGTATGGGCAATAAAGATAGAATTTGACCCATTCTTTTAACTTCACTGTCTTTTCTACTGCACTCTGGCCAGCCAAGATGAAGGCAGGGCAATCACACCATAGCGTTGTTGCTCTTTAGGCTGAGTTTCCAGACTCCCACAAACAGCATGTCTTCTCTAACACAATTGATTGCTATTGCCAGGGATTTGTTTTTCAGAAACATTTTTCCTTTCCAGGTATCCTGAATTGGTATTACCTAAATTCTTAGATGATGATAAAGGTTGTACATAATTTAGGGTTTCTGTTACAGTTGAGTAGTGTCTCCCTCTGTCTCTTCATAAGTGTGTTTTATATTGTCACATTTGATATCTTCCTTATGGATGGTAACTTTTAACTTATAACACAATCTGCCTATACACACAATTTCTTATGGAATTAATAACTAATTTTGCTTGTAGTTTAATGAAATAATTTTACAATAAATTTGGCTTTCTGGAGAATGTGATATATGCAAGAGTTCTGCCTGAAGAACTCTAATCCAGTAGAAAACTGCATTTTTCATTTTAATTGTATCTATCTATTTGATGGACACAGGTTTTTTAAATCATTCAGAGAAGACCTCTAGGTCTGGAGGATGATTCAAACTTTGGACAGTCTCTTCCCCTTGTCCAATGCAAGCTCTGTTTGTACCTGCCTGGAGGTAATTCCTGATGGTTGTGCAGCCTGTGACAGGTTCCACAACTTTCTGAAGCAAAGTAGATCTGTATTTGGTTAATCTTACTACTAGATATTGTGCAAAATATTTCAAACTGCATATACTCTTTTGCAAATTTAAACTTAATATTATTGTTTGGTCCACCATGGACATAGAGAATATTTGATTTTTACCTGTTTCTGCAATAGCATTTTATGTACCTGGACACTAGTGCCCTTGATTTGAGCTTTCTCTTTTCCAAGAAATGATGTTAAAATAGTTTCTTAGCGCTCAACCATTTTTTTCTAAACCTCTTGGGGAAAAAGTGAATCTTGCTTTGTACTCTTTCTTTCTTAAAGAGTGATGTGACTGCATAGAAATTTCCTCTTACAGAGGTAAGAAAATGTGATCACCGTTCACAGATCCCAAGAGTTTTTGTCCTGTAGTTATTTTTTAAAACCAAATTAAAATTAAAAAAAAAAAAAAATTAAACATTTGCCTCTATTTCTGATATTAGTTGAAAAGCAAATGACATAGGGAAACACAACTGCCACAGTGACATAATCCTGCGTAATCTAAGTGAATTGGAAGCATAAGAAGAAAGTCATAGTTTAAAACTCAGTTTTAAGAAGTCAGTTATATATTCAGCTGTGGATTGTCTTCCATTTAAACAGGAATGATAACTTCTTACTTCTCAAATATATTTTTATCCTCCATTCTTTCCTTCCCCCATCCCTCCATTTATGGTAAAATGATCACTTTAAAAAGTATTCTCATTTCTGTATATCCCCTTAACCATAGTACCTAGTTCATTCCATTGATTAATTTAGAAGTGAAATCCACAGCAAGTCAAGAAAAATATTTAGCCTATATTCATTAATTTCAGCCTTGAAATTATTAACATGAAAGCTTCATTTATGTTATAGATATTGGCTTTGGGATGCACAGATAATACTTAAAGTTCAGCACTAAATGAGTAAATTGTAGTAAAATATCAGCTGACTGACAGCAATGACCCTTGACCATTTCTGCATTTCATATTGGCATATTTTTATAAAACAACTTCATCCCAGTGATAATCCTCATTTTCATTACTTAAGTGTTTTTAATTTAATATGCTCCCACTCAGATTAGACACTGGGAAGTAAATCTGTAGTTTAGTGCCTCTGTTTTCTTACATTATGCAAAACAAAAAAAATCCACTAGACATATTGCTGCTATGATGATTTTGAACATCAAGTATTTTATTCAAATGAATTAAAAGGCATATATGCTTCTAGTAAAGGCTGCATAATTGCCTTCTATCTAGGTAGATTTTCTCCTCCAGATTTCTTAATATTAAAATGTAATCAACTTTTTTTTTCAACCTGTGTATGCTAGTTAGATTTTTTGAAATGAAGGTGTCTGAGGAAGCTATAGCTGAATTCTACTTTCTTGAGGTCCTTAGAAGCATTTACTTCCCCACTCCCCTTTTAATTCTCTCTTGAAATTTATGTCTATTTGTTTGCAATTCAAAAGTACCTTTATCTTCTGTCTGGGATGTTCACTAATGCTTCTGGGGAATCTATTAATGTAATATTTTAGAGTTCAGTGAGTTTTTCTTTGCTCCAGATCACCTCGAGTTGGCTAACAAATGCAAGCATTATTTCCAAATATGGTTGTGTAGGTTAAAATGATACTGAACTGGCTCCTGGGCTTTCTGTCATCAGAGATAGGAAAGTTTCTATAGGTCTGACTCCTTCTTTTATGAGGACCTGACACAGCAAAGCACTTCAAAGTGTGCTTCCTCAAAGACATTAGTGAAAAATATAGGGAAAATTGGCAGAACAAAATGTAATGGAGGGTTTTAAACAAGTTAAGAACAAAAAAGTAAACACATTGTGGTTGAGGAAAGTTACAGTATTGATGATAAAAGAAATTAGAGGGCTTCAATAAATATTTCTATTGTGTATTCTATTTTTCAGGTGTAAGGCCTTGTATTATGCAAATCAGTTAGTCTTTCTGTGCCAGTGGTATCTATGAATAATGTTAGTATCTGTAGAGTCACATCATTTACATCCAAGAGTGTGAAACAGCTGGTTTAGAAAGTTTTCTGATTCATTGTTAATATTAGAATAATTCAAGGACAGCTGAGAAAACTTCCCTAGCCATGGCAGAGGGGTTGGAACTAGATGATCCTTAAGGCTCCTTCCAACCCAAACCATTCTATGATTCTATGAAAACTCTCTAAGTGCATCAGTATTATACTGGTATTCAAAATAACGATCAGGATTGCTTCAGTAGCAAATTAGATTAATTTGATATAAAACCTGAATTATGTCTCATCTTTTTGGTTAGTAAGGAGTTAGAGGTTTAGACTCTGTAATGGGTTTTCACATTTTTAAATAACAGTAGGTCTTGTCATAGAATCACAGAATGGCTTGGGTTGGAAGGGACCTTAAAGGTCCTCTAGCTCCAACCCCCCTGCCAGAGGTAGGGACACCTTCAGCTAGACCAGGTTGCTCCAAGCTTCATCCAATCTGGCCTTGAACATTTCCAGGGATGCAGAAGTTTTCTTCAGGTTTCAGTTAATTTCAGCCAAATGTGTATAGAGTGCAGCAGGCTGTCTGACTTGATGATTTTAAAACCATCACTCCATTATAACAGAGTTATGGATTGGATACTGGATGAAAGACGGATCTCACAAGGTTGTTGTGATGGCAGTGAAACAGGGTTGTTTCCAGAATGGCCGTGGAACAAGTGGAACCAAGTTCAGCCCTATTCAGCACTCAACTGGAAGTAAATACATATATATATAAAACACTTCTAAAACTTGTGTCTGAAACAAACAATTAGAACACCATGAATAGAATGTACGGTCATATAAATTAATCTCACTCGTGTCCACAAAGCTGGACACCTTGCAATGAAATTAATTGGGTTTAGGGTAAAATACAGTGGCCAATTGGGACCAAAGAAAGGAGGTCACAAAACTAGAATAGCAACGAATATCTTCTTGAAAATTTCAACTCTTTCTATTCTGTGGTGCTGGATGTGGAATGCAACACATTGTTTTAAGGTCATTCTGGGAGCTGAAGGGCTCACTTGCTGATTTGGTATTTAAACAGAGGACTAGTGAACAAGGAGAGGGTTTCAGCATTACAGCGGTGTTCTTGATATTAGTACATGACAGTTTTCTTACTTGTCTTTTTTAAGTGACCTTGGAAAAACACATAGGCATGCAAAAAAGAGGAAAAAAACCCCTTAAAATCTGGGTAAAATGCCTTACAGTCAGACTCAGTTTGATCTTTGGCTTTTCAGAAACAGAGGTGTATTTTAGCTGAACCAGATAAGCGTCACTCCAGATTGAAAGCATCACCAAATACAAAGTTCTTCAATTTGTCAGAGAAAAGTAGAACAAGACAACTACCGATAAGGCAATTTTTTTACTATGGTGAAAATGGTGATAGAAGTGGCTGGTGGAACACCCATTTCCCGTGGCAGATTCTTCATCTCTGACCAGCTCCCACTCATATCTGTTTTGTCTCATACCTGTCATACCTGAGGAGTTTTGGGTTGACCCTTCCAGCTCAAGAGGTCAGGCCGGCTGAGTCAGAGGTGTATTTCTAGAATGCGCATGAGACATGCACTATGATACCCAGCCAAATGATAACCCTTTGGAACACCAGGCTTCTTAGACCTTCTGACTTTGGTTTATGGGAATTTGCAGGGTACTTGTCATTCAAATACCTTGTTAATGCACTTCAGATAGATGTAAGGATCTTCATCTGGGCCACTCTGCTTATTTACTTGCATAGCAGGGTGCATGCACTGATGACCTTTAAGACTTGTCATWTGCCAGTTTTGCTAAATATAAAATTAGATATTAGCTGTAGCACTAAATTTAAAAAAATCTGAATTCCCTTTTCCCTCTCTTTATTTTGTCTACAGAATTTTTTTTTTTATTCTTATTGTGTAAAATTTTTTCTGGGCATTGGTGTTTCAGCAGCCAAGGTGCAGATGCTGCTGCCAACAGCATGTTGTATGACCACAACATACACCTGATGTGTGTCTCTTTAAAAGGTCATGATTTAGACAACCAAGTTGACTGGAGTTTTTGTGTAAAATGTAGATGTCTGTGGAGAAATAGTGACTAAACTAAATGATTTCATGATCCTTTCTAAGCCTTTGGGAAATAATAAACTGTATGTAAGTTGCTTTTCTGGTAATTAAGGGCTTCAGGAGCAGGCTGAAATGTTTCTTCATCACACCTTGTTACCTGTACAATGTAGCTTGCATATTCTCCTGAAAATTACACTTAAATTATTCCCAGCTGTCTGTAACATCAGAGCTTTTAACTTTTATCTTTGTTATCATGGATGGATCTTTCTGTCTCTGAAGTGATCAGAGATCACTTGTTATGCAGATGAACAAACTGAAGAGCAATTTCATAGCAGCAATTCTGAATGAATCAGAAGTGCAATGAGAATTAACAGGATGTCAGGCTGTGCCTTGCTGAGAAGTACACCCATCCACCAGATACATCTTTTTCCACTTCCAGTGATCCTGTATCACAAAATATTCAAAAAGTTTTCTAATCTAGTTATGCACACAGCTAAATGCATGTACTGTGTCCTAGCTGCTGAATAAAGTAAAATTTTTAGTGTGCAAATATTACATGCTTATGATGTGTATTATGAATGTAATTTGCATGGGATTAAATGCTAAGACGTTTCTCAAAACAGTGAAAAATGTTTCCTAAGCAGAGTAGTGCAATATTTTTCCTGTTGCAGATTGTGTCATTGTTACAGTGGGTCTTGTGCACATCTTTAAGTAATGTTTGTAGATAAAGGGTGCAGGTTGTTGCCAAGTTGTTGATGAATTCATGTCCAAAGTTATTTGAAAAGGGGAAGTGCTCATTTCTTAGAAGTATTACAATATCATTGCATTTAGTTCTATTTCTAGGAAAATATCCATCCTGGTAAATCAGTAACATGTAAATTAATTTAATGTGATGTGATAAAAAGATATCTCTGTTAACTTAAAAACTGCATCATTACAATTTGAATCGACGCTTCTGCAAACATTTCTCATGGACAAGTCATGTAACCAAGTAAAGCTGTACTGGTTTTAAGTGTAAAAGTTCCTGAGGGATTACAGGATTTCTGTTCAGGAACATTTCAGGATTGATTTTCAGATCTTATTTACTTAAGTTCTTTGGACATGTGTGCATGATTGCTGGATATACACTTAATCTCACATTTAAGAGAAATAATTTGGAAATTAGGAGAATGTCATCTTATTTTCTGTCAGAGGTGGATTATTTTATTACACTGCATTGATGTGATTATGTTTTGTAAGCTTAATAGTCATTCCGTCACAAAAGTTCAGAGCCTTGTCAAAAAATTATAGTTTTACCAATCACACCCAGAGTAGAAAACCTAATTCCCACAGTTGGATGGATTGAAGAATAACTTTGTAATGTTCCTAGGCTTTCAGGATTTTGTAAAATATTCCTCTTCCACACAAATATGAAGACCAGTTTTCATATGAGTTCTAATATTCTGATGAGCCTGTTGTTTAAAAGTGAATCTACCTTTGTAGGCTGGAGGCATTGGCAAGGCAGGGTTGTTCGATCATGCATGGCAAAAAGATCAATCCAAGACTAGTGCAAACCAAGACTATTGACAATCTTTTAACTGAATTTTATAATGAGAATAATGTGTGCTTCAGAGAGTGAAAATTTTAAACATTATTAAAAACTAAAACCAATTACAGTGACTCAGAAAAAAATAAATACAATAATTGAAACTGGAAAAGACTATAATGAGATTATAATGGTACAATAATAATAAAAACAAATAGTGAGCAAAGGAAGATTATGGTCTCAAATATGTAAAGCTCCTGACAATAGCTGGTGAAAAGAATGGGTAGGATGGATAGGGAACATTTTGGAAACCTGATGATGCAATAATTAGCTGTGAGCTGTGCTGCAGAGGCACTACAAGCAGTAAGAAACTGCCTTCTTGGAGAACAGGGCCAAACTTTACAAAACCTGAGCTATCTCTGTATGTATGCTGTGAGTGTGGCAAGAGAAGGGCAATTTGAGGCAGGAATCCACTTTTTTGGGGGGAATCTGAAAGCAGGATGTGTCTTGAATTACTCATGTTCAGTCATAACCTAATTTCCCATAGTACTAATTCTGGCCTGTGATAATATCCTATTTCAGCAGTGATATTAGAATCCAAAAGTGAGAAATTAAGCAAGAGAGAGATCAAAGTATTGTTTTTCTTTGCACTGTTGTATCTCCCAAAGGTCTTCTGGAACTTCTAGTTACTCTTATTAATGTTTCTGCAAATGTACCAATGACAGCACCACAAATGTGGGCTAACACTGCCAGAGCTGCCTCCGTAAGGGCACTCTTGAGAGGGGATTGGCTGCCTGTCCTCACCATGTGCTCCCAAGAGTGATTTATGCTGATGCCAGCGTGGGAAGAGACAGTCCTGAGCTGGGCTGATGACCCCACTGTAAGCTCATGGAAACATCTGTGCGAGCACATAGAAAAGGGGAGCGAAGAACCAATCCAGAATAGAACTCACTCTTTTAATGTGTATTAATTCCCAGCCGTGCAGCTACAAGTCCCAGTGTAAAGCCAACCAAGTGGTCAAATATTGGGGTGGCAGAGCTGCCTCTCAGCAGTACTGCGTGAGCTTCCAGCTTCCAGCACTCGGAGACCTGCAGTGATAGACCTGCAGAATAAATAGATCGACAGAGATCTATTCAAAGTAAAGAGGTAACTTTTTTTTTGCAGTAGTTGCTCACTAGATCCAAAGCTGGTTTTTCTCTTCATGTCATGTCTCTCAGATTTGTCCAAATAACACTGAAAGGAGAAGTATTTTATTTGACCCAGAATTACAAAACTTCAGCATTTTTGTTCTTACACGGCCAGTAGCCAGATATTTGTGTGCTTCACAGTAGTTTGAGATGAGCTCTTCTTCATCTGAGAGTACACRCAGGTTCTGCCTAGTGCATTTTTTACATAGATTTTGTGTTGATTTGTTTTTCAGGTTGCTTGTCTGAGCTCTTCTTTTCTCCTTCCTGTCTGTTACTTTCCCGCTTCCTTTCCCATTAACCTTTCCTTTTTCCCCCTTTTAAATTAGAAATTACAAGTATGTTTTCAAATAGGCTGTAGGACCTAGGCTACCTCTGTACTAGCAAACAAAACCATGCAGTGCAAACATCCTAATATCATCCACAGACACAGAAATATTGTTATTTTCCAGTCCATGGATTTACTTTCTCCTCTGTCCTTCCTCCTCAGACTCCCACTCCTGGTTCACTCCTTGCTGAGGAAATTTAAGTCTCTACCTCTGAGCTTCCTATTGCAGTCAATACTGGTGTTCCCTGGAAACAAGACTTTTTTTTTTTTTTTTTTTGAGAACCATTTCTTAGTAGTGATCTGAGCCAACCAAAGGAAACTAAGGCTTTAAATGTTTGGGTCAAGGCAGTAAATGATACATATTCTTGCCTTCATGTTTATTTTGCACTAGAAAGGCTGTTTGAGAAGTTGTATATCTGTGTAGAAAACTTAGTGTCTGGAAGAAAAGGTAAAAGGTCACAACCTCTTGGTAATCATATACACACCTCACAGTAATAATGGGCATTGCTCATATATGGGCATTCAAGTCTTATGAAAACTCTTAATATATGAACAAGAAGCTCATATGCCCTGAATTCTTTTTCCTTCACAGTGGTCTCACACACATCTGATGTCTTCATTTTTACAAAGCAGTCTTTGTACTTCATGTTTAAAAAGGCAAACAAAGCTGACACTGATCTGCTCTGTTGGAGAGTAGAGGCTGTAAAGGTCTTTTTCAATGGGTAACTTTGTTAAAGCCATATTTTCTGTACTGATCTTTGGCCATTTTCTTCAGTCAACCACTTTTTKTGTGTTCTTTGCATCTTGGCACAGTGATAGTGCCTCTGCTGGGACTGGTGGGAACTTAGGATTTGAAAAGGGCACAGATACTGAATCATGCACATCTTGTATTCTGATGAAAAAGTATGTACAGTGTCTTACAAGCTGCTCCCAGGAGAATTTTACTTAAATGTTAATACGACACAGTAGTAATGCACTGGCAGCATCCGTGAGAATAGCCGAGGGTGGACTACTGGGAATGGGCCTTATGTCCTGCCACCATCCTGTCAAGGCAGGGGTGTCCCATGCCTGACTGGTTGCTGTTGTGTGTCCTCCAGAGAGGCCAAATTCTGCCAGCTTGTTCTCAGTTTTTGCCAAATGAACCTAATTAAAACAGGAATACACATTTTCCAGTGGGGCTATATATAGCTATATATATACCTCTGTGTTTTAAGGAAAATGGCAAAATTGCATATAAACATAAAATTGTGAGGAACTGAGAAGGCAGTAATTTTTCCACTCATAGATTTGTTGTTGTAGGGGGGAAGATTATAACCATGTCACCTAGGCCAGTGACATCTGGGTTAGTTGAACTGGTTTTGTGTGCTCATTGAGCAGCTCAGTGCTGATCTTTTTTGACATGGAGGACACGGTAGAATACCTCCAAAATCACCTATGACCAGTATTTTTGACCTCAAATACAAAACTATAGAGTTACGGTAAGATATTTTTGTGTGCAGAAAGGATTTGCCTTCAGCATTTGTGCTTTTTAGTGTATGAACTGTTTTCTCTTGATTGCAATTTACAGCAATGTAGATTACAATTCACAGAAGTTAAATTAGGTTATTATTTTGAATTAAGATACAAACAGGAAATAAGTTTCTCAAATTTCTATCAAATGTACAAAATCTTCCAGTTAAATGTTAGTAAGAAACTTCTTCTTGTTGTTTGTAGTATTAAGTTTCTGCTACGTAGGAATAGAAGAAAAAGAGCTTATTATTGTTATTTCAGTTCAGTTTCCATCCACACTCTTCATCACAGCACCTTCATTTTGCACATTGCAAGGTGAATGGAAATAATTAACTTTTAATGTGTCCTGTTGGATATATGACTAAAAGTCCAATCCATGTAAGGAAAACAGCAAAAGCAAACTTCTTTCAGTGAAAAGTTGAAGACTGAGGAAAAAGGCATTTTAATATTCTTACTTTAATTTTGTCAATTAAGTGTCTCTCATCATCTGATTTTTGTGGAGACTTCTAGAGAAGTCTCAATTGTACTACAGCACGGTTTTATGAAAAAGGAAAAAAGCAGAGGCAGCAAACATTATTAATTCAAGTGTTCACAATGCTCTGAAAGTTGAAAAAGGGGGCAATCTGTGAGCAAGAGAGGCTGAAGTTTAACCTTCAGTCATATTAGAGCTGTAGCTACCTCACCCCTTTGCACCCATTTGCTTTATATGTACGCAGCTGGACTGGAGGAAACCTCTGCAAGGAGGTCTGGATAGGTATCAGTGGTGCAGAAGAAAACATTCTCCTTAATTAAAATGTGGCCCATTGCAAAGTAGGAGCCCTATGGAGAGCAAAAGTACAGTGATGTTATAATTAGCATAGCAATACTCAGTTAAAGTGAACACCCAGCATTGGAAAATTGCATATAACTGACTGAACTCAGCATCTCGAAAACGAGGTTGTTAAATTAACTGTAGTGACTGGGAATTTGATGTTTAGCTGTAGTTCAGTTTCTCCCACCACTCCCACCAGAGGCCAGTAATGTAGATATTTTACCTAAAATATCTATTTTGACTTTTGTTTCTGAAAGCAAAAAGTTGCCCTTTAATGATATTTGATGAGGATGTTTGGAAACCTTAGTTCTAAAATAAGGAGAAATTATTTTTCATGCCTACTAGTTCAAGCAGTGCTTCCCTTATAAAACAGAATCACAGAATCATTTCAGTTGGAAAAGACCTCTAAAGTTCATCAAGACCCATCGTTAACCCAGTGCTGCCAACTCCATCCCTACACCATGACCCTATGCACCACATCTACACATCTTTTAAATATCTCCAGGGATGGTGACTCCACCACTTCTCTGGGCAGCCTGTTCCAATGTTTCACAAACCTTTTGGTGAAGAAATTTTTCCTAATATCCAATATAAACCTTCCCTGGTGCAACTTGAGGCCATTTCCTCTCATCCTATTGCTTGTTACTTGGGAGTTAAGAGACTGACCCCCACCTCCCTACAACCCCATTTCAGGCAGTTAGAGAGAGTGATGAGGTCTCCTTTGAACCTCCTGTTCTCCAACTAAACAACCCCAGCTCCCTCAGGCACTACTCACATGACTTGTGCTCCAGCCTCTTCACCAGCTCTGTTGCCCTCCTCCGGACTCACTCCAGCCCCTCAGTGTCTTTCTTGTAGTAAAAGGCCCAGAACTCGACAGCACTCAAGGTGTGGCCTCACCAGTGCCAAGCACAGGGGGACAATCACTGCCCTGGTCCTGCTGGCCACGCTATTCCTGATACAGGCCAGGATGTCATTGGCCTTCTTGGCCACCTGGGCACACGCTGGCTCACACTCAGCCACTGTTGACCAGCACCCCCAGGTCCCTTCCTGCCAGGCAGCTTTCCAGTCCAGTCCTCTTGCCCCAGCCTGTAGAGCCGCCTGAAGTTGTTGTGACCCAAGTGCAGGACCCAGCACTTTTTCTTGTTGAACCTCATACCACTGGCCTCAACCCACCAATCCAGCCTGTCCAGATCCCTCTGCAGAGCCTTCCACCCTCCACAGATCAACACTCCCACCTAACGTGGTGTGATCTGCAAACTGTCTGAGCATTAATCCCCTCATCCAGTTCATTGCTAAAGATATTAAATAGGGCTGACCCCAAAACTGGGCACTGGGAAACACCAGTATGTGGGAAGTCTGTGTGGAGAAACTCACAGCTTCATTTTAGGAGTAGTTCCCATCTCAGGTTTTCCACTTGCCTGTGCAATTGTCAGATGTACAAGTATCTCCAACAGGCTCTTTCTTGCATTCTACTCAACTTCATCTATTTGCTGGCTAACAACAGAGCACACTGTTTTATTTATGTCCAGTCCATGGGAAACATGTTGACTCTTTTCTTTAAAAAATACATGACAGATTCCCTCTACCCTATCCTTTTCTAATCTCTGCCTCTTCTTCTGCTATGTCAGGTGCAAGCTCCAACTTGACCTAACTTCTGTGTCATCTTGGACAGTGCATGCCAGGAGATCTTGACTGCTACCTGCATTGAATGGAGAAGTTTGGGTCATTGTGAATCCCCTTGCTTAAGTATGATGAGTTCATTGTAGTGGTCCAAGGGGAAGTTACTCAATTCTGCCACTGCTCAACGATCCAAGGGCTTTAGCAATCGATGTACTGCTTTCAGTGACCTCTTCCTTGAAGTAAAGCCTTGGGACCAAATACTTTTTTTAATCAGTAATTGAAAAATCCTGGGTTTTTTTCTTTAGTTCTGTACAGACAAATGATGATTATCTTGTATCTAAAGCTCCAGTGCAATGCCATTTCATTCAGGGGTGTTAGCCACAGCTGCACTGTCCTTCAGTAAGGAAATGGCTTCTTCAGCTTCCTGAGGAAGCTGAGTTAACTCTTAAAGTCAGTGCTAGATAGGTAAGCAGTATGTACACACTCAGGACAGTGCATAACAAACAGACAAATTAGCCAAGACAAGGCCCAATGCACAATCTAAAGGAAGCTGTTGATCACCAAGAATACTTTATCAGTAAAAATGGATCAAACTCGTTAGAATACCACTTGGTCATCCATCATGCATTAACTTCCTACAGTATGAAAAAAAACTGGTGCTGGTTCTGCATGCCTGATCATTGCATGTACTTTCAGGCAGGAGTCTCTTCAGTACATCACTAAGCAGTTGCAATTTGCACTGGATGAAAAATCTGTCCTGAAATAAATCGTCCCAGAACCACCCATTGTAGCACTCAAACTACCCCGTATTGGTGAATGCCATTTTGTACAAATTCCCTACAGTCTGAAATGGACCAAGACATTAGCATGAGCTTGTGGGCTTAAATTTAGGACATTCAGACAAGAGATATCACAATCGTAAGTTTTCTCAATAACAGAACTATCAAAAGCCTTGCATTTCAGACCATGTCCTTGCACATAGCAAGATACAACATACTTTATTTGGTGCACCAACTACGAACAAGATAGATACTTTAAGATATTGCTCTTAGCTTATATACCTATTTGGAGATTTACTATTCTTATTTTGGACTGAAAGTGCACTTTTCAATGTGTCTCTGCTCCAGCTGTACTCAGGAATAGTTGATTAATAACAGGTTTCCATGTCTATCCATAATGCATACTTTCCTAGTCAGACCTCTTCTGTTGCTTCTATATATTTCACCAATAGATGGTGTAGAAAGTGCCGACAATTCTTTAAAGATTCATTCAGATGATAGCTTAATTGTAAAATAATTCTAGCCTGGAAGAAGTTATGTAGTATGATACCAGCTTTTAAATTTGTAAATAAAATAAAAATACATGCAAGTGTGTTCACTAAACAAGGCATTTGGCAAAAAGACTTCCTTTTACCTCAGCTATTCTTTGGTGCTCTAGCATTAAAGAAAATTTTTTGGAATATACTATTGTACACAGCTGTTTGGTAGGAGGAAGTGGGGGTGTCTTCAGTGAAACACATAAGTTTTCCATGCAAAGACTACTATTTTTGTTGTGCATTAATATTCAGTTTTGTTAAAGTGAATCAAGAAGAAACAAGTTCTGTGATGAGCAGATTCTTGACGGTAATCAATTAATTGACAGTGAATTCCATGACTAAATGTTCATGTTTAGTATATAGCCTGCGCAATTAATTGCAATGTATACCTCTCAGAGAATAAAATGAAACCCATCATGATGCAGGGATTTCTTTTTTTGTTCCCCACTATTATATTGTCATGCTTCATTATTCCTGAATCTCTCTATCATGAAATGTGAAATTAGATTTGTTTGGATTTATCTACTTGGCATTCTTAAGCTTTGTGACATAGGAGCTATGAATTGAATGTAAATGTTATTTATATTCATTTTGTACTTCAGTAATGCAGTCTTCAGTGTATAAAAGAACCAGACTTACAGAATAGAGTTTAGACAGAGTGAATAATAAAATATGCTTTCTCTTTAGAGATGAAATGAATAACCACTGTCTAGGTTAGTAATTGTAACTGTCTTGCTCTTACCTGCTTCTCTCCTCTTTCTATTTTGTCCAGGGTTGTCTTTCTCCAAGACAGTGATTTGCAGACTTGATTACTAAATGGTGATCTTATGCCACTGGAATCTGGGCAAGGGAAGCAGTCCTAGAAATATTATGGCTCAAGAATTTAAGCTGGCTTTTACAGTCTCTCTTCTTTCTTTTTCAGTTATCTTTTTTTTTTCCCTTCTCTTCTTCTCCCGGAATTGCAAACCATCTGGTAAACATGGGCTTGAAAATTTCAATGAGRGCAGAAACATTGGTAGATTCTTATTTTTCCTCAAAGTCTGAAAAATGAGGAAGACTTAAAGAGAAAAAGCTCCCTCTGCCATGGGTGCTCCTCACTGTTGCATGCTTAAGTGAGAGGGAGGAGGTACCTCTTCAAACTTCCTCTACTTCAGAATAGAGTTCAGTCATAATTACATAATCACATTCAAACAGGTCCAAAAAACCCCCACCTGGCAAGAGCATCCAGTGAGGTAAAGGGATATTTAATGTAGCATGCTTCCTTTTTGTTGGAGCCAGGCTATGACACACTCCAAGCATCAGAAGAAGCCCCGAGCTGGTGCCATCCCACTGCCTTACCTCCGGGCATGGGCACATGAGGCTGACCAGGGAGCAAGTGCTACATGACCCTTCCTAAGTTAGAAGAGCTGAAGGGTTGACTTGAATTATTGATGGATTAGGTTCTCATACAGGTTATGCCAACTCTGCGAACCTCTCACCTGCACAGATCTTGGTCTGCTGTGTGTCTTGTACCTATCACAGGACATGACGGGGACAACTGGTGCAAGGGTAGCCTTTCGGTGAGAAATTGCTCAGAGGGTAGAGCAGACCTCTTACCAGGGACTGGGGTATCTTCTCTAAGCCTGTGGAGGTAGGCTAACATCATTTGCCTAGAGATAGGGAATTTTGATTCGTGGTATAGGCAAGAGGACATCAGTCTCTTCAGGGAAAAGTAAGTCAGAAGATTTTCAAAATTATAATGTACTTTCTAACCTGAACCCTTTCTGTGATAACTTAAAATGCAATAGCACTAATAAGCCATAATTAGCAATGAAGTCCCTTCTCATTGCACCCAAGAATGTGCTGTGAAGAGTTACGCCTCTTCTCTTCTGAAAGTTGTYGGAGCTCTCCCCCTCTCCTTATTCTCCTTGAGCAAGAGCCAAGAGTGATGTCTGCCTCCATTGTAAATAATAATAGACCTGGTGGGAATTGCCTGAACCAACAGTTGCCTTCTCTTAAAAAAGGAAATAACTTTTTACTGAAGTTCATTTCTCCTGGCAGCTTGGGAGAGAGGCCAGGTTGCTCATGCTGATGGTTGCTCATGCTTCAATCTCTTCTGCTGCTTATAGCTTGAGTTTGCTGTTGTTTTGGACATTTTACCACTCTCTCAGTACCTTGTCAGACATTTTATACCAAGTAGTTGATGTCTGTCCTTTTCACCCGGCCAGATATGACTCTAAATAAAATACCTGCTCTGAAAGAAAAGAAAATTGGGAACTAGAAAACAAGTCAACCTTTCAACTGAGCAACAAACTGCAGTCATATRCTTCAGGACAGATTTTAACCCCAGTCTTGAACCACAATTCATCTGTATTTTGACATGCTCCTGGCACAGAATGGACAAGGAACATCAAATAAGGCTTCTGAAAGAGATTTTCTGTTGGGGCACTTTTGCAGTCCTCCTATGTGGAACCTGAGGATCCCAGATTTGTCATAGCTCTTGATAGCTGGACTAGTCATTTCACAAAACTAAAACAGAGTTAAAAGATTGTTCTTATGTTATTTTTTCCCTTTAATTCATAACCATTGAATTACCATTTTTTAATGATATTTTTAAAACAGAGTCTTAAGTGCTTCCTTTTTTTCTTTTTTCTTTCTTTTTAATGAACCTTAATATTRCTTTCATGGCACATTTTAACTTCAAAAAAATCTGTCTGGAATTTTGATATGCACTTTTCACTCAGAGTAAAATATGAGTATCAAGATGGAATTGCAGGCCTAAAGACATAAAAATGTCAGTAATTCTGTTGATTATGAACCCAGAATATCTATTGCAATTGCCTTCCTTGATCTTTCATATAATGCAGTTCATGTGATTTCCTTCAAATAATACTTATTTGAAATGGACCCTGTCTTTTAGGCAGAAAAAGATCCGATTATGATTTTAAAAATAGAGTAATTTTTATAAGAACTGCCCCTTTATCACTGTGTTCGTAATGAACATCTGAGTGACATATTTAACAGCAGTTTAGTTTAGTGCCATTTCAAATCCCCAGTAAAACATTTTGACAATCTTATTGCAAGAGCATAAAGAATACTTGGTGTCTTTAAGAGACTTCATATTAATTAAGATTAAATTATTCCTTGTTTCCTAATGTAGTGGTTCTGTAATTTTCAATCAGATAGTTGTTTTTGTTTTTGTCTTTGTCTTTATATCTTTCTGTGTACTTGGATTTCCTGACAAAGGCTTTATTTAGAGTAAAAACTTACTTTTAAGAAAAACAGGGCAAGGCACAAAGCACTTACAGAGTTCCTGAAAATAATGATGAATTTTATACTGCAAAATGTGAAATCATAAAATTTACCATACATTATGCAATTGTAGGCAGAAGAGAGACTGCTGGATTATTGGCTGTTGGATTTCTTGTTCTTTTTTTTTCCCCCCACCTGTCAGAGAATTGATACTTCACCAGGACGCCAGTGAAACAACACAAATAAAAATTCAGTGTTTTCCAAATAAAATACTCTTTAATTGTTTCTCTCAGAAAGGACTTCTTCCACCTCCACATTAATAAGCATTCTTCTGTGCTTCAACTAACTACCCACTCACTTTCTCTCTTTAAAGGATTGTCTGTCCCATTTACCATTGAGACTTTTCAGTCTCTCATTAAATTTGGAGCAGTAGGCAATTTAATCAGGTGGTAATCAGTGTGATATTACAGAACATGACCTTTAGAAAGTGTATCTTACAAATTTGGATCTTCTGTTTTATCAAACATACACTTAGTGTTTAGTTAGTTTACATTTCTCTTTGGGGGAAAAAAGGTGACTCACAGACAGCACTGGCATATATAAAAAAAAACAAAAAAGAAGTTTTTATATATGCTATTTGTCTTTAATTTGAAGTGTTATCTCTTGCATGTCAAGCAAATATGAATTTCCACCCCCCACGTTAAATCAGTCATGGAGCTGACTGAGGATGTGGGACACTGGTCCAGCATCATTCTTCAGATGAATGCCACATTCTGGTTTTTTTTTCTCCTAGTCAGAGTATCATCTCCCATTACTTGCAGAGAAGGAACCTTCTTGCAGATGGAGCTTTTACGTTGCAAGTTGTGACTCAGAGCGTCCCCGTGGGCTGTGGAGCCGAGCTGAGGCGCCTGTGGGAGCTGCAGGAAGCGGAGGGGGTGCTGCAGCCTTCTCCCGGCCTTCTGGGGGCTCCATGGGCTCTGCCGCACTGCCGGGGACACAGCAGCTCGATCAGAGAGTCCTTTTCTGGAAATCCCTGGAGACTTCGCGTACTGCTCTGTCAAAAAGTGGGCTTAAACTAGGGCCAGTATGCAGAGTTGGAAATCTGTGAGGCCAAAATGAGTTTCATGCAGGTGTAGCAGGGTTTGGCATGGCAGTACTGAAGCACACTAAGTCATTCCGTATGACTGCTGCCTGTGGTCACCAGGAGTTGGGAAGTCAGAACTCCCTGATACCAATGAGACACCGAAAATTTAGTTAGAGTTTAGCAAATTCAGTTGTGTAGTACAACCAAGAACTAAGGCAACTGTCTTTCCCAGATCACAAATCTGGTTGGCTTTTTTTTTTCCTCCCTGCTCATAAGACTACAAACACGTATAATCTTTAAAAATTCTGTAATTTGGAGCCTTGGATTCAAAACCCAAAACCAACTCAGCAGCTCAGACATGGGCCTTTTAATGSATAATCCTGAGCAGCTAAAGCTGTCCACCCATGTGCCATTTGGAAGCTCTGCATCTAGATTCTTCATCACGTAAGGTGAATTGCAAGTTGCATACGTAGGACTTGACTTCTGCGAGGGTGCATATATTGCTTCTTCTCCTCTAGTACTAATGAAATTGTATGGGTGCCCTGAGATATAAGATCCTGTGTATTTTCTATCTCTGTTTTAGACATTAGCATGCTCTGAGGATCTAAATATCTTTTTCATATTATGTTACATTATGTAGTGCAACGTTATTTAGTGCTGCAGCCAGAGAGTAAGAGATGACATCCTTTTCTGTGCATGCAGATCTCTGAATTCCTTTAACATAATCCTCATATGTTTCTTCAGCTAGGCTTGTCTCACATATCTGTATCAGAAGTACAAAAGTATTTTTGTCAAGAAGGTGGGACTACAAGTACATTTGTGAGGGGTAACTTAAAGGTGTTATTATTATTGCATTTGAGCTTCAATTTTGATGATGAAATCTGAATCAATTCCTCGTAGGAAAAGAAAACCAGTTTCATGAGATCAGAATTAACAAAGGTGCACCAATTTCTTCCCTCTGTGGACTAAAGCAATTAACAAAAAACGACTACGCCAAAATTTAGCATTCCAGTTCCACCCTTTCATATTTCCCAAATACACATCCAGGAAGAAAATTTGTCAGTTGTCTCTAAGCAACATGTCAGGCAGTGTTGCAATTTCTCATCTGACTCTAAAATAAGTAATTTATTTCACCTAAATAGTGAAGACACCTATGTTGAATGGTGGATGTTCGTAAAAAGCAGAAGATTCGTATCTGATTATTTTGACTCCTTACTATGAGTCTCATCTGGGAATGCTGCTCATCAAAAACTCACATTGAAATGGGAAGAAAAAGGTAAGATTAAGAGACAGTATGCTTTTAATATCTTACAGCACCTAAAATTATGAATAAGTTTTTTGAAAAAAGATATTGTGTTCAGTAGAGCATGTTTTCACGGATGTACCTTTATCCTTATTCAGATATGTCAGTTACTGACTGCTTAACACAAGATGAATTGAAGAAAGGTCTGGAGGGAATTTTACAGATGTCCTAGTCATGAGAAACTTTACAAAAAGCTTGTGAAGCTGCCCACAGATTTGAAGCTGTGAGAAATCTGAAATGCCATGGATGACTATGAAGCTACTTAAAATTTCTGAGGTTAATGGACTGCAGGGTAGGGATTATGAACGTCACTTAACTGCTCTGCTTTTACAGAACAGACTTTTCCTCTTCTAATAATGTTAATTATGAAGCATATGTATTCTGAGACAACATAATGGATGCTATTGTTCCATTTCTGAAAACACTTAATGTTTACCAGTGTTGGTGAAGGGCAGCATATTGCATAATTCTGCTATACTTAATTTTCTGTTGTACATAATATAGTGCTATTTCAGATACACTTTCTTTGCATGCCAGTAGAACATCACTGTTTTTTTCTTCACATTAGAATATACAGTAAAAAACTATTCCCACTTTTATTATAATCAGGAAATCAAAGTACACCTCATCCCATGCCTTCATTATTTTAGAAAATGAGTGATGCCCTTCTTCAGCCTAGCAAGTACTTTCCGAAGAAAATCAGTCTGATTTTCAATATTTGACAATTTCAAATTATTACTTTTTCTCCAACAGGTCTCCTGTCTTTTATCCCCTGCAGAACTAATTTGGACTAAATAAAGAAGTAGGCAATCTTATCAAATGTCTGGCATGAACATAAGAGCTGGTAGATGGCAACAGCTACTGAGAGTAGAAGTTCTACATTCAAAACAGTCTCAACACTTACATCTTCCTATCTTTTTTCCTCTGGGAAGTGTAGATGAGAGCCTTTCAGTTTGGTCCTGGATGTGCAACTACAGCTATTTTAATAAAGACCACTGAAAAATAGTATTTTTCTGTTTTCATGTTTTGTTCTCGTTGCCATGAGCAAATGAAACCAGCAAAGACTTCTTTCATTGACATATTTCAAAAAGATTTTTCTACAGAATGAGAAAATTTCATCAAATATTTGTTGCCTCTATGCAGAGAGATATTAGTCTAAGATTTGAATAATTCTAGAATTTTACAGGTGTCCCCTCACCCCCATATTATTGATGCTTATTGTGAGGGATGTCCTCCACTTCCACCCCACTTTGAACTAATGGAAATGTTTGGAATTGAGAAGGATTTTTCAGTGACTATAATGAGAGCAAAATTTAGAATACAGTAGAGATTGACTACATCTCACTAGTTTAGAAGCTGAAGATCCCTTTTTCTCTGATGTGTAAATCTTACCAGATTCTATCAGGTTCAAAGCTTAAGTAAAGTACATATTCTAAAAGTTTTGTCATTTGAGCAGCATTTAGCCATTTCTGAAATCTTGTGAATAAAACATTCCCTGCCTCTGCTTTACAACTGGAAGCATTGATTTGGAGACAGGTGCTTGAAGATGTGCTCTACTGTTCATCACTCYGAGGTACTAAATTACAGCAAGCCCTATAATGTTCCGCTCCCTCATGCCCATCCCTAACAAACTGTTTTACAGAAGTTTTAAATTATTAATATTGCAACAATAAAGTTCACAGCTACTAGTCAGCTCCTTATTTGGCTGCTGGATAAAATTCTCTCCCCATAGTGGTGGGCACACTTATTACACTTGTTAGCAGACTGGGTTAAAGACATACCTCACAAAAACGGTGGATATAGAAGAAGTAAAAACAATAGCTCAGAAAAAACTTGGAAACTGTTGATGTTAAGTATGCCTAAAGTACTGCAATTGAGGAAGAACCCCATTGGGTGCTCCTTATGTTCTCAGTGACTATTTAGTTCTGGCTTCCTATGAATGATCTGTCTGCAAAGGAAAACAGCAACCAAAACACAAGCTCTGTTTCCTGAACTGTGAAGTATCTTTGAGCATTTTACACACACACCTCTTGAAAATGTCTTTTTAATCCACGGTTCTRTTTTGGCTTGGACTCAGTCTCCTGTGACACATCTTTAAACTTGTTTTGAGTTAGGAATACATACATATTTAGCTTAGTACTGGCTGAAGATTATCCTGTTTATGGTGGTCTACGCAAGATGGATCCAGTCCCTGAAAAATACTTTTGTAATAGAGAGAAATCTATCCAGTTTTATTATTTTCAGAAAAAGATTGTTTTCTGAGTCCAGTAAGGCTGTCTTGCCACCTCATTTAGAAGGGTGGCCCCATTAACCCTCATAATTTGGGAAGTATGAACAAACTCTACTGCTGCTGAGAGTGCTTTTTTGGATAAAAGAGTGCTGAGATGCAGCAAAGTGCAGGCTTACTATCCCTTTCATTTTTATTGTAAGTAGATGTGCTCTTTAATGGGGCTCTATCAGAAAAAAAAATTCCCTTTTCAAATTCCATRAGTCCACAGCTGCTGCAGATGTCTAACCCCTAGCTGGACTGGGCACTACCCTGCCTGCCCTGGGGTCTGTGGCTGCTATGACCGACACTGTGGAATGGAATGGAACAGAAGAATAGATTATTTCAGTTGGAAGGGACCTACAATGATTACCTAGTCAAACTGGCTGACCAGTTCAGGGCTGACCAAAAATTGAAGGAGTTATTAAGAACAAGCTTGTTACTAAGGACCTTTATACTTACATGCACATAACCTGTATACTTTCCTCATGAACTCCTTGAGGCCAAATACATTATGATTACAATTCCTCTTTGGAAGCATGAAAGGGCAATTATAAAAATGAGGGAATAACAAAGCATTTATCAGAACCCTGTACTGTGAAGTGTGTGACCATTAAAATTGTCATATGTAGCCTTTCTTTTCCCTTCCTGTTGGCTGTGTTGCACATGTTGTCACTGCAGCTCAAGTTCAGAGACTGTGTTGTGCACCTAATGCTTCACAGTCACACTGGAATCATCAATAAGAGTTGAACCCTGAAAGTTTTATGAGTTTTTGTCAATTAATTCAAGAAGGCTGTGCTAAACCCCCATGTATTTGGTGTTCAGACTGATGTTTAGGGAAAACCCCATCAAGCAAGGTCATTCTGCTGTCCTGAGCTAAGCAGAAGAAACTATTAATGTTCAATGTGAGGATTCAGAAATGAGCTGTGTGTTAAGAAATGTAGAAGCACACCTATTCATTTAGTAGTTTTTAAATGCTAGGAAGTTAAATGGTAGGAAAAAGATTAAATTCTTACTGTTATCAGCACACAAGTATAATGTAATATGACGTTAATTTACCTCATTTGATGGGTTTTTAAAATTTCTATCTTAGAAGCCAGTGATGTGAGACTTGTTTTCTGTGCTACCTTCTGTTGAATCCTTAGTCTGAGGAACTGTAAGACTCTGGGTCATAAGAAAATCACTGAGCTCTTTCTAGAAAGTCTGTAATTTTCATCTGTATTTATCTCACAAAGTCACCCAGGAGGCAAGAACAGGGTCTCCCAATTGGCAGCAGGTTCCCTGGCATCTATTCTGGTTCCAGACACTAGAGGATTTGAACTGGGATTAGCTCAGTTGGTCAGAGCCTGGTGCTAGTAACACACAGGTTGTGGGTTCAATCCCTGTATGGGCCATTCACTTRAGAGCTGGATTCGATGATTCTTGTGGGTCCCTTTCAACTCAGAATGATTCTGAACTAAAAATGCTGTACTGGAGCAGGACTTCTGACAGCTGTCCTTACCTAGGGTTTCCAACGAGGTCTATATGTGAAAGGATTTCACTCTGTAGTTCTTGGAAATACATGCCTCTCCAAGCATCCATCTCCCCTCCTATGAAATAGCAATAAAAAGAATATATTCACAAAGATATTTCAAGGGTTAAGTAATTAATGTGTTGAGTAGCTTAATACAGAAGCACTTTGTATGATTAAGTACTGATGTACTTAATTAGTTTAGGAATTTAATAATATTCTTTGTGGGCTCCTGCTGTGGTTCATTTAGAAGAATTCTGCTTGGCCTTCCCATAGGAGTACAAAGGACATTGTGCCCAGAACACAACTACAGCCCATGTTTCAGGCCCTCCAAAAGAGACAGGACTCATTAGCTATTAGGGAATTTCAGTTTCTTTGTAAAAATATTGGAACTTAGAGGAAATACTAATGCTGTTGGGCAGGACTGGGCATAAGACTGTTCACGATTCAATAGTAACTACCTCTTTTCCTAGCACTACTCCTGATCCTTGGGGCTAATAGTCTAGAAGGCTGTCTTAAAGTATACCTGCTATAATTCCTGGTATATAGTATCCTGAAATAAAGTTTGGGAGGATTCTGCCAGGTCTCCCCATCTAGTTCTTTGCTCCATTTGGGCTACTTCGGAAATGCCAGAGACACAGAGAGAGTCAGGGCCAATACCTGAATCTTAACTGCAGAAATAAAAATAGTTGTATTTGGCTGTGCAAGTTTCTACACCTACACAATCATGGCTTAGTCTTCCAAGCTGCTCTTCTCACTGAAAACTGCAGATATGGCACTACTTAGAAATGTGGTGCTGGCTGCAGAATGGCTGGTAATCACACCAAGAGCAAGGAAGGACCACTGTCCTTGTACATTTCAGGCGTAAAGAGAACTCTTGGGTAAACACACCTGTTCTTCAACAAATGAATGATAGGGTTGCAGTCCCTTGCTTGGTAAACTCAAGTAATCCTTGTTAATGCCAAACTCAGATTTTGGAGACAGCAGCCTTTAATTACAGGGGCAAATGTACACTTAGATATGAAGAGTAGACAGTGAAGTATAACTTTTGCTGAGAAAAAACTGCCTGTCCTGTTTTTTCTACGCCTTAAAGAGAAAAAAGAAGAGAGATTATTTCTTGATACAATGCACATGCATCTCTTTCAAACTGATAAACTTTTGAAAACTGTTAATGCATTCCACCTTGAGGCCACCACACTTGAAAATGCCTCAAGTATTTTAGCCACAGTGATAGTTCCCTAATGTCTGAGAATCATGACTGTCTAGCTGTAGGTGGGTAGTCACCTCTGAGCTTTACACTTTGCCTGTTCATCTATGCAAATGCTGAAACTCATCTCTGCTTTTAACTTTTGTCCGCTTTCAATCAGTCTACTTGTCCTCATCTTCAGCTGTTAGCTCTCTTCCTGGTGGCTCATACGATGGAGCCTGATTTCAGATTCTAGATGCTATGGAAACAGAAATAAATAGTTTTACCTTTTTTTTTTTGTATTTAATATTACATAAGTGCATTAGTAACAATGCATGGCACAGGGAATGCAGTAATCAAATATGCTGTGCAGAGCTTACTCTTTGTTGCTTAGCAATTAAATATATGCACGTAGCAGCAGCACTGACAAAAATGCTAATAAAAAGTGACAAGTTATATCTCCAGAAAAAATTACACCATTAAGGAAAAAATATCTGTCAAGATACAGGAGCAACAGCAAATGGTACATATGGACAGATCTTGTCCCTCCTGAAGGCAAGATCTTCAGGTACTGACCACTAGAGGGGCTGAGATGATGGAAATAGAAGGTATCCACATTTATAGCATGGGCTACAGACACACAGTTGTGCAAACATCATGGTAAGGCTTTCTGTTGTTGTTGTTGTTGTTCCTTTATTATTTGTACTTATTTTTATCCATAAAATGTCTAGAAACATGTTCTGTTTCCTTTGTTTCATTTTTCTCCTCGGTGTTCAGGTTTGCAGATTTTTCACAGCATTTCTTTCTATCGAATTTCTGACTTTCTTAGCAGGTTCTTGTGTCACAGTATAAGGTTTTATTTATATAACATGATGCAATCTATAGTGTTAATGTAAATAGAATTCTCTATAAAACTGGTTCTTGAAGAATACTAGACTGCTTCCTTGTATTTATTTATTTATTTATAATTCAGAACCAACATGAAGCAGAGGAACTGCACTATAGGCTGCAATTCTCAAAAAAAGCCCAGCATTTAAAGACTCCTTTCTTTGTGGGATTTGTATGTTTTCTCGCTCTTTCTCTCTCTTCTTTAGTTTTCTTCCAAAATCTGTGTCACTTGCGTTGTGCTCAGGTAGTGCATTGCTTCTCGGACTAGTTAATATTGATTATACACTTGCTCTGCTGTGGATAAACACAGTCATCAAGGGGTTTTTAGAGCTTTTCCCCAACCGGCTTGACACATTGTTGCATGAAATTCTTTTCACTACATTTAAAGAATGATTTACAGCTTCAAAGTAATTGCTCCTAACTCGTTTATTAATGTCTGTGGTATTTAGCAAATATTTCTAGTTATCTGGAGGATTTAAATAGTTTTTCTTCTAACAATTCTTTCCGGCATTTTAGAGCTTTTCCTCATTAGATTTCTGCTCACCAAAGTGCTGATTCTGCACTTGACAGTCTGCCTGCATAGTGAATTGTAGGATCTGGGCCCAATTTTGATCTATTTATATTATAGTCCATTTCATTTTAACTGAATGCAAGTACTAATTTGGCTGTACTTGCTTTCAGCATTATCTCAAGTTGTGCCAAATCATCAGACAGTCCATTTGGAGTTTGGCGGGCTTAGCTGAAGCTCCTGCATTTTTGGTCAAGTGCTATTGAAAAAATGCTATTTATCAAACAAAAGTAGCCTAACTCTTGGCTTGGTTCAACAATTCTGTGTCTCTATCCCAGGCTTTAGCAAATAAGATGGACCCTGAATCAGTGCAGATCAGGTTGTATTCTGTGTTAATAAAATGAATCAAGCTTCTTTTAATTCATGTACTATACCTCCTAAGAAATAAAAATGAAAACATACAGTAAAAATAATAGTTAAAAATTGGAATATCACCTGACTTTTTTTCCCCTGCCTTCTTTATGACTGTATTCATAGAACATTAATTGAGATAACTCTGCACACAGGGCAATCCTGTCATACGATGCAAGCAGCAAAAGGCTATTCAGTGAGATTTTTTTGAGCTAGTTCACCTTATGTTCACTTCACTTGTTCTGTTTTTTTCCAAAAAGGAGTCTTTTAGCATTAGTTAAGCAGGCAGAAATTATCTCATACAGATGAAACTATATTGCAACTCCAAACCAACAAGGGTAAGGAAATGACAGTGTAAGATAGAAAGGAAGGAAAAGAGCAGCAGATCATTGTGCTGAAATATCTTGTGTGCATTTGGTTGTGATCTTTTTAACAAGATGTTTTACAACTAGTTTGGGACACTGAATCAAACATCTGGAAAAGGAAAGATTTGAATACACTGGGGTGATATAAAACAAAATTTTCCTCTTCCTCCTACTGGAATAAATGCTATCATGGCAAAATAAGCTTTGAGAGAATCACTTTGATTTGTGAAATACTTTTCTCCAAAGGCTGCATTTTGAAAGCTATTTCCAAATAAGCCCATGCTATACAGAAGTAGCAGAAGTATTTCATGCTCTAGAAAGATTTTTTAAAACATATTTATGTATGCTTTCCTTCCCACCTTACCTGCAATGACATGAAAACATGGTGTGTGCATGTGTGTATATATGAATGCATATGTACATATATAATGCAAAAGGAAAAAGCAAATGCTTTATAGAAATGTCTGCTTAAATGTCTGCCTGAAAATGTATGCGGTATATTCTTTTTTAAGTAGCCTCCTCCTGGTAGTACCTTCACTCAGATTCTCACCATTCCCATATAGTGTTCTGTAAATACCCTGTGAGAATGACTAGCAGGGAGGATGATCTTGCATAACAGGCAGCTGACTAATTTAAACCAGGAACATTGATCTACAATGACTGAAATAGTCTCAGTCTTGTTCCAATTTCGACATTTGAAGTTTTGGCATTACAGTCATCAACTACTTGTGTAGTTCAGTCTCCGGAAGTCACTGGTCATATATTTTACCATTTTCAGGTAGAGCAGGAAAGGGCTAAACCATTCCAAATATCACACAAATGGTAGGATTTTGTGTGTCATAGCTGTTCCCGACACACAGAGAGGGCTATGTTAAATTTTTGTGAACTATTTCTGCCCTATCCACTTCTTTAACGTATACCATAACAGGCCATCTTCTCCATCTTTCTCAGCATGCTACTTTGCCCCCATATTTTATTCACCTTTCTGAGCACTGTATCTTGACCTAAGCTGTTTTTCTCTTTTATCCAATTAGATTAATTCATGTTTTCATAAAAAGACTGCCTCCAAAAGCTTATTGCAATAATGAAGGTCTGAGGTCCATCACTCACCTGTATTTTCTTCAGTTTTGGACCACCCAGGTAAAGCCTGGGACTTTGGGGTATGTTTCAGAGGTACACTAATCATGCAGTTTCTGTGGCCACCTAGGACACTGTTATTTGAGACATTGATTTAAATCAGTGCTGGACACTGCAAAGCCAAACACCGCAAAGAGGCAGGACTTGCTCGAGGACTGGACTGTTCTGGGTCTGAAGCCAAGGGACGAAGCTGAGCTTGCAAGGTGGGAATGTCTTTGAGCATAAATGATTGCTAATCACTAGAGCCTCTTGGAGGTCAGCTCTGATGTTTTCATTTGATTGATACTCAACTCTTCCCGTGGGTGTTTGTACACATTCAGTGCCATTGCATATGTATGTATTTGCAAACACATGTGAGAGTCCACTGGGATCCTTCTTTGACTCCAGTGAGCTCTCTCTCCATCCGTGCTCTTGCACTTCTTAGAAGAGACCTTAAAAAACTTCCAATGTGCTGTTATGCATGTGCTACATAAATAGACATACATCTTATATTCTTTGCTACCACAAAAATATGAGTCATCACTGCAAGTAATTTTGTTTTGAGTAACAGCAAACTAGATCTGAATTCCTAAAGTAGGAAGAAGTCAGGGAAGGAATGATTGTGTAGTTTGCAGTTTTGTTTTAAGCAATGAATCCCTTAAAATAAACAATGCTTCATGAAATATATGCTCTTAAAAGAAACCCAAAACCTAAACTAGAACTGTAAAATATATTGCCTCTGCCTCTGTTAATTTAAATTTGTATTCTTATTGCAAAAATACATCTAAAATGAGTAAAACACAGAAAAAGAATAGGTTAAGAAATGAGCAGATATTTGTGCAATTAATTTTTATAGGAAAAGGAGCATTAATTTTTTCTCTCCCCTCACCCTCCAATATGTCTTGCTTACACTAATCAGCTCACCAGTTTTAAGATTAACTACTTATACCTAACTTGCAGAATCATTATGAAAAAGGTAAACTCATTTGAATCCAAGTTTTCTTCCTCACTAGCAAACACCAGAAGAAAGTGATGGGTAAAATTTAGGACACTATTGTATAATAAATGAGTAATCTGAGAAAATGTAATGCATAGACAACAGTCTCTCCTTGCTGTCCTGTTGCTCAGATACACAGCTTGTCTGAATCTAAACATACTGATTTATAAAAAGTGCATATTTGGTGATACATACTCCACAAGCCTGAAAAACAGTGAACAGGAGGAATTATATTGATATAACTGGTTGCTGCCTATTTGAAAAAGCCCTTTTAGGAGTACAGTAAGCTACAGTGGAGTTAAGCTTTTAAAATTACCTTGCAATACATGTTTTGGCCTGTGACTGGGAGAAAAGGGCATTCAGAGACATCTACTCAAAGGCTTTTTTCTTTCCTGATCAGTGCAGAAGAGGAACTCTTCAGTAAGAATAGCTTGGCAGAGAGCCCACACCCCAGTAATGGAGAGGATGAAGTTAGACTTGCATATAATTTTTAAAGTGTGTGATTT
Organism: Amblyornis subalaris; assembly: GCA_018881555.1. Taxonomy (NCBI): domain Eukaryota; kingdom Metazoa; phylum Chordata; class Aves; order Passeriformes; family Ptilonorhynchidae; genus Amblyornis; species Amblyornis subalaris. The sequence continues at coordinate 7,454,215 of JACAXG010000020.1, forward strand.
GGTGGTTTTGGGTGCTTATCAGTATTCCTATGTGGCTGGAGATATTTGTTAAATGGCGGACGGATGTTCTTTGTTCAGTAGAGAAGGCCTTTGCAAGAGAAAGCACTCTAAACATACTCTATGATAATCTCAATATTTAAAAAAATATTTCTTTTACTTTATATTAACTACTGGTGCTCTGTTTGATACTGAATATAGATGTGTTTATCAAGATATTAGGGGGAAATACTTTAGCTGTGTATTTCTTATGAGACACTAGTGGTAAAGGAGTGCAGGAACCCTTTGCCCGTGGGAACCGTTCTTGCCATCAGAATGAGAGTAAGCCTTCAATCTGTGCCATTTTATGGATGCCGCAGGATCGATCTGGCAGGCTTGGTGTGGGAGACCATTCAAACCGAGAGGTGGGTTCCAGGGAGAGCTCGGTTTTATTTTCAAGTGCTCAGCCTTTGCAGAAGGTGAGGTGGATGGGGCTTGCTCCCTCCTACTGGACATCCCTGCCAAGAGGACAGCAGCTTGGAGCGCTATTTTGAATAGGTGCTGACTTGTGGAGAAATAGATATTTCAGTCGCAATGATGCCACTTCACCAGCTCAGGGGATATTTGCCTCTAGATGGAGCCGTCCGCTTGGGTTACAGCGGCGCTGGCTAAAGCGGAGTGTCAAAGGTGCAGTGCCGCTCCTGGAAGGCTGCTCGGCAGAGCCCTGCAGCCAAGCAGGTGCCCGGCTCAAGCTTGGCAGTGGGTGACCACGACAAACTCTCTTCTGCCTCTCTTGCAAACACGGGGATGGCAGAATAGGCTGCAGGGCAGACCTCCCTAATTACAGCAAAGACTTTTATCCCTGTTCCCATCCCTGGATGTTTTCTTGCAGGCTTTCTCTGGTCCCTCTTCTTGTTCACCCCTTGCAGCTCACTTTGTCTCGTGGCATCTTCTAGGCCTACAAAAGTCACTTGTTCCTCAGCATTTTCATTGTCTCCTTAAATCTATCTGCCAGCTGTGTTCTTAGGATAATGACTTTTTTATAGTTGTGTTTTCTTGATACCATGTACTCAGTTGCTATGATTGTGAATCTGCACTATATTTGTCTGTGCTTTAGGTAAATTCAGGGCATGTCTTCTATGTGCTTGCAGCTTGGAATTATTTCTAAAGCATAATTCATAGCTTTACAGATAATTTTAGCCGCAATTTGGATTAATTTAATCTGACCAAGGTCTGTGCTTGTCTTAAATATTGTCCTGTTATAAATTATCTTGTTTGTGAGTTAAGATACTCTGCCATAGCTTGTAATGCTGCAGCTGAACCCCTATATGAAGCCATAGTTAGAGCTGACTTCTTGGTTCCCAAGAAGCTGGGTATATGTGTTCCCAAACAGAAGAAAATGTGTTTTTGTGCCAACCAGCTTGTAACATATTTTAAGTAGCATGATGTGACGTACTTAAAAGTTAGTATACAGAGGTCACTTTATTTTTKTGGCATTTCTCCCATGAAACAAGACAAGAGCACAAGTAAGTAGGCAAGCATAACAGAAAACAGCTTAAAAGTCAGAGTAGAACTCTACCAATAAATATCAGCCTTTTAGTGTACTCAGCCTTTTGGTGTACTCTCCTTCCACAGTTGAACAAGTTTTATAAGCTCCCAATAACTGCTGTTCTATTTTTGTAAAAACCTGGACATTACTGTGCCTTTACTAAGACTTCATCAGAAGGAAAACCTTTATCATATTCTCATTTACACTGAAAAATTTTGAGCAGAGAATTGTCCAATATTTTGTATGACTTATATAGAGATTGCTGACTATTTTAAACCAACAGCTGAATCTTTTGAACTTCTAGGAAGTACTTTCCTCCTCCTTTAATGTATCTAGGCACCGTACATGTAAATGATACATGAAAAAGTGACCATTGCTGATTTGTTGTTTCATGTGACATTTAATACATCAGCAAGAGTTTGTTATTATGAAAGTGAGGGATTACAGGGAAAAGGTTTATCTTTCATCTTAAGAAACTAATATTTTTCAGTTTAAGAAAATAATGTTATGATAGACAGTATTCTGAGTTCTTATATGTTGGACATCTGGTGCGAAGTGTCAAGGGCAATTTGCATATCTATCTTTTAAGAACGTATTTACAATTTTGGGAAAGCTCCTTCTGTGAGTATTGGGGGTGTTGTTTGAGTCCTTGGGGCTGGCAATGCTAGAAGAGATTATGCAGATTTGAGTGTCGAGGGGACTATATATCCTGCCTGAGCAGCAGGATAAGCCTGTGACCATGCTGCTTTTCTACAAACCACAGCGCTATTCAGTGTAATTCCTGCTGAAGGTTTCAAGTATTTTACCTGCATGTCCTGTATGCAGTGAGCACTCTGGTCTTCCTGAAAAAGGGAAAAAAGGTTCTCAGTGAAAGGACCTCACTGAGTGTATTGAAGAGGAATATTAAGAACTTTCACCTAAATGGAACATCAGCAAAATCACCTATAGGAAAAATAAAAGGAAGTAACTGAACTGATAAAGAGTATATTGATCTGTCAAATATGTCACACGAAAAGCAACTACCTCCTAGTAAGGAGGTATCGAGGTGAAAAGACCAAAAATAGGCTACTTGTATGTAGGAGAACTGGCAACTATGGTTCAGGCATGTTTTCAAAATAACAGGCAATAGCAGGGAGCAAAATCACCYGGCGTGCTGGGAGGAACTTAAGAAGAAAGCTACCTGAAGTAAAAGGATAAAACTAAGACTTGTTTTAAATGACTGTCGAGGGCACAACCACTGGATACAATTTTTAAGAACTTGGTACACTGAGTGACAGTGAGTTCAGGAAATATTACAGGCTCTAGCCAGTTTTACATTTATATAAGAACACTGAAAGGAAGAATCATGCTGATTACTGTAAGATAAAGCAAAAAAAAAATAGTTTTACATATAGGTATTTCTTATTACAACAGACAGGCAAGCTAACCATAGAAGATGAACTTTTAATTTTCTTAGTACTGTAAAGATTTACAATAATACTAAGCATATTCATCTGAATTTGGCTTGCTAAATCCCCAGCTAGTGCCTTTCATCTGGCATCCCGTACAGCGTTTTCTGTGTTTCAGCTTTGCACTGGCCAAGAGCAGACAGCTGTTCCACACACACTGCTGAAGCTGGGGGTCTAGAAAGCATTTGCACCACAAGGTTTCTTCTGCAATACTCGTTCTTATACACAGATGTGTAATAATATGCCTCAGCTCAGAGTCTATACTTAAAAAGATAAAAGCAACACAGCTAAAAGGCTTATAMACCAGAGATTATTTTTTTTTCTGAATAATTTTGGTGCATTTGGTGAATTTTAATGCTTATGGAAATGAAAGATCTTATTGGAGGGAAAGAAAGTGTAGGCAGTAACCATAGTGACTTCTGCACATATCAGCTTTTCCAGTGTGCTTCAGCTCTAGACTGCAAAATCCTGGATATCAAACATTTGTGGGTCCTTACTGGGCAATCACAATGAAAGGGTGATGCAGAGGGGTTATTGTCCTTTCATAAAAGACTAGAAACACAGGAACAAAACAGTCATTTGCCAAGTTTCTCACTGAGGTCAAATATAAATTATGAAAGCATCAAAGGGTGCCACTGTGAATATTAATGTTATTGCTGATGTTTTTCCTTTGTACACTGGCAGGGTTAAATAATCTATCAGGGATATGTGCATCTTTGTCATATCATTTTCTGGCCCTCAATCACCCTTACAGAAAATCAGGATTCAAGATGTACTGTAATATGCTTTTCCAAACTATTAGAGAATTTTACTTCTTCCTGCATTCCACTGTTAATGAGTAGTCTTGCTCACATTGTCTTTCTGCAAGAAATATAAAACTTAACAGAAATAATCTACTGCAAAAAATATTTCTACTGTGTTGTTTGCTGTGGCTGAAATAACTATTTTTAGTAGTCATGCTAGTCAATAATTTCACTGCACATTTTCACTACCATAGCTTATGCTAGAAGTCTCTGGATTTATTCAAGCTTAAAAAAAAATTAGAATTTGTAGTACAAGTCAGCTTGGGAACTTTCTTTTGGGGTGGAAGCAAGGTTCATTCTCTGAAATGAAAATGTAGGCTGATAGAGGAGGCAGAAGATCTAACTCTTTTTATATGAAATTATTATGTAATTGAGTATTGAATATTGTAATATTGAGTATTGTATATAATTTCATTAAAGTGTTCAGGGTTTTTTTTATAAAAAAGATGCAGTTTCCCTATCCCATGTTGTGAATATTCTTTCTTCAAAAAGGAAGCATTAAATAAAATTCATTTAGTTTCTAAAATAAAAGACAGATTCAATTAGTTTCTAAAATAGGTCTCATAAAGATTGTGATAAGTCAACATACATTATTCGCTATTTGGATGTGTGTAAATACATGCATCTGTTTACTTTAAGTTAGCATGTAAGATTGAAGAGAATTTGTGTCAAAATGTATTTTTAATGCATATTGTGGCATCCAGTGTACATTTTCCTCCCATTGTCACCGTACCATGTTTTTCTATCTAGCTCAGATTTGGCACTGGGGAATTTAAGTGCTATAGGTTTTTCCAGCTTTGAAAAACTCACCAGTCATACACTGATACTTCAGAGTTTGACTTTTCAAATTTGTAGAGGACAAATCCAGGTTCTTATCGAGCTGTTGTACATACTCAGTATGAAATAGGGTCCCAGAAAAAAGGCTCTTCCAGACGCTTTTGTAGAACAGATAGTAAGAAGCACTCCTTGCTTTGAAGACCTCTCAACTTATTTAAACAAAACAAAAAGACTTTGTTTTCCTGATTGTATTTCAAGTGAATGTGCCAAGACAGGTGTGTCTGTCTGAATGGTTTTCTTGGGATTCATTATTTCAGGATGCTCAGAACCAGCAATGAATAACACTGAGCCCTATATTTTTTTCCCTAAGAGCTAAATCATTCCATCTCACTTAACTAATGTATTGATTGACTTTATTGAGTCCATAATAGTTCTGAGTTTATGAGCTGTGATGCCTGGAAATGGATTAGCGCCAGTGCCTATGATCAGATATGGCCAGAAGACGACTGTTTTGTCTCTTGGCAACATGTGAGGGGTTACAGAATTTGACTTCGTTTCACCTTCAGAACAAAGCTTGTCACCTGGTGTTGTGTATCAGCCACAACACGAACCTGAACATGATGTCAAACCCCACAACATGTTTCAACTTGAAAGGTCCAAACTCTGGTACTTCAGCTGCTGCAGCATAAGACACAGTTAATACTGAGTTTCCATAGTAGTCATATTTGCATACTGGAGGTACAAAGCACAGATTATGTGAAGCAGGATTTTATTTAYGCACCAGACAATCTAGACTATGTTGTTATTTTTAGCAAATAATCAAGAAATATTAATGAGACCTTGTCGGGTGTCTCTTTCTCGTGGCTGTGACTTGGAGACAGTGCTTCAACTTGGAGCCTCACTGTGTCAGGTGCCTCCTTTGGGCTCACCAGACCCTTTGAAAGCCTCTGAACTATCTGCAGCTGCTGTCACATGCCTTTCTCCCCCTTTCCCAAAAGCTTGTCAAGGGAGAACAGATGATGTGATATTTGATCGTGCTTTGGTCATCTTCAAGTCCTTCCTTTTTGTTTTATTTTTTCCTTAGTTTCTAGGATGATTTTTTAGAACAGCATCTTCAGTTTTGTCATAAAGTCTACTGGTCATGTTTCAAAGACATCAGATATGTGTAAAATCCAAAACCAGATAGGAAAAGATCACTTTTTTGTCTATTTGAACCTAGAAAACTGGGAAGGCAGAAAAGGGGAAGGGGAAGTGAAGGCAAGGAATACAGGACTGCAAGTGAAGGAACTGTGTTTGACATGGGACATAGATCAGAAAACAAAAAGACAGAAAGATTAAATCCTGTCTTTTATCACAAGTCACTGGTAACTATTTTTGCTCAAAACAAGAAAGCTCAGAAAACTATTCTCAGATCAGTGGTTTCTTGGGAAAAATTTTTTAGGTTTGATAAAAATAATGGCTCTGTTATGTTTGTTAAAATGAAACAGTGTAAAGTTGAGAAACTTCTTAACTGCTCTAAGCTTACACCTGTCTACAGGAAGACCAGGTGTTTACTGTTTCTTTTTCATTTCCAATAATAATTTTGAGATACCGAGTTCTTGAGTACATTCTGAAAATGCTACTGCAAAGAAAAGGCTGGAAGCTCTAAAAGAAATGGGAGGCTATTAAAAGCCTCTAACTTAAGGTTTCTGGAGATGTTGGTAAGAAGATAAAAGTGAAATTTTTGAAGCAAACTCATTGTCTTTAAAAGAAGGCATTAGTGGTATATTTTTGGTGTCACTACTGGTATATGGTCTTTCAGGATTGTCTTTCTCCTTGTTGTTATTATCGCTGTTCTTCAACACTTGCATTAAAGGGCAGCCAGGTGTTTTTGCAGTCTTGCCTCCAAATGAGTGAGGGATCATTGTTCACAAAGCTGTCCTGCTCGCAGATGCATCTTCTACTTTGGTGATATTAAAATACAAAGAATTTCTGCCATCCTAAACTGAAAGAACCCTCGTCTTTTCATGTTAAAGTTTTATGACCATACCATAGCTTTGCTGGTCAATGTTAGGACTATTTTATAGCTTTGATCTTCAATGAAGAAAACTATCTTGGTAGATCTCCTGTCTACCAAAGGGAATCTTTTGTCACAATAGCTATAATTTATAGAGAATCCTGATCTGAAATGCTCTAAGAATTAGATTTTTAAGACTATGAGGATGAACCCTACCAACCATCTGACCTCTGGAAAACCATCTGCTTTCTACCAGGCATCCTACAGTACTGAGGTTTATGGTAGAAGAGAGTGTTTAGTTCCTGCTTATATTAAACAGTATTTTGCACAAACTTTAGGGCTATAAATGTTTCAATGCAGCTGCCTTTCAAAAAAGTAGGGAGTTCCATTGAAAAGGAAATGACTTAGCAAAATGCACAGTTTCACAAGCAGAATGATATCAGGCAGAACTTTTTATCCTTTTCTCCAATTTCCCAAACAATTGTTTTATTTAGACGAGTCACTAGATGCAAAGCATGGTCACCCCTTATCAATCAACAATTGTGCTAACCAGGTTTTGAAAAGCAAAGCACAGCTCTCCTTAATTTTTAATTTCTGCTCTCAATTATTTTAATATTCATATGGAAATGAAAACTATGTGGTTTTCTACCAGAACACATAATTTTTTATCTGGTAGATTTTTTTACACCTGTATTGCTAATGGAGTGTGAAATTCAAATGAACACTTGTGCTTTCTTTGGTACACCAGCATTGCCACCGGTGGTATAAAAATGAGCTTGTGAACAGGACTTTTTTCTGATTGTTACAGGCATTAAGTAATAATTTATTGTGATTATTATTCTGAAGAATTTATTGAAGTGTGATACTGGCAATTGATATTTCTAGCTTTTTGTTGGGAAATAGTATTTTGACGAGTAATTAAAAACTGCACATTATTCTTCATCAACATTGCCATAATATGACAAATTACATTTGTCCTTATGAGGCTGAAACCCCCCTTTAATTTTTCCATATTGCTGTTGAAAAGCGAAAGTGAAGAATCTCAGAGGGATTTAAGGAAGAATCTTTGCTCAGGTACAGCAATGTGATGCATCTTGTAGTAATGTCTGTCTAATGGATCCCATCAGTTCAGTTCAGCTCCTTAAGAGACTGACACACAGGTAGATCTGGCTAAAAAGAATGAGGATACGCTTTTTAGCCCTTAGCATTTTTGAACCTGGCTGCAAACATAACAAAGGGTAGCAGACTAAAATTTCCTTGTCCAAGACTCTTGCTTAATTTTTCTGTTTGTTTGCTTAATTTTCCTGTTTGTTTGTCATAGAAACAACTGRAAGTGCAAGTTCTTACAAGGCTTTTTGTTGTCTTAGTGAGTGTGATCCTTGTTAATCGACATGCACATGGCACCCCAATTAAAGGAAGCACCCCACAATGTGCAGCAGCTGTTTTCCTACTCTACTTCTGGAAAAGGGCATGTAAGAATTCACTTTTTATTTGTACTGATTGTTGGTTGCTTGCAGTTTAAAAGGAAAGCATTGCAACATTTTTTTAGCATAATTTTTTTTCATTTGGTGTTTCTCCACTAATTAATATATGTTACAATGATACTTACTGGAGCTGGCAGGGTTTCTTGCTACTCAAACCAGCAGACAAGCTCATTTAACTGAAGCAATTTGTTTTGTCTCTATTTTAAAAAGACTATGTATTAAAATATCAGTAGGTATTTTAGAAGGTAGCATCCTTCTGTCTCCTACCTTCCAGAATGGAGTTTCAATAATCCACTGGTGTTCTATGACTTAGGTTTCAACTCTAATTAGTGGAAAGCCTAGACATTTTAAAGAAGATCCAGTCTGCTTACTCTCTGCCCAGGAATGTGCAGATTTATCAGCTGTCTATAATGTCTGGAGAGATTTAGTTTCCAGTCATGCTGGAAAGAATAAGCCAAATAAAAGGAAGACCAGTAGGAATTTCAAAGATGGTTTAAGGACATTTAGACTTACTTGTTAGGATATCAGGGTATTTCAAAGATCCCAAATGTAAAGAAAAGACCTTAAGAGGGGTAGAATATTGTTGTGTGGTCTACAGTTTTATCAGATGTCCACTGTGCTTGTTTAGCATTAGATGTTGTGGCTTATGACAATCTCCCCATGACTGAGTACGACAGCTTTCCTTTCACTGGAGCGACTCATCCTTTCAGTATAATCCTTCAGGTCCTTCCTGAGACAGTAATATGCTTGGAGTATTTTCTCACAGTATCTCCCTAGACAAATGGGAACTGTTGGAAATGATGGTCCGTTCTCTTTAGTACTATCTTTTACAAAGCCTGGAAGCCTTTAAGCACAGATCAGAACCATCGAGGCATCTTTCACAGACCATGTTTAACATTCTCCTCTGCACGGGAAAGAGCTCTAAGCTCATCACTGTGTGCTTGGTAAGCTCAAGTCTAGGTTAAGGAAGAGCGGTGACATCCTTTGGCACAGATGCTTAAAAAGATATTGTTTTAAGAAAGTGCACGCTTTCCTACTACATCCTGGGAACAGCCTTGAAAGTCTTTGTACATTAACAAAAAAATCTGACATTTGGTGTTTCCCAAGGCAGGACTGAATTTGATGAAGCAGTGATTAATTTCCTTTCTAGCTATTTTCTGTCTTTTTTTCTTCCCCTCATTTCCATTTAATCGGCTTTTATCTAGCCAAGAGAGAAACTTCTGGACCATCAGCCTCAGTTACACTCACAGCCACTTCTACTTTCTAACTGTTTCTTGTGTTATCTTTATCTTTTGTCATGGAAACACATGGAAAATATTTATGCCATCTGGACACACAGAGTATATGCTTTTCTATTTCCACCCAGTACTGAAATGAAGGGGTTATGATATCAAGAGTCAAAGCTATGCTTCTGTCTTGGCCTAAACAGCATATTTAGGGAGATCAGCTAGTGTTACCTCGAAGACAAGCACATGCAGGAGGGAGGGGGACGGAGGGACGGAGGGAGAAGGAAAGAACCTGCTTATATCTAAATGGCTATTCAGTGCTCTAAAGTTTTCTCCAATGTTTTCAATCTCTGAGGAAGGAATTCTTCTCTTCAGGGTGCCTGTAGAAGACCCACTGACTTCTCTGCTTTGACAGCATAGCTGTGTCTTGGATGCTGTGTTCAGATTTTGCTTTCAACCTATCTAGACCTGAAGTAAGTCACTTGGTGGCAGTCAACTCTGAAAGAGTTGCTTTTATTATTAAAATTTGCACTGCTTTGCCTTTGAGACCCTCTTTATGTGTAATACAGAAATATAGTAGAGCGTGGTCCCTGGTCTGAAGATACCATGAAATAAAGGGAAGGTACTAAAATGGCATCTACAGTGAAGGGGCTGGATTTTGAGAAGTGGACTCTGCTTTGCTGGGACTCTATCAGTGGAAATGTACATAAAGTCCTCTCGGGTTTTGTGCTTTTAAGCTTTAAAGTTTTCCACCCTGAAACCCCACCTTGACTGGTGTTCTAGCGAGCATTGTCCAAACCTTAATGCAGATGGATCCTAATGWTATGGGTTTCTTCCTGTGTATTAAGGAGTTGTTTAGATGCAGCTCAGTCTGTTCAAAGTAGGAGTAAGTAACCCAAGATTTTTGGAGATGCTGCTTAAAACTGCCCTCAGGTAATTTTTTTTTAATCAGGAGATCTTCTGAAGTTCTTACCAACTTCTGCCAGAAGAAATATTAAATACAAAGTTCTTAAGCAATTTGCTTTAGCCTCTAGGTACAACTGAGTCCCTTGAGGAAAGGGTGGGTAGGCAAGTGAATGCTGTATCACCTTTAACTCTCCTCACATCTCTGTGTGTTAAAGCAGGCAGATGGAAACTAATTTCAGCTGTGAGTATCATAACATTTCCTAAATATGTATATTTAATGGATTGATTTTTCTTAAGGAAACACTGATGTAAGAAATTAAATCCATGTAGCTAGTGCATGAAGCAAGCCTGTCTAGCAGACTGGATTTCAAACAGTCTAAGGGTATTTTGATACAGAATTCATATTCCAAGCTCCTGTGACAAGCAGCTGCTAATTCTAAAAAATATTTGCAAAGAGTGGGCTAATTTGTGTATCACTGAAGCACTGGTCCTTTTTGCTGTCAATGCATATTTTACATTTGCAAGGAAAGAGGATATTCAGTCTTTTATTATTTGTTAAAAAGAAACTGACAGCTACACTTCTTAACAGAGAGTGATTTTATTCATATCTACCAGTATCCTTGGGAGTGCCGAAGGCATTTGAAAAGGTGCCACTGCTCTGTCATTATGTTTTATCTGCCTTTACTACCTCTCCAGGATTTTTTTCCCAGTTTTAAGTGTGGGGGTTTTGTTGGTTTTTTGTTGTTTTTTTTTTTTTTAATGAGCTCCACCAGACAGGTTTAATGCTTCTCTTCATTTTCAGTCTTCTAGGTGATTATGCAGGATTCATGATATCACATCAGCAGAAGCTGCTGTAGATTGATGGGACCCCATCAACCACCCTGCCCACTCAATATTATAAAAATTTGTGTCGTCAGTAGTCATGACGTTTTGTAGGAAGTTGCCCATTTATGGATACTAGAGCAAATGATATCATCACAATAGGTGGCTCCTGTCTAAATAGGATCATTTGTGAAATGAGATTACAGGCATTTATCTGGGAAACAGGAGACAGAGGCACCTGCTTTACGTAATTGATATCCTGGGGAATTATTGTGTACAATAATCAAGAAAAATCTTCATTTCTAATTCTATTATGTGGGAAAAGAACCTTTCTTTTTTCTGCCTGCATAAAACAAACCCCACTTCCACATGGAATAAGCTCCAGACCATGTTTTCTATTATGCTTGAATATATGGGACATGCATTGCAATCCTATGCTTGCCACACTGCTGCAGTATACTTGTTTTGCAGAGCTCTGTAGCAGGCTAGTCAAAGCTGTGACTAACCAGACCCTTGGATACATACTCTAATCTCTGGCCTTTATTTTTACAATGAATTTGATTTGTTCATTGATTGTATATTTTTTCTGATTTGTGAGAAGCTTCATGCTCTGTGTTTGGATGCTGACTGCAATACAGCAATAGTCTTTGATACGGTAAGTCAAAGATGACTCATTTCTTACTCTTGTGCCTTCAATTTATACTTTCTACAACACCATCTCATCAGGTAGAAAATTATGTGTTAATTAATGTTGAAGTAGTTAATTTTCAACAGATGCTCTTCCCTTCCCTCTCCCCAGCACTTTGCACCATGTTTTTTTTCCTACTCATGAAAGCAATAGCTTTGAACTGTCTTTAAAATGCTTTTGCTGTGATATTTTTAAGAATATTGCCATCATTTTACCTATGCTCTAATTTCAACAATAAAAAAGAAAATAGATCACATGCAGAGATTTGGAACTTAACATGTGATGCTAGAATACGATAAGTTCAGTTCAATATTAACCTTTATTACAGTGAACACAATTGGAAAGGCAAGAATCTTTTCAGGGATTTATACTTCAGATAAAGAAGAAGGGTTTCAGTTTTTATTTGAGTATTAATACAGTCAGATACATCCAGCTACAAGAGCCTTTATTTCATGTGAAASCAGTGGAGAGAAAATGCCTTACAGAAAGACAGTTTTCTTTGTAATGCAGCGTGCAGAAGATTCAGTAGTACTCCTTATCAAGTGCACTACATGAGATAAGAGCAAAAAACCCCACATATTTGTTGCACAGTGATAGGAGCCTTTACATTATAGACATGTTGCTAACAAAAAATGCTATTGAACAGAAATAGTCTTTAAAGGGCTTTAAAAAAGTGCTGTGATCCCCCACACAGTATGCACTCTTTTGGATACCTAACACTAATTGTACAGTTAGGGTTAAGATTTGATACAAGAATTTTTTTTGAGAAACCTACCTTTAAGCAGAGGTCTGGAGGATCACTGGGTTACTGGGTCTTCTTCAGTAAAATTCATTCAATCCTGGTTTTAGAATTGGCAACTTTGCAGCAAGTGGACAGTGTTCAAATGCCTCGAAATGCTTCATTACAGGAAGTATTCTCTGTATGTATTTTTCTCCTCTCATGTTCTAAACTTTTCAACAGTAGAGGTTTGGGGGGTTCTTTTTTCCACGAGTATTAGCCCTTCTAGTTTTGGATATGCGTATCCAAAAGATCAATAAATTTCTATTTGCCAGTGCAGATTTCTGATGTGCAGGTAAAATAGCTCACTCTTTAAAAGTTTATGCAGGAAAAAAGCCACAAAGGAAAAAAAAGCAAGGTCTGTATAAAATAAGAACAAAGGTTCAGACTGGCTGTCATCAATTCACAAGTTGTAATTTCTGTTGCTTTTTCACTGCTGTGGAGAAGTTTGACGGTTTGATTTCTGTAGTATCAACATGATTATTTTACAGGCATGCATTAATATAATTTCTTGCATTTGATCATAATTAGTCCATGGATCCATATCTGTCATGTTTCCCTGTCATTTGAGACAGACTACATCCTTTTTATTTAGCAACAAGTGACCAACATGATCATGTAGTGCCCAGTACAGTACATTGTAAAAGGTATCTTCTGAAACATGAAAACAATCAATATTTTTGCTAGGTATTTAAAATCCGTGTGTTTAGCAAAGTTGGTGACTACTGGCATCATTTTGTGAAGAAAACATGCTATTTTACTGCTACTTCACAGGCAGGTGAAGGTACTTCAACACATGAGCATATTAAACAGCAGCACTGTGCCTGGTATTATTGTTTGCTTTTACAAGAAAAAATAGAGAATAAAGGCTATTTTGTTCAAATAGTTGCATAATGATATTTACTTAATATGTTTCATGGAAGCTTTTTCACTGTAAAGGCTTCTTAAAGTGAGCTAGAAAAATGAAAACATTTTCACAGATTTCCTTTATGCATATTAAGCGAAAGCTAAAGGAAAGTGGCAGATACTGAGTAGAGGCCAAATTGCATGCTCTATATTTCAGACATGCAACTGTTATGTAGCTTAGCTGATCAAATTTTAAATATCRAGCAGTTTGCAGGGTGCATCTTTTGGAGAACAAAAATAAAAAAATGATCGTGTAGTCACTGCTTTCAGTTGCCCACCTGCTATTTTGAAATGTTATTAAAAAAAAAATTGGATTAATAATTTTCTGCCAGTTTTGCATCTCTTATAGTTTCCCACCAAAGGGAAGCAGATTTGGCAGCTGCTTGTCATAAATAATAAAATAATTTAAAAATAATAGAAAAGATAATCAACATAGTTGGAGCAATAAGCATACTGAAGGGCACATAAATAAAAGCAACCCATCCATTATGTTTAAAACAGGATATACACTTCTCAAATTAAAAAAAAAAATACAGAAGGAGAAATGACCATAGCACAGAGCATACAATGTGTCACTTGTGCTTCATCTAGTAAGTTTTTTAATTATATATCGAGGAGTCATAGAACTCCGTAGCATAGATTACATCATATTAGTTATGCTCCATAAATTTTGCTTATTATTTCTGGCATTCTACCATTGCCAACGTGTTAGAAATCTCAGCCATATTTTTTTGAAAACTTTTTGATCTATACACTTGGTAGTTTTCTTCTTAGATATTTAATTTTTTGTTCTTAGCTTTGTCATTGCAATAAATTTGCGTAGTTAATAATTTGATTCTGGTTTCAAGGAGAAAAGCTTGAATTTTTGCTGGAATACATCAAGGAAAATCACAAATAACTGGACTTCTGTACATTCAAGTTTCATGAGTGTAGTACAAATGAGACCAGATAGATGTCTCTGATGTGAATATAAAGGGAGCTAAGTGTGAACACAAAGGAAAGAATATGGGATCCACATTGCTATCAAAAATAAAATCCTAATAAATTATTGTAGAGTAGTAAGGGAAATTAGCTGGCTTTTTGCATTCATTTTAAAAAGAAAGTTCTGTTCACTGATAAGCGTTTTCTATAGCACAGGGTCCATAAGTGCCAGCTTCATTTTCTTTGAATACAACATTACATTTTTCTTCTTTTTATATATACTTTAAGAATTCTGCCCAAGGACAGTGCAGAGGGTTCAAGTACATACAAAACCACACATCCTTGACTGGAGACCCCATGGCTAAATTAAATTGAATTGATTTTAGTTTCTCATTGTGTAATATAAAATATTCATACCTGCAACAATGAAAGATTTGCATAGATTGGTGCAATACAAATTATATCGGTCGTAGAATTTAATTGCTTTTGACAGATACGCTTGCAAAATTGATATTAAAGCCTGAAAATTGTACGGGACAGTGAGAATGCCAGCAAAGCATACAGAAAGCAGCAAAGTAGTTTTGCTTAGCAAGCTATTAATTCCTCTTAGCAGTACCTGACCAAGGTACAAATAGGGTAACAAGTCTGCTACTGTCAGTCAACCCACATAGTAGAGCATTTAGTGATATATAGAGAAAACCACGTAGTAATTCATAGATTTCTTTTACTGAAGGAAAGTGAAACTGCATAATAGTTACTATTAACATCTTCAGAGAAATGGTAGGCAAATAATAAATGCTACTGCAGCATTTGTGGTAGCAATAATTACTTGCAGTATCAAAGATTTAAAGGTGACCATTGCCTATCGAAAGAAAGAGAGAAAGAGATTGAAAGCAGAAAAATCACTTAGGGATCATGCATTTCCATGATCTCTGAGAAAAGCCATTCTTTGCCATTAGGTTCAAGTTTTAGCTGATCTGTATAGTAATCTGTTGTCTATCCTCCCAGTTCTAAGCACTCTATCTGACATTTGATACAAGAGCAACAACATCCTTCAAAAATTTCGGTTAATTTTCTAGGTGACCTACCATCGTCAAATCCTTGGTATGTAGGGCTTGAACACGCTTCTGCTGAAGCTCATGGCGAAACACTTACTGGCTTAACTGGGATCATGATAAGGGCAATGCACCATTTAATAACAGAGGCCAGAAAATATCAGGCTGCTTTTTGCTTGTCAGATCCAGGTGCAATTCCTGCTATTCTGCAAGCAGAAATCTCACAACAGTTCACGAAGAGGAATAGCACTTCCAGACCTCGTGTCCTTTACCCACGGAGAGAGGAGGGGCAAGGGCAGGCCAAGCATGTCGAGATGAATATTCCAGCAGCACAGCACAGATGATGGCATGACTGGTGAGCATGTGGCTTAGGGAAGCCAGGTGCTGTGCTCCCCAGGCTGTGCTGCCAGGGAGCAGCCTTGCCTGTCTGTAGCACCATGTAGCACCTGCTGCCAGGACCGCACTGGGGTCCTGCACTTCAAATGCCAGGATCTAAAAGGAAAGCAGGTGTTGGTGATCAGATGTTACTTTAGCACACAGTCACAGTCACTCCCTCACTGTGGCTGCTCCTCTGTGTGATGACAAGGAAATTCAAATGGAGGTAGTTCATCTCCTACAGAAATTTTGCTGCGGGGTTGGAGGGGGAAGTGAGTTCAGCATTGCTTTGAGGAGTGGGCCAGTTCAGATGCTCTTGGTATTAAGGGAATCAGGCACCTAGGAGGTGCTTATTCTTAGAAAGTTTATCTTTGTGCTGGCTCTCCTAGGGAAAACGCCTGGGTTAAACTCCCTCAAACCTCACATCCCTCACCATTCACATCAGCTGCATGGCTAGGAGAGGGCACAGAACTCAGGAGCTATTCTATAAACTTCTCCAGAAATTATTTTTTTAATCCCCCTTTTTTTATGCATTTTTAGCCTTATAAATTTTATCAATGGCTCTTTAAGTGGAGTATTGTCATCTGAACAATTATTCTCGCATCTATTTCCCTTCCCTCTGTCCAACTGCTGATAGAAGTAACAGGCAAGAACTAGAAGAAATTACAAACATATTTTTTCTGTTCAGTCTGTGTATTTGACAGCATTTTGTACCTATTCAGCCTCATTGTTTCCTCAGTGCAATCATTTGGTTCTTCCCATTTGTGCAGGCATAACAGAAGCTGAAAGGAGAAAACATCTTAAACTAAGAGGAATAATACTGTAGTGTCATAAAGATTGGCAGGCTAAATAGCTGAATCTCATGGGGACTCTTGATTTTATTGATTATATGGAGTCAATGGTATTTTTCTCATAAATATGTAGTCCACATACATTTTCATAGACTTAGTTAAAGCTTAAATTATACCTTACAATTAGACAATTAATTTGGGCTATTGCTCTGAACTGCCGTCTAAGCATTTATCTCTCCCATATTTTAACTATATTGCCACATATTGAAGTTGTGGTACCATTTCATTATTCCTTTAGCCAGATTCATCTGAAGAGGTTCACATCCTGCCCACAGACACTTGTTCCTTCCCACTCCGTGCCCAAAGTGTGCCTGGTTGTGCTGACTTGGCTCTTTCTGTGGCCACACTCCAAACCATGGCTTTCACAAGACACTCTTTTTCAAAAACATGCAGAGACAAGCTGAACAGGCCTCTTAATAATTTTTTCTTTTTTTTTCTGTACGTGTGTAGTTCAATTTTCTTTGCACGTCCTGTTTCACGGTTCCATTTTAAAGCACACCAGATGATAGCTAGGTTGATCTAGGAAAAAATCTGGAACTAGAAGTTAGACTAACTTCCAATAAGAACCTCTTAAATCAGATCTACATCCAAAGAAATATTAACAAGCTAGATAAGTTTTCCTGATCTAAATGTTGGGTCCATTCTAGATGAAAAAAGTGTGAACTTTCCCCAGGTTCTAGTGGGCTTGGATGAAGCCGTGTGGGAAGAGGAAAATGCTTTCTAACCTGGGAAACACCCTTTTCTGGGACTGTCAACACAGCCTTTGGTGTTTGGTGCCTTGAAGCTAGTTGTAGTACTGCTTTGATGGACCCCTTATGTGCCTGTTGTGCAGTGAGTGCCTGCTTCTTATCATTCTCATGCATCCCAGACATAATTCCCTAGATTTCCTACCTAGACACTTACTGCTTTGAATTAAACCCCTTGTGTCTGATTTGAGTATGGGGGCTTATGGATACATTTATGCTTCAGTAAGCAAGAACAGATATATATTTATAATAATGTAATCTTGAGATTCACTTCTGATTTCTCTTGTTCTCCTAGGATCTCATGTCTTTTGTAGCTGTTCTCACCCAGGAATGCTGTAGTGTGTGAGCAGGGCCAGGCATTTGTTCATATGCACACAGAGACATACACACACGTACATAGAGATGCACTCTCTTTCAGTAAGAAAGCCAGAAAGAGCAGTGTGTGCCCCCCTGAGATGCTGCCAGATAGCACAGGCCACAAAAGCCAGAGAGTACCCTAAAGACCTCCTGGTGCCTTTCCTCACTCAGCTCATTGCCCCACTCCATGGCCACACACAGAGTCCAATCAGTGCCCAAACCTGGAGTTCTAGTGACAGACCTATTCTGGTCCAAATTCTGGTTCTAATGCTTTTAAATATGGGTACACAATTCTCAGTTGAGCCTTTTCAATGACTGGTTACATTTTAAATAACAAAATCARTAAAAGATGGATATTGGACTACTAATCGTTGTATAGTGATGGGATTCTGAAGTGACTAAAACTGTTGACTAGTAATTCTAAAATTTCTATTCTTAATTTATACATGAATAATTAACAGCCTCTCCCAAACTCTCACACAGGGCTGCAATTTAAMTGGCTCATAAATACTTCAGTCTTCACTGCTTTGCAAGCCAGGCCTCTGTGGGACCAATACGTGATTTTTCAGAAAAGTAGTAAAACAGTCATATTGGCTTTTTACCAGATGAATCCCTTTGATTCAGATATTTTTATTTCACTTATATGATCATGCTATTAGCAGCAGATAATAAAATGATAAATTACTCAGTTATTTGGGGAAAAAAGAGCAGGATAAGTGTTTCAGGACACCTCGGTGAAGGGTGAAGATGTGATTATGCTGAAAACTTTTTTGGTTGTTAGTAGGTCATACAGTTTCCTTGTAAGTCATTCCTCTATAAAGTATGGATGGCAATATTTTGCCATGTAGCAGAAGGCTGTCTTCTTTGAGATAAAAGTGCAGGAGTTGCCCATTTGATATATTTGGGAGGCACTACTGACATAAATTGATAGAAATTACATCTCATGGTGTTCATACATGTTTCTTTCTATGCTGAGGAAGGGGAAATCATCCTCATAGAAGGGCAGACATTTCCACTGATTCTCTTCTGTAAATTTGCTGAGACTCTGAAGAAGTCCAGTGAAAATGACTGCATGCAGAAATCAGGGAAGGCACTTAGGGAACCTGGCTACTAACATGCTCATTTTCAAATCTCTTCTTCAACCGTATTTTCCATTTCTTTAGATTTAAAATATAAAATTACAGCAGTAGTCAAGTGTGGGCAGACTTAAAGACCTAACAAAGAATGCAGATTTGCATTAGCTTCCTAAAAAACAAGGTTTTGAAATTAAAAATATATTGAAGATACTGCCACTGGTGGGATTTGGCTTAAGAATATCATAAGGAAATTCTTGAAAGTGCAACTCTTTAATGTATTCTACACTTATTTTCATTGTAGTTTTGAAGCACTGAAAAAGCCAGCTAGCCTGAAAGGTACTGTATGTGCCCTACCGCATTTGCATGAGAAGAGGAGAAATCAAATGCACAAGTAGCACAGAGACCTGGAAATTAACTCAGATATTTAAAATTGTATTTCAAAAGACTATTGCTCTAAAGTTAATTTAATGGCACAATTTCTATTTTACTGATTTCAGTTTCAAATTCTATTAACAGTTAGATATGAGGTGATCAACTGCTATGTTTTTTTCCTTTAAGAGTGCCAGTTTTCCGAGTACAATATGAATCTTTTTCTCCTTACTCCCTCAAAATGAAGTAATATATTTTTTTGCTTTCTAGAGTTTTCACTCATGTTAAATGGTCATAACAAGTCAATTTAACTATCTGTGTTCAAATGGGTTACTCTAAAAACAGAAGAGGCTGCATTTGAGTTTCCAGGTAGTGTGCCATTAAGAATCCAATTTGGAGTAGTCCCTTGGTTATGAAAAGATGAGATTTTCATGGAATTTCAGGCTAGAGGACTGCATAGTTCCTGGTCACGTGTGTATGGCATCTGCGCCCCTGCTCCATAGGAACTCAGACAGAGCTGATGTGGTTGAAATTTTTTCCGAGGCATTGAGAAATCTATGAACAGATCAAGACAGTATTGGATATTGAATAATAGAGATTCTTCCAAATAAAATAATTKAAATTAATGTTTTTATCCTTAAATTTAAGTGGTCTTATTTACACAGCTGTGATGTGTCATGAACAGAAAAATAACAATCGAAAACAGGATTCTGAGCTACTGTTTCCACCACCGAAGGGGACACTGTGGTTACTGTGCTAGTAGCTGTTCCATTTAAATGAAGGACACTTTTACAGAGAAGTTGTATAGAATAAGAGAAGAAGAAAATAAAAATGTGCCAAAGTAAAGGGAAGTAGGGATCTACCAAACCTTTCCTAAACCTACAAAATCAAGACTCAGATATCCAACTGAGTATTGTACAGGTTGGTTTCAAAATTAAGTTTGTGTGATTTTCATTTGSTTTTTAGCAAAAGGATAGAGGTCCTCTCAGTCAAATCAATGTGTTACTTACTTACTAGTAGACAAAACTGGATGCAAAATTACCCTGATGTCCACCTAGAAGACATAAATGGGATTCTTTCTGCTCAACACATTGCCAGCTAAAGCTAAAGCCTTGGCTCATACTGACTTGTGAAAAGTATCTGTTTTAATTTAACTTATATTCCTGAGATTGTGGGGTAAACTAAGTAGCCAGGAGAATCTGTTAGCTTTTTTTCAAAAGTTCAAAACCAGGCTACGCAAACATTGAGAATGATCAATGAAAGTTTTAAAATATGTGCTCTGAAATTGACTTGGTTTTCCTCACACATTTCATGCATCAAAAGGATGTGGACAAATCAGAATTATAGCAAGCTTGCATCAGCTGAAAACTTTTTCTGAAGACTTTTTTATAGTTTTCTCTCTGTTAGAACAAGAGTAAAATAAAAAGTGGTGGTTCACCAGTAATGGCAACATTAAATGAACAGAAGAGCTTAGTATATTAAAAGAATGAAAGATATTGGACAAAGCTATTGTGGTAGTGAGATATGAGAAGCATATGCTTTTGAGTAAGGAAAAAACTAAGTTCCTTTCTCAAGAAGTAAGCATAAATCTGAATTGAGAGTTGAAAGATCCTTGTTTTCAGCAAGACAATGTTGATTCATGTAAATTAATTAATAAAAACATGTTTATGTATCACCTTCTCATAAAATATGAGATCTGGTCTGGTGGAGGGGTTAGTGATTTAGCATTTCTATGAAGCAGATTATCTTTTGAACCACTAAGGCATTAGTTTAAATTATTCCAAGTTTACATCTCTGTAACTAAACCTTAGTCTGGAGAGTTGATTTGATTTCCCTGAGTTAGCTTGTACTAGATTGCTTATTCACACAAAATGGCCTGTTTGCCATGTACTCTGCTCATGGAGTTCTTCATTCACTTGCCGCTGATGTACTGCGGGGGTTAAATGTGCCTCTTCCAATACCTAAATAAGTTGTCTAGGCAAATTTTTGGAATCTGTTTCTCTATGTGGTATCAAAATTTCACTACATAACCTCAAGCAGATGAAGGCTTACCCTCTTTTCAGCCTGCAGAAATTGCAAGGAGCATTTTGTTTTCCACTGAGCTATTTAATATTTTTCTTGAATATTGTTGTTATAAAAACCTGCTAAACATTCATCTGTTAACCTCTAATATTAGCCATAAATACAAACCTCTGCAACTGTGATTTATTTCTGTATTAACTTAAAGCAGTGCTTTTTATTTCATTAATGAAATATCTGATGTGATGTTGATTTAATTTCTGGAAGAGCGTGTATTTCTGACTTCAGTGTTTGTGCTGGGCTGACCTTGGTCAGCTGCCAGACCCCCACCCAGCCACTCATTCCCTCTCTTCAGCAGGATGAGGTAGGAAATGAGGTGAAACAGCTTACAGAATGAGATAAAGACAGGGAGGTCGCTTACCAATTGCCATCGTGGGCAAAACAGACTCAGCCTGGGGAAATTAACTTAATTTATTGCCAATTAAAAATAAGTTTGGATAGTGAGAAACAAAGAAAAATGAAAACAACTCCTTCCTCCTGGCCTCTCCTTCTTCCCAGGCTCAACTTTATTCCTTTATACCCGACTGCTCGGCCTGCACTACCCCAAGTGATGGGGAATAGGGATTGGGGTCCATCCATAAAAGCTCCTCTCTGCCAGTCCTCTGCCAGTCCCCAGTTCCCTGATGTGTGTCCTTCCACGTGCTGCAACCCTTCACGATAAACTTGCTTATGAGTGGATTCTTCACAGGCTGCAGCGTGGCTGCTCCACCACGGTGCTCTCCACGGGCTGCAGGGGAATTTCTGCTCTCCTGCCTGGAGCACCTCCTCCTCTCTCTGCTCGCACTTTCATGCCCACAGGGTTTGGGGGTTTTTTGAAGGTTTGTCTCACCAATTTTTTCCTCACAACCTTTTGTGCAGCGTTTTTGCCTTCCCTTACACCCACTGTCCCCGCGGTGCCCCCTCCCCAGCCGTGGGCTCAGCCGCGCCCTGCGCTGGGTGGTTGGATCCGGCCGGAACCGGCKGTGTCCGGCTGCGGCAGCCCCGGCCTCCCCTCACAGAGCCCCCACAGCCCCCGCTGCTGCCAGAGCCTGGGCACCYGCACCCTGTACAGTGCTTCTTTCCTTAAAATTGTTTAAAACAGAAAGTTCTTAATCTTAATATATCTGATTATGTATGGAGCAGCAGTTTACCAAGCCCCAGGTGATATAGGTGGGGTGCCGTATTGATGTGTAGGGGAACCACAAGAAATTCAATCATGTAAGCTTTCGGACAGTTCTCATGAGAAGGATGGCGTGTAGGGCAGACCTGCCTGAAAAACACCACCTTGATCTGAAATTTCAAAGTTGTCCCAAATTTCTTCTGTTTAAAACTCATCTATTTTATTCTCTCGCCTTTGGAGACTTTATTGCACTTATTTTTAAAAGCGTCAATGAAAATTTCCAGGGCAAGAAACTCAGTTTATTGCGACGTATTGCAAAATAACTACATTTTGATAAATTTTATAGTGTTTCACTTAATGAAAATGCTTTTAAACTATTATTTTAGAGAAATGTCCTCAAGTTTGACAGTGTGGATTAACTATTTCAAAAACTTTTAAATATGAGGAAAAATATATTTGCAGAAGTGATAAGATTCATGCCTTTTTTTTGTCCATCTTTGATATGGTCCAGCCCATGAGAGGCTGTATGGCATCCAGCAAAGCAAAGATCAGGGCAAATGGGTACCAGAGCAGCCTGTGTGTCGCTGTGCCCTCACCTCAACCCACCAAGAGGGGATGACATTCTTCCCTTAGTGCTAAGAAAGGGGAGCAGTCCTTGCTGCTCATGGGGAACACCTTCCAGGTTGAGGAGAAATGCCTCACTGGCACATAGCTGGTGCGACTGCTTTCACTGCACTGCATCTTATCCTTCAGGAGCTCCCCTTGGAAGGGAGCACCAGGCAGCACGTCTCATTTGCAAGTGGAGGTTTGACCATGTCCTTGGATGTAGGTTGCTCCTCTACATATTGTTGTAGATTACATTCCATGACACTTTGACTGCAGCTCAATAGCAATGCTGAATTCCTTCCTGTGCAGTGTACATACAGACAAAAAATTGGTTCACGTCTTTAAAGAGGTCCCATGGCAATGGCAGAACTGTGCAGCTGCGTGTGTTTCAGATGTCTGCGGGCAGTGACACCAGTGTAAGTCCACAAAAGTCTACATGTAGCCTCATGTAGCCTCATTAAAATGTGAGAATCAACAGTGAACTTATTTAAACTATGATTTTTATGAAACCAAGCACAAAGCAAATATCCAAGAAAATTGTATAATACCAAAAGGAAGTGAGACACCAAGAAAAAACGCAATTCTGTTATCATGGGACTATCCTGATGACAATAATGTAGACAATACATACAATTGATGTGTATAATTGTACTGGTTGTAATACAGTTAAATTATCTGAATAGACTCACGCAGGGGATAGTACAGTGTGCTCATCCTTTTTAGCAGGTATACAGAGATGCTTTCTAAAGCAGCCATCACCATGCTATTCAGAGTGATTCATTTTGCTGTGGCACTGAAATGCAGGCTGGAGATGCAGAATTCGTTGTGCCTGTTTTCAGTAAATGCCTTTTCTCTGTAGGTATCTTGATGTATCTATATAATACTCTTTTGATTGTTGCTACTAACTAGGTAATCAACATTCAAATTTCTCTAAGAAATCTCTGATTTTGCTGCAGTTCTGTCATGTAGTTTCAGTGGGACTGACCACTGTTTCTTATGCCACTTTTTATTAGGTTTTTTTAAATATCCCTTTTTTGTCAAGCTTAGCTCCAATATTTACTAGTGTGAAGAGATAATAATGAGGAATACAAGTGAAGGAGGTCTGCACTATGGTGCAGTGATGGCAGGAAATCAAGATGTTTTAGAGCTGTGACGCACGCTAAAGGAACCTCTGCCTTAAGCAATTCTACCTGTAGAATACCAATACTGATTTAGAGCTGATTACTGGTTGACTGATTGATTGATCGATCTTATTCATTAGCTCTGGCTTCAGGTTTGGTCAAAAGCCTCAAATTACTGTGAATTGCCTTTCATTTATTTGACTTAATAATATTCATTTAGCCAGAGTACTGCAAATGAAGGAGGAAGATGTTAAGAAAAGTAACTCCTGAAGGTAGACTAATAGCTTGTATACAGATAATTAAACATACAAGGAGATGCATATGGTGCAGACTTACTCTTGCCAAAGTTTYACAAGCAGGCATTTCCAGATTCTGGACAAAAATGTTGCACCACGCTGTGTCAATCTGTCTGTGCCTAAGGCTGACTGTCTCTTGGATGCATGGTTATTCTTTAATATCAGGAGCTTTACTCAGGCAGAATTACTGTGCAACATATTGTGCATCGCTGTGCCTTGCTCAAAGTGCTTAGGGATAAATGCAACTCTGGCAGGAAAATTAATGTGTTCCTCTTCTGCTTTATTTTATTTTAATTATGGAAAGTAGTAAAGTTGTTCAAAGGAAGTTGCATTACACATATATAGTGTTCAAAACCCCAAACAAACTCACGTAAATATGGTCACAATCAATACTGTATCTGCCAAAGTGGTAAAATAACTAGAGGAAGAATATTGCACTAGGTGGTCCTGGATGGATTTAAGAAATATATTTTAAAACTTATATTTACAAAATCATCTCTCCTTCTAAGTAAGATGTATTGCCTGCAAATTTTAGGAAAGTGAGTGAACTTGCAGTGTTTATCTAAACTCACTGTGTCTTTGATGTTATCTGTTGATGGAAATATATGCACATATGTATGCGTCTATATGTCTACGTATCTGTAGAAACAAACTAACGTGAACCTGTTGCACACTAAAGCAACCTGCCTCAGTCATCCGAGCACATCTCTGTAGCGAGGAAAGATCATTATCCTTATTTTGAGAATTAAGCAGAGTCTCTGTCAGTTCCTGCATGTCCCCTAAGAGGCCTTTGGCAAAGTATGAAATTAAACACATTACTCACCAGTCTTGCACTACAGCCATAACCACTGACCTGAATGATGGACACCCTGCAGTAGTCTTCAGTCTTTCATAACAGTTATTCATGATATTTTCCCCACATCTGATAACTGTGTGTGACAAAATTCTATGACAACCAGCATGGCCAACGTGTTTTCTCTAGTAATTGTCCTAAAACTTCATATATCCTGTGCTGACTCAGACAGCCTTGGCTACCCAGATAAATTGAATCTGTTGAAAATTTGGGTCTGTGTGCATCTGCAGGGACAGAAGATCTGGCAGAGGTCTTTGATCTTACTGTTGCTAGAACTGCAGTTAGGAAGATTGATCTGTGACCCCACTGCAATATGTGTAACATAGTTCTGGGACCAAATAACTTGTAAGAGTCATTACTGCAAACTCAGTGTGTACTACTAATGTCAAAGTCGTGCTGAAGTTCCATCACTGCGCGATGCAGATACGTGCTTTAGATCTAATATCAAAGAACGCACCTATAAACCATGACAGAATAAAGCATTTAGTCAGTGTTTGCATAGCCTCCTGTAAAGTATCATACTTTGTAAAAATAAGTGTCAAGCATGCTTGACAGGTAATAAAGACTTTATTGGGTAAGCTATAGCTAATTTTCTCCTGAGATATGTTGACACCATTCCATCTAATTTAATCTGGACTTGCAGTAATATATGATCATGGTGAGCGCATCAGCAACTGTGTATCAGGTGTTGTGGTGCATTCTTCCTTTCTGAGTATTATTTCTCAATGTCCCTGCAGTCTGACTTTTATTAATAAGTAGCACAAACAGTGAAAAATGTTAGTCATTTCCCTTTCTCATTGCCTTCTTTGGGAAATGGACAGGAAAGGGGAAAAGAGACTTCGAACTATTGTATCCTTGCCTCATTTTACGTCAGTGTCTATAAGGAATCAGAAGGCACAAAGTTATGATCACAGTGAAGGATGTGAAACTAGACTACTCAAGATTACACGGTTCTTTTGTCTTTTCCTTTTGGTGCAATATAGAAGAGTTTAAGAGATTCCCTAAAGGAGCAGCCCAGCATTATGTCCTTCAGAAAAACATGCTTTTGTTAGTATCTCTTATTCCTAGAGTAAATTTTACTTGTGTGAGAAATGGCCTTAGCATCACTAAGACTGATGATGTGGACAAGAATGGCACATATAAGCAAAGATATAGGATGATATTAGTGTTTATCCAAAGTCCAAAAGTCAATTACGGGGTCATTTTATTAGTCCTCATAAGATCAAAAATAATTATATCTTTTTAATTCTTATCCTTCTTAGAAAAACAATAGCAGAACTGTTAGGTATTTTTCCTCATCTTCTGCATCTCTTTTAAAATAATTTCTTTTCCATATGTACCCATCAATTTTAACTTTTCCTGTGCAGGCAGCACGTAGCATTTGTGAAAGATGAGTGACTGAGTGCAAGTTCACCGCTTTCAGCTCTGGTGCACGGATTGGAGAACCAGTAGTGTAAATGAGTGCATATCAGTTCACACTTCTCTGAATTTCCATCTTTTCACATATGCTAAAAATACGTAATAATTGCTCTTAGTGACAGTCTTCTGTTTTGTATCAATTTTGACAATTGACCGGAAGATGCCATGCTTGGTTAATTAAAGGGTTGTCTCTGATCTTAGATGCATCTTGGTGCAAGTCTGTAGAAAGCTAGAGAATGAGTCTGCATCCTCTGGCAGAGCTCTAATGCCTGGATATTTATTATGAAGATCATACCTGATAAAAAACGTGCGTAGTACTTAGTCTTCAGTATATCCTCTGAATTTTTTTACTRATGTGGGTGCTCTGTATAGAACTTGGTTACGTGTGACAAGCACACTAAAAAACCCCAGAACAACTCTTTTCACTTTAATTTAAACCTTCTCTTTCCTTCCCACTCATTGATACATCTTTTTAGAACTTTCAATTCTTGTTTGCAGCTGGCAAGTCTCATAGTTCTCATCCGTTTCCTTAATCCTCGTCTCTCTTAAGTGGCTAGTCGTTGTGGAAGGGTTGGACATCACCGTGATACTGTGGCGCACGACATCACCAGGAAAAGGCCTGATTGTTCTGAAGGACCTTTTCTCTTTTCATGTCTGACGTGCACTATCTTAATRTAGCCCTAAGAGAGGCTCCTAAAACTGCAGGAACTTCCAGCCAAAAGTTAATGGCAGTTCTCCGCTTCAGTTCCCTTGCGTAGCACAAGCAGGAATGTATATACTGCATCTATACCCTAGGCCATGGAGGCAGCATGACAGGCTTTCTGCTCTTTTGTGGAAATGGAGCAGAAATTATTCGATGGGGAAACTGCAAACTGATAATTTCCACACATTTTTGTTTCAGTAGAAAAGGAGGTAAGAGTTATCTCCAGCACTGGGGAGCTCCATGGATAAGGACTATCTATCTTTAAGAAAGGAGCTGAGGGGCCTGGGGTTGGTTCTGCGGTGAGAAGTCTGTGCCCGAGACTTCAGGAGCTAGTTCAGGGCATAAAATCAGGAAACAGCAGCCCAGCCTGTGAAGCTACCAGCTGGCACAGGGCTCTTGGTCACGTAGAAAAAAATGCTCTGCCTATAGCTTCAGGTTTAGCATATGGAGATGAGCCTTTTTTAATCCATCCTGTGTGTGGGTTCAACTTCTTAAAAATAGTTGCTGCAGCTGCACACTGTGAGTCTCTGTTCATTTAAAGTAGGAGGGATGCTGAGCAGGTTTAGACCGTAGTGCCTTGTTGAAGCAACGTCTCCCCACTGCCTTTAATTCTCCTGGAGACACCTTTTGCACAGGCCAGGAAGGGGCTCTGCATATGAGCCGATATTCATATGAATGCATAAACACTGTCTAAAACAAGGGTGAAAATGGTACCAAAAATTAACAGCACATTGAATAGAGCTTTCAATTATTCATCAAGAGCCTACTTATATACCTCTTTGGCATTATGCTTAGAAGTGTAAATGATGCGTTTTCTACAGATTTTATGGATTAGAAAATCATAGGATTAGCCACTCCATAAATTAATCCTAATGTGAGTAACTCATCTAAAAACGGATGCTTCCTATATAGGAAATGAATAATTAATTTTGTTTTCCTGGTTAAAAAAAATCCCTCAGGTGCTTTTCTGTTTTCTGCTGAAGCTGAAATTTTTTAGTCCTCTGACAATGTCTTACACCCTCCAATATGTCTTGTTTCTATGGAGACACCAATGAACTGCAGCTTGAATTCTTCTGCATATCACAATACAAGGTTGCTTCAGAATTTTCCCAGTGTTTCACTCTCTTCTTTTAATTAGAAATTAATCAATAGGTTTGGTACTCTTGTCTTATGCACTCACATATACATGCACAGGCACATATGATCCTTGCCACTGTGAGCCAGCCTATAAACATGGTGTATGCTTTCAAAGTTTTAATTTAGAGAACAGCACATTTTATCTTGAGGCTTATAAGAACAGGATTCTGAGCTGTATTGAGTGGCAGTGTGGGAAGATAGATATCTTGTATGCAGTAGACGAGGTGGAAGGATTTTATGATACCTCATGCTTTTTAAAAATAGGAAGGATGTATGGAGTTCTGGAATGGACTTAAAAAGTGTTGTTGGGTTCTTTGAATTCTATTCTCTTAATATTATTTCAGTTACTGTTTGGCCCCATTGTTTGCCCCCCCTCATAATTTTTATGTGAAATTTCGCCCCTTTTCGCTCCTACCCTGAATGATCAATTATTGCAGGATAGTTCTCTAGCTCTAATTCACTGAGCCATATTGTTCCTCCCCTGTGACTGCAAGAATTCCTCTTTAGGACAGTGGGAAGTAAACATTTGTGTGGCAGAACACTTGTTAGCAAACAGCAAAAAGAGTAGCTATGTAGATTATTTTGTTTATTAATTAAAAATGTACTATGAAGTAAACAGTATTTTTAATCATCAAGAACCAGTGAGACTGAAATGATGCCAGACTAGAATTTGTATGCTCCTGTTAGTGAGTCCTTTGAAGGAAATAATAAGCCTATTCTTCCTGCAAGGTGGTCTGAATTATTTTCCCCTGGTTAAATTCAACAGGTGAAATAGAACCAAACTGGTGCTGATGCCCTGAGGTTTTTTTTATTATTAGCTCATATTATACTGAAATAAATTTCCAGTAACAATTCAAAGTAGCATTTGCAGAGGCCTCATAACAGATAAATGTTTATGTAAACCACCTGGTGATGGCAACAGATTACATCTGATGCTCAGTTTATGTGCTAAGATGTATCCTGAGCAACTTTTTTCTCATTTTTTCTTTGTGCTACTCAGCAGACTGTATCCTCCTGCTGTTTCATATGTTCATTGTGGTCTCCTCTAGATAAAGATTTTTTTTCTGTCTTCCATTTTTTTTAACTACTTACAGACTTCTGAACTTAATAGTAGCTCTTTATTCTGCTTAAGATACTAGTAATCCAATGAAAAATAAAGGGTTTTGATGATACACTGCTGACTAATATTTCTTGCCAATATGTTTGTATATATGCTAATACATGCATATATACAGATATATGTATGTTTGCCATTCATCGCTGTTTTTCTTGTCAAAATGAAAAGGTAAAATATAATTAATCCTTTTATAGACATGATTTCAGAAAGAATGCTTTATTTGAAGTCTATGAACATTTATTGCACTCTCAATTTATTTCAGCTATTCAGTATTTTTGTTAACAGACAGAAGGTAAGGTATAACCTCTAAAAGGACCAAGGCATTATTGCTTTCTCAAGGATGATAATTGTAGCTATGCAAGCTAGCACAGAGCAGTTAAATATATCCTTGCTTTTGACAGAAGCTAGTGGAGTTGGAACAGGGATGAACATAGCTTATTAAATATAGCTCTTATGAAGACTGCTCTATAATTACTGTGACTTTTCTTTGTATCATTATGATCATAGACTGATGAAAACAATGAATCGTGTGCTTTCAAGAGGCCAGGAACTATTCAGCCATATAAAAAAGATCATACCTAGAGTAAGAGCCCTSTAAGTTTTCTTCGAGTAGTCTATGTAAATAATACACTATAAGGGTTAAATAGCTTTCACCAAAGCTCCTTCTTCCACTGATAGGAGTTAAAAACTTGGAGGAGAATGCTCCAAAGAGGATCAAGAATGCTTCATTCCATGAAATCATATACATATCCATGAGCAAATCTTTTGATAACCTTTCTAATTGAGACTGGGGTTTTTTTGTATAAAAAGAGATATGCTGAAATTTTTGAATGTCTGGAAGTGTTTTCTGAGACGAAAACCTCAGAATGAAATGACCTATATACCCAAAATATTATGAGTACAAAAATGCCTGATTGTCCTTTGCTATCAGCTCTGTCACTTCTCAGATTCAAAATACTTGTGTGGACCTGAATTCAAATATTTTCCATCTTTTCTAAGCCATGGAAAAAGATTTCCATGCTTTTCGGCCCCGAAAGGAGAATAGCAAGGGTATGTTCTTTTGGACTAGACTATATCTATTCTCCCCAGGTCTGTGTTGATAGGACTGGGGAGGCAGCAGACCCCAATGTAGTTGCTGTATGTCAGGAGTAGTGAACTTGAGCTTTTCAGGGAAGACCTTGGTCAGAGCCAAAGTCCACTGTCTTCAGGATTGCTCTTGCTTGTGAAGCTTGCCCCCATGGGTATTTACTGATAAGTAATTTTCTAGAGGGCAGAACTTTGACACTTAAAAATTCAGCAGCTAGTGTCTTCTTAGTAATGACAAATAATAATTGCATTTTTTTAATTTTAGATTTCATGAGGCAATTGAGGTTCATCAAAACTGAGCAGTATTTATTCCAGACTTTCAGTACAAAGAAAATGTGAGTCGGTAATTTCAAAGACAAAGTTAGGGGTTAAGAACCGTTGGTATTCACTGTTGTGCTTGCAGACCTGGAAGGCAGATAGGGCCAGGCATGTCTGAGATCAGGGCTGGGTACGCTGCCTTTTCAAGCAACCACTTGGCAACTCCTTCTGCGAACCAGGCCAGCTTTGTATTAAAAGCAGAAGGTTTGTTGCCTTGGCTGCCTGTACTGGAAGACTTATCTGAAGGCTCACATTCCTGATGGTTGTTATATGCCTTCTCATTTCCAGCCTAATTTATTCTCAGTTAGTGTGTTTGCAGGTCACCAGTAACTATGTAGGTAAAATAGGTCTTTTCCTTCTCTGTTTATGTTTTTTGATGTTTGAGAGACACCTCCCGTGCTTCCCTTAGTTATGCTGGAAATGTATTTGGAATTGTTTGTGTCTGTGGTGCATTCATATATATTCAAACTATGTGTGTCTATTTAAGTAAATAATATTATCTTCTGTATAATATTATTTGTTTGTTATCACATACCCTTCTGCACAGTCTTAAAGCAACTTAATTGTTCTATCAATTGCATGGAGTTAATTCAAGTATCTCAAATCTGTAAGGGTAAACTATGGTAAGAATAGGGACTATGAAGAGGTAAATAGAAAGGAGAACTGTAGTAAGTAGTTCAAAAGCCATTTTTAAGCAAATCCAAACTTTACGGTAGGTTTGTTTTAAACAAGAACAAATACGTAAGCAGTCAGATTTTCTATGCCAAGGTTTCCCAAATGGCTTTCTGGGAATGCCATAATTAAACATCAGTCAATTGAACAAATAATAACTTAGCTACACCAATTAAAAGGAATGATTTTGACGAATGGGCTTTTAGACCTTGCTGCAGAAACCTTGGCTGATGACACATTCCACTTGTCTGATGTGCTGCTATAATGATTGGTCTCTGTTTCAGCCTTATTTAACAGTTTCATTAATAGTATTAAAGAAAGCAAGTGAACAGCGTGTTAATGAAGTCAGCAGATGATGTAAACAGCAGGAAGCAGAAAATAAAAGATACTTGGAGAAACATGAGCAGGAGGAGTTATCAATGTATCATATTCTGATTGAGAAAAATGAGAAGCAAATGCATCTGTGATAAATTAGTTCAGAACTGATTTTATGCGGCTAATACATATTAATTAACTACACAGAAATATACACATTAAATTAAACTAAAACATTTTATTTTCTAGTTGAGAAAGGTCCAGTATATTATACTGTAGTCAGTATAATACCTAAAAGGGCAATACTGTCTTTGAAAGAATGTGTAGATAGATTGTGTAAAAGAGTAGACCTGTAATTGCTGAGTTTTACACAAATAGGTGGGTTGTAGGAGCAATTTGCTATCGCTCAAGCAGGGGAAATTTAAGAGAAAAGACTGAAATGTAATGAATAAGGAAAAAAGGAATGGAGAGGAAGACTACTGTAATCCACAAACTTGAAATATGCAAGCATTTAGAGAAAATATGACTTATTTAACATTACCACAAATTTGATATCATATCAGGAAAATGTTCTTTATTAGGTGAAAGCAACTTCTAATCATATTAAATCAAGAATAACAAAAATATGTATACAGGCTGTAAGGCACAATCTAGTGTCAATTAATGGAAACCTGAAACAGGCTGTAGGCTTCCACTTGCACATAGAAATGCCAAGTCTCTTCAACACCCCTCAGTGTGAATGCATGTTGCAGAGTTCCTAAATTGTTAGATCTAACCTATACTTTTCTTTCCCCTTCCCCAACAATATCCAAATTATAGGAGAGGAGACTTCCCAAGTGCTCCATTCAGCAAGCCCAATCCCACACAAGCTCTAAAATATTTCCCCTTCCCCGGTGTGGTGACATGCACGCTGCAGGCAGACTGACAACTACCTCCTCCAGTTGGAACTTATAATCATCAATACCCTTCTGAGCTCATTTAAAATGTGACTAACTTAAGCCTCAGCTCATACATTGTCAAATCCCACTTGGTGAGTCTTGTTCCCGTTCCAGCTGGAGATGGGCCCACGCTGGAATTTGGGAATGTAGTTTTCACGTTCCAAAATTGAACAAAGAGACTCGGACTCATTTCTAGTTTCCTAAACTGCATTCATGTCTGTAAGTAAAATGCTGAAACATTAGTTCTCTGGGAAAAATAAATGAGTGATGATTTTAAGAGATATGCTGTAGCTACTCAGTACAGTAGCTTCCAGCTTTTTGGTGCTGTTCCCAGAAATGCTTCAACCATGGTGAGGAGCTCAATTCTCTAATTAAAAAAAAAAATTGTATCAAATATTTTTCAGCTTTACACTCTCAAATTAAAGCTTAAAAACCTCCAAGGAAGGAAAGGAGGCCAGATTGGAGGGGGAGGAGGTGAGAGGAAGGAAACGGGTGGAGAAAACCACTATATTCCCAAGATGCAAGGAAAGTTGAAAAGTAGAAGAAAAAATATATTAAATCAGTGTAAACTAAGAGGTAAGTTTAAGGCATTTTTTTACATTGAATATATGTTTTGTTGGGATATTTTTAGCAGTAAAATTCTGTATACTTTACAAACATTTAAAATACATTGAAGTGAGGTAATTGCTGTTTTTTTCAATTTCTTCTGCTATAAACTTGATCTATATTTTTATTAAACCTATCAAAGGATGTGTTGTGCTGGGATTTTGCTACTTTTCTACTGTTGCTGGGTAAAACTGTCTATTACCTCACCAATGACCTACATGAAGTGAAACAACATCCCATGGCAGCAGACAGGTTGTTTTGTTGTAGAGCTCAGCTGCAAAAGTTAATTGTTTATGGAGATTTAATGGGCATTGTGCTCCTACTTACCTACCTCACTGCAATTCAGTAGTGCGTTAGTGTAGCTTAGGAAAAGAGCCCCTGAAGTAATAGATTTTGGTATAGTTAGGAGGATAGTTGACCTGTGTTCTTAACTTGAGGTCAGAGCAGTGTCTTACATTGTTGATTAGTGTTGTTGCTGTTATTGCTATTTGGTGTGCTGCCTATGCAGGGGTTGTATAAGTTAAGTTTTGATCAGAGACCACATGCTAGCTGTTGAGTAGTAAAGCCTGGTGCACTTAAAAGATCATTTATTACTGGGATGTTTGTTGCTATACTGCCAAGAGCCTGCCAGAGATGCAACAGAATAAAAATATTGGTGATTAATATGACTGTGCTTGTATTGTAACACCAAAGACTTTGCGCAGTTAAGTTTAGAAAGGAAGGAAGCGGACATCTGGAAAAAGTAGAGGCAGGTGTAAGGAGGTTCTGCATAGCTGTATCAGCTGGGCAGAGCAGGGAGGCAGAGATGTTCCTGTAGCCCTCGGTACTTACTGCATATATAGACCAGGTTGCTTGCAGCATTTTTGTTTTTGAAAGTTGGGAACAGTGTAGGGCAAGTGTGTGACAGCTGCTGAAATGGGAGAGACCAAAGCTCTCAGTAGCTGATGGTGAAGAACAGTACAGGAGATGGGGTTTGTAGGGAATGCTGCCACCTTCCTGTCTGATCCAAATCGAGCTTCTGTTGTGTCTGGTCCTCTCAAGCTGGAGGTCATACTGTGTTTAAAAG
Source organism: Amblyornis subalaris (assembly GCA_018881555.1). Lineage (NCBI taxonomy): Eukaryota > Metazoa > Chordata > Aves > Passeriformes > Ptilonorhynchidae > Amblyornis > Amblyornis subalaris. Next base: position 7,488,755 of record JACAXG010000020.1, read on the forward strand.
CTTCTGATGTCTCAGTTCTTCATTATTTTATCCAGTCTTGTTTTTTAACGTGTTTACATTGTTGATTTCAAAAGCGTTATGGAAATAGGTTCTATAAATTAATCACATTGTCTTTGTTTTAAGCCTCCCGTTTGAGGATTTTATGGATTGCCTGAAGTGTTTGTACTGTGAAAAGTGAATGCTTATCATTGCCACCTTAAGCTGACTACTTATTAACTGGAAAGCTGTGGTCTGCTTAGATTCCTCGCTTCTCTGTATGTCTGGTGATCCTTGTTCCTCTCTGTACATTTTCTAGCTATGCTGTACATCTTCGGTGATTCAGGTGAAAATGTTAGCTATTTACTGCCTTCTGAACACATGTATGTCTAATGACTATCCCCCTTGCTTGTGCTCACCATTTAGCCTTCCTTAACTTTTCTGAATATTTTTTTTCAGAGTTGAACTGAATGCTTAAATATTTCTACAGATAGCAGTTACATAAATATATGCATGGCAGCTGTGCACTTCAAGATGAATATATTATGGATGAAGAACTTGAATGCCACAGTATTTGTGGCACTATTTTTATTCAGACACATCCTCAGAATTTAGCATCAAATCGCCTAATTCTGYTCTGACACTAAAGCCAGTGAACTAAACCAGAAACTCATACCAGACTCCATAAGATCAGACTCCACTCTGCCTATTAGAGAACAGAGCTTGACACCACTTTCAGAAATGTTCTGAATTGTGCATGAAGCTAGATATTAAGAAGTGAAGTCTTTTGTAGGAAAGAAAACTTGGGAGAGAAGAAACCCCAGTTGTTTAGCAGATGTGACGGTGGGATTGAGGCAAGCTAGAAGATGGCGATGGCTGARCAACAAGACATGTGAGGAGTAGGCAGGGAGAGCTGGCTGGCAGCTGAAGAGTGAGGGGAGTGAGAACACAGCCCAGCAGGCAGGCAGACAGAGCTGAAGTTGCGGACCCGGAAGGTGGCAGGGGTGCTACTACATTAATCACATACTCTGATATCAGAATTTCTTCGAACATCCAAAAGGCCTTGGATGCCCATGAAGGTGAATGGGAATTTGGCATCCCAAGCCACCTGTGCAGTTTTTAGCTTGAGGTGACTTGACAGAAATAAAAGGCAAGATAGAAATTATGCTTGAGAACAGACTGGACTACTGATGACTCAACAGTCTTTATTTTGTTCTGTATAGATTAATGGAAAGCATTTTCCTCAGACATTCAGAAACCATGACCTATATTTTAAACAGAGTCTTAAATAAATAATTAATATGGCTATTTAATCATAACTCCATCACCGGACAAAATTATCCAACCAAGGAATTAATCATATTCTTCCCAGTACCTGGCATGTGTTCTTGTTCTTTCTCTTCTGTGGATGCTTTGAACAGGAAGGGAACTCTTTTAAGCTGATACAGTTTAGTTTAGTATGAGGCTAGAAGGAACATAAATATTTAAAAGAGATTCTGTATAGAAGTTGAAAAAATAGAGTTTGGGCATTTTCTTAATGTCAAATGCCTTTGCTCATTGCTAATGCAACAGAAGAGAAGTAGGAACAACCCAGATTGCTAAAAATGCCATATGTGAAAATTAGCCATTTACTTAGAAACTAGCAGCAATCCATAGGAGTTTATGTGTTGGCATTAGTACATCATTTACCAGGTGTGTTCCACCAGCTTCACTTCACAACAGATGTAAGACATGAAGTGCCATGAAGCTATGCATAGCAGCACTTCAGGAAGAAAAGCTGCCTTTGATACTGCTTTTTTGAGGATTTATTCAAATGTGCAAACAGATTGAATCTAGCCAACTAATAGCAGGCTGGGGTAATAAACAGCAAAGGCAGTCTTCTATCATGTGCTACCATGAGCCTTGCTATATTCTCTGACTGACCTCTCTAGACAGGCAATACCTCTCTGACTTAAATGGGGCAACTCTTGGTAATGCTTCAACAACTTGTTCACTGCAGTATTCACCCAGCTGCAGCTGGATCAGATTGAATGGAAGCAAAATGGTGTCAGCAATTTAAGGACTCTTTGACTTGAGTTTTGCCAACAGTTCTGCTGGTAACTGGAAATACTAAAGGCTTTATCACTGCACAATACCTGTTTTGGCCAAATGCTGTCCTTTTCCCTTCTCCCAGGTTGTGCCAGCAGTGTGTTCCTTGCATTAAGCATCCCCAGATGCCTAATTTTTGCTCTTTGTGCACAGTGTGTATTCCTCCATTGTTACTAGGTTTAGAAAATAGATAAATATACATGAGAGTGGAGAATAGAACTGAAGACAAACCCTTTTCCTTTTAGAAAGTGATCCAGGCTGGCAGAGGACGGTGCCAGTATTTGCTCCCCATGTCTGCCATGCAGAAGGCACAGTAGAAGACACTTCGCCCAAAGCAGAAGTGTTTAAATGCTGAGTAGGTTGGAGAAAGAAAGGCATGATTTCTTACTAAGTTCTTATGTCTGAGGTGCGCCAGGCAAAAAAAAAACAAACCAAAGCAACAAAACAACCCAAAAGATCCTCTGTCTTCCACAATCATTTATATCCCTCTAGGAAATGCCTCCCTCTCCTGAGGTAGCCCTTCCTCTTTCCCCAGTAGTACCTTTCTCATCAAGGACACTCTCTGTGTAGTCACAGCAACTGTTAGAAGTGCACAAAGTTCCAGCGTGAATTTCATCTTCTTCCTTTTCATCACTGCTATGAACACAGAAAGAGGATCAGAATCATTTAGGTTGGAAATGACCTTTAAGCTCATCAAGGCCAACTATTGACCTAACACAGCCAGGTCTACCTCTAAACCATGTCCCTAAGTGCCACATGTACATGTGAATAAAATAAGGTCCCTTTAATACATTCATTTGCATTACCAAATACATTATTTAAATATTGCTGTATAACAAAGTATATTACAAGTGTCCAATCTTCACTAGATTTTTCTTCTCATTCTTGCACATTCAGGTGTATTCTTGAGCATTGTTCAAAGCAAATCTCACACCTGATTTCCTGTCTGGCACTTCTTGGGCCTGTCATGTTCCACTGTTGGGTCTACTTTGCTTCCAGGTTATAGGACTTTTTCCTTGAAATAATTTAGAGTAGAAGGGGAAGCAAGAAATACTCGAAACTGTTTATTACCTCTTAAAAATTTATTAATAATTTTTATATTTACAGAATAATTGTTTCTGAAGTTAAGGAAGAAGCTGCTTTAGCACAAAATTTGAGACAAATTTTGCCAAATTTCTCAGCAAATGAAATGATAAGCGTTTTAAATAAGAACTTTCATGTATCCAAGAGGGTTCAAGCATTTAGATAGACACTGAATTCTAGATTTGGGGAAAAGTACTGTTATATTATTTGTTTCGGACAGTCTAACTTACCTATCAATATTAAATGACTAATGACAAACATCTATCCTGACTTTTATGGCCATTCAAGATTTAAGGAAAGGGAATGTTCCTCACGTCTGGTGCTCTCACGAGCTCTTGTGAGCTATACATGGGCAGGAAAGTGATTGACACTGTAAACTGAACTAATGGGCAAAGGAGGGATGGATCTGAAAGAAGCTCTCCTTATTTGTCTTGCAACACAGGTGATCAAGTAAGGTGAAGGAATCTTCTCTTGGTTTGAATCAATGAAGCAGTATTGATTGCCTGAAATTAGGGAGGAGGTGACTTTTGGGATAGTTTCCTTCCCCTTCAGTGTGTCTGGTCRTGCTCAGGTAGGTCAAACAAAACCACAAACTGCATCTGCAGAGGTGTGTAGTGCAGCATCAGAAAAATATTCTGATGAAAAAACAGCTTATTCGCTATTATTTTAGGATTCTATAAATGGAATAAGCAATCAGTACTGAAACACCTTTCTGACCATGCAGTGGCCTCTGAACTCTATGTACCAAACTGAGCTGTTTGAAACACTGTCCATTTAGCTCACTCCAGGTGACATTCAGTAAGCGAAGGATTAACCAAGAAGAGAAGAAAACTGAATCTTCAGTTACTTACCATCTTTAGAAGAAAATATGTACTGGATATCAGATTGCTATATTATTACCATATTTATTTAAAGAAATTGCTGAAATGGGAATTTTTTTTCCCATGGCAACATTTGCCCCAGAAAGCTGCCCTGGGAAGGCAACAATAACACCAGCATTGGCCTAGAGTAAAGTCTAAGATTATCAGACAAGAAATACTGTACTCACCTCCAGTGTCAAAGATGTTCAGTTCTCTTCTGGGAACGCAGTCATGATTTGAGCTTTTATGCTGAAAGTGCATGTTCAGCAAATGCCTTAAAGTAGAATTACTTCATAGAATAACAGAAATAGCTGAGTTTGGAAGGTATCYCTGGAGATTTTCCACTCAGAGCCCACCTGCTGAAATCAGGATACTGAGCTGGTTGTCCATGACACTGTCCATGTCTGTTGGGTTTTGTGTGCCACCAGGGATGGAGACTGCACAAACTCTCTGGGGAATGAATCCAATGCTTTTATCAGTCTCACAGTGAAAAAACTTTTTCTAACTTTTAAGTGGAATTTGCTCTATTTCAATTTGTGCCCATTGTCTCTTATCCTGTCAGTTGATATTCTGAGAAGGGTATAACAGAGGGAAAGTTACAAACAAAAAAAGTTTGTAAACTATAGAACACTGTTTTATTTACAAAAAAACCCAGAGGATCAGCTAAGAAATAAAATTATCATTGTTGTTGTTACTCTGTTCTGCAAATCTGGATCAATACTCTTTTAAAAAAACCCACAAGACACACCAGACTGGAATTAGTAGAAAGTAGGTAGGGGGGAACAATCTGAACCTGATGCTTTGCTGACCTCTCTGTGCCTTTGAAAAGAGACGTCAAATTCTTCACTTTCAAAGTGCTGTCTGAACAGATTCAATGGATCCAGGATACTCAGCTGAATTCAGTGCCATTCTATACCAACTAACTAACAAGACTAAAGTCAAGGACTGTCTAATTTTGGACTGCAGCAGTGTTTCTCCTTTCTTTCAGAATAATTTAGAAGTGAGATAGTCCCAGCATCTTTGTTGGAGTAGTAGAAATTGACCATATCACCATTCTTCATAGCAAGTAGTGTATCTTGCTGCAAGGGGGTTGAGTGCTTATTCTGTCTTGGAATTACGTAGGGAAGTATGTATATCTATGAATATCTAGGGCAAAAACCTTCAGATGTGGCTCCTGACCCAGGAAGTTTTTCCCATCATGATCAAGGATTATATCTAGAGCAAAGCATGAAGGCAGCCACAGTACGTTATTTACACAATTTTAATATCTATGAGTGAAGACTTTGACTGTCCTCTGGTGCCCACTCACAATATATGTTTTGCTGTGGAAATCTATTCAGGATCACAGCTATTATTCATGGCAATAACCTCTTTCTCCACCATCTATTACGAAAAACAGCCAACAGGCTTTGTTACCGTAATTCACAGTCTCAGGTCACTCTACAGGGCTATATATAGTTCAAAGGATAAATATCCRGCATGATTTCTTTTATTTCGGTGAGCATTTTAGCAGGTGCCACTGTGTTCATCAGAGTAGTGCTGAATATTGCTTCACATATGTGGATGGCTTTCAGCCATTATATCCTAATCCAGGGATCTGTGAGTATAAAACTGCATGAGTGGGTTTGATTGTTGTCTGTAAACTACTTTATTTAACAGATACATTTTTTTATTATTATTTGAATAAGAATTTAAGATAATCCCATTTATACAATGGGGTGAAGATACAGATTGGCCCATATTTATTCCAGATAACTTTCAGAGTTTTGCTTCAGGTGGCAGAGGTAATAGCTACTTTCACTGTCTGTGGAAGAGATTTATCTCTCTCTCTCTCTTTCCAATGGCTGTAGACAGAGGTAATATTTTCAGCTTCCATTTATGGAAATACTTAAAGTTATGTGTAAAGAACTGAAAATCTTGTAGAGGTGAATATTCTTGATAACTGCATTAACCAAAATAGTCATGTCACTCTACAAAACTCTCCAAATGGAGAGGTGAGGTGTGAGTTGACTAAAAAAGAGAAGAAAAAATCCATTGAATGTTAATCCTGTCCTGATCTCAGGTGTAAGGAAAATTAGTGTTGTTCTCTGACAGCAATTTAGAGTGACAAAGATACATAAGGCTATTATTAGACAGAAACCTCTGGAAACTAAAATGGATTAAGATTTAAAGTTGAGGCACTCTCTTCCACTACAAGTATTGTTTTAGTTTGATTTTTAGGGACATTAGTATATTTTTATTGAATTTATCTCTTTCCCTACACTGCACACGTTATGCTTCATAGTTGTGTTATCCTGTTTTCCTGAACATAGTTTTTCTGTCACTGTGCTACTGCCAGTGATTATAATAGAAGTCCTTTTCATGTATGTCTCTCTCTGACTGATTAATTATTCAGATAATACAAATAAGATCACAAGGAAGTTTTTGATATTTTTGTGTGTTTATCTTTGCAGGTGTACATGTATTAATGTCAGATATATTCTGACTCATTCACAAACATTCTGAAAAGCTTGTTTCCTGATTGAAATCAGGAATGGCAGCAAAATTAATTTTGAGCTGTTTTACAAAGCCAAGCATCTAAAATGATTGAATTAGATCAAATTATCAGAAATGAATTCTATGAATACATCTCCGAAAATATAACTTTGAATATAATGTTTTTGCATGAGAACACTTTTTTGAGTCTGTCATATGGAATCACTGAGAAACAGGTTATGATGGCTACGTCCTATAAGCTATTGGATGCCAGTATGGAAGCACTGACTCCAACTAGGATTGCAATTAAATACTAAAGGCCTGGAATTTAAATGTTGTTCTTGAGTCTAAGTAAATGCTAAACTTCATGCTGAAGACCCAAGAGCAAGATGGCAAGGACTGCCATATCATAACAAGGTTAATTTCTCTAGACTATAATTTCTCTTGTTCATTTTGAGGTAACTTGCATCATACTGAAACTTCTGAACTTTACCAAAGTAGGTGGGTTAAGACAACAGACTAACAAACAAGACTGTATTGTCTTGTGGTTTTTCATGAGGAGTTTCTTCATATGACCTTTTAGTTATGGTTGCCACAACCAGACAGTTTTTTTAAGTTGTTATACATTATGTTTGAAGTCTGTAATAGAAAAAATTTTGCTTCTCCACACCCTCCAGTAGCTTTCATTTTTTTCCTAAACTGCAAAGCTAATTTTCTTCGGGTGGACGTTTTCCATTGGTTCCTCTATAAATGGACTTTTAAAGATAAAAATGTCCAGGAAAACAACAAAAAAGAGGTCATTGCAGCCATGAAAAAATAGGAGTTATCTGTAAGAGTGGGAAGCTTGAACATGGAGGAGGCTTTCCAATGCTTTTTAGCATATTTTGCTAAAAAGCAGATGCTTCAAATGCTTCAAAAACAGTCATATGGCAGAAACTTGAAAGAACAGTAAAATCTGTCAAAGCTAGCAAGACTGTATGAAGTATACTTTTAAGCATAAGATGAACAGCTCATTCTTTTCATTCTCTCTGAACTGTTTAAATATGTCCTTGCTGGTCTACTCTTTAGAATTTGTTCACTATATTGGTGCAAAAATGGCCATAGAAGACCCCTGGAACATTTATCATGTGTCATTCCAATCTTATCAGCATTTAACTACAGCAATTGGTATAACCAGGGTATAACTTTAAAATAACATAATTGTAAAATATTCTTTAAAACAACCCCAAATAAAGATGATGTCTTTGACAGACGTAAACCAAGTGTATCCAAAAGAGATTGCTAGCATGTAGTCAAAGGCTGATTAATGGGATCAGTAGGTAAAATAAGCACTTAGATTTAATGCTTCCAGATTTCTTGTAAAAATATAGACATATGGAAAGTAGGCAAAAGAATTCAGAATAAGGTTTTAAATAAAATCAAACCAAAGATGTATTACTGCATATAAGCATAGACGCTGCTGGGAAAACAATTGTTTCATCATCATGGGTTCAGTCAGTCAATGGATATTCTAGACAGTAAATCAGTGGAGTCTGTCATTATTGAGAGCTTATTATGAAACAATTTCAGAGGTTAGATATAAAAYCTTGTCATATGCGTTTAAGTGAAGAATATCTATTAACTTTTCAATATTCATCAAAACCAGAAAGGCTATGTTTAGGTTTTCTAATCTTTGTGAATAAATGACATTTTTAATAGTTATCATTCCTAAACAGCAGTGTAATAATTACCAAATGTTGATGACACTTTCTGAATACTGAAATGACCCTGCATGATTGCATATATTTACTCTGAAAGAATGATAGACTCATCAGCCTTAGATGAACTGTACGCTGAGAATATGAAGATATGAGCCAACCGGTGCTAGAGTTTCAGATATTAGGAGTGCTTGATTTCAAAGGAGATAGACCAGCTCTGAATATCATAATTCATAGCTCAGAGAACATACAAAGCATCTAATCTCTCTCACTGCACTGTGGGAATTGTTACCCTGGTATGTTTTCATAGTGCTTTATACCGTTTACTCAAAGGCATTTAAAAACTTCTCTAATTTTCTATGCAGATTTTTCTAAAATCAAATAAATTTCAGTGCTAGGTACGGCTTCCTAATAATCTTAATCTTAACTCATCTTCTCCAAAAGGGGGAAAGCAAACAAARAGAGCAACTAAAAAATATTAGTAGACAAAAGACCTCTCATCTCCAATTAAAAAATAATGGAGACACAACTTCAGAGTTAATACCTCCATATACACTATTTTTTTGTAGAAGCACTGGCATAAAGTTGAAAAAATTGATTCCTTTCTATTCACAGTAATGGTCCAGATGCTTTTCTTGACTAAAATTTTAGGATCTATATATCCACACCCATATTTTTCAATGTAGCAGAATTTCTCTGTAATAAATTCCATGAGTTGATGCTTTTGTGGTCTCATATGTCCAGTGTGGTGTAGTTTACGGCTATCAGGACAAAAATTTTTGTGTCTTCTTGGAAATATGCACTTTCCAGTTCTCTAAAATATGTTCTATTCTGTGTAAGGTTTCCTTACAATAACCAATTATCTTTGATGTGTAGCCTTATCAAATACTATTTGAAAAATCCATGCTGTCTACTTCACTCTCTTATCTATCACAGCAGCATTATCTTCAAAGGGTTCTATCAACTTAGTTATGCAAAACATTCCTATTATACAGTCATAGTGGCTGACTTTAATGGAATTAAGCTTAACGTAGTGGTCTCTTGCCAGTTGCAATGAAATTGTTTTCAATATGTATTAAAAATGTTAAGCTAGCTGGTGATTATATATTTTACCCTTTCTCGTGACTTATTTGAGTAGTGGAGGTCTCAACCTTTTAGTTCTTCAGAAGCTGGTTCTGCCATTGCAGAGTATTGAGTGTGAAAGCTCAGTAAATGCTTTGCTAACTGGAAAGCATTAGGAAGCAAAGTACACTCTTGTACTTAAATGGCAGAAGTATAGAATGAAAATAGCAAATTTCAGAGAGTGAAAGAGAGGGGTCTAAAATTCAGAAGAAATTTGCCAATGTTATTAATCAGAAAATAACAAGAATGCTAAGAAACTTAACTTTATGATGCTGTAAATATCACACCTTCAGAAAGAAGGTCCTGGAGACTTGGAGAACTTAAAAAAAATACTTTTTTTTTTTTTTCCAAATAGGAGAGGTATGTTAGTTATAGTCATCATTTTATCCAGTAGGGGTAATTGCATTTTAATAATTGCATTGCATTTTTTAGTAGATTTTCAACTTAAGGACACGTTTTGGAATGAAAAGCAATATGTAGAAATAAAATTATATATACTGTCTATAACTGTCTATAACTGTCTGGTAATTGTGTATCATCAAGGCTGTTACCAGCCTAACAAATAAATAGTAGTAAATTATAGAGCATAAGAAAAAATAATACAAAATGGAAAGTGAARAGAAGCTTAAAGCCATAGTAAAGATACAGATGCTCTTTCATACCTCTATGAAGGCAGTTTGTGACCAATACAGGCATTGTATGGCAGAGTGAAAAGGAGTTAGTAGTAGTGATATCTCATGCAGCTTGGAAATGGAACCATACTTTTGCATTTATGTTCATCTTGGAGGGAAGAAATAGGCCAGGAAAAAAAAGACGTATTTTGTTAGTAGGTACAGTTTTAAGCTGAAGATCTTCTCCCAAACAGTCTGAACAATCTGAAAAAAAGGCATATTTGTAGAGATGGAATTTTTTTATTTTTTTTTTTAATATGGGAGAAATGTTCTGGTTCCCAATGGGAACTGGATCTATCATGATATATGTGAGTTTAATCTCAAAGAAAAGTAAGCAAGTCTTTAGAGGGCTGTAGATCTTGATATACTACTACATGCTTGAAGCATACTATGAAGCATTGGGAAATAATCCATTGATTATGTTGTGGGACTACAGTTAGAGACTAGAAGCTTAATTAACATTTTGCTGAAAAGTGAATATTGTTTTCTCATAGAACTTTCTCAGTAGACAAATAGACATTTTGTCTCCTAAACTGAGAACAAAATCATTATCAGTAAACAGAGAGCTGCAGCTTTAGCAAATTATAGATATTTTTCCCTTCCCACTGAAATCAATGGGAATCCTGATCTGCTGAAGTACAGTTAGTCTTGTGCACAGAAACAAGTTATTCTTAGATTATGTAGGAAGCACAATTAAGACAAACCTAAATTAGCCACATATCCCCTTTACTTGTTACTTTAGAATTGTAGACTTATTCTGACATTATTTAAAGTATAGACACTGATTCCAGCTGAAAGGCTGCATAAAATAATGCAACGTGACTGTTAGCCTTTTTCTTTGTTAAAGAGGGTATGTATCAGTATCTTTTCCCAAATAAAAAGCRATAGGACAAGAGGAAACGGCCTCAAGTTGCACCATGCATGGTTTAGATTTTAGGAAAAATTTCTTCATCGAAAGGGCTGTCCAGTATTGGAATAGGYTCCCCAGGAAAGTGGTTGAATCAACATCCCTGGAGGTATTTAAGACTTCTGGAAGTGTCACTTGGGGACCACAGTTAGTGACTTAGGCTCCATGGTTTAGTGGTGGACTTGGCAGTGTCAGGTTTATGGTTGGACATGATGATCTTAAAGGTCTATTCCAACCTAAATGATTATGTGATTCTATATGTTGGTCATTTTAGGAGATAAAGAATTCCAGTAGAAATCTTATCAGTTGCTAAGAAGTGGCATGCCACCTGAGGATTATTTTTCTTGCACTGAGTTGACCTCTTACTGTGTTTGAGAGAAACTCAGAAAATAGAGGAAAGATAAAACAACACTTCATCTTATCCTTAAAAGTATACTTCATACAGTCTTACTCAACATTTAACAATTTTGAGTAATGCAATCATGAATTCTGTATGAATGCAATCATGAATTCTGTCAGCTATATGCTTTCAGACCCATATCATGTATTACCCAGACAGCGGAAAACTATTGGAACTGGACAGATCTGGTTTTTTTCTAAAAGATATTGAGAAAGAGCTTTCTAGACCTGTACAGTCTTTAGGGATGCTCTTTTTTTTTTCTATTAAAGATACATGCCGTGAAGGCACCTGAACCATTATGTTGGTGATGACATAAAAGCAATTCATTAAGTTTCTTGCAAGTTTGGCTTACGTAAAGAAATATATATGTTAATGCATTTCACTTTTCAGTGAAATATTTCATTTACCTTAAAAACCCACTTTTTGCTTGTTCTTATCACCTGTAAAATGAATGGAGAAGATCAGTTCATAATAATAGTACAGTCAAACCTTGCACTGGCAGGGAAAAAAATCATTCTTGTTAGCACATTACGCAGTCTCAGGAGTTATCTTCTGTGTAAATGACTGTCATGCTGCTGGAGGAAGCCAGACTGACAGGGCTCTTTGCTCGAGTCTTCTATTCAGGTTATATACAGCACATGGAGCGCTTTTCCAACTACCTTTCCTTTATCCTGCACTGCAACAATGAAAGGCAAATCCCTGTGTCCATGTTGATTTTCTTCTCCTCCATGGATTTTTTCCAGGGGTATCATTAGAGTTCAGTTGTCAAATTATAGTTCTTTGAAACAGGAGGAAATCTAACCCAATCTTTTTCTCGTGAAAGCTTATTCYTTGCTGCTGTGTTTCTAGTGTTTTGTTTTACTAAAGTTAAGGTGTCATGTAGCTGGAACTTTCATTGTTCTAACTAGAGAAAGGACTCCAAACGCTTGCGTGTTTGACCAGCTACTAGGAAATTCATACTGCACAGATTTGCTTTGTTATGGGTATGGATTTTCCAATACCTGAAAATTTTCAAAAAGGGAGATTCCAGTTTTGGTCTATGTGCATACCATACATTAAGATTCTGACTCCACAATAATTTATTGGGGAAATTTTAGCCACTTATTTTAAAATGTTCTTTCCCTAATAACTTTATAGAGCTCCCTTCTGCATTGCTGTGATCATTACATACACACACAGACAGTGATTTTTGCCTGGCAGCTGCATTAGTTTTGGAAACAAAATGAGCCTCCAGCACCTTGCTGGGTAGGAACAATAATTATAATGCATTAAAGCCATGAAAAACATTATTTCTAGGGCCTAATAAAACATCAGTATAAAGTATCTAAAAATTGGAGTGGTGATATAATCTTCTTCCATATTTTAATTCAGAAAATTTGTTTTGTTCTTGCAGAAGTCTGTGCTTTTTTGCCACAATTTATTTAGATATTAAGTTTCAAAACATTGTTTTGTTTAGTAAGTGAAGAGAAAAAAAAATAGTCATGATTTGTGTTATTAGAAGTTATGACTTTTACCAGAGTTTCATTATTTATTTTTTGAGGAGGGCGTGAGTTCATCAAATCCATCAAGGAAATTGTAAAACAAAAGGGTACAAGATGGTGAAAAGCGTTGTATGGATACTTTCATTTATTGCTCACTTTCTCTGGGTAGCCAGCAATACCTGTGGCTGTTAATGAACTGTGAGAGTCCATTTAACTCTTCTAATAACTATTCTTTAGACCTAGATAGGCTAAAATTCTTTACTGTTTAACCAGCTCCATAGCTTTTAACATGGGGAAAGCTTTCAGTTAAAATCCTAATCTTTACAGTGATTCAGGTTGTTTTGAGTTTCTTCATGAGTGACATGTATAAACAGGTTAAAAAGCAGTCTGCACACTGTTTGTTCAGTCAGAATTCTCCCTTTGCTCCCTTATTTGAGTTTTATAGCAAGTATACAATAAAACAAGTGCTTCACTTAGCTTGCACTGTTTATCTATAAACTTTGGTTATACCAGCTTTTCTTACATGGCTCTTTCATCTCTCTTTACCTCTATTTCCAGGAATGACAGTTACTTCTTTTTCGTCTTATTTTAGTTGTGACTTCCACCAAGTTCTTCAAGAACATTGTAAAAGTCAGTATCATTAACATGAATAGTAAAAAACCCTCAAAGTTTCATTGAATAGGTGTTGACTCTGTGGGAGAAACAAAAAAAAAAACCCTAAAGTGAAAACTAATACATTGAAGATCTAATCAATTATTTTGAGTTTTGCCTGTGTGGCGACTGAAGAGTCTCCTCATGGATTTAATGGAATTTTTTTGGTGACTGGAAATGCCATTGTATGGATGTCATCATAATAAGCAGGAAAGGAAATTCCACCTTTGGAATTTTTTCTTTGCTACAGTAGTGATGAAGAACATATCATTGCAGTAGAAACTAGATAAGCTTTTATTTTTAAGATTACATTGATAATTCTAGAAATAAGAAAATGGTAAAATTACCTTTGAATGCTATTAGATCAGTTTTCACACCTTTCCATTCATTTTAATGGAATTGAATTTACTTGCTATCATCTTCAGTGCTGGAGTATATGTTTAAAACCAGATACCATTAGAAATAATTTTTTGCATAATTTATTTAAATTATGAAGATATAATGGCAGAAAATGTTAGGATAAGCACGGTTAACAGTATCAGAAACACAGAATATTTTTTGCTAGCAAGACTTCAGTAAATATGTTGACGTGGATTTGCATGGCATTTTAAGTTATGGTGTAAGAACTGCAGCATACTGTGAGGATGCAGTTTCAAAAATATTGCGTATGCAGTTTAGAAGACTTGAAGTAAAAGGACTTCAATATGAAACTGTTCTTTTATTATCCCCACTTGCCTTCAAAGTTTTCTTGGGATTTCTGTTGTTCATACTGTATCTATTAATCTTTTAAGTTATCCTTATGAGAACAAGCCACACACTTCACGCACATAACATAATCAGTAGCACTTAGCACACAGCACTGTCCATTTTGTCTTGAAGACATAACCACCTGTAACACAGTTTTGGATACCTTTGCATTTGCACTCTAAACATGATTCTCCAGAAGACTTCAGCCAGAATCTACAGCTCTGTGCCAAAACATGGGTTTGCCATCTGTCGTTTGCAGGATTCAAACTAGTAAATGGAGCAGATTTGAACTGAACACAAGGGCGCTTGTGAGAATCAGGAACTTGATTATCAAGGTGCTGGTGCTTTTGAATATGAGGTCCTGAGTTTGATACTAAGTGCCACGCTCTGTCTGACACTGGACTTAGTCTCTCTGTAATTTTCTCCTACCTGTAAATGGGACTGAAAAGAACCCAGATAATTTAGTTACAGGTGCTCGGTAAGTATGCAAAATAAAAAGTACCATCTGTAATTTCTAAAGACACTTACTGACATCAAGGACCGTATTATTTTTGAACTTGCAATTCTGCATCAAAGATTTTCACTGAAGAGTCGAAGAATTCAATACCCATAGAAACTATTCTCCCTTTAGAACAATATTATTTAATTTTTTCTTGCTTGTTATGCTTGAAGGATTTGTAATTGTTTTAAATTATGTTGTACATTACTCTGACATATTAATCTATTAAAGGGGATTTGTAAAAACTGTATAGTATTACAATACAGTTTTCTTATGGTAGCAATCAGTATCTATACATCTGCTTGAGGGCTTTGCATTTCTCAATAAGACACTCTTGAAATATACAGAAATACCTAAACTTTTCCATTCAGAATTTTGCTAAACAAGTGCATCTGTATCTTCTGAAGTACTATATATCCACCATTCTTTATATCTGCTGCACATCATTGGTCGCAATGCTTAGAGAATTTGTAATGAACAAGCAGAATATATTTTCTATTTATAAGGCTTTGGAAATAGAGTCAAAATCTTAAATCTTTATGGTGTCTATTGTATTGAAATCTTATAAATTCAGGGAGAAGAGGGTGTTTCACCTTACAGTTTTTCTGTGTAATAAAATGGGATATTTTTCATGATTTGGGAGTTGAAAGATGTTGTTGAAAGATGTTGGGAGTTGAAAGGCAAACCTTTATTTTTCTTGATGTAGTGTGGGTAGATTGCCATGAGGAAATCTAGACAGATTATTGAATAAAAGTGGGAAGAAATATCCACAAATCTTCCATTAATTTAACTTTATGCTATAACAGACCAATTGCTTTGTACAACCACTGTCAACTCAGGAAAACAGCTTGTCATCCATTTTTGCAAGTCTACCAATTCAGATCACATTCACAGCTAGCAGAACCACGAACAGTAAATGAAAACTCTGCCATATTTGCTGTCATCTGTTGAAGCAATATTTAGTCTTTAAGAAAAAGGAAAGTATAAAAGTAAAAAAAAGTAGAAAAATTAGTCACRGAAGCTTTCACCTCTTTATGATCCTATGCCAGTATCAAATACTGGCCTTTCATGGAAATGAGCTGACTTTTGCCATATGTTTAGGGATCTCATAGCTGCCACCATAGCTCCTGTTGTCGACCAATAGCACCAGGAGCTATGAAGAATCTGTCTTTTTTGGGTGAACAAAATTGAATGCTGCTGTGTACTTTACTCCAAATGACTCTCAACAATTAGAGCCAGAGTAAATTCATGTTCATTCCCCAGTAAAAAACTTTTAAAGACCTGTGCAGTTTCCAGAGAAAATCCCAGAAATCTGTAAAAATTAACTTTCATCAATTTCATTCCCAAATTGTACAGCCACTCTAGAAGAATAAACCATGGATATTTTTGGAAACAGACTCTGCAAAGTTTTGAACTTACATGAGAAGTTTCTTATTAGTAAAGTCAGAAAACTATTGATCCAGCCTAATATTTTATTTGTTCTACTAATATGTCAGTTACSAGTTCATAGTACTATACAGTTTGAATACTTTTTAATATTCATGTATCCAAATATCCTATTTAGTTTCCACAGAGAATCTTTCTTTAGCTAAATAATTTGCTTTTTTTTAGTTTGGGCAGGGGGACTTGTCTGCACATCTTCCCTTACRGAATAAGTATAGCTATATCTGCTTTGAAAATCTCAAACCCCGGTACTAGGAAATTGCTTTATTTCCCTCTTTTCAAATAAGCAATCTTTAAAACAGTGGACCAAATCTTCTGTTTTCTACAGCATTAATCTGACAGGAAATTTTCTTTACTGAGATCAAGAGAATTTGTCTCTGAAAGGATATTTTTCCTCTCTATTGTCTGTTGTCCTTGCCAGTATGTTAGTGTTAAATTGACAGCTTCCAAGAGCATGGAATTGCACATGTGCAGCATTCTTAGATAGTGCTTAGTATTTGCAGGATGTTTTACACTGGCAGATAGCAAGAAGGGTTGTCAAACAAGCATCGCAGTAATACGATTCTCTTAAGGTTTATGATGATAATCCATAACATCTAAAGCTGATGAGGAACCTGAACTCTTTGATCATAGTAATATTCTTTAGAAAACTGATTTTTTAAAAAAAGTATATGTTTGGAAATTAATACTAGCTATGACAGCCTTTATTGGGTACGCTTCAAATGGTTTCAGCTTGACTTGCCTCCAAATGAAAAGTGTGAGGGTAAAGGCCAAATACTGCAAATGAAAATTCATATCAGAAAGCTGCATCGAAGGCAGTAAAGTACAGTTCTAGCTGTGCAACTTCACAGATTGCTGGCACAGTGACAGGCATCTGTATGTAAAGGTAGCGTGTTATTAGCTATCCCAGCTTGGACTCCAGCTTCAGTGCTTCACAGTTGGTTTACTGCTGACACACTTGCTATGCTTTCTTTGCCTGGACTTTTTGTATCATGGATACTACCGCACCTCGTTCCTTTTTAAGAGTAGCTACATGAATGGAGAATCACAAGGCTGAGTAAATCAAATCTGTAGGAGATACAATACATACTCAAGTGAGCCCTTTATGTTGTAGTTGTCAATGGTTCTATTTTATAGTTTGTAAAAGACATTATCTTCCTTGTGGAAAAGTGTGCTTTCTATTAAGCTTTCGTTGAGAACTGAGAGCTGTGAGAAAGCCCCAAACTGCCAGAGCTTTGACGTAGTGGTGCCTGAACTCTCCTTATAAAGAGCTATCCAAAGAGGATCCAAATGTCTTTGAAGTTCAAAAAGCCAGATTCTATTAGGCTATAAACTGGAATAATTAATAAAAGCCATAGAAAACTCCAAGTGGCCAGATGAAGCAGAATGGAAATACAAGGTTTATAAATCAGTGACCTTCTTCTCCCTGTGACCTTGCAGGATGATCTTTACTTTCAGTCATCTCCTCACTGCTGTGCTTGTTGGTCCTTGGCAGTATCTCCTGTTGTTCTGCTCACAGCCCTTTGCTGCTCTTAGCAATCATTCAGGCTCTCTTTGAGCTGCAGGATGCGGATGTGTTCTCTTTTTCTCGCTTAGCCTTTCTGTCTGGCATGCAGTAACCGAGGCTGCTGCCTTTCCCAAAGAAATGTGCAGTTTCTGCCACCTCCTAGGAGATTACTGCCACTCCTTTTAAAGGAACAAGGACAAATTTCACAGGCTGATCAGAGGGAAAGAAGCAGGATTTCCTTTCAAGCACTGCACATGYACACTGTCAGTGATCATGAAGATTCCCCTTGTGTGATCATACATTATAACAAGTCTGTTAGTTATATATATGCATAGATAGTGTATGAAGTTCACCATGTGTGACTTTATATGTCCAAGAGTGATGCTAATTCATCGATGGATATATTTGTATATTGATGTTGGTTTTGTTCCAGGCTGCCCATTTAAAAAGAAGCATGTCTAACAAAGGTAGAATAGGTATAAAATGACTAAAGATATTTTTTTCAAACTGCTGCAGGTGACCTTAGTGCTCTTTTCCATAGGCATGGTTTGGGGCATGTGTATGCAATTGGTCTTCCAGGCCATTTACCTACTGCCCCTTGTGCTTGTGCACTGTCCCAAGTAATACTGCTGTCTTTGTTTCTCTTATCTGAATTGCACAATCCATGTATTCAAATCAATAAGCTAAGCTATGTTGCAGAAACATAACAGCATGTTTTGTCTCAGTGTACTAATCGAGTCATATATCCACCCAGTTGGCTGGATTTTCCATTTGTGTGACTCAGCAGAACTGTACTGAAATTTATGAACTAAATGAATAATAATAGCTCAAAATTGCCACAATTGTTTAATCAATATAGGTGATCTTTAAATCCTTACAATAGTAAGTAATATTTTATTTTGTCAGTTAAAAAAAAAAGGAGCAGGCATTGCTTTATCCAAGGAGCAGCCTTACATTCCTGTTTTGCTGTAAGAACCAGTTGTCCTAGTGCTTTATCTGGTTTTTTGTAGGCCTCGTATTGGTTTAGGTGAACCTCGTCTTTGACAGGTTTCTTACTTCTGGCATGATGRTTTCTCTTAGGAATCCTTGTTAACTGAATCAGACCCAAATCCTTAGGTGCATATGAGTTGTCCCATTAAACCCAATTAAGCCACTTTAGGCAGGTCCCAATGCTCATTGTTAATTGGTATGCATGGGCTCGGTCATGGCAATGACAATACAGTTCCTCAGGGTGCCGAGACCCTCCTGTTCATACGGAAGTCAGTGGAAGCGTGAAAGGCCTTATCACATTTGCAGTGTGTGGTATAGACGTTATCCGGGTGCACACACACATTTACAACTTTTCCGGCTTCTTGCCCAACCTTAGACTGGATAAGTAATTTAAGGCATTTCCTGGCTGTACTTTCTACTGTAATTCAGAAATGATGAGTGTCTCCACTGTTCTTCACCATTTGGTAATACTTACCATGGCAACAGTTCTGGCTGTTGCAAATTTTGTCACTGTGGCATTACATTTATACTATGCAACACAATGTAAACACTTTAGCATTATAAAATGCTAAAAACTATTTTTATGTTGCCTGTAATTTTCAGTACTAGTAGGTTGGCTATTCATACTTCAAACCTTGTGTTCAGTGGTAGCGCAGCTTTTAGGTAGTTTCTTCAATATTTTATTAATTATATTAATATATAATAATAATAACATATATTAATTATCAACCCTGTGCTTAATACTTTTGTATTGCAAGTGATGCAAAAAACAAGTCTCAAGATCAGATCTTGAGGTTTTTTATCATTAACTATGCTGAGTAATATCTGTACAAAGACTTCATAAATGTATATATGAATTCAAATTAGAAATAATAACCACACAAAAGAAAACCAACATATCTTTCCAAAGTGTGCTTCTAACCTGAATGGTTACTTCACTCTATGCTTTGGCTACTGCCACCTGTTGTGTGTAGTAGAAATTGTGCTGGGAATCTTTTTGCATGGGGCTTGACTTTTCCCAGTCTTTTGTGAAGCAGCATCTCTACATTTCCAAGTACTGTAAAATACATTTGATGCATTGCTCATTTATTTCAAACAGCAGCAAACTAGCATTCCTCAACTGTGAAGATGGGATTCAAATTGATTAGTTCTGAAAATGTGGCTATTCTCTGTAAGACAAAAAGATGTATAATAAATGACTTAGTAATTGGGCCATATGCAGCAGAAATGGTAGACCATTTAGAAGAAGTGAAGTTGAATAAAAAAGTGAGTAAGTAAGTAGTAAGACTGGATACACCAGTAAAGGGTAAGCACACAAACAAAATCCAAGTTGAATAATAAAATATTTTTTATTGTTCAGTGCTTACTTTGGGCATGTTGCACTCTTACCAGCTGTTACTCGTAAGAAAAGTTTAACGTGTTTCAAAATGTTCAGATGTGCTGCTTGTTACTCTGCATGTGTGAAGAGTACGGGAGCTGTCACTGGAGACCAAGGTTCAGCTTCTTATTTCCATTCTTAAACAATATAAAAGAATCTGGTTTAAGTTATATTCACCCTTAATTTAAAACTGTTGTGCTTCCAGGATGCTGATGGATCTGGGAAATCAGGAATAGACTGAGCCATTTTAATCTGGAAACCGAATCTGGAAGCACACAAACTAAAAGAAAAGTCGTGTTATTTCACTGTCAACAAAGGCAAATATTTTCTTTGCTTTCTAGGCCAGCGTATATTACCCATTTATTGTGTAGAGTTGCACTAGGAGTCCACAAAGTGTTTGCTTTCAACTAAAGTACAGATCAGATTTTAAAGTTTTTTCCTGTTACCACTCTTTTTTTTATTTTGAAGAATGAATTTATGTGACATAAAAGGAAAAAAAAATCAGTGTAAACTTGATATTTTGAAGCAGAGAAAACAGATATTAAGAAAGGAGTCATTTGAGAGAAGTGTCCTCAGGAGAAAACATACTAATAGGTGTTCCAATAAGAGAGGAAAGTTGGCCAGCCATGAGAGAGATCATAAATAACATAATATTTCTTTTTTGTTTTCCACACAGCCTGCTGCTATATTACTTCAATATCTGTTGTGCAAATCCAAAACATATTTTCTCTGTTGGTTGTTCACGATCAGCTAAGAGAAGTTTATGTTACAAGAGAACATAAATATCACAAGCTCATCAAGGCTAAAGGTGCAGACAAGTGTTTTATGATTTTATCTAACCCTGCTGGGATGAGATTGCATTCTTGCAAATAGCCAATACAGCAGAGACTAATAATTGTACTCTTCATTTAATTATCATTTCCCTGTGGTCTTTAAGCTTGTATTTCATGTTATAAACATGAAAAAGACAATTAATTAATTGTGCAAAATGCTTTAAACTATAGATTGTGAAATGCCTGCCAGAAACATGTGGACATGTCTTAAAACAGTTCTAATTAACAAGAGGAATTCAGATGATTAGGGAGCAGTGTATCTTTCAAAATGGTTTGTTTCAATGGAAGAACAGTGGCAGCATATTCTGAAAATGTCTAGTTGCAATCTCACCTGGTAAAGTACTTAGCTATTAATATGGTAGTTAAAATTTTCCTCTGATGTTTTAAGGTAGAAAGTTAACAATTGCTTTTGAAGCAAACATCTCAAAATGCTTAAGCTCTAGTTGCTCTTTCTCTGGCAAGTGTTCTGTAGGTACTTACAAGGAAATCAGAAAGAAAAGATGGTTAATATTTATATGTCTCATATAAAACAATATGCATGTACAGTATGAGTATTTTCAGCCATTAGGAAATTTTTATTTCTGTTGTGAACTGGTATCCCAGGATGGCACAAAAAAGCAAAGTTACGCCATTCTGACAGATCTCCTTAATGTGACCTCAAAGAATGTTTTTCCACAGCACTATTCTGAAAGGATGATACGCTGGTTTGAAAGTAAACAAGCAGGGGAAATTAACCCCACACAAATTCCTTGCTAAAGATTTTAGGTCAGAGTTACAATTTTAATAGAAAGGTTACAATAAATGCAGTAATACAGAAACAAAACTGGCTTAAAACAAGGTCAGAGTACAACCTGATACCCCGTTGACCAGAGTGGTAGCTGTAGTCCATTAAGCAGTGGGGGCAGTGCTGTTGAAAGCAGTGGTCCTGGAGAAAGGTCTGGTCCTCTGGGTGTCCAGTTTAGTCACGGGCCATTAGCAGAGATAATCCTCTCAGGATGAGTGGTACTTCAGTGTCCCCGGGGGAGTTACCACGGTTGAGGTAGGCAACAATACCCCACCTCACATGGTCTGCCTCTCCATAGCTCATAGCCTGAGGGACCACGTGTGTAACCAGCTGCTGTGAAGGACCCATCGTTAACCAGCTTATCAAGGAATTATGGGAATGGTGATAGAATACATACTTTGGTTAACCCAGTACAGATGATATTCTAGATCCTAAATATCTGTGCTATGCTTTGTTGAATGAAGTTAGTCATAAAATTAAAAACATTATATATTTTTATTTGAACTGAATTTTATGTAGGGGGAAGTGGTCAAGTTTGAGGAAATAAACGTTGTTCTTTGTTCTTCGGAGTGTTCTTACTATTCTGATAATTTATTCTCTAATATAGCTGTCTGAACAAATGAATAGCTTGAAATCACACCAACCTTTGTGTTTTTAAGAAGCATGCACAGGTATAAGTGTGTAGCACTTAACTGAGCAGTCCACAGAGTGCATCCGAAGAATGATCTAGTTTCTGTTTGCACACTCCAAATATGTAAGTAAAAGCACACTATTTTGATACAGCTCCCCTTCAAAATAGGACAGAGCTTCTTTTGTTTGGTTGGTTGATTTTTGGTTTTCTTCCAAAAGGGTTCTGAAATGTCTCGTACTTCAAATATTAACCATCCCAGATGTTTGTGAAGAAGAAAATCAGCTTGTGCAACATCCGTTATTTACTGGTTGTAACTGGTGTAGTCTTTCCTGCCTGTTATCTGCAATATAACTCTTAAAAGTAAACTCTAGCAAAGAGAGCAAAAATATCTGTATAGTAGAAATGGGAATTTTCAATTCAAAACACAATGCTATTGGACATTTTGGAAATTCTGACATTAAAGGCACTCCCCAAAGGAAAATATTTGTTTCTTCTGTTATTGTCTGTTATTTGGAAGTGTGTTTTACACACTTAGTGTTTTACATGTAATGTTAAGCTAGGTTTGCACAGATCAGAGCAGACACTGTCACGGTTACTCCTCCCACACCATGAGCCAACCTGATGTGTGAGGTAATTCTGGTCACATTTTGGTGAGTGAGTCCAGCCTGATAATCCACACTGAATGGAAGAATGTATTTATTGGATTGTAGCATCACACCTTACTCCAGTAGACATGTCTACCTGTCACTGTTACTCCAGGATAACGTGACACTCTGTACTGGGTTGCAAATGTTTATAGAGGATCATGCTGAAAAAAGAAGTACCAATACCATGAACTTTGGAAATACCGGCAAAGTCTACAGACACAAAGGAGCCAACAGATAACATATCCAGTATTGATGGAAACCCTTATTCTCTGTCTGAATCTTTCTGTTCTATGGTTTCCTCATTGTAGCCTCAGATATCAAAATGGACAGACTCGCTAACATAAAACTAGAGCACACTGCAATTCTAGAGTGTAGTACGGGAAAAATTGTGACAATATAATGAGATTACATATGTTCAGTGTTTTATATGTGAACATCTTAACAAAGTAGAGGTGATCCAGAAATGATGAAGAAATAAAGGGGGGTTAAACCCTCTCTGCTGAATGGCATACTCCCTTTGTTGTGTGAGGAAAGTCAGTTCAAAGCTGACTGGCTTATTTCAAATCAAGATGTAGAACAGGTGGAATAATGTAAATGTGAACACCTGTGTCTCTGCAAAATTGACATGTGAAGGTGGTTAAGAAAATGAGCTGATCTGATCCGATCAGCAACGTCTCATAATATGCCAGAATCCATCATAAGATAACTAGGACCAGAGTAACAGGAATGCATGAGATGAAGCCTGCCTCTCCTTGGATTAGCAGGCTAAATGAGTCACAAGCAAAGCCAAGGTAGATGAGGTGGAAGGCAGCACAGTGACGTGCCAAACGCTTTTGAAACAGCCTGCTCCTGGGCTGCATGGGCTCCTGAGTCACAGCATGTGTTGAGGCACTTATAGCAAAAAGACAGTGCAAATTCTGCTGTTGCTCAGAGATAAGTATGAGATAAATCTCATCCGCTACAGGTACCAGACTGTCAGCCATCCTCCCGCTCCATTATCACATTCCAAGTCGTCTCTGTCCTGACTGGTTACCTGGTAAATATTTTTCATGCAGTGAACCATTCCAGCTCTTACATTCCTGCTCCTGGGTGATACGAGTCACAGTTCTGATGAGTTGCACTCTACCTGTCCTTGGCAGGCACTGTTAATGAGGGTGTCTTAATGACGTCTTGCTTTGATGCAGTCACGCTGTGTAATAGTAGCTAGCTGTGAATCTGTCTTCAGAGTAAATTTATATTGATAATCCAGTTGCCTTGAATTATGTTCTTCAGCTCTATGTGTTCTGTTTGTCCTCACCTGTTTTGTTTTGTAGCCTTGTTTTTGTGGCCTTATTTCCTCAGTGGGCTGGGTTTATGTGATCACTCTATGTAACAATCTCTTCCCTAATCATTAAGAAGCCACAACTAAAGTTAGCAGAAAAGTACCTCACTCATAATGGCAGGAGAAGATGAAGAGAGTGCAAGATGGGCCGAGGCCAACTGTATGAGGTTCAACAAGGCAAAGTGCCAGATCTTCCATTTGGGTCACAACAGCCCCAGACAGTACTACAGGCTGAGGGAAGAGTGCCTGGAGAGCTGTCCATTGGAAAAGGACCTGGGGGTGCTGGTTGACAGTCAGCTGAACATGAGCCAGCATGTGCCCAGGTGGCCAAGAAATCCAGTGGCATCCTGGCCTGTATCAAAACTAGTGTGGCCAGCAGGTCTGGGACAGTACTCAGCACTGTGAGGCTGCACCTGGAATCCTGTGTTCAGTTTTTGGCCTCTCACTACAAGAAAGACACTGAGGTGCTGGAGCATGTCCAGAGAAGGGCAACAGAGCTGGTGAAGGGTCTGGAACACAAGTTTGATGAGGAGTAACTGAGGGAGCTGGGGTTTTTTAGCCTGGAGAAAAGGAGGCTCAGACAGAACCTTATAGCTCTCTACAGCTACTTAAGAGGTGTTAGCCAGGGGGGATTAGTCTCTTCTTCCAAGTAGCAAATGATAGGACAAGAGGAAATAACTTCAAGTTGCACCAGGGGAGGTTTAGATTGGATATTAGGAAAAATTTCTTCATCAACAGGATGGTCAAGCATTGGAAGAGGCTTCYAAGGGAAGTGATTGAGTCACCATCTCTGGAGGTATTTAAAAGATGTGTGAATGTGACACATAGGGACATGGCTAGGACTGGCAGTGTTAGGTTTGTGGTTGGACTCAATTGTCTTCAGGGTCTTTTCAAACATAAATAATTCTAGGATTCTGTGTTAGAAGGGAAGGGTATCTCAGTTAGAATCATTTGTATATGGAAACACCAAACTCAATAACTAGCATGTGTGTACTGGCAAATACAGTGTTGAACCTTAAACTGAGGGACAAGTTTTGTAGCTAGATACTTGTTTAGGCTTCAGATTTAAAAATATACAACTCTTGGATATCATTTCTGATCTTGTAATAAGATGATCTTTCTTCAGGTAGCTAAGACTGAAAGCAAATAAAAAAATTGAAGATATKAGTAAATAAATTGCACAAAATATTTGAGTTGTGTGGTCAAATGCAAGAAATGACATAATATCTGGTTTTGGATCTGTCAGTCTTCAGTTCTCAATATTCAACACAGAACTATTTCTGATAAACAAATACAGAATTTTGATAAAGTTAGTATTTTGATCTAAGTCAATTTTTAAATAAATAGGATGATTACTACTTCTTCAATGAAATTTTACTTTTAGTTTGGAGTCAGAGATGTATTATTGTACATGTCATGTGCATCTACATTTTGAATACATAGCCACGTGTTCCGATTGCTGTTTTGATTGTATGAATTACACCTTACAGGTTTTTCAAGCTTTTCATATAGGTTATGCTTGGTTTTTACAAAAATCCCTGTACTGTTCCCTGTAATAATTTTTGAAACTCGAGCAATTAACTTCATTATTTACTTTGTGATGACAGGGTGCATGGCAACCCATGTCGTTTCCTTCTCCTCACTGTCATTAGTGAGGAGTAGGAAACTGTCACCTGACATGGAAATTTTCGGTCAGCATTTTCAGCAATCAAGATGACTTTCCCCTTTCCTGTCCCTGACAAGGAAGATTTTTATCTCAGATAATCTCCAAAATTCCTTTATTCTTTCCTGGACCCCAATCCTACTTCAGCAGCTTGTGGAAAAGGGAGGAATCGATATCTATTGAATGTGACTGACATGAATGCTCCAACATCAGAATTTCAGTTCATTTCTGTCAATTCAGCCTGCCTTGAGTGAGAGAAGTTACATTGGAAAGTAACAGTGCRGCAAAGCGATTGAATTAACAGCACAAAATAGCTCAGTCAGACTGGGAGGATGGTGGGGGGGGGCGTGTTTTTTGGTTGTGTTGGGCGTTTTTGGTGCTTTTTGTTTGGTGGTGGTTTTGGGKTTTTTTTTCCCTTGGWATAGTCTTTTTGCTGGAAAAAGGAGTTTCACAATATTCAGACCAAGGTACTAGTTTGAGTAGCATGTATTTTTTGGCAGATCTCCTTGATTTGCTTGATCCCTAAAATCACTGGGAGGGATGAGGATGATGGTGCCAGCAATCTGATTTACCCCCTTGTCCTTCTTTTAGAACAGGGAATTTCCTCCTCAGCCTGAAAGGGTTGGGTGACTTTTCATGTGTCTTAATGCACCTGCCGTTGAGCCGTGGAGGTTCTTCAGTCCTGTGATGCCAGAAGTGGTGATTTCCTTGGACCAAGGAAATACTGACCTTAGCATCTTCTTTTCTAGATGGTTGTCTGAAGAGGCATTCTGCATATTTCTGTAGCTCAGAGTCTTGAGGTGCAACAGGGAGAATCAGTTTACCCACTATTTATATTGGCTCCTCACTGCTTTACTAACAGGAGTACCACTAGTATTTGAACTTTGACCCTCGCTTCCGGGTAGGACAGTTAACTAGAATTTAGAACATTGCTTCATTGTGAAGCTTGTCTGTGTGAAGAATGACAACGAGGTGTTATACCTTAAAGAAATGCTTTGCATTATTGATTATGATAGCATGGGGACATGAAATAGAAAAAAAATCAGTTTCTTCCCTTTTTTCCTCTTATTTTTCATCTGAGTTAAAATGAAAGTTACAAAGATTTGTCTTGTTCATACTGAAGTGAAGGTTAATTAGTAAATACTTTCCAAAGCACTATTAAAATCCTCAGATTAAAGGCTCCAAATACTGCAAGTATAAAACATTCTTATTATTCATTTATTTTCATCTGCTTCAGGACATATGGAAAACTAATTTTTAACTTAAAAATCAATTAATTATAATTTGGTACCAAAGTTTTTCATCTGACTTCAGGGGGAGGGGGAGAGGCGAAGGTCATCTTTGCAGTGAAAAACCATCCACAAAAATTACAGTGGAAATTAATGAGCAGAGTTTTAATGATGTTCAGGGCCTCTACAGAAACAAAGTATAAAAATTAAAATCAATGCCCTCTTACGCAGTCTAAATTTTAAAAAATGTAGCCTCATATTTTCTTCTTGTTTTAAGGTTATCCTCTTTATCTGGGCCCTGTTGTCTTTTCTCTGGTTGAGCTGATCAAAGGAGGATAGTGAAGAGTGGTGCAATGCATCGAGCTTGCTTAATCTGCAGCTCTGAAGAGATGTAAGAGTATTTCTAATGGTTGTCTGGTCTGAGCCATGCGGTGGCCTCTTCCACTGAGGAACTGGACAGCTGACCATTTCCCTAGGCAGTGCTCCTGCAGAAGCCCAGAGTTAAACTCTTTGTCTTGGGTGACAACTTTCTATTGAGAAATAGCAGTAGGGAACAAGTTCTGGACCATGTTATTTTGTGTTAGGAAGGTTATAAAGTGCAGTTTATGAGTCTAATATTTATTTTATTAAAGTTTTACAGATCATCATTATAGAGCATCAGTGTTTATTAGAGATCTCTGTGTGTTTCCAGAGTGCTCATTGCTATGGTTTCTGAGTACTTGAGGTGCCAAAGTTATCAATTTGACTGTGAAGCTAAATTAGACAGTAATGCCCTTGACCATGTTTTTTCCAGATCAGGCAATAATCTCCATGATTACAAGCTCTGTTGTGTATTAATTGACCATGACATGTTATGCATCCTAGACTGAAGATGCATAACCTATTTCAAGGTCACTTATGTACTAGTCAAATGTCTTAAAAGGGTGAATATTGATGAATTCCAGTTTTAAAGGCAGCTTTCCCTTCGATAAGGTAACACTGCTCTTACATGATTTTATATAACACATCCGAAGCTTGTCATCCTTAGATCTTCTTAAGACAGACATTTGTAGCAAAATTTCATCTTTTTATAATTAATGAAGACAGACAGTAAATTATTAACTT
Organism: Amblyornis subalaris; assembly: GCA_018881555.1. Lineage (NCBI taxonomy): Eukaryota > Metazoa > Chordata > Aves > Passeriformes > Ptilonorhynchidae > Amblyornis > Amblyornis subalaris. The sequence continues at coordinate 7,516,942 of JACAXG010000020.1, forward strand.
TAGAACTACGACTAAATGCCTTTGCAAGTGGTTGTTTGCAGGGAATGTACAATTTTAATTGTGCTCTGGTTATCTGGGAAGCTGTGGAATTTTAATTGTGGTGCCTTCATGGAGAAAAAGAAATTGTACAGTATGAGGAAAATGAAAATTCAGAATACTTGGGAGGATTTTAATTAGTAGGCACTGGAAATCAAGCAAGTTGTTTCCATTATAGTCTATGGTTTAATAACCATCGTTTAATAACCATCGTTTAATAACATGGTTAGATTCATGTTAAGGATGCAGAAGTTGTAGATTTCCCTATGCTAAACTCACTGACTGAGTTGGAGTACTCTGTAACAAAAGGCTGGACAGCTGGACCTAGATTCACGTGTAGTGGCTGTGAATCGCAAAAAGAAAAAATGGCAAGGGAAAAAAAAGCAGAAGAACAAGGAGAAGCATAAGGAGAATTTGCTTTTTTGAACTTCTCTGAAATGAATGAAGCCATTGAAGACATTTTTAAAATGGCCCCTAAGCTGGTGATTTTATAACTGCAAATGTCTTACTTTTCCTATTTCAGTGAAATATGTTACAGAAATTTTATTTTTCTATCATCATAGATTTCTTTAGCAGATATGATGAATAAGAAATTTATAACATTCTAGATGTGTGCATCTATTTCTGTTTTATTAAAATTATCTGTATTTCCCTTAAGTTTGCTTTCTGTATATATCAGTGATCTTTATTAAGGTGACCTAATGACCTAATCATTATTATCGCAAAGCTTCACAATGGAAAAGCCAGAAGAAAATATGAGCTTGATGGAGACTGACGAAGAAACCAGCAAGGATGCTGGCACAGGAACTCAGTAGTCCTGTCCTCAGCCTACTCTTTTTTCATGCCACTGTGTCGTGGCAAAGACTTGAAGCTTGTGTAGCATTTTGTCGCTAGTTCTCAGCAGATTCAGACATTTCATAGCCGTTTTAGCACTGGTATATTGATAAGCATAAGAACAGTCACTGAAATAAAAGTTAATCTAAAAAAAATCATATAAATAAATAATTATACATATTTCTTGAAAAAGACAGGAGCCAATAAGCTTAATTAAAATAACTATGACCGGGACATAAAATAGCATGCCAAAATTATTCTTTTTCTTCTTTATTTACAGAAAGGTACTTTTAACTCAAATTGTTCAGAGTTTTTTTTCTGCTGTTACTGCTGAACTACAGCAAATACTGCATTATGCCTTATACCTTGTGGGCAGCATGGCACTTCTTTCTTAGAAGAAAAGAATGGATATGAAGCTGCTTCTATGCTTTTGACAGATGAATAATATTTTACATTCTCGAAGCTTCATTTTTCTCAATTTCAGTGCTCATTTGATATTTGCTGTTTAAAAGCTATGCTTCATGCATTTTTAAGTCATTTTGTAGCAACAACACAACCCCAAAACACAGGGTCCCAGCTGAACACTTGTGTTTACTAACAGTATTCACCTACTCCAAGTCTTGCTGGTTTCTAAAATACAAACTAAAGTGAGCGCTGCTAGAAAACTATGGGTCTATATGGAGAGATGCTGTGCAATTCCCAAGCAGTGCAGGCTGGATGCTGTTACTGTGTTTACTTACCTGGATACACTTTGTGCTGCCAGCCAAGTAAGTTTAGCCAGATGCTAAATAAGACTGCAGTTGAAAATAATGCTCTGAGACAGAAAGTGAACAAAGTAGTATTTTCTAATATTTTTCTAGTATTTTCTTAAAATAAAAAAATTGCAACATTATATAGCTTCCCAGGTTTCCCTTGAATTCTATCGAAGAGGATTTTGCAAGATGCATAAAAATGTTCTTCATGACTGAAAAGAACTTAAAATGAAGAAATTCCTTAGAAGAACTATTTACCTTAAATGATTCAGTAGTCTGCTCATTTTGAAGTATATTGAAAATGGGAGACAAACAGTGTATTTTTAGAGAAGGAGGTAGGAGGTAAGCCTTGTTATTATATCTGGTATGTTCCTCATTCCGCAGTTCTAAAATTAAATCCCTGGATGAGATTTAAACTGGATGCATGAAGCTGACTATAAAGACCAGAATTTCTTAGTCCTTCTGGATGGAATTCATTTCATCCAATACTGGTATAATAGAGATGTCTACATATTGAACTGATAATCTCTGTATTCCTTTATAATGAATGTTGAGAAATAGGTGGGTTTAGGTCTGCCTTTTTTCAGGTGTGTGAATCAATTGTGCCCTTAAAGTGACTGTTTTTCTCTCTTCACTGTGAGACAACTATCTTATATGTAATTTAGTGCAGTCATCTACATTTGATTATATGAATCCCATTCTATAGTGTTTATTGCATTACAAAAAAGGACCCCTTCACAATGCAAATTCAAAATTCAGTACACTAGCTCCCAAAAGCTGCTCACTCCAAGGTCATTGCTGCATGATTTAACTTCTCATTCTATACACTGCCCATCTCACCTAATGAATTATGTTTAGCTGTCCATTAGTCTTGCAGAATACATTGCTCCTCTCCTTTTTTCCATTTTACATTAAACATCACATTCACAGATAATAAAAATGTCCGCAAAAATATATAGCCATAGAAAAATGTTTCATTCATAATCGGGCCAGATATTTTGAGCCTGAATTTTCACAGCAGGATTTTAGAAATGGATGTGATTTCTCTTCATCAAAAGTCAGATAAATACAGCCATAGCACAGTTATATGCTCTAGGTGGCCCTATTGGAAGGTCAATACTTTCAAACAGTTACTATTTCCTGGAACAAAGGTAAACTTGATGTTTTATGTTGTGACTTCAGGAATACACTGGGATATTTCAGAGATCAGTGAAATAACTTAGCAAGTACCACTGTTTCTACAGTGACTGGCGCAAGTACCAAGTGCTGAGACTATACCTATGATTTTGGACAGTGGACTCCTGTGATATTGTCCTTCCTTTTTTTTTCTGTAATGTACTGTGGTAAGATGAAGTATCCAAATCTCACAGCAATGTTTGCATTTTCATTAGTCAGAGGATAACATACATAAATAAAGTTCACTATAGGGACAGGAAACTATATATTTCTGTTCCCCAACTTCCCAACTGAATGTCCAGCTAATAGAGATGCAGAATTATATTTCCTCCTGTGTTTTAGATATGTACCCCTACGACTTTTTTCGTTCTTTACACTCCAGCCTTTGCTCTAGCCTGATAACTGGATCACATTTATGGGGAAGGAGAGGTGTGATAGCAAAATATCTTCTGCTGAGGAAGACTTTGGAAGAGACCTGATTTCCTGCTTCTTGGATAAAGGCAATCCTAGGCTGGTATAGAAAAGATAAAAATAGTTCCCTTACTTCTTACCCATCAAGCTTGTGCTATCAGTTGCCATTGATGCTGAGATCGTATTGCTGAGTTAAAGGATTTTACTATCTTAGACTCTGACCATGTCTTGCTGGGCTTGTGTACTTCTGAGACTTTGAAGGGAGTGTAGGTTACGAGACACTGTTTTAGAAACTCAAAATGGCAGCAGTTTTAAGCATGTGCACAATAAGGGCTCAACGCAAAGAGCTGAATCTTTCCATAATCGTTTTACAACACTGCTCATATCATGGTTACCAATGTAAACAGTAAGATTTTTCAATTTTTGTCTACCAGTTGTATTTCCTCCAGTATGCTTATTTCATTTTTCTAACAGAAAATCTGATAAATTAGGATCGCTTATTTTCTCATTTATAGCAAGAAAATTCTTTATACATACAAATCTAAGCTCAAAACAAAATAAACTTTATAAGTATAATGTGTTTATTCTTAAGAGCCAAACTGATCTTGTTCCCAAGTAGTTAATAGTAATGCACCTTTATTTTGTTTCTGATAATAAAGAACATGGATACCTCAGTGATGTTAATCACATTTAGATGGTGAATATCAATATTCAGTGCTAGCTCTGTGGTTGGACCACATGACTCCAGAGCTCCTTGCAGTCTAAATGATGATAGTCTATAACTACTACAAGATATTTTGTCAAAACTAAATCATTTCCCTTTTCTGGATTTTTGTGTCTTTTTGTTTTTATTGAACACATGGTTCCCATCCCTTTCCGATAAAGTAGCTCTTTAAACTTGGTAGATGATTGCTTTTATTTCCAAGGCAAATTGCTGGCAGCTGTTGCAGTGATTCATGGTGTCTACATTTAAACAGTGATGCCTAATCATTATAAAATGATCCATCTGCGTTTTTATTCTACAGAGGGGACTTTCTGTGATATGAAAAGACTCAAGGCATGTGACACGGATATTTTAGTATGAGAACATAGCAACTGCTCTGTCTCATGGCTTCCTAGATTCTTGATCTTCCCCTAAGTCTTAAACATCAGCATATAAATCTTACTTATGGAAACTGTGAGTTGCTGATACAACTGTCCTGTTCTTTATTTAGGGTAAGATTGTGCCTATTGGCATAGCCTTCAGCAAGAGGTGGTGTGTGAACTGCATCGTTATAATGCCAGCCTGGGGAAGTATGGTGACTCAGATTTTCCTCTGAATCACATTTTCTCTTCTGCTTCTTCCTTGCTCTGAGGGAATAGTAATTTACTTGTGCAAATTAGTATCTCTCTGCAGTGGCACAGCTGTTCTAGCCAGCAAGGCTGGAAAAAGACTTCAATCTTGCCCCCGTTCCTCTCTATATTCCTTCTGCTCACCTGTTTCAAAAGAGATACAGCTAGGTATAGTCTGGTTTAATCCTACACACTCAGGCCTAAAATTTGGGTGGTTTGCATAGGGCTCTAATTGCAGGGTTCTTCCATTCTCTCCTGCGTGGATGCATACTTACAGACTAAACCTTACAGAGAAGACTCCAGATGTGATATGCAGCCTAGAGAAAATAAATAGCATTTTATTTTGGCTCAGTCATTCAAGTAAAAGAGGACTGATAATTTGGAAAATTTGTACCAGTCTATGAATTTAACTTTTCTTTATCAAATGGCTTATAGTTTTGTATATCAAACAAATTTAGTCCTAATGCAATCTGAAAGAGAATCTATCAACCTGTAGAATTGTATTCTCTTGACTCTTGCTGCTTTGACTGGAAGTTTCTTGAGATTTTACTTGGTGACATCAACCCATGGAGAGGTTCTGCCAATGCTGCATGTAACCGTTTAGTACATCATATGTGGAACTGAATGGGCATCTTATAACTTCTAAAATTTTAGGAAGGATGGCAGGATAACTGAATACCAGTTATCAGCACTAATTATGCTATAGAGGAATTCTTAAAAAACGTTTTTGTATTTTAACATATCTATGCAAAAGCAGCTCAGATCTAAGTATGATCTACTGTTGCATTGGAGTTTATTCTGATTTGGTACTGTAGTATCAATCATGCTGCCATGTAGGAGAGTGTTGCTGAATAAAACACACATACCCATGCTAGTCTCTAAAACTGGCATAAGTATGTAGTGACAGATAACACTTAATATATGATTTCTAAATTGCAAAAGCAAAATGTGATGAAGAGTAAACCAAAAACCACTTCTTTTCCTCCACTGAAGGAGTGTTGGACATTAATGAGGTGCAGCATCCTTTTCCAGAGGAGATACTGCTGGAGCAGTGCTCTCCTTGCTTTTCCTTTGTGCTCATTCTTGGAGGGGCTATGATCTTACATACTTTCTTGTTTTCTCCTTTGAATTTCCATTACATGTAGCCAGACTTATGTGTTTGGTGTGTGGTTTTTATTTTCTTTATTGTGCTCTAAAAGCAATTCTGCTGAGCTATCCAAGTTGCACTCCTTTAGTGGCCGGGAACAGACCATTTGCAGTATGTGCCTCATTCCCTGGGGCCTCACTATTATACTGAGTCTGTTCTTTCCATACACCTATTATTGTTCTATGCTTTTCCTCTCAAGGACCTTGTCTAGAGTGTAGAGTTTATTCTGACTATACTGAGCAGTTACTCTAACAAAACTCTGTAAGGCTGCTGTGGGCCACAGATGGTGTTGTCATTGCCAAAATCCAGCTTGTACTCCTGTTGTAACAGGGGAGTCCATCATCTTTGCAAATACCTTGGTCTAGACCTTAATATTTTATCTTATGGTGAATAGTGATCATTAGTATTTTTACCTTTTGTTCTGATGAGGAAGCATGATGTTTGTTTTACCATAGTAAGAAGAGGAAGCATATGAACATTTAGAATAAGCCTTTTTTTAAAGAGCTCCAGGAGGCCTGGAGGGATAAAAAGCCCCTACAACACACATGCCCTGCTTAGTGTCGCCAGTAACTATAAATGTTGATAGCCATTCAAAGGATAAACAGAATGCTACAATAAATTGTAATGAACTTTCTAGTTTGTTTGCCAAATAGACCTGATTCAAATGTTGTTTAAGCGGAGACACATTTTTCTATAAGGCATCTTTTTTTCAGTTTGAGGTCATTACCCTAATGGAGTATCAGAAAGAACAGAGAACGTATTGTATTAAGAGAGTTGCTATAAAAATTTGCCTGGTGATTACAGATTATTTTTTTTACAGAATATGACATGGTGCAGTTACCCATAAGAGGTTTACATGAAACACCATGCCATATAATATGAGTGCACTGATAGTAAGAGAACTCTTTCAATCTTGCATCCTGATTAAACCACTTTAAATGTGCTGGGTTTGGTTGTTGGTTTTTTGTTTGGTTTTTTTTTTTTTCCTCTAGTTTATAGCTTTCTGAAAGGGAACTGCTTTTTAAGGTATAATAATCTCTGAAGGGCTCTACCAGCTGAGGAAGTTAAATGATTGACACCCTGTAACAAGTCATCTCCTACTAACACAGCCTGGAAAGAAGTATGTCCTTTTTCTGAAATGCCATTGGCATTGCTGATTGCTTTGTGATCAGTGTTAACAGCTAGCTTTCTATCAGCCAGTTCTTCCCTGACTGTATAGTCCCTTTTCATATTAGTGTACATGATCACTCCTTTCTAATATCAGTACTTTGCCTGGTCTCTGTTGAATTTTATCTTCTCAATTTTGAACACACTGAACTTTGTCAAAATCATTTTAAATTCTGATGCTGTCTGGCAAAATGCTTTTTATCCCTAAAGCAATATGAATGCAGTTCCACTGCAATTGTGTAAATCATTGTTGAAAATACATTGTAGTCCCAGATTTGGGACAGCACTGAAGATGTTCTCCAAGTTTGGTGACTCCAGACTTGATGACTGGCAATTGATAATGACAGGAATGGTTGTGATACTTTTTGCCCAAAGTTGTGGTTCTCTGTAGCAGTAGTTACATTCAGGTTTTAGTTAACAAGACTGTTTATTAAATTTGCAGCAGTATCACTAACTGTATTAAAGTCATTCTTATATTTGCTGGTGACAGGTGATTACATTGGCTTTACTATGCTTGGAAAATTCTTATTGTCTGCTTATAGATTGTCTTATATTCTTTTCATAGCTTTCTTTTTTGATATTTTGCAATATTTTGACTTTCAAAGGTAGGTTAATATGTTTCTATTTCCTCAGCCTTTCCTTATCCTAGTAGATAGAGGAGATGTGTTTGTTATTCTTCTACTTCCTCCTTGTGTACTTGCAGGTGATCTCTCTGTTGAGACTGCCTTGGCTAGTTAGAAAACTTCTCTAGAATGAGTCATTCTCTGTAGCTTTATGTGTTTGCCTTTTCTTTATATTCCTCAGCTGCTTTTCTTTTSCTGGAATACTGTTTGAAATGCATTTTGTTTGGTAGCTGACTGTAATTAATTCTTCCATGTACAAAAACTGAAATAGTGTGGAAGACTTTAGCCATCTCTGTGTATCATCCATATTTATGTCTCCTGTCTAATTAAATAGTGGTCTTTTCCTTTCTTTTGTCTTCTCATGACTGCTTAATGTATTTATAGACTTACTCCTCATTGCCTTTTGCATCTTTAGCTAATTGAAAAACATTTTGCACCCCAGTCTTTTGATTTTCATCCATATGGGACATGTGAGCTACCCATTGTGCTTATCATTAATTACGTGCTTTTGTTTCCACTTTTATAGTTATTCTTTTTCAATTTTCAGGTCATTAAAAAAAACTACTGATGCAGTTAGAATGGTCTTTTCATATTTTTCCTACGTATGCTTCAAAAGGGGTTTGCTTTTGTGTATTTAATGTAGTTTCTCTCAGTAGGTAGTAGCTCCCATGTGCTCATTTATCCTTTAGATAATCATATTGAGACATCATACTGTGGAGGGTCTTTTCCTCTTTTAGTCTGCATTTTAACTGAGAATAAGAACTTCAAATCTTTTTTTTTTATATAGTAAACCTCATAATTTCATGATGACCCCATATTATCTCCGCTCTGCCAGTTAATTTCACTTTAAGTTAAAAACAAACCTACAATAGCTCCTCCCCAGTAGCTTTTTTCACCTCTTGAAATTTACTGAACTTTTGCATTAAAGATTTGGTTAATTATGTGTTCCAAAAAAAAAATCCCCGGCCCCCTTCCTGCTCCTCGGCAATGACTGTTTTCTCTTGCTAGATCCACCCTGAGATATCCAATAAGTTATTAGGTCTTTCTAAATTTCAGAGTAAGTCTTCTAGATAAGATACGCAATTCCACACCTTCTTGTATATGCTTGTTAAAAAGCACTTTCACTGTGTCTCTGTGATGTCTAGGATGTGTATAGATGCTTTTATGTTTTCCTTACTAGTACTCTAATATCTGACATTTACCAGAAGATTCAGATAAAAGTCTATTATTCTCACTATTTCTTGTATAGCCTTGCTGCTATGTCTAATTTATATATTTGCATTTAATAAGTAAATCTGTGTTTTGCAAGTAGAAGTAGGCTTCTTGCAACCACTAACTCTTACTCTACTGTAGTAGAAAAACCTCATTAATCTACTCATATCCCAGCTAAAATAATTTTCTGCTTCCCATCAGGTACTATCACTTATTTCTTATCTTATGGAGATTCTTGAGATTCCATTTCCCTTGGGACTGAGGTGGATTTTGCTTGACTGTTGGATTTTACCAGGGCAATGTGCCATTGTTCCTAGGTTTTGAGCTTAATATGCATGTACAGTCAGTTTGTCTGTCTGCAAATCTTCCCCTTGAACGGTTAACGTACGTGTGAGTGGATCCTGAGCTATTGCACATCTGACAAGATAATGACACGAGGAGCTGCAGAGTGCTACACAGATGGGAGCAGTGCACGTGTAGATGACCTATCCTGTCCTTTGGTGATATTCATGAGATGACTACATGAGAGACAGCAGGACACGGCAGACAAAGCAGGGGAACCAACAGTTGCACAGAACTGAGGGCCAAGGCAGGAAGTACCAGGATAACTGTATCAGAGCCACCAAGCAAGAGTATAAAGTCAGCAAAACCAGAGCCAGTGAGGAAAGGGTAAATTAGAGTGGGCAGTTTATGAGAAGGGGTTAAGGATGGCAAACAGGAATAGCTTGGGAAGAGTGGGAAAAGGAAGTGTAAGGTGAAGCAAGTCATCTGCTTGGAGATTTTTGGGAATACCTGTGGGGCAGCTTGTTCATGATCAGTGCAGTCTGGCAGGACAGCAAATCTGCTGCTGCTGTGTCCATGACGGTGTCTAACTGGCTTCAGTTGTTGTGGGGGAACTGAGATACTCTCCCTAACACCAGTGATGCAACTCCCAGAAGAATGAACTGAACTTCTTAACAAAACCCTTGTAAACTCACTGATCTCAAAGTTGTGGAGATTTTTATAACTACAGGGGGAGAGACAAAAATTCAATCAAATTGACAGAAGAACTTCTGTCTTGGCTCCAAAGTCAGCTGTATAAGCAATGGATGTGTGCCCATGGGCCAGTCAGTGCACAGCACTGGCACATAGCCAGGGAGGAGCTACTAAGAAGCCTGGGAGGAAGACTGGGCTGAGTTTAGGGAAATATAGGTAAAAGAGGAAGGGGAGAAAACTGGAATTACTACATGAGGGACTGTATGCACAGGGAGAACCTAGAATACAGTAAAAGGTATGTAAGGAGTCAGAATATAATTGAAAACAAACAACAACAAAAATAACCCCAACCAACCAAAAACCCAAAAGAAAAATGCATTTGTAGCCCCTGCTTATAAAACAATGTATTTCAAATCCCTGTGGATTTCCTCTGACATGTTTTTGGGTGAAGACGAATTATTTATTTAGCTTCCTTTTTCCGCAGTGAATCATCCTAATCTTTCAGGAGAGTAGTCATCACAAACTTTAGACTTTATCTGTGATAAAAATATCATTTTCCCCCTTGCTTTTCTTTCAAACTTTATCTGCAAATTATTTCTATTGTTCTGACTCTGCACTGATAAAATAACACTCTTATTCTCACAGAACTAACATCATCTGCAAATTATCTTCTTTGTTCTGATGTCTTTTCCATATAATGTTCACTGACTTCACTTGTGACAGGCAATCTTTGTGTCACTCATTTGGGCAAAGAATGTAGTATGTGTACATCACAGCTCTAGAGCTGTTATTTTGCAGATCCCAGAGGAAACTTTGTACCGTCCTCTAGTGTGCTGTGTTCACAAAAATAAAAACAATTAACTAAATAAAATTTTCTTGTCTAATCAAACATGTTCAACTTAAAATTCAAATCATCTTATAAATGTAGGTAATTTGGTTAAAATTCAGAGGTTTTTTGTCATGAAAAAGCTTCAGTTTCTGTCTTCATAATTACTTGCTGCCATAAGATGAAGTACTAGTGATGCCATGTAAACCAGACAAATAAGGAGTTAGGAACCAGAGGCTTTAATTCACAAGGTTTTGACACTGCTGGGGTTATGAATGATACCTTTGGCCCAACTGTCTTACCTGCTTGCCTTGGTATCCTTTTTATCTGCATCTCTTTTCTCTTGTGATCTCAGGGACTGCAAAAGCCTATTTGTTTTCAGTTTATGTGTCACTCAGTTCAGAAAGACTAGGATTAGAAAACTGGAAAAGCCCAAAGCCTGAATGTACCATCCAAGCAACTTGACACAGTAGGGGACATTAAACTGACTTCAAATCATTCTCTTTTAGTTCTTAAAAAAATACACTCAACATCCCTTCTCATACACTGCTTTTCTCTTAACCCTTTAAAGGCTTTTATCTGTTTGTCTCTGAACAATGATCAGCATGGATAAATAGCTGATAATATCCTAAGTAACGGTGGGTATTCAAGTAATACTCCTTGTTTTCTTTGCAATTTGATAAAGCAAATTCTGCTCTTACAGGTATAATTGCTGAAACTTATTAGTGAAGTCGGAAAATAAAAGGACAGCTCCAAATACCTTTGCCTTTTCAATGTACAAAAATGGATTTGATATCTTTACAGGTGCAGTTTCTCCCATCTCTATTAACATCTCATTTTTGCCTGTTAAATTCCTATGTTATATGGTAAAAGCTATGAGAAAAATTAGGTGTTATATTATGAATAAAATATCTGAATATTCATGTCAGCCTTTATATGGAAAGGTTAGTAGATATTTGCTTGGAACACTGGTACCATGAACATCATGTTACATTTCTTTATAGACCATATGTGCGAAAAAAACCCTCCTGCTTTAAAATTATTTGTATCATATTGATTAAGCTTATTAGGATTTTTTTTTAATTCTCCTTTGACTTTATAACTGAAATTACGAAGATCTCACTTAACATCATGTAAACTGGCATTCTGCATAGCAGCAGAAAAAAATCTCAGTTTTAAGTGTGGTTTGTGAGACATATGCTGGGATCCTCTGAGGAATGTTCACTTCCCGGTAACATGAAGTGCCATTTGCTATCTCAGTGGGAATTGCCAGATATTGAATGTCAGGCCTGCCACTGGTTCATTTGTACATTTTGGACCTTAAGATTTTGTCATAYGAGGGAGGAATGAGAGTGAGAGAATGGCAGAAAAATGCACTTGCAGGAAGGAAAATATATTTCTCCAGAGACACTGGTGTATTTTTAATTGCAGCTGTTAAAAGCCCTTGTCTGGCATGATAGATTTGGCATGATGCCTTTCTTCAAAGAAGGCTGGTTGTAGTGCATCCTCTGCGACCTGAGAGAGGCAGTGGTGGTTGCTGTCATAGTCTTTTCAATCTTCATGCCCTTCAAACTTCAGTGACTGAATTGCTTTGTGTTGCTCCTTGCCACCTGTATAAATACATCAGCAACAAAAGGAGGGCTGAGGAGAATTCCCATCCTTTATTTGATGCAGGGGGAAACAGTGACGAAGGCTGAGGAAAAGGCCGAGGCACTTAATGCTTTCTTTGCCTCAATCTTGAACAGTAAGACCGGTTGGTTTCAGAGTACCAGCCCCCCAAGCTGGAAGACAGGGACAGGGAGCCGAATGAAGACCCCATATTCCAAGGTGACCTGCTACACCACTTAGACACACACAAGTCTATGGAGCTGGATAGGATCCACCCCAGAGTACTGAGGCAATTGGCAGAAGAACTTACAAAGCAACTTTCAATCATTTACCAGCAGCCCTGACTAACCGAGGAGGTCCCAGTTGATTGGAAGTTTGCAAATGTGACACCCATCTATAAGAAGGGTTGGAAGGAGWATCTGGGGACCTACAGGCCTGTCAGTCTGACCTTGGTTCTGGGTAAGGTCATGAAGCAGATCATCTTGAGACTGGACTTTAGTAAAGCCTTTGACACCGCTTCCCACAGTATTCTGGCAAAACTGGCTGCTCATGCCCTGAACCAGGTGCACTGTTCACCAGGTAAAAGAAAATGAGCAGATGACTGAACCCAGAAAGTGGTGGTAGAGTTACATCCGGCTGGCGATGGCCATGAGTGGTGTTCCTCAGGGCTCAGTATTGGGGGCAGTCCTGTTCAGATGAAGGGATCAAGTGCACCCTCAGTCAGTTTGCAGATGACACCAAGCTGGATGGGAGTTGATCTGCTGGAGAGTAGGAAGGCTCTGCTGAGGACAGGCTGGATCAGTGGGCTGAGGCCAATTGTATGAGGTTGAACAGGGCATGGCTCCTGCCTTTGGGTCACAACAACCCCAGGCAGCGCCACCGGCTGGGGGCAGTCACTGGAAAACTGCCCAGTGGAAAAGGACCTGGGGGTGCTGGTGGACAGCAGCTGAACATGAGCCAGTGTGTGCCCAGGTGGCCAAGAAGTCCAATGGCATCCTGGCCTGTATCAAAACTAGTGTGGCCAGCAGGACCAGGGCAGTGATTGTCCCCCTGTACTCGGCACTGAGGCTGCACCCAGAATCCTATGTTCAGTTTTTGGCCTCGCACTACAAGAAAGACACTGAGGTGCTGGAGCGTGTCCAGAGAAGGGCAGCAGAGCTGGTGAAGAGTCTGGAGCACAAGTCTGATGGGAGCTGGGATTGTTTAGCCTGGACAAAAAGAGGCTCAGGGAGAACCTTACCGCTCTCTACAACTACCTGAAAGGATGTTGGAGTGACATGGGTGTCAGTTTCTTCTTCCAAGTAACAAGTGATAGTATGAGAGGAAATTGCCTCAAGTTGCAGCAGGGGTGGTTTAGATTTGATATTAGGAAACGTTGCTTCACCTTAGTGGTCCTCAAGCATTGGAACAGGCTACCCAGGGAAGTGGTGGAGACCCCATCTCTGGAGGTATTTAAAAGATGTGTATATGTGGCACTTAGGAAAAGAGTTAAGGACTTGGCAGTGTTAGGTTAACTGTTGGAATCTATGATCTTAAAGGTCATTTCCAACCTTAATGATTCTAGGATTCTGTGATGGGAGGCAAGGTTATCTCAGTTAGAATCATTTGTGTGTGGAAGTACCGAACTTGATGACCAGCATGTATGTACTGGCAAATACAGTGTTGAACCTTAGACTGAGGGACAAATTGTGTAGTGCTGGGTTAATGGTTGGACTCAATAATCTGAGAGGTGTTTTCCAACATAAGAGATTCTATGATCATGTGATTTTGTGTGCACAGTGCAAGTACTGGACAGCAGAAATTTGCCTTGCCTATGCTGTCATCTCTAGGTATTTCAACAACTACCTTCATACTCTAGGTAGCATGAACAGTGAATGAAAGATCATTGCATGAATACTTTACTTCAGATTAGGGGAAAGTGAGTGGGTTATATTAAAGTTGAAATATTTTGCATTGATAGATATTTTGTCCAATATTGCTCTGGTGACTACTGGGAATTAAAGGTAAGGGTTATGAAACTTACTCAACAGCACCTATTAATTTTCCTAGAAAGTGTAATACAATTTATTGACCATTCCATATGCCATTTTATCAAAACTTGAATATTATGATTCCTGTTTTATAAAAGGCTTCTTTATTCCCTACCTACTGAAATCTAGTATATTAAAATGGTCTCAGTTGATTTGTACCGGTATTATTGTAGCTTTTATAATGACAGATTAAACAAATTAATTTAATAAGATTACTCTTGTACAAGGATGTGGTTTTTCAGTGAATAGGATTGTGAAGCTAATTTTCTGGAACCTGCCCTCCCAACCACCTTACCTAAAGCATATGCTGCTAGACAGCACATCAGCTTTCTTCATGCCCCTTCAGAAAAGCAAAAATAGCACTAAAGACAGAGGCAAGGTAGGTAGAGTGAGACCTAGCCTGTATTCAAGCAGCAAGAAGCCCTTATGCAGCTTTACTAATGATTATTAATATAATTATTGATCATTATTACTTTGCTTACCTGGGCAAAGTTCTGGGTTGGAAGTATTTGGTTCTTATGCCTTGACTGTGGTTTTGACCTTATTTAGTCTATGAGTTTAGAAATGAGTAGCCACCACTGATAACAGGAAGCTAAGGAAGGAATTTTTGCTTTCCAATATTCCCCTTAAGATGTTGTCATGACCTACCTAGCTCTTGGACAGGTTTTCAGTGAAGTATCACTTACTGAAAGATTTTATTTTTTTTAGTTCTCTCTGAAAATGTATGTTAGGGCATTCTGACCCATACATGCACGAACATAACATTCATATCCCCCAATGGCTACTTGTTCACATTCAGAAAAATCACAGTCCTTTCTCTAGCTACTTGTTGAACAGCAAACTGTCAACATAAAAAAATAAAAACGCTTGATGATACCCACTGGAGACAAAACAGTGGAAGCCTTTGAGCATAAGTTGTTTTATGATTAGATTTTAAATGCACCAGAGTTTTTAAAACCATACCTAATTCTTCACACACAGTGCTCTTTTTTTCCAGCTTCTGAGAGAAAGGAAAATGCAGCTGCTTTTTATGTGAACGTTTATATTAGGCCAGCCTGGCTGGATGCTCGTTGTGAGGGAAAGAGTGACAGCTTAGAATGACTAGCAGAAAAATAGCCAGCACTGATTATCTAGACTGAGGGCCAAAGGGGGAGACATAACAGGTTGCAGAAGCCTTTGCAGTTTATTTTTTTTATTAAAGTGGCACAAGACCATTTCCTGCTTCTCATTTTCTACCTGAGAAAATTCTTTGCAAAGGTAACAGAACAAGGTTGCAACAGAAACAGCAATAAAAATATCACTAATATTTAGTAACCCTCTTGTTGGATGGTAAGAACATGCATTTGCTTTAATAATATTTAACATATTGCAGGTTTCATTATGCCTGTGACAGACACCTTTATTAAAAGTTGATTTCTGAGAATGTTTATTACATATTTCATGACTGGGCAAAGAATTTCCTGCAAAATAAAACACTAGCAGATTTTGAATATGTTGACCCTTACATAATGAAAAGGAATGATTTCTGTATCAGGCTGGATCAGCCATGTTTCACAGTTGTGCTGTGCTGGAATGCTTTTCTTTGTAATAGACACTGAAATGCACCAACTGGTACGGTTTGAATAACTTTAGAGGCTCGTTCCTTGTATCTGTGATCCTTTTATGGAACAGGTTTCCTGAATGGGGCTTTTTCCTATGGTATACGTGTTCTTATCATACAATCATAGAATGGTTTGGGTTTGAAAGGACCTTAAGGATCATCTAGTTCCAACCCCCCTGCCATGGGCAGGGACATCTTCAACTCGACCAGGTTGCTCAGAGCCCCATCCAACCTGGCCTTGAACACTTCCAGAAATGAGGCATCCACAGATTCTCTGGGCAACCTCAGTGCCTGAGCAATCTCATAGTGAAAAATTGCTTCCTAATATCTAATCTAAACCTACTGTCTTTCAAGGGTAGATTTTTCAGGCTGTGTCTTTTCCAGGCTGAACAATCCCAACTCTCTCATTCTGTCTTAATAGGAGAGGTGCTCCTGACCTCTGATCATCTTTGTGACCTCCTCTTGCTCCACAGGTCCCTGTCTTTCCTATGTTGGGGGCCCCAGAGCTGGACACAGCACTCCAGGTAGGGTGTCATGAGAGTGGAATAGAGGGAGAGAATCACCTACCCTGACCTACTGGCCATGATTCTTTTGATGGAATCCAGGATACAGTTGACTTTTGCAAGTGGACATTGCTGGGTCACGTTGAGCTTCTTGTCCGCCAACATGCCTAAGTCCTTCTCCTCAGGGCTGCTCTCAATCCATTTTCTACCCTACCTGCATTTGTGCATGGGATTGCCCTGACTCGCCTGCAGGACCTTGCACTTGGCGTTGTTGAATGTTCACATGGGCTCACCTCTCAAGTCTATGAAGGCCCCTCTGGATGACATTCCTTCCCTCCAGTGTGTCAGTTGCACCACACAGCTTGGTGCCATCCATAAACTTCACAGATTTCACAGAATGTTGTGAGTTGGAAGGGACCCACAAGGATCATTGAGTCCAACTGTTAAGTGAATGGCTCACACAGGGATCAAACCTGCAACCTTGGTTGCAACTATGCCCTAACCAACTAAGTTAATCTCAGGGTCCAAACTTGCTAAGGGTGCACTCAATTTCACTGTCCACGTCCCAACAAAGATATTAATGAGTACAAGTCCCAATACCAACTCCTGAAGAACATCACTGGAGTGTGACCATCCAGCCAGTTCCTTATCTACTGAGTRGTCCATCTATTCTCTTCAGTTTAGAGACAAGGATATCATGTGAGACAGTGTCAAATGCTTTGCACAAGTTCGGGTAGATGAGATCAGTTGCTCTTCCCTCATCGACCAATGCTGTAATCGCATCAGGCCCACGGATACATCTCATCAGGACCCATGGACTTGTGCACCTTCAGGTTCTACAGATGGTCTCCAACCTGATCTTCTCTTATAGTGAGCAGTTCTTCATTCTCCCAGTCCCTCCCTTTATCTTCTGTGACTCAGGCAGTGTAGCTGGAGCACTTGCTGGTGAAGACTGAGGCAAAAAAGTCATTGAGTATCTCAGCCTTCTCCATGTTCTGGGTAATCAGGTCTTCTGTTTCCTTCTTGARGGGGCCTGCATTTTCCATAGTCTTTATTACCAAAGTATCTATAGAAGCTTTTGCTCTTGCCCTTGACATCCATGGCCAGCTATAATCCTATCAGGGCTTTAGTTTTCTTGACCTGATCTCCCTGGCTGCTCAGACAATTTTTCTGTATTTGTGCCAGGCTACCTGTCCTTGCTTCTACCCTCTGTAGGCTTCCTTTTTGTGTTTGAGTTTGTCCAGGAGTTCCTTGTTCATCCAGACAGGCCTCTTGGTGTTTTTGCCTGACTTCCTCTTTGTTGGGATGCATTGCTACTGAGCTTAGAGGAGATGATCCTTGAGTATTAAGCAGCTTTTTTGGGCCCCTCTTCCCTCTGGGGCTTTATCCCGTAGTACTCTACCAAGCAGATCCCTGAAGAGACCTGAAGGCTGTTCTCCTGAAGGCCAAGGTAGTGAACTTTCTATGCACCCTCCTCACTGCCCTAAGGATCCTGAACTCCACCATGTTTTGGTCACTGCAGCCAAGGCTACCCTTGAGCTTCTCATTCCCAACCAGTCCCTCCTTGTTGGTGAGAACAAGCTCCAGTATAGCACCTCTCCTCATTGGCTTCTCTATCTTGTCAGAGGGTGTTATCATCTGCACATTCCAGGAACCTCCAGGTTTCCTTGGGCCCTGCTCTGTTGTCCCCTCCGAGAGGTATCAGGGTGGTTGAAGTCCCCCATGAAGACCAGGGCTTGTGGATATAGGTCTGCTCCTACCCATCTATTGAGGGCCTCCTCTGCTTGGTCTTCCTTATTGGGTGGCCTGTAGCAAGTCCCCACTATAATGTCACCTGTCCCTGCCGTCCCTTTAATCCTGACCCGTAAGCTCCCGACTGGCTCCCCATCCCTCCCCAGGTGGAGCTCCATGCACTCCAGCTGGAGTGCATAGAGACATAGAGAGTGACACCCCGTCCTCATCTCCCTTGCCTGTCCTTTCTACAAAGCCTGTATCCTTCCATTCCAACATTCCAGTCACAGAAACCATCCCACCATATCACCACATGATGCCAGTAAGATCACAGCCCTGCAGGCGCATGCATGTCTCTAACTCCCTTTGTTTATTCCACATAGTGTGTGCGTTTGCATAGAAGCATTTAAGATGGGCCCTAGATGAAGCCAACTTACTGGCTGAAGTGGCTGGATTATGTTTTCTCAGCAACTATGAACTACCATTGGTTAGAAGTTATGATTTGTGTTAACTAACCTATCTTATAAATGATAGTAAGTATATAGGATATCAGCAAATTAGAATGTTACTTTAAAAGTAGTCTTAATTTACACAGTAAATGTGCTATTTATTCCCAAAGATGTCAATATGATTCTATGTGAGTATACGAATCCAGAAGCATCCTGGGGATGAAACCTCTGTCAGAGGCAGTTTCATTCCCATTGCTCCAGTGAARTACTAATCAGGTGACTGACAATAACAGAAGCAAAGTACCACTTTACTCCGTACACGTAAATTTATGGTTATATTGTTATATGAAGATAAGACTTCTTGTTTCCTGCCTACCAGGTAGAAAAGACGAAGCAGGTAAAAGAACAAGAAATAAATAGTTTGCATACAAAAATGTACAGTAAAAGTCTTATTCTTTCTTGTAGGTAAGGGTTGAAAGTACTCCAAAGGACAGTCAAGCTCTAGGGAAATGTTCCAAGTAATTTAGAGATTCTCTATTCAGTTAAAAAAATTTACTGTGCTTTTTCAATGCTGTTTAAAAAGTACTTTGAGATCACTAATTCTCTGCAAACTTAAGGGACCCAATCAAAGAAAACATCTATGTGTCCTATTCTTCGATCAAACTGTAATACCTGGTATATATATCAGCCATTATATTAAAATTCTTCTGAAAATATTGGTTTTGATGATTTTTAATTTACTAGTTCAAAATCAGATTTATGCTGAACATTTCAATGCCACATTGTATATGGAAAGCAACCAAGTTGTTTGATTAATGCTGGAGCTAATGAAACTGTCTTACAGATTCATGACCATGCAGGAGCTTGGTCCTCTCCTCTTGTTCCTTATAAATAACCTTCCTCCCAACCCAAGTAATATCTTTACTTCCTCAATAACATCTGCTAAGCCTCCCTATTCACAGTATGCTTGGCTCTCTCCCATGTCCCCTAAATCCCAGCTGCTGGGGAAAGAGCAGCTTGTATAATAGTTGATTTCAACATAATACATGTGCTGATTGAGAGATTGAACAAATCCGATAGTTGCCGAGCTTGTACGGCTGCCTGTCCAATGGGAGTCTTATGTTGGGTTTCTGTTTCCTCTTACCAGATGCCAATATTCTCATCTCTCTTAGCAACTTATCTTCTAGGTGTCAAGCTCTCTGTTCAAATGCAGAAGAGTGGGCAAAGGTGGTGGGAATAGTGCATAGAAGAGTAAGAGAACTGCCAAAGGGATGGACAGTCAGATATATTTAATCTCCTCATCAAAGACGAAACTTAAAAGGAGAATCAAATGTGAACAAGAGAGCAGCTTACATGTGTGTGTGCTTGTCCACAAATGGAGTCCAAATTAGTGGCACTGACACTACCCTAGAGCCTTCCCAGTGTTTCTGAATTTTCTCTAAAGTAGCCCCATTCCTTCCAGACCATCTGGAGCTACCTACCATACACCCTGCTCTGATCCCTCCAGTGACTTCCCCTACCCATGACCCATAGTCATATGTCTTCTCTCCTGTAGTGATCCTACTCCCTCTGAGCCCTGCCCCCAGCCTCGGTCCTAATTTCTACAGCAGAATCCCTCTTCCCAGTCCTCTGGTCCCAACCCTTTCCACCTCCACTTCTCCCGTGGGTCACACCTAAGCTCAGCGCCCTGTACACATCTACCTCTTTTCTCAACAGGTCTGGGTGCTATAATTTACATGGATAGGTCTGAGCTGATGAGTTGCCCTTACCTTCTGTATTTGTTCCCAGTAGGCACTTGGACCAACTTGTTGGCTGCTCTGACAGCTAAGTACATCCCTTTCCTTGGGCTCTTTGCTTGTTAACATAGATATTGATGTTGGAAGTGACTTTTGCAAGCACAGAAACCAGTTCACAGGGCAGAAATTTGGGCTGCAATGAGAGTGAGCAATTGAACTTACAGGGCTTCTGTGGTGATCAAGAAAGGAGGAGTACAAGAGAAAGATTTTCTCTTTACAAGAGAAAATATTATGGGTTGACAAGTTTTACACACCAGGGGGAAGGCCAAGAAGGGATATGATTACTCTCTATAAATATTTCAAGAAGGTAAACAGCAGGAAAAAAGATAAGTGTTATGGTCTAAATGATATTGCCAGCAGAAGGATAAACTGGCCATGAATTAATGTCAGTTTCAATTTAGTAGGATGGTTTTAATCCTCCAATATTGAGGCTTCTGAAACAATGTTGTCAGAGCAACAAAAATATCCTACCTAGGTTTGGGTGAAATTTGTCACATCCTGAATTAGACTGAGAGAGGCTCACTCTCAACAGCACCGGAAATCTGGTGTTTGGAGAGTATTACTAGCACACCAGATTTTTCTCAGTAATGCACTGCCTTGCTGCATGCTCCCATGCCTGCCAGAAACAGATGGAATATTCTAGACAGTTTTTAATAAATGCCTTGAACACTAATAATATCACTTTACTTTGTGGTATATCTATTTATTAATGTAACYTGATATCATCTTTGCCTTCTTTTCCAGCAGCTGTGAAATGATTTGATGGTTTTAATTATTTTTCATAATAACCCCCAAATTCCTCTCTTGATTAGCTTCCTAGATGAGATTTCCATTTAGTACATATTCTCTAACTTGGTGTTTGGTTTCCCTGCTAATTAGCTCACTTTTTTTTCTGTGTTAAGCTGCATTTGCCATCTGCTCATCCAGTCAAAAAATAATGGAAAACCTTTTGAATCCGATTGCATTCTCCTAATTACTGGTTCTGTCTCCAGTTGTGTTATTACCCACAGACTGAAAGATCTTGGGCCAAATAATTGGCAAAAATACTGAGATTCCTTTGAATTTGGCTGAGCCATGCTGATACATACCAAGATCCTGATCTTTCACTTCCTACGGTTCTGTATTTTAAGTTCCCCATCTTTCAAAATATAAACATCTGAGTCACACTTCTCTCAATTTTCATATACAGTATTGATGCTGCATATCCCACACTTAGACCAAGCTCCTACTGTGAATGAGTATTTCATTTAGCTATACTCGACAAGTACTCTCTCCAGGGAATTCACACGAAGTTAGTAGCACTTCCAACGAGCTTCAGTATTTCCATAAACATGAACCGAACATTCATTTGTGGCTATGCATATGTGAACATTTGCAGATGTTTGGCAATATCAATGCTTACAGCATTCAAAAAACCCCAAACCAACAGTGTTTTAAATTCTCATATGTATCTTCTTCCTTCTCTGGATCTACTGATTTTTTTTCAGCTTCTCAGTGTTTCTGTATACCATTCTGGTGTAGGTGCTTTTTAAGCCTTGCACTTGGATTCTGTGATGCTGGTTACCTCCTGATACTTGTTACCTTACTGTACTGGGCTGACCCGGCTGGATGCCAGGCATCCACCAAAGCCTCTCTCTCAGTCCCCTCCGCAGCTGGACAGGGGATAGAAAATATAACAAAGGGTTCATGAGTTGAGATAAGGACTGGGGAAGATCACTCACCAAATACAGTTATGGGCAACACAGGCTAGAATTAGAGATATTAATTAATTTCATTGCTGACAAAATCAGAGCAGGATAATAAGAAGTRAAATAAAACCTTAAAAACACTTCCCCACACCCTTCCCTCCTTCCCAGCTCTACTTCCTCCCCAAGCGATGCAGGGAGATGGGAATGGGGATACGGTCTGTCCATCACGGGTTGTTTCTGCTGCTGCACAGGGAGAGGAGTCCTTCCCTGATCCAGGGTGGAGTCCCACCCACAGGAGATAGTTCTCCATAAACTTCTCCAACGTGAGTTCATCCCATGGGCAACAGTCCTCCCCAAACTGCTGCAGGTGGTTCGCTTTCCCACAGGCTGCCACAGCTCTTCAAGGACAGGCTGCTCCAGTGTGGACTACTCTCTCCATGGGTCTCCCACAGGGTCACATCCTCCTCTCAGGCATCCACGTGCTTCAGCATGGGGCTCCTCCACGGGTTGCAGGTGGATCTCTGCATCCCCCGTGGCCCTCCATGGGCTGCAGGAGCACAGCTGCCTCACCATGCTCTGCACCATGGGCTGCAGAGGAATCTCAGCTCTGGCACCTTTAGCACTTCCTGCCCCTTCTTCTGCACTGACCTTGGTGTCTGCAGAGCTGTTCCTCTCACATGTTCTCACCCAGCTCTTCTCTGGCCACAATTACAACTGCGCAGTAACTTTTTTTTTCTTCTCCTTAACCACTTCTTAAATGGTGTTGCCACCATTTCTGATTGGTCCAGCCTTGGCCAGTGGCACGTCCATCTTGGAGCCGTCTGGCATTGGCTCTGCTGGACATGGAAGAAGCTTCTGGCAACTTCTCACAGAAGCCACCCCTGTAGCCCCCCTACCCACCCAAACCTGGCCATGCAAACCCAATACATGTACCTGCTGTATGTTATTTTGTGAGTTGATCTCTTCCATTCGATATTCTTGTTACCAAGTTCTCTCTCACAAAGGCCATTCCTGTCCTGTTTTCCTCTCTGTATATTTGTTTGTCTTTTCCTAGACTCTACATAGGAAAATATTTTTCTTTCATGATAGACTGTTATTTCCAAATCAGTTGAATTGGATTTTGGAGCTATTAAGCTATTGCAGTAAGGAGACCTACCATGCGAACTATACAGAGCTGTTTATTTCCACTGTGGAAAAAATGTTTTATATAAGCATAACCCTTGTAAGTTGTTAGTTTGAGCAGTGTGACTAAAATATTGTGGCAAGGACATGAAGCCCTAGGGTACAGGTTTATTGCAACATTTGATCTTGTGCATTAGCAATACTAGTATTCTTTTCAAAAGCATTTTTAAAACTGGAGTTTGGGCTGGACAAGCAAGCTGAAGAGAAGTTTCAAAACCACCTGAATTTCCTCAGGGCTACGAGTTCTTTTGTATTCCTAATTATTTTTTCAATAGCAAGATGCTATTGATCTCCATTTTTCTGCTAACCTGGAAGAAATATCAGTTGAATGGTAACTGGAAGCATTGCATTCAGTGCCTGCAACTTGAGGCCACGCTAGCTTGGGGATTTACCTGAGGCTTTGTTTGAGAGATTATTTCTTCTCCCCTCTCGAATGTAATTCAGCTTTTTCACATGAATACTAGTGTTTTAAATTTTTATTAATTTATTCATGCTGCAACTTATTATTGCATTAACATAATAAAAAAAAAGATAGATAGATAGATAGATAGATAGATAGATAGATAGATAGAGTGATTCCTCTTAATTGACAGAAAATTGGGTAAAGAAGAGGAAGAAACAGATATTCCTAAATTTCCTCTCCTTTACTGTATGACTATTTGAGGATCTCCTAATCCAGGCCAATTTCAAAGCAGGCACATTTTAGAAAAATATATAAAAGACAACTTTGTTCTGCTGAAATCAGTGTTAATATTTAGGTGTTTGCTTTTGTAGGTTTTGCATCACATGTAATTATGTGAAAGCATGTAATTTCCCATCCAGAATTTTATTTTATTGTTGTGAAAAATCATTTGATTAATTATTTTAATTCTATGAAACTAAAATTACAACCCTAGAGAAAATCATATGTGCCTTCAGAACATGAAAAAATAAAAAATGTATGTAGAAAAGTTTTATGAATATTCTCAACACATTTAGATTCCTTTGGGTAGTTTAGATATGAGATTAATTTTTGCTGGATTATTACGGAAATAAGAAAGCTAGGCTAGACAATTTATATTGTAAAACTTCATGTAAGACAAAGCATTTGTAAGTCTAATGGATAGAATTATGTCATTACTAGTACATCATACAATTAGTCCATTAAGGCTGTATAATTATTTAAAGGGCCTGAAATCTTAATTGAAAATTGTATATATTGGGAAGCTTGTTTATGTTTAAACTCCATCTTAGCCAATGTTACATTTACTGCTTTTCAACCACACCTGAGACACAATAGTTTTTGAAGTCAAACAGCAGTTGTCTAATTATATCATCCAATAACTAAAATGTCTTAAATAAGAAAAGTCAGATAAATAGCACTGAAAAATTGCTATGATAAATCATGTTGTTCTTTTTTTTTTTTTAGGATGAAGTATTACATCTGATTGGCAACTAATTTCACACCTGTGTATATCTGTTTTCTGTTGATTAGTAATTCAGGGGTGTTTCTGTGATTAAGAGAATTGAGCATTATAAACTAGTCATTTATGACATTTATTTATGAGTAACTTCTGTATTATTTATAGTTTGACTGTTGAAAGCTGGATCATAACTTCCTGCAAGTAATTCAATATTATCTTGTTAAAAATAATCTCCTTAGTTTTAAATTTTCAGGAATTTGCCCCTTAGTTACATCTTGCAAATAGTTCAGTGGAGGGCAGTAAAATTGTGGAAATCGTGTGTGTTTATAATTTCTAAATTCATGGCCAGTCCTGCAGATAACCTCACTTAGGTGGCTGTTTAGGTGTCAGTCAACAGTGTTTAGTATGGCTATCTAAAAGAAAAAGCTGCACTAACAACAAATTTCTCGTGACTGAAGCAAATTTTTTCCTTTCAAATATTCTGTCAGAAAAAGAGACCGAGGGTGGCAGTTTTTTGGCATGACTTTGAACAATGGATCATAAAGAGAAGTTACTCAATCTGTGATTTTTAAATTTTGTGTATAAACTTGCTTCAGGTATCTTGTTAGAAAGTAGAGAACAGTGGTTATTATTATTCTAAAATTGATAGAGACAGTTTCAGTAGAAGTTTTATTTAATGCACTTGGAAAGGAAAAAAGAAAATCATAAGGAGAAACTGATACTGCTTTAAACTTGGTTGACTAATCTGAGAAATTATGGGCATTTAATATGGAGTAGTGCATTTTCTGGACTTCTGCTTTTGTCACTCTTTCAAAAGTGAAGTGTAAATATACAACTCCATCTTATGTTTGTCAGAACAAAATGTTCATTTTCCAAAAGGCAGTAACATTGAAATGGGACTATTAGTAGTATCCTATCCTTGGGCTAGATTGGTCAGTGGAAGTTTCCTCCAATGATGATAATGCCAGTGATTTGTACCTAATTAGCTGAATATATTACACATTAATTTAATCTTGAGAGTTTTATGAGGGTTTAAATATGTCAATAACAACGTCTAAAATACTTGCAAGGCTTGTGCTGAGATTCTAATTTTGGTGATGTTTTAAAATCAGACAAAAGCATCCCATATGAGTTTTGGGTGTTTAAACTTCAGGTTCCCTGAAGTTTCTAAGCGACAATATAGAGCTCTGTGATACTCAGCAGTTACAACTATGGCATAGTGCATGTTAACAATTTGTATTTTGACCTTTCAATGATTGCGCTTTGTACATAGACTCCTAATACTGCAGATCTGGACTTCCTCATAGCTAGCTATTAAAGAAATCACCAGACCATTGCAAAAGCATAGAGGAAGTGAAGGTCAAATCACTGGCAGTGAATGCTAGTTTGCTACAGTAATCTAAAAGGTGAAGCTGGCTGGAAGAGGTACCACTTGCTGTGTACATGATGCACTGAAGAAAGCAAGGGACTCATACAGTTGAAAAGATATAGTGATTTTTAAATCTGCTGTTACAAGTCAGCTTTTGGCTATTTAAAGTTGAATTAATAAGTGTTTCTGCAAAAAGATCGGACTGCTTTTCAGCCATTGAATTCTATATTTCAATTTAGCTTGAAATATCCTTTGCACTCTCAACTCCTATTTCTTTATTGCAGTTCTACATCTTTTTGTCAAAGGATTTACCTACAGTTCTGATTAATGTTCGTTTAGTTGTAAATGGAATTTGGGGTTGTTTTTGTTTATAAATGTTCATAGGGAATGTTCATTATAGAAAACCACGCATAAAAAGTTTCCAGATGTGCTCAGTTTTACACTTTGTTCCAGCATAGGGTCTTTGTACAAGTGTGGGTGAGTACTTCACCAGAAAAATGTGGGGAGCTTGAAGTTAATACTTTCTGCAGAAAAGAGCATACATTTTTTTTCCTGTTTAGCTCATTGGAAAGTTTCTATAACCCCAAATAAATCTTTTCTTTCTATTGTAAAAGCTAAAATTAAGCACTCATTTTTTGAGCTCAGACCTGAGTCCTGCAATGAGCTCTTTCTGCCTTTGTCATGGTTATGATAAAGGTCACATTCATGTATCCAGTGAGATGGAAGTGTTTTAAATCATCATCACAGCAGACTTTTTTTCATGAGAATTTTCAAGATGGAAAAGAAATTCTATTTTCTGTAAATCCACTTTCGATTTTTCCAGATTAATTTTATGAACACTTATTTATTTGGTGGCAAATGCTATATAGCATAAACAGATTTTGGGTTAATTTCTTAAAATCAGCTTTAGTGTTTCACACTAAATTTGTGCTTCTTCTGTATTTGCTTGCTCTCTCCAGAAGATGACATTTCTGATGGAGAGCAGAGACTGTATGGAAGCTCTCCTCCTGAGATATGCAGATATATTTAAAAACATCATCAGATGTCAAAGAGTGCTCAGGACAGAAATTCTAACAGTTTCAGCTCAGTGCTCTTGGAAAACCTCGTTTCCCCCAGCCTGTACTTAAGAAGTAACCCACACTGAATTATTTCTCAGGACAGTGGAAAAGGCCTACACAACTGATCAGACCTTGAGCTATGGTCTCTAGCTGTTGGTAGGCACTGCCTGGCACGTCAGGGTTTGCTGCTGTAACATTCTCAAGTAGTCATTTAGCATGTGAGGTCACTGCATATTTGGGACTGGATCAGCTGTAAAGTTGTATATCACAGTCCATTTTTGTGTGAATGCACTTTTATTAGGACCTCAGAAGTGTATTTGCAGCAATGAAGGCTGACTGCACACCGGACAGCATCAGTACGGCTAGTAGGTTAAACCGAGTGATTATTCCCCTCTTTTGGCACTTCAGATGCTGTAATTGGAGTAGGGCCCAGTTCTAGCCCTTGCCCCACCCCCACCCCAGTATAAGAAACACAGATAACTTGGAACATGTCCAGAGGATGACCACCAAGATGGGGCGGGTACTGAAGTATATGATGTGCAAGGAGACACTGAAGAGACCTGAATTTGTTCAGCCTGAGGCAGAGGAAGCTAAGAGGAGAACTGAGCTAATTGCTGTCCTCAGCTGCTTAATGGGTCATTACAGCCAGATGGAGCCAGACTCTTAATGGACATGCACAGTGTAAGGACAAGAGGGAACAGATAGATGCTGCAGCAAGGGAAATTTCAATTAGATGTGAGGTATAAACTCTTCATGGTGAGAGTAGTCAAACACTGGAACAGTTGCCCCCAGTGACTGTTAATTCTCCTTCCTGGTGGATTTTCAAAACTTGAGCAGACAACGCCTTGAGAAACCTAATGTTGCTTTGAAGCTGGCAGTGCTCTGCATTGAGGGATAAGCTCTAACAACCTCAGAGTGTCTCTTCTAATCCATACTGTTCTGGATTGGTGTATATTACTGACTTTATATGAAGAACATCATTCAAAGTCTTGCCCAGATATGGATACATCCCCTTCAAATGGTTACATATTTTTTGTAGACCATTTGTATTTCAAATTACCTCCTTAAATTTGTTTTTAAAGTCATCTCCCCGCTCCATTTAGATGCTTTCAAAATCTGATTCCTATATGAGAGCAAAGAAGGAGGTGAAAAAATCAATTTAACCTTCAGTATTCCAGAGTATCAGAGTATGGGATCTACTCTATATCTGTGCTGTCCTATCCTATATTTTTTGCCATCTATCTATTTGGTTCTTTGTTATATCATGCTCAGCTTGGATTTGTACCATTTTTATTTGCTCTTGTGAGGTTCTGAGATTATTGGTAAAATCTTTTTAAAATTAGCAAAGTGAAAGAAGATAGATAAAAAAAGAATGTAGAGGAAAAAAAGAACGTAGAAGAATTATGATAGATAGCCTGGGTAGTTTTGCATTAATATACTATTGAGATTTGACCCTGAGTTGAACTCCAATGACACTTGCATTGGCTCCAGAGGATTTTTGGAGCAAGCAAGGTCCAGACTGTCTTCAGTTTTGTATTTCACAGTWCTCTCACAGGTTGTCACTCCCACAATTTTTGATCACCACCTTTACCCTCCTTGGTATTTTTCAAAAAGATGCTACAGTGTGATTTGGGGGTGGCGAGTTTCTTGACCTTGGCTGTGAGGAATATGGCTTTAACCTTCAGCATCAAATACTAGAAAATGAGGGAAAATTAGGAGAAATACATATGGATTTTYTCTTTATAAACCTATCATCTGGTCTTTTTTGGACTTGTTTGGGATATTTAGACTCCACTTGGATACTGTGCATTTGAAATGTGTATCAAAAGTGTGGTAAAGCACATCCTTTTTATTACTGTGTTTATGGCTGCTCCTCTGAAAAGAAAGCATTTGTGTTCAGATCACTGACAGAAACATTACCTCCTTTTTTATTTCTTGAGTGGCTAATATTTTGCTTTTTATTGCTTCAGTTATTTTTGTTTTCCTGTGAAAATATTTGATTGTCTGATCCCACAATTTTTTTTTTCTGAAATCTCTTTTGGCTTGGTTAATGCCTGTGTAATGTGTAAACTCCATATCGAGGAGGATCTGATGTGCAAGTACTGTGAATAGGTTCTGGCATTGCTTTGAGCATGAACCTTATATTTTTATCTGGGGAAAATAACGGTCTCTTAGTGGTTGCTTTATGCATTTGGTTGGATGTCAGTTCATTTTCTTAAAAAGATACGAAGTTTGCTTCCAGGTTGGTTGATTTTCTTCTGCTTTAGGCTCATTCTATTTTAATAATGGCTATTCTGTATTCTATTTTTATTTAAAGTTCTTTCAGTATCTTCACTTCTTAAGACTACTCATTTCCCCTACTCTGTCTTTCCCAACATAGCCCAGCTGCTAGTCTCTCACAGGCAGCAGTTTTTTTCCTACTGTATTTTTCCAGTTCTCCAAACTTTAGTGGCTATTTGTTTTTCCTAAACTCAAGGCCCAGTCCTGGACAGTAAATGGGCTTTAGTTATAAATACCACAGTTAAAAGGAAGTATTCAGGAAAGCTGAAATTGCAAATGCAAGGTAATCTTATCTTGGGAATGGTCATACAATGATCAGCAGCGAGAGGCAGGCAGGTTAAAGTAGGCTCTTACACTCAGCAAGAAGTGCTTGTAGAAATAGTTTCAAAGGAATGAAATACATTTATTGGCTATATCCACAACAACTCTAAACAATTGTTGTGATTACATTTTTCGGCATGTTCTGCACGAAGAACTGACTTATTTTCCAGAGTAAAAAAAGAACAGTGGAAAAAGAAAACAGGTTTCAAGATGGACAGATACATTTACATATAGATACACAAATGTAAATGTGTGGTTTTCTTTTGATTGAAGCTATTTTTATTTCCTCTATGATTGTTCATGGAAATGGGCCCAAACATTATCTGAGTTCAAAAATACCTGCTTTCTCTTCCTATTGTGCTATTTGTCAGCACTCAAAATGCTATAAGAAATACACTGTTTTGGTGTAGTGTCATTTGGATTATTTTTACCACTTCATAGTTTCAAACAAGTTGTAAAGAGCATCTTGAGTGCTTTGTGGATTTCACTTGGTTTACATGGGTTACATGAATAGGGCTCATACTGCAAAAGTGCACCAACCAAATATCCATGACCTACTTCATTCTTATGATGGCGACTGATCCAGGTACCTCTAGTCAAATTTCTATACAAAAGAACGAGTTACATCACGTTTGAGTAAAGAAAATAGTGCTCTCCTAAATTAGGCCAATAGCATTCTTAGAAATATAAGAGATTGTCAGAGGGTAAATATTCTGGTCTACCAGGCAGTCAAAGGGTTTTGGTCATGAACTGTATTCAATGTGGGGCACTTACAATTTTAGGATATGACTAAGTTGGAGAACAGTAAAGATGAGATGGGTATCTCACACCATAACTGTGAGAAAAACTGAGGGCTTAGAATAGAAAAAAAAAAAATTAAGGAAATAAGTATCAATTAGATATTATTATAGCCATGTTTAGATACAAATACTGGATTAAACTCCTTAAAATTATTAGTCTCACAATTGAGCCTTAATTATGCTTTGCTGTTCAGCTGCACTAAATCT
Source organism: Amblyornis subalaris (assembly GCA_018881555.1). Classification (NCBI taxonomy): domain Eukaryota; kingdom Metazoa; phylum Chordata; class Aves; order Passeriformes; family Ptilonorhynchidae; genus Amblyornis; species Amblyornis subalaris. The sequence continues at coordinate 7,547,458 of JACAXG010000020.1, forward strand.
CAATAAAATGCATGGCTACTCTATGTCTCTTTGAGTGTCACAGAGTTCTGTTTCATTAACATCAGTAAAATGATGTAAAGAGACTGATGACACAGTGTGCTGATGAAATTGATGAAACAGTTGCGTTTCTTGCCACTAGAACCAAGATCTAAAGAACTGTCTGCTAAATTTCCTCACTGGAACCTTTTTTTAAAATTATTATTATTATTATTTTGCATAAATTAATGGAGGGGGAAAGGCAAACTGAGAATTGTTTTCTGTGAGGGAGACCATATTTCTCTGTGAAACAAAAATAATTTCCAGTTTTCCTCTGATGCATTGAACTCTGGATTCAAATAGGCAGTGATATTCAGTAATTGTATAACAGAGCTATCTGCTTTTTTTGGCCAATCAGTAAATAGATTTAGTGGGGGGAAAAAGAAAAAGCAAAGAGAGAAATTTAAGCAATAGAGAACATACATGTTTCTAACTGAAATTTAAAATAATATAGGCAGTAGGGAAGAGCAGTAAAAGGTATCTGAAAGTATCAGAGGAAAAGAGAGACAAAAAGGCCTGTTACAGAAATGAAGGGGAGATACAAAACTGGATATGTGGTATTATTCAAGGAATAATCAGAAGGGCTGACCTCATTCATTTTCTGGATGCAGTGCTGAGGWGACAAGTTATCCCAAACATTGCTTCTCTTCTTTGCGTATTATTTCTCACCATATTGTCACTTCCATAAAACTTGGTCAAAACTCATCCAGATTGGACTCCATGACCTGGATAAACTCCTGTTGAGTGTGTAGCGTACGGTAAAGTGTAGTGTTAAATGCCATCCAGTATTTTCTTTAATTGAAAATGTTACTGATATGTGGAGTTTTAGTCTTATTACATTATATASCTTGCATGGGTATTTTGAATTGTAATTTTTTTTAATGGCTATTTTGTATATTTCACCTGACCCTTATATTGCTTTCCTTATTGTATCTCTTTATGGTAGATTTGATTGTACTTGCACCAGCCATACAAGAAAAGTATATACAAAGAAGGAAAGGTTAATATGTTTAGCAGAATAATTTATTTTTGCTCTAATTTAAACTTGAATGTTGACCTCAGCTTTTTTTGAGAAATAATGTTGGCATTTATATGTCTGGGTTTATTATTTTTAGTTGTTCTTATCATTTAGGTTAGACAAGAAAAACTATAAAAATGAAATACGTTTCATAATATTTTGGGTGAAAAAAGATATTGTGTCTTCATGATAAATTTGTTTCTTCAAAAGATCTTTCTTATGACCTATTTTGTCAGCAAGTTCTTGTATCTGGGAAGATTATTTCTGTTGGCTAGACAATTTCAAAATGACAGAGTGAGATTAATAATATAAATAGAGGTTTTCCTTGTTCTATTGATTTATTGGGTCCTAAATCTCTGAACACTCACYTATATTAGTCATTTTACTATTGAGAGCTATGACAAAGAAGTTACTCAGATGTATGAGTGTTTGCAAGAAGAATCATCTTCGTTAAATGCAACTGATTAGCAACATACTAAAAAGAAAGAATACCTCCTGTGAAAGTATCACTATAATACTTTGGATGGATCAGATATGTACAGACATAATCCATTACTAGGAATTGTGTAAGGGAGAGGCTTAAGAAATATCTTTGTCTGAAATGTGGTCACATCTCTGCTTCTATTCCATCCACTTGGACATTTCATCCAGCATGGGTGCAGAAAAGTTACTTGTCTGAGGCCATAATTTCACGTACATTAGCACTGCTATAATTGGTGGGACACTTGGATCAGGGGACTGATCTTATTAAGACTTGATTTATTAGTTTATTTCTTTTTCTGAATGAACATGAATACCAAACTGCATATGAGTGAATAGACAGTATTCTCATTGCAAACAGGCAAAGTGCATCCTGGGCTATGTCAGGGTGAGTATGATCAGCAAATTGAGGAGATTATTATTTCCTTCTGGTGCTGGTGAGGCTGGTGGCACCTGGAATACTGTGTTCAGTGGTTGAGGCTGCCTGCTTCCACAAGCATAGGGAGAAAATGGAGGGAGTCTAGCAGAGGGCCCTCTGGTCAGAGTAGATGAAAGAGCTGGTCTTATTTAGTCTGTTGGGGTGAASATCCGTAGTGGGCTACATGAAGGAGAGTTACAGACAGGATGGAGCACTTGGGCAATGCTGAGTGATACAACAAGGAAGAATGGCCACAAACTGCAGACCAAGAGATTCGAATACGGCTCGATGAGGTTGATGCAGCAGTGGAACAGGCTGCTCATTGAGATTGTGGAATCTCCATCCTTGGTGACTTTTAGGACTATTAAGCTTCAGCAGAGTTGAACTTGTGTTGGCAAAAGCCCTGAGACCTCGGCTCTCAGTGAGAGGCTGAACTAGTTCATCTCCAGAGGTCACCTATAGTAAACATTTCTCTTCTGCAGTGAATGTTATTATGAAGATGAAGCCTAAAATATCTTACAACATAAAAAGAAGGAATGGGTAATTAAAAAAAAGTGACTTCCTGATTTATCTCATGCTACATAAGTTTCTAAGGCAGAGTAGGTGGCTGTTTCTTTCCACTTGTTGGTAAACTTTTTAAGACTAGTTTCGATTTTGAAAACTAATACTGACACACTCAGCTTTGGGTGAGGTGCATCTAAGCCTGAACAATGTAATTTCATCTGATGGAGTGGTAACTTTTTACACTGTTGTCATGTCCTTCATTGTTGTCATCTGCCCCCAGAACTGAAATTTAAATTAGAAAAAATTTAATTAGTACAGGTGTTTAGTATTGAGCCACCTTCCAGAATGATCTTTTCTACCAAGATACAGCAATTTCATTACAGACAAAAGAAGTTAAAATAAGTGTCAAGTCATAGCTTCTTAACAGAATTTTAAGGTTTCTGTATTTCTATATAATGTAAATCTTCAAATAATTGAGTGCCATGTGTATGTTTTATGTGTTGTGGTTTTGGTAACTTAGGGCATGCAATCTCTCAACAATAGCCATAGAATGTACAGGTTTAAACAGACTATATAGAGAAATAATTATTTCTCTTTCTCACACACACACAGGCTCTGCGGAAAACAAGGCTCTGCACAACCTCCTTGTCGTGTTGTTTACATGCCTGCTAGAAGTGGTTGTGTTTTTATTTTTCACTCAATCTGTGTGTGTCAAGCACAACAAAAAGGGTATCTAGTCCTCCACGGTGGCAAACTACAGCAGGGAAATCCATAAACAGAGGCTTAGTGGTGAATTATCCACATCCACAAGTCTGCTTCTTACCAGTGTAGAGAGAGACGTGCTGCTGTCAGTCTGAAATGATTCCCAGCCTCTGTAAGGTAAAAAAACCAAAATCTCCCCATGAACTCTCCCCAGGCATGCTGAGATAGGGGAAGAAACACCTGGGTTGCCCATAGATATGGAACCTTAAAGAAACATCTGAAAAAAGTGCAAAAAAGCAGTGGTCTGGCAGGGATAGTGCTGACACCTCTCTAGCTTTTGACAACTTTCTGGCACCAGTCATAGCTGCAAGCCTTATTTTGCAGGTAGACTATCTAGCCTGCTCCAGACTTGTAGTATTGGCCCTAATTTGTGTTTATGAGGAAAAAAGAGGGAAGCTAGTAATTTTTACTGTTGAGTGTAGACCTCTGGAAGATGGTGTTTGGAGGTGCAAAAAATGTCAGGCAGACTCTTTAGATTGTAACAGACCGGTGAAGCAGTTGCTAGCAGAACACAGAGGATCAAAAAAAAAAGTCATAAGTTCAGAAACCAAGTCTCGGCTTGTTCTTCCTTATCAATCAGGATAATAAACTGCACACAGGCAGACAGCCCATCTCAGTAAAACCTCAGAAAGTCTTTGAATTAAATGTGAAAAAAAGATCATCTGAGCTGCTTTCTCTGCATCACTTCATCTTGTGGCAAGTGCATTTTTCATCCAGCAGTGAAAGAAACCAGGCTGACTTACCCAACACCAGGCTTTTCGTGCTCCTCACTGGAGGTTTTCTCGAGTCTGCTGTTGGGGTGTTGTTTTCAGTTTGTCAGCTCTGCTGGGGACACTAATGAGTCTGTCAATACAAGGTTTGGCTACGTRTTTCATGGTGCTGAACTGCATCAAATTTCACTCCTCTCTATCATGCAACTTTGTGGTGTTCTAAAAGTTGTGATCCACCAGCAGCAGAGCTGCCTGGAAAAGCTTATTTTTTCTCGTTCCTTTCCCTCATGCACACCACAGCCTCTAGCAGTAGTAAAATCCCAATGATTAACATGTTTAAAACATATGAAAGATGTAGGGTCAAGCACCATTACAACAGTGGGTTACTCTGAGACAGCTTCTTATCTGTAGGAAGAAAGTACTTCTGAATAACTGGCAGTGTCACAGTGGTGCTATAAGTGTCAATCTGCTCAGTGCATGTGTTTCATATTCTATTTTTCTGTCATTTTTTGCCTTTGAGTCAAGATCACAGCTAAAGTCCAATCTTCTATTTGTTATTAAAGGTGGAGATAATTTCAGCAAGCTTTTGTACTGGACTTTTATTTGCCATGCATGTTAAGCTGCTTTTTGTACTGATTTTTTATTAAAATGTATACACACACGTGTGTGTGTCTGCAGATATATATATATATATATATGTATGTTTGCTTCAGCATACTTGTTGCTGTTAGAGATGTTATTTTTCACCTGAGTGTTAAAATGGAGATTTCAGAGATTTGTGATATAAAATACACTGAGCTTTCTTGTTCTAGTAGAACTTTTACCAGTATATCAGAATTATCTGCCAACATGATTACATTCCCTGGGATTTCAGTTGGTTCTGGTATTTGAATTCTATACAATAGCTTTATTCTACAACTTGATACTAACTCCTGAAGCAGCTCGGTCTCAAGTGATACTTCAAAATATTTCTTCCATGTGTCCCTATATTTGTACATTATGCAAAATAAATTTTAAGACAGCCACATTCCAAATAGTGGCGTGTGGATAAAATAGTAACTGCACATTTAGAGATTGTGTGTTTTTTATGATGGAATTTTATTTCCTTCATTTCTATACTTGAATATTTTGCAGAGTATAGCTGTACATTTGCATGACTGTTTGACTTCTCTTGTCTAGGAGGACTTGGGAGTCTTTTATGAGAAGGGAACATAACTTTGTCACTATTACTGTTGCCTTTTCCACCTAAAATTAGAAGCTGGACAATGTTAAGAGGATAAGKAAAGTGGTTACCTTTATTGGAGGTCCTCCAAGGGTACAAAATGCATGCCAAAATGTTGACCCGAAGCCCGTCCGTTCCCCCCAAATGGACTCCAACGCTTTTATAAGTTTAGCAAATTAACATAATTCACCAAAATCTCCCAATTAGAAATACGGTTAGTGAGGTAATGCCCCCCTCGGTTCAGCCTCCTACTGAAGTCCCCCTAGAAGTTCTAGCTCTACTGTTGTTTGTGCTTTTAGTGGCCATGGGACAGAGAGATGTCCCTGATTCCCAGAATACTACCATTGATAAGGGTCTTGTTTTGTCTACAGGGTAGGGAAACTGCTAGCTAAGAATCTACATGGTTATACAGTAAAGGGCTACAGGGCTACTAATATATAAAAAGTATAAAAGCAAAAATCTCTTTGGCATCATTCCTGTTTGCTACCTCCAATGGTAAAATATTAGGAGGCTTAAACTTTTTATTTGAGTGACTGTTGTCTCTGCAGTATTGTACATATAAAAATACAAAAATGTCATGTGAAAGCAAAAAGTCCTGCTACATGAATGCAATCAGCTGGAGTATCTGAAGATGATAGTTATACAAATGTAACTAAACATTTATATAGTTCCATTTTGTAATTCTTCCTGCAAAAATCCTTTTTTTGAAAATTATTTTGTGGCTGTTAAGAAATGTGTGCTGAAAATAGAATTGCATTTTTTGTGCTAACTTTAAGTTTTGTTATATTTGGATGTGACATCTTAAAATAAAGAAATTTTCATTTTCTCTTTTTCCTTGCAGAGTCACAGTGTACACTCTGTGGGGAGCCTGAAGGTGAGTATGTTTTCCTACTAATATATTTCAAAGCAGCTAGAGGTGAGCCTTGACTCAAATGATACACATGTACAGTAGATTGGAAATAGTATATGAATGATGGAAACCAATGAAAGACATTCTACCCTATGTTAGATACAAAAAATTATTTGAATTAAGCTGAATAAAGCACAGTACATGCTCCAGGCAGGAAATACCTTAAAAGGACAAATATTCCATTAGAGAAAAATTTGAAATATTTACTTCTTATTCTTCTGTGTATTTGTCAAAATAGTTTGGTAGTGAGCGTGTAAAGAGACATTTAGGGACATCATTTTGAGGATGGAAAACAGAGATTGGACATAAAAGAGAAATGAAAAATATTTTTAGATTTGATATTACATTTACAGAAATGCTAACACATTTTAGGAGGTGAGGTGAATAAATACTGCTTCTGAAATAAAGATAATTAAGCAATAACTTATGCAGTTCAAATTTATGCCCACATGACAGTGTTTGTTGGTTTGTTCTGTTAGGGTTTTTCCAAGAGACTGATTAAATGCCAATGTGAGACCTACATTTTACTTAAATGAATGCTGAAGCCATGAGATTATGATTTTTAAAGTAGGCTATTATTGGGGAAAATATCTCTAATTTCTTTCTTTATTAACATAGGTGCTGTTATAAAGAAAATGTCAAAAGGCTGACCTTAGTTTGAAATCAGCCACCTGGAGTCTTTCTAAGAAACAGAGTTCGAAATAGCAAATTTAAATGCTGGAGCGAAGTATACTAACTAAAAGATAAAATTATAGATTCTAGGCTGTTCCCAAAGACATTCAGCTTTATATCTTGAATAGTTTCTAAAAAAAGTTTCCCCTTCTAATGTTTTATAAATTTAGGAGGAAGAAGTTATTAAGATATGAAGCCTGGAAGTGGAAGGCTTTGAGACCTTGCATTTAGTGAAATAACTCAATAAATTAAATATTCATTATCTCCTTCTCCTTTGTTATCTACAGACAAATAATTGTTTTAGAAATTTGTTTTGACGGTATTCCTTTAATAAACAGCCAGTTGTTGATTTTTTAGTTTTCTTTGTCCTTTATTTGATAAATTTATAATAGCACAGATACATGTATGAAAAGAAAAAATAAGATTGGTGTTTGTTTGCCTTTCGCAAGATATTTCTCTCCTGATAAGGTTGTTCAGCTTTAAAGTTATGCATTGGATTAGTTGTGCTTTATTACAAGCTGTGCCTGCTTTATAACAATAGTTCTCTTTTCTTTTCATCACTGCTCTTTCATACCTCTTCAGCTTTGCAAATATTAATGAATATACATGGACTTTGTTAAAAGGGAATTTTAAAAAAAGGGTAATAATTTTTTTAACATTTATATGACTAAAACCCCGCAATCAAAAGATAACTATATGTATTACTGCAGGAACAGGCCTCAAGAACATAATGTTCAGTTTTTAGCGATATAGAAATGAGCTTTTCCGGGAGCGAATGTCTCCTGGATCACCAATCGTTCCTCTAAAACACAGTGTTAGTGGAATGCTAATTATTAATTCTCTGCCTCAATTTTAAAAATATCGACATAATTGTCATCTTAGATTAGTGACAAGACGTAGAATCTGAGTTTATTTTCTCGCCAGATTAGCACAATTTCTGATCTAACTGAACATTCACAGAAGTTCGATATGTGATTTTGGGATGGAGAAGCAGTTGCTCTGTAGATATGACTTTAGTTTTTAGAAGGCCATTCTATGAGAAACGTCACATCTCTGTTGTATAAACCAAACCCAAAAAAAAACCCTCAAAAAAAATCCTTTTCCTATGCAACATTCTATAAATTTTGATATGGTTTCATAGTAGACTAAGACAAGGGAATAACTAAAAAATCGAGTTTTTGCAGTGTTCTAAGTGTAATTTATGACTTCTTCAGAAATTTGAGATACTTTGTGGCTTGTAGTTTGCATTTTTGTAATTTGAGGAAAATTCAGAAAATATCAGTGAAAGTTAAATACTGTTTGCCTCCAAGTTCCCTTTTTCCTCCTCCGTTTTAGCTAAAAAAAAATCAAAGTTCACGAAGTACCTTAATGTACTTTAGTATATTAAGGTGAATTTGCAGAATTATGGGACAGACATGCCACAGTGTAGGCCTCCTATATTAGTTTCCAAAGTGTTAAGGAGAAACCCATTTGAGAAATAGTAGATGTGGGGAATTCTCCTTGGCTTGAGTGAGAGGAAGACAATGTTTCACATCTTACGTCTTCTGAGTTCCTCTGAAGCTGTTTATGCCATTTCTTGGAAGACCTGCAGGCAGCYAGGGGTGAGTTTCTGGTCATGTTCTGCCATCTGTAACAGAATGGAAGCATTTTGCAAGCCTCAAATTCTGATTGTCAGATTGGTCAACAGCAGTCTCACTGTTCTCATTATGGTTCATCCTTTCTCTAACCATCACTCCCCTTTCAAAACCAGMAGTTTTTTCCTGGATTATCCAAGTGTTGTAAGAAATGACTGTGTAAAACAGAGGTCTTTGCTGGGGGCACTTTGCTGAGTTTTTGGCAGTTAGTACTTCACTGCAGGAAGCAAGTGCATTTGTCTGCATATACATTGTTGCACAGGTGTGGGACTATGTGGGTGCATGTTTTGTAGAGTGAAAAAGTATCATATATGGAAAGGATATATAAATTATGAGAGTACAGATTTCTCGTTTCAGTGTGTTGCCTCGGGAACTTGTGATTCTGCAGTTAAATGTGTCATGCGTCCTTCTTGGCGTCCCATCTAAGGAGAATGAGTTGGACAAAACTGAGGTCTCTRAGAATCAGTCTTTTGTATGAGCTGCAAAGGCTGAAGTGTTCTGTTTCAAAAATCATGGGTTTGCTCTGTTATTGATAGCACACCAGCCACCATTCCTGTCAGTGTGAGATATTTGAAGACTGTGACATTTATTTTATACTGGGAGGAAACTAAAGTTGCAGAATCCCATTAGTGTGGCTACTTTGAGCTGATCCATCTTCTGGAAATGCAAGAGCAGCACTGACATGTTTTCAGAGAGGTGACAATTGCTACCTTTGGGGAAGTGATCCGCAGTTGACAGGTTATGTTGTCATGGTAAACTTTGCTGGGTTGTTCTTTGCTTTATTCCTGCTCAGATTTTAAGTGAGGATGGCATGTTATAGACACATGTTTAGCTCAGTCTTTGTGACAGCTGAAGTACTCTATTAGACACACTGGTGTAGTCATGAGGAGTTTCAGAAACAGTTATCCCCATTGATCCTCCAGCAGACGTTTCTATTCTTTCTAAATCTTTTTATTTATTCACAGAAAGTTTTGAAAGGACTATATTATCAAATATAATTTTCTATATTATCAAAGCAAAAAACAAGTACTCCTGGTGGCAGTTAAGATTTCAGTAGACCACTCTGTCTTCTCAAAGCCTGTGCAAATGAAAGCTTTTCTTCCAGGCATTTTTAATATCCTTCATAACTCCAATAGTGTCTTACTCTTTCTATAATTTGTCCAGGTAGTTCAGATTCTTCCTCAGTGTCTCAGATCTCTTTTGGGCTGTGGTATACACCTACASTTTGAATTAAGTTTGCCCATTATTTTTTGCCAGTAACTGGCACAAGAACTAGTTGGTGGTTGTTGGACTTGCTGGGTTTGTGGTAGCAAACTTAGAATAGTGACTCTCTTAATTAGTAAAATAAATGTTCTGTGCAAAAGGAGAGTTTAGAGGAGATGTATTTCTTAATGTATCTCACATTACACATTGGGGGTTTTTTTCCTAAACTTGTTCCTTTGTTGAGTTAAACAGTTAATAGTTCATAATGCCAATGCATAGATACTGCATGACTCCAACTGTCAAAAGATTCAGAAATTTCTCACAATTCTATTTTATCTGATAATAAATCCAATTGTCAGACTATTAAGATTTTTTTTACCGTTGATTTAAATTTTCGAGCTCAGATGCCAACATAATTTTGTCTCTCTGAGAAAAAGTAAGTTTGTGTAAAATATTTAGCAGTTACAAGAATGCTAGTGTAGGTCACACATTTACCCATACAGAAGTTTATGTCAATTAATTGTAGAAGAATTTTTAATATGATTAATAGTGGAGGGTGAATTTAATTGATTTTTGATTTTATTTTTATTTAGTAAAAGAAGTTTTTAATGTTCTGAAATAAAAACAAATTGTACTGTTTAATTATATTTGCCCACAAGATGCATGAAATATTCAGTAGAATTTGGGAAATATAAGAAATATAAATACCTAGTTGACAGTAACAACAAAAAACTCTACATTCCGTGATGAAAAAAACGTCTTTTTCAGATATGTCGTTGTTAGAGTGATGTATTTATTTCAGGTGCTATCAGCTTTGGTACCTTCTGTGCTCTGGTTAGTGCTAGTGTGTTGGAGTTTGGGGGAAAATAAGTCTGTTTTTTTGCTTTGTTTTGTCAGTCTATTTTATTTTGCTTGGTTGGGGGTTTTTGTTTGGTTTTAGTTTTGGTTTTTTTTAAATAAAGACTCTGGATAGTACGTAGTTCAGAAAAATACCCTGAACTTGGCAGTATGTCTTAATATTGACGATATTCCATCTGTGTAGTTCTGGCTCTGAATATAAACATTTCCCTTGGTATCTCGTGCAAAACTATTTCAGGCATATTAATAACTCCAGAGAATTTCCTTAATCTTCATTTTGCTAATCTTAACATTTAGTAATCCACACTGAGAGCTGACAGTTTTGCCACTGTTAGCAATGACTTTCAAGAGTCCTGTAGTCTTAACTTTTTTATACTTCTGCTGTATTTACTAGACCAACAATTATCAGTAATAAAATATACTTTGCCTAATTTAATTATTTCTTCTTTTACTGCTACTTATGAAAAAATCCCAGTTGTTTCTTCAAGTACCATATGTACCATGAAATACTTAAATAGATTATGGTTCCTGCTATCAACATAATTCATAATTATTACCTGAAGTGATTGACGTTTTCATGAACAGACACATTTGTGTGCCTGTGTGAACTTCTTTGTTAGCATTCAAATAATAATAAATAGAATTCCTGGTAGTATGTAGCTTCCTCCTGATCCAAGTATTGTTAATAAACATTTTTTTTTTAACTTTAGTACTACTCTCAAAGTGATTCGATTTGTCATTTTTATAGAAACTTTTTCTAGTTCCACAGAACTGTATTGCTGTCATACTGCATTGGGTAGTCTGTAAATATTGAAGTTTTTGGGGTTTTTTCCCAAAAACATGCAAGTTAGTTACACTACATGTTTTTTAAAATGACCTGCAAAATTTGGAGATTGTACGAACCTAAATATTTTTGAATCTCTTTCTCACTAGGCTAATATGTGAGATTCTACTAATTAATTTCTTTAGGATACCAAATTGAAGTATATTCACAATGTGCATTATTCTTGAACTGTGCTGGGTTTTATGTAAAGTGAAGAGATGATATGTGCATCATGATTTTTAGGAAAGAGTTATAGTATTTTTTTCTTCAAACAACATTGAACCACATGTTGCTACTGTATTTTCATGTTGCCTGGATTTGGGCAGACAGCAGAAGTTGTCTACAGTATATCTGCTAAAGACTTAGGTGCTGAAAAAGCTCTCAGTGTCTGGCTATACTTGAAATATTTGAAGGTTCAATTTTGAACTGATCTATAGTTCGTATTTATATAGTTTGAAAGGTTATATATGACATTACTAAAAGGAATACTTTTGTCTATAACTAGTAATAAAGCTGCCCATTCTATTTAGTTGTATTGAAATAGAGAAGGATATATTCAAAGGGCTAGGACCTACGTAAGGGTGATATATGGTGATACTAGTTTTGATTCTTTTACAGGCTATCTTGTAGTTACTTATGATAAAAATATTTAAAGAAAAAAGGCTCATTTTATTTTAAGAAAATAAATTATTTTCTTTAATAAAGTGTTTTCCAGGCCTTCMCCTGTCATTTATCTTTGGAATAAATTAAATTAATTCTTCAGCTGTTTTTATTTCTCGTATGTACAGGAAACAGCTGTACTCAAAACTACATTGTTGTTCTTGTTTTTTTCATCTGCTGATCCACTCTCCTGAGTTTTGCAAACCAAAAAAAAAAAAMCAAAAAAAGAATCTGATTTAATTTAGATAAATAGGATGTAATCCCAAATGCACATTCATTTACATTGTTGTGATTAAACAAATAAACAAAACCAAAGACAAGGACCATCTCATCTCTTTTGCTCCAATATGAATGAATAAATGAAAAGCTGATTTGATTTCTGGGGATGAGGGGAGAAAAGTTGGCCTCAAAGGTTTGCCTCCTCAGCACACACTTAAGGTTTCATGCAGCATTAGAAATGTGAATATTTCCTCTGCCAACAGTGAATGAAGTTGCACATGTAATTTAGTCCTATAGGGGACTAAATAGTCTCAGGACTTCAGTRTTTGCTTGAGTAGAGACAAAAGTGAGTAAGGTGAGTGCAGCCTAGAAGATGCTGGTATTTTAAATTAACCTTTGAATAGAAGTAGATATGTATATATACACGCAGTTCTTCCATTTTTCTTCTTTTGCCAACTGTTTAGCACATTTTCATGTTACATGAAATGCCCTGTTTTCAGTAGTTGTTTGTATATGTCAGATTTGTCTGCTGAATGTTAATTTCTGCAGGAGCACCTTCTCTTAAAGATGTTTTAGAAGTATGTATCATAAATGAAACCATTTCTTTTATAGTGTGAACTCTCTGTGCTTTCCATTAGCTCCTGCTTTTCATGCTCTGCAATTCAGCTGTAATAATGCTTTGTGCGTACACATAGCAGATCTCTTTATGTTGAATAGTAATGTCTCCAGAATATTGCCTACAGCTTCTAGCATACTTTTTGTTTTAGAAACATACTTCTGCACCTTTGTAGGATAAGAAACATAATGCATTTCTACCTAGACATAGAGATTTATTCTTTTTTTAAAAGGTGGCACATTTCAACATTTATTCCTCATTTAATTCACTATGGATCATACCCAGTAAAGCTGAAATAGCTGATGTTATGGGTCAGTCTTAAGTTCTGTAGTATGTAGATTGGTGTGAACAGTTTGCAAGCTTGATTTGACTTTCACCATATCACTGCCTGGACCTATCCCTTAGTCCCAGGCTCAGGGCAGGCTCAGATGGTCAGCCTGGCCTCTGCAGACACCTGCTTATAAGGAAACCTAGGCCTGYGTGAGCTTGCAGCTCTAAATCCAACAGGAGACGTGCTACTGGGGAATTGTCAGTATCTTTGTCTTTTTCTAGGAAAGGGTGAAGCTAATTCTAAACGTGAAGTTGAACATGAGTGASATGCAAAATGCTCTAAGTGCCACTGGATCTTCTGTATGCAAGATTAAGTTATTGTTTCTTGATCAGTGTTTAATTCTTCTGGGTAGAGGGAGACTCTTAAAAAAATAAGTGATTGTAAAGTTTGAGGAGCACAGCTGTAACAGAAAGCAAAGAAAAACTTCCTTTCCTATCACTACACASTGCGACCTTCAAGACTGAATATTTCCAATCCATCTTCTGAAACCCATGCACAAATAAATTACATTATTGTTCTTATTATTGCACACGTGTACACGTTTCATTCTGACTGAGCAGATCATGAATGATGTTAACTTTGATTCTGGATCATCAATCTGAAAAGGTTAAGAAACAGTGCTAGCAAAAGGAACACATTTTTGAAGCCAAAACCTGCATTAATTTAAAAGAGATTTCCATGCAGAAAGAACACTGACTTCTCCTAGAGTGTACATTTGCATAAATCTTAGATAACTTCTGGCAACATTCATGTCAACAATGTATGAAAATCCTGAGCTCTTGCTTTGTGCAGAGCTACAACTGATACTGGTGGAAATATTAYGTAGAAAAAGAGCTAGGACTTTCACAGCAAAGAACTTCAAGCAGATGGATTTAGACTTCTGCACCTGCTGATTGTTTTCCATAAGTTTTCATCACAATTTTAGTCACTGGAACCTTCACACTCCTTATAAAATATTAAAGGCAACGTTCTTCTGTAATAATACGTGACAAAGAAATAGCTTTGAGTATGTGTTGGAAATACTGTTTTTGTATCTGCTGACTGACTGTTCATGAAAATGAAAAATATGATGGCAGCAAATGTGTTAATAACAATTAGCTTGTGCAGATGAATGTTAAACAAGCTGTTCGGTTCTGGTGTCAGATAAATATTTCAGAAAAATCTTGATTGTATTGTTCCAGTTACTTGAAAAGTGCATTTCCAGTTGCATCAAGAGGCGTCATGTCCTCCACATGCAGTTCCTACCCCAGAGCTGGTTTTACAGGTTTTAACCCCACACAACATAGCAGAAACTTGGGTCAGCGTGCTCTTTCCCTGCAGCTTGTTTTTCTCAGTGGTACAAATGGACTACCACTGAATGCCTCAGCATGCTTAGCAAAAGGAATAAACTCTTATGTTAATGCTGCCCAAAGGTCATGGTTCACTCTTTATTTGTTTTATTTAACGCAGCCCATGAAAAGATAATGGGACGAATGCATTCTGTCAGATATAGGGCTTTGTACATGGTCCAACAAGTTATGTGGAAGAAAAAGATAATAATTTTTTTCACTGTTTAGAATGCACTCATTGTTTAGTTAGAAACTTTGAATGTTGAACTTGGTTTCASTAATGTCCATTATCAGCATTCCTTATGAGAATGAGACTAATTATTAAAACATGCAAATAATTTATCTTTCATGTGTAGAGACAGTAATCTCTTGGGGGTTTTTAGCTTCTGTTGAATTTTCATTATGCCTTTACATTTTTTGTTTGTCAAGTATATAATGACAGTGTCCTTTTTAAGAACCAAATGTCTATGTTTGCAAACCAGACTCCATTCTGAAAAGAAATTTCTAAAAGTGTTGAAATAATTCCATCTCAACCRTCTTTGTTCTTTACCAAGAGCATCYAAAACTAGTGAYGGAGCAACATTCCTCTTGCAGATTATTGTAAGTTATGGATTTCATGACCTGAAATAAGACTTTAAGTGAATGCCATGAATGACACCAKGGAGATTTTATTTTTGCCTTTTCCTCAATAACCTTTGGTTCATCATATTGATATAGAAGAAAGGTAATTTTCTTACTCATGTGGGTGTTTTCTTTCTTCCTTTGTTTTTCTTTATATGAACTGTATATAAACTACATTAAAAATAGTTTTGTGTTAGACGTAGTGATTTTCACTTTTCTGGTGGTGAAGTACCTGATTAAGTGATTGTTTAACCACTGCAATATTTGCCTTGTATCACAGAAACAACAGGAAGGATCTGGAGGATATTCCTGAAGCCAAGCCAAAATGTTCTTCTTTATTTGGACTATGCTAGCAGGCTAGACACTTTATGATCAAGAAAAGTCCATGCCGTTCAAATTTTGGGCTTTTCTTCTGTAAGCTAAATCTGATTCTTGATACCATAAGGTTTATGTATGTGTTATGTTTCTAGCTAGCCAGTTGCTGAGAGTTTAAACCCAGCTTGGGAGAAGGTTTTTTGGAATGATTTACTTCATGTTGTAAAAGCAGACTCATAGAAGAACATGTTATTACTGTCTCTACCATGAGAAACTTTTTGGAGCAATCAATATGTAATTTAGGAAYCCTGMTTGATACCAAAAGTTCTTTGCCTGCAAATGCTGGTTCTGAGCGCACTCTGTTTTAAGTATGGGGCTTTTTTATACTCTGTATATGAATGTCTTTATATTGATCTAAAACCTAATAGAGGTTACAGGAAAAATTCCTGCTTTAGGCAAAAGACTAACAGTGTAGGGTTTCTAAGCTTCAGGAACCATAGATATAAATGCAACTCCCACAGAACATATGACAGGGGCAAACTCAGCTTTCAAGGCTGAATTCCAGATGTTTGGTAAATAAGCAACAGATTCACTGACTGATGGAGGACTTCACGTAGCAAAGGGATCAAATTCCACTTAAAGGAGAAGCCAGAGTTTTGGAAGAGAGGTAAAGCTTTAGATGGTRAGACTTACACAAGAGCAGAATTGGGAAAACGAAAAGAACTTCTGAACTATCACCAAGGGATAGTGATCATCAAGAGCAGCAAGGAACAAAGGAAGGCAGATGTCTCTGTGTTTTATTTTTGTGACACAGTATAAGCTGCTTTTCTTGTGCTGGATCATGATTTAAGTCACAATAAGGTAAATGTGATTTATTTGCAGAATCTTTATAAATCTGATTTGTTTGTTAGCGTTAAATGTCTTTAACCTTGAAAAAGTGAACTCAGATTACCCATAACCTGAGGGGACAAGGACATATTTATGAACCCCCAAACCAATATAGGTGAACTTCAAGTTCTCATTCTGTGACATGAGAGTAGAGAGACAATGGAAGGAGATTAAACACACCCATTTCTCTTACTGGGAAAACCAAATACAGCAGCATCATGTAGCACAAAAGATCAACTGTGGATATGATAGGAGATGTAACAGAAGAGAGACCAAGACCAACTTCGTGATTGGAATTCTTGCTCTATTCCAATGATGCAGGGTTTTTTTCCAGTCTCATAGCCTCTAAAGGATGGTGGTCTTAACACYTTCAGTGAATTTGGTGCCATTTTAGCATTTTAAGATGTCTGTGGAAAACATTTGTACTCTACTAAACCACATAGTACCTTTCTGCCATAATTGTTTCAACGTAGCAAGCCCAGGATTTTATGTATCTGACTGAGTAGGCAACGCAAACTGAAATGATTAATGTGTTTGAAATGGGACAGTTAAGGAAATTTTGCACTAAGTTTTTTCTACAAGACAGATGAGGTTGAATACCTTGTGCCTGCATCTGTGCTCTATTCCTAACATTATCTTTTAGAAAGATCAGCCTCTGAATATGAAGACATATAAAGACTTGTACAATATATTTTAACTAGACATTGACAAATCAATCATTCCTACTCACAGTGGAAAGAAGTAGGCAATTTGTTACTGTCTCCAAGAATGATGGAGCTAACAGGCAGAAGAGTTGGAGGAGAATCCAAAGTGGAACACTGACAGAAGCAGAAACAAAATACAGCCCTAGCTGACTGTGTAGTCAGCTACTATCCCTGCTGACTGATTGCAAGGTCTTGCAATAAAAGTACAACTACTACATTGTTCTAAATAACTAGCATTCTTTAGCAAACCTACGTTACCCTCACAACTAAAAATGAGGTTACTCATTATCATGTGATGAATTGTATTTACAGTTAAAACTTCACAAACAACCAACTCTGGACATATAAATGCAGTGCTTATAATTAAAAAGAATAATGTCCCATATCATATTCTGGGACACAGCTRCAAATCCATTATTAAATACTAGATCTTATTAAATAATATGTTATTGTAGCTAAATTAAAAAAAAAAAATTACAGTCACTCTATATGGTTTTCAGTATATCTTTTTTTTTGTCAGTGGCTATTTTCTCCAGAAAAGCCTGCTGCCAGAGAATTAAGTGCTTCCAGCTGAGAATTAGAAAAGAAACAATGAATCAACAGTTGAATTACTTTTAAGGTTTAAGAGCTGTAATAGTAAACAGGATGACTATGTAGTAAGAGATCAGTGTCCCATTTTAAGCTGTTGTGAATCAGCTGTGATCACATCACAAAATGCTGTGCCATTCAATAGACATCTAAGTGACCACAGCAACAGAAGGCTCTGAGGCAGAACCTAACACAACTAGTTTTACATAGAACCACAGAAYGGTTTGGGTTGGAAGGGACCTTAAAGATCATCTAGTTCCAGCCGCCCTGCCATAGGCAGGGACACTTTCCTCTAGACCAGGTTGCTCAAAGCCCCATCCAAGCTGATCTTGAACGCTTTCAGGGAAGGAGCATCGACAGCTGCTCTGGGCAACCTGTTCCAGTGCCTCACCACCTTCATAGTAAAGAATTTTTTGGTAATAACTAATCTAAATCTCTCATTTTTCAGTTTAGTAAATACATAAGGCGTAAACTCTGGTCAGAATGTTTATGCTTGTTTTGTAGTGATTGATTGGTTACTGAATTTTAAATTTCAAATAACATCTAGTATGATTTGGCCGAGTTCACAGAGACCTGCTTAATAAGATGTATGATCTAAAAAGTGATCAGATGTACAGTGAAGACAACAGAAATTTATGAAGCAAAAGTGACAGTATTTAGCAGGAGCAACATTTCAATATAATTTGTAGAAATGAATGATAATTGTTTTCACGCTAAAATGTGGGAACACAGCAGGGCAATTCCAAATAATGTCAGGATCTTTCTCTTTTATTTGCTTAGAAAGAGATAAATGCATTGTAAATATTCACAGCTTTGATGTTCTCTTCAACTCACCAATTCCTTATGGAACATTTTTCACTCTGTGGTAAACATCTCTCCTGTCTCACCCTGAATTTAGAGCCCTAACTCCCCCCATTCTTCTTTCTGTTTCCTTGCAGCATAATGTATCATACCCCATCTACTGCTAAAATATGCRCAGTAGAGGATTTTGTTTCTTGTTTGAACAGGTAATACATTGATTAATAAATGCTGCATAATTTATTGAAGAAGTAATTGCTCATACAGTGGTAAATTAAGCTTCCTAGCTACACCAAACTTCTGGAAAGCTTTTTTCTGGTTCTAATTTCTGGTGGAATAACATTGATACAGTGTCTCTCCTCAGGAGAAGTGACTATAAAGCATACTAATTTTAAAGGAGTGATTTGAAAGTTTAGGTTGAGGTTAATTTTTGAAGAAAAGGTCAGACCTGTCGAAAAGAAACCATGTCTTGGAAATGTAGGGATTCAGATGACAATGTGATTACTAATGTTTCATAAAATAAACATACTCCATATCTGATTGAAGCTCTCCTTCAGAAGATGTGAGAGACCCTTCAGTCCCTATTCCACTTAGTTCAGAACAGGAACACTGAAGCTAAGTCTGTTTTTGAGATGAATGCTCTGATCTGGATTATAGTCTAATGTAGAACAGGTGGCCTATGTAATCATTCCTTCTTTGAAACAGTAGATGATTGTTTGTACAATGGTACAAGAGAAATAGACAAACACATTAACCAAGAGTGGAAGCAAAATTCAGTCACCTAATCTGGTTCTGTATTTAAGGAATAAAAATGAAATAAAGGAAGTGCATGGAGATGACAGCTCTGTTCAGTGAATAATTCTATTTACATAACTTCAATTTGTTTAGTATTTCCTATGGTTTATATTTTTACAGTTTGAGAAATGTTAATGTGTATAATTGGATCTAAAGCATGGCCTCTTGGTATATATATGAACATGTTTAAGAGCTGCTTGTAGTAACACTACATTTTGGAGAGAGCATGCGCTGGATTACTAGGCTCAAAATCTCACTTTTAGCAACATTAATTTTACTGAAAATTATTTGGAACACTAAAAAGAGAAGCTGACTATGCTCGTTGCCAGTAGATTTCTTGGTGATGTTTATGATGCTGACATCAGCCTGTTTTGGATTCATTGAAGTGCTTGAGCTTACAGCCCTGGCTAAAGCAATGGGATTGCTGGCTCCTGGACAGCAGCTGCAGTAACCTTGCTCGGTCCTACCTTCATCAGCTCCCAAGGATTGATTTCAAACTGAGTGTGAAACAAGTACCTTCTTCAATGACTCAGTAATCCAAGTCTGGCCACTTAATGTGTGATTTTTGTGCTTTTATTGTATATGAGAAAGAAAAAGACAAAGTAATATTCTGCTTATCAACATGGTTTGTTTCCCCTCAAGTCAATTTGTGTCTCTTGCCATTTTACTGCACTGAGTAGTGAAACAGCCTTGATCCTCAAAAGACATCTGGATGTTTACATCAAGTAAAAAAAGCAAGCTCAAGGGCTGCTCTCTGAGTGCATATCAAAGCTTCAACGAGTGGATTGTTTTCCAGTTTAGTTTTTTAATGGAAAAAGAAAAGGTGTTAATGTAAAGAAATAAATTTTGTAATTAAGCATATAGCTTAATTCTGAAAGTTCTGAAACAGAACATCTCMGTTTCTTAGGTAAGCTTGATATCCAAATCCATTCTGTCCTTTATCTCATTTCTCAAACTGATGCACGAGACAATGCTGGCTAAACTGATCTAAAAATTGTTTCTCTCTCTTCCCACTATGCTTTCCCTTTTTTTTCTTCAATCAAGTAGGCTTCATAAAAGTCTAAATCAAACAGTTGAATGCTACCACTTAGGACTGTTTTGAGTAACTTTTTTTTTTTTTCCTCAGAGCTGCATATTTAAGATATAAGATAGCTGAATGGGTGGTCAGAGAGGCAACTTGTAACCTGAGTACTAATAAATTAAGACCAATACATAAGTTCTATTTATTATACAGAAAAGTATTAAATATTTTGAAAAGTCCTTCAAATCATTCTCTGCTTCCATTGCCACTTGTCCCTAAATGTCCATGGACTGCACTTAACACAGCACAAGTGTATGCTAGTAAAGATGATGCTTGACAGAATTGCCTTGGAGGGTGTGTGATGATGAATGAAAACTGCTGCAACTCTCAGAAGATCTGCCACAGAATGGCAATTGTTTGATCAACTGTGGCATCCCTATTAACGCTCTGGTGAGACTGGAGCCTTTCAGTACTTAGAGAATTCAGGCATGTCAGAGCTTTGGCTGTTCCCAAAGCACAGTAATGCTGTGAAGATGGAAAGAAAGCTCACTTGCAGAATTGTAGCTGCTGTGCTCTGTGTCTGGAATGCATATAACTCTCAGACCCTTGGATAAATATTTCAGTAGCTGAGGATGAGCAAGTTACCTACTGACACCTTTACTAGAAGGTGAAATAATCTATTCTTGGAGGAAATTCAAAACTAGAGAAGTTATTAAAAAAAACCAAAACAAACAAAAAACCAGATACACAAACAAAGAAAAAATAAACAAAAAAACAGGGTAGAAGAAGGAGGTGCCATGGGAGAAGCAAAAATATTACTGATGCAGGATTATATAAAGTTAGGCTCGTGAGTTAGAAAAAGTGTCATTATCACAAGACACTTGTACATTTTACTGTTGATCTACTGGGCCATGACAACAATGACAGAAATCTTCCATAGGATCTCAGTAGACATTCTGAAGTACACAGCTGCCAGGCCTTGGACCAAGAACAATGTATGCTCTTTTAAATATAAAATTCAGCTGTGAAATTGTTGGTCAACCAACAACCTAAGAAAGGTTAATACATTATTTGTTTAGTTGTCTGCTTAGCTGCTCAATTGAGCACATGCTTTATCTTAAGCAGCCAAGTTTAAATATTTCATTACATGTCAATAATAATCAGCTTAAGGCAGTACTGACATTTTTCGTTGAATTAGGTATATTTGTTTGACAGCTGTGGAAAAAGAGAAGTTATTTGTTTTGTAGATCGATAGGGCTACCCCACCTACCATTGAATTCCTGTTGAAAACTAAGCATCAGCTGGCTCATAATTATCAAGTCAACCTTAATTGTCAAGAATGTAAAGCTGAATACTACAGTGAAGCAATGTTGAATGGCATGGAAAAAATGGGATTTGATTTATATTTAATTAATTTATATTGAGAATTTCAAGGATGAATGTATGCATTTCTGCCGTGCTGCACTTGCATAATCAAGTTACCAAAAATACAGAGCTGAAATAAAGAATGACTTAAAATTATAAAACCCTGAAATATCTGAAATGGGACCCGTTTATGAATACTTTCTGTATTCAAACCTGTATTTTAAAAGCCTTCTTTCCATGAGAACATTGCTGCTGTTATTAACTGTCAGGATGCTTACGTCTATTTTATCAAACTAGTGCATTTTCGATATACAGATATCCCATAATACCTCCAACAGTTAACCCATCCCATGTAAACACAGAGAGTGAAGTTTAATTTGCTGTTGAACAAAGTGTCCTRTCAGGTGTCTTGGCTGACACAAAACAACACAAGCCTGTTTTTCTTGCAAAAGACATTCAGACAAAAACATATATGTATTCAAAACGAGCTCTTTTATCATTGTRATCAATTTTGAGCTTAAGATGTTTAATGTAATTTATTTACTATTTAATGTAGCAYCTCTTTGGCGAGAAACATAAACAGCTAATGACCTGCAAAATGTTTCTATGTAACTAAATTCTAAAAGCATTTGACAATTAATTGAATTAACTATGTCTTGAAACCTGCCATTCTGGGAATATTCTAGCGACTGATAATAACTCTGCTTTCTATACATAAACCAAATTTTTCCCTGCCTACAGCTGTCCATAATTTTTACTGTGAATYAGTGCACATATATGTAAGCAATCATAAGATAAATGGCCTTAGATTTAATAGTTTTAATATAAAAACTTATATTCTCATTTTAGATAAAAAACATGTCACAGTTGTAACTATTAGATCACTTGAACATTTGAGCTATATATTTACCRTTTTCCTGTAAAATGAGTGTGAAATATCTGGGGAAAAGTATTTTGATGAGCTGTTCTACCACTTGCTCACAAGTGCTCTTTTAGCCTAGATTTTTTRGCAAGGTTTTTATTTATTTATTGGTCAATCTAAGGAAAAAAATGTGGGAAAACAAGTGCTCTGGAAGTGGCACACTCCAGGGTGATCACTTCTGTAATGTTAGTTATGGATGAAGATTTTTTAATTTGTTTTCCATTTTGCATATGTTTTGTACACCCTTCTGTCATGTTGTCCTCTGCACCACAAGTCCCAGCCTGCAGAATTCCTGAGGAACAAGGCTGAAGAACTTTTTCTGTTACTAATCTCTACAGACATTCATAAACTTAATCCTAAACTTGTTTCTGAGTTGGTTTCCAACCTGTTGGTTAGTCAGCTGCTCCACAGTTCACCAGTTACAGGATTAAAAAATAGATGGACCAACTTGCTTTACAATTCAAAATATGGCCAGTGACCCATAAATTAACCTTCAAAATTCAAAAGAGTATTTTGTTATACATGTCTGGAGTAAAAATAAGGATTAGAAAAACGTGTAAAGTGTGAGCACCATTCCTACGTCCTGGGTGAGTTATATATGTCAGCCACATATTGACAAGTAATACCATCTCTCCTCCAGCCTGTACACCCTCCATCTCTCACTGCTGTAGGCTATTCATCATCCTGCAGATACAGTTACTGCTCTTCCTTCTCCCCCAAGCACATTACCCAGTGCTTCTCTTTGTTGTTATCTTTTCTCCTTCTTCAGCAACTTCAGACTTCCTCAGCCTCACCTTCAAACTTCATATGTCAAGCTTGCCTACAGCTTGACTCACATTTGGCCCGGCTGTGGCTTGTTTACTTTGATTTAATTAAAATGCAGCCATCCAGAACTCTGGGCGCGTTACTGACTGCCCGCCTTGCAGAACCTTACATTTCTACAGTATTTTCACATTGCTTTCTCTCTATGACTGGAACAACCTCTTTCTTCAGTTACAACAAGCAATGTAAAATTTTTGCCTCAAAACAACATTTTGAATCCTTGCTTAACTACCAAACTCCTATTTTTACCTTCTTTAGCCAGTCAGGAATTTAATTTATTTCAGTTACTGAAGAAATAAACTACTGCAGTTAGGAAGGTCAACCTTAAGGTCATTTTTTGTGTATTCTTTTTTCCTGGTGCTGTTAAGATTTTTATGTTAGTGTCAGGAGAGTAGCCTCATCAGATGAACGCTAATTCCTGTGCTGTAGCTGAAAAAAAATTGTGTATTTTCCCATGTTACCCAAGTGCTTTTGGATGGGAAGAATTAGCAAATGGAAAAGTGTGTCTTCCTAAGTTATCCAGTAATATTAAAAAAAAAGGAAAAAAAGGAAAGAAAAATAAAAGTTGTGAGTTTCTCATATATGGAGCCTCAGTTTTATTCTTAAGTGCTGAGAACATAAATAGCACTGTAAAAATGAATAATTCAAACACTTAGGAACCTGAATAAATATAATTTATTAACCTTTTGGATGTTTTGGAGGTTTTTTTTCAAGCAACAGAATTTTCTTGTTCATCTATTCTTTTTCATCTATTTTTATTCTTTCCTTATTCCTCTTTCTGTTTCTAGTTCTGTCCTCCAAAGCTCATTCTCATCCTTTCTTCCTACCCAATTATCTTACTTCTCCTTCCCTCTGAATATTGCTCATTAGTTCAGTTTCTGGTGTGGCAGTTGCTATTTTCACTCCCTTTCGCCATAGTCTAAAATCATGCACCTGGCTCCCCACTAAAAGCAACAGAGAAATAACAGTGTGTGCGTGTCAGGATAGACAGGACACAGGAACAAGCACTGGTGTCTGTTGGAAGAATCCCAGTTATAAAGCTGTTCTAGAAATGCAAATTTTGAAAGGTTTTCTTGGAGTAGGACTATATGTACATTCTAAAGCTTTTCTGCAGAACCACTTTTGAGAAACACCCTTTTTGCTTTGCCATTGTGTTGCAAAAATATGTGTGTTATGGTATTTAGAACAAGATATTTATCAGAAAGCATTACACAGATGCTGCACAAATTTTCATTAGTTTCTTTTACCGTGGAAGTCTTTGGAGTATGCTTCTAGGCTCTATAATCAGAAATACTAAAAAGTGTTTAATGGTGTTAATTTTAATTTCTTAATTTAGGAAGACACTAAATCATGATTGAAATATTTGGTTATCCTCAGCAAGCTTGGTTCAATTTTTTTTTTTTTTTCCAGTGGGTATTACATTTCTTCTGTTTATTCAAGTATGACCGTATTTTTTTGATTTAAAARTGTTTTGTGGTCTTTTTTTTAGTAATGTTTTTATTATATTCATGGAATCTTAGAATTGTGTGGGTTGGAAGGGACCCTAAAGATCATCTAGTTCCAACACTTCTGCCATGGGCAAGGACATCCTCCACTAGACAAGGTTGCTCAGAGCCCCATTCAACCTGGCCTTGAACCCTTCCAAGGATGGAATATTCACAGCTTCTCTGGGCAACTGTTGCAGTGCCTCACCACCCTCACCGCGAAGAATTTCTTTCTAATATCTAATCTAAACCTGCCCTATTTCAGTTTGAAGTCATTCCCCCTTGTCCTATATCTCCATGCCCTTGTAAAAGGTTCTTCTCCAGCTCCCTTGTATGTGCCCTTCAGCTACTGGAACGTTGCATTTAGATCACCCGGAAGCCTTCTCTTCTTCAGGCTGAACAACCTCAACTCTGCTCATAGCAGAGCTGCACTGGACTCACCCCAACAGGTCCTGGTCCTTCTTCTTTTGGGGGCCCCAGAGCTGACAACAGTCCTCCAGCTGGGGTGTCACAAGAGCAGAAGAGAGGGGTAGAATCACCTTCGAAATTAGTGACTGAAGAAGAAATTCTGTAGGTTTTCCTATAGTTTAGAGTATATCATATATCCCTGGTGATATATAGCCTGTAGGAATCCAGCTGCTGTGATTAGATCAAACAAGGGAGGCTTGTTTATAGTAGAAGACATTGTGGTCTCATGGACATTTGACCTTTCAGGTCAAATTTTCATAAATTCTGCACTATTTGGGCTCTGTGTTTTCTTGTGTTGTAAATGAGCACAATTCCATTAGAAATATTTCTGACCTTTTTAGTGCACATACTTTCCTTTTGAGATTCTAAAACTTCGTCTTGATTTGTTCTTGACCTGCAAGAGAATAACAACTTTTTATTCAAACGTTTTCTAGTTATTTTGGTATTTGTGCACAAGGCTAAGGAAAGTGATTCTAGACAAGTTGAAAGAATTTATTTCAAAAGCAAGAGATTCTTGTTGCTAAGCTGCACTGCCCATTTCAGACTTAAACAATCTGCTCCCCAATATGAAACGCTAGCTGCTTCCAGCTCCACTACACCAGCAGATTGTGATATTCAAAACTACAGGAGCAAATTCAGAGAACAAAAAGCATTTGAGTTATTGAAATCACAGGATATTTAATATGCTTCTGTGTGTTTGCTCTATCAGCCTAGATTATATTTACTTTTACAAAGGCTTTATCACATGAGCACAGCAATTCATTCCAGTAAGTTCCTCATGTCCATTCTCTTTTCATCTGCAAATTCAGTTGAAAGTTTGTTCAAAGTAACAAAGAAAAAACTTATATTAGCTTTACAAGAACGATAAGTAGCAGCCATTTAAGTTTTTAAGACCTTAAAAAAAAAAAAATTGATCTAGGTAAATAGAATACATTCTGAAATAACTTCTTGGTATGCAATTTAGAATTTACATTAATATGTTCCATCATAAATTTAGTTGTTTCTAACTTCATGAGATCAGTCAAGGTTATTTCATTTAAATGTCTTCTTTCTGGATTTGACTTTGAAGATACAAAGTATCTTCAGTAAGATACAAAATCTACTAGGCAGGATCTGCAGTGTGGTTTGGATTAACTGTGTCAGTTGGTATAGATGAGTTTCTCTGTTAAGTCATAACTCTTACTGCACTAGCAGTGCTAGTGACAGTGACAGCCCTCTGACTCTACAGCCTGGACATACGATCGAGCTGCCTTACTCTATGCCATTCTGAGACCTTTTATATTTCTCAGTCTACCTGAGTAGTCTAGAAAATATGTTTGTGCCGAAAGCACATTTAGGATCATAATCCTTTATTTGTCTCATAAATCTCAACGTAATATCCAGCCTAGTGTGAGACTTTGGTAATTAAACTCTACACTGAAAGCTATGTGTTTCATGGACCATTGGATATGCTAATTACCTTTTACTAGGACTGTCACCTGTATTTATGTTGTGGTAAGCACTGGAATAATTTCATATACTTTGCAAAATTAGTAGTTAGGAAGGTGTTTTAACCGTGGTGGATTTTTCTAGATAAAACATAAAAATGAGATGCTTTTTTTCCTCTGTATTCTGGCTAAATGAAACTGAACATCTTAATCTAAGTAGGTCTGTTGAGGTTTTTTTTCACTTCATAAAGTGTATTTGCAATGTATTTTGTGTTTTCTATTGCACTTGGTTTTACATGTCCCTTTACCTTTCTCTAAATCGGATCAAATTGTTCAAAGCTTGAATTGGATAAACCGATCTATTCCGTGTAATTCAATAACTGCTGATAAATGGTTCATATTGCACAATATGGGATGTTATCAGTACTTTTTCTCCTCTCTGCCATGATACAAGAACACTAATGCAGTGTCAGGAAAAAGTAGAGTAATTTTCTCATTTACAACAGGCATGTTCAGGTTATTCTTTAATTTTATGTTAAATTTTTTTTAAAATTTTTATTTAGCTATTGGATCTAATCAGGGAAGACAAGCAATGGAGTAACATCAATGGAGTATGAACACTTGCTTCAAATGTAGCCAAATTCTTGTTTATATTTTATCTGAAAATGGTATAATAACAAACATTACTTCCTTAACTAGAAAATAGGGGTAGAGTTAGGCTTTTTGCAATATAAATACAGGAAAACCACAGGGAAGTGGGGAATGTGCCTTGTAAAGCAAGAGACTATACCTGTCTGACTTCTTTATGAAAATMAGCTGAAGTTTTATAAACAATGAAAATATTAGGTCAAACAGAAACTAGTACTATTGTATTTTTCCCCTGAATGACTTTGGCATTTCAAGATAAAGAATCAAGTTTCCAAATAAAAAATATTGTTTATTTTAGGTGACATTTTGACATTTTATAACACATTCATGTGACAAATAATTGTTTCTATAGAAGTTCCTGGTGATGTACAAGCTATACCCAAATGGATGGGCTTTTTGGTTCTCTCTTGGGCTAACAAAGAGTCAACTCCAAAAACTGTCTAACAAAATCTGTTCCCAAATTTTGAGTGAGCTCACTGAGGATGCAAATAACAGATAATGGAAAAAGAGCTAACTAATGCTTTTTAGTAGAAAACAATAAGAAGACAAGAAAGGTACATATAATGACATTCTGATTACCTGTGTCTACTTCAAAATGTCATTTTAGAAATCRCAAAGCTCCTTTTTTAGTCTAGCACTGTCATAGCTTAACTCTGCTCTGCCTTTGAAAGCTATAGGTGTTTTCATGTTCTTGAGCACTTAGAGGTGTGCGGTTTGTTTATCTGCACAAATGCAGGTACCAATGCAAAGTTTGAACCAGAGTAAAACTCTTTATGTAATCACTCCCCTAGGAGTAGAAATATGTCTTCAAAAGAACATAATTTAAAAATTAAATCCCACTTTATTTATATTAAAATAAATGTCTCTGGTGATTTTCCTGGGTACAACAACGAACTTTTGGTTGTGGCTGCTCTAAATCCACTGCTCCATAAATTTGAGCACTTTGAGTATCTTTCAGATTTTTTATCTTTTGGTGATATTTTAGAGGATTTTTTCCTTCAATTTCTTGTTGCACCWTGTATTTACCAGAATGGTCCATTTTGTTTAAGCTTCATTGTTTTCTGGTAAATGAAACTGTATTTGTTCTTTCAGAAATGTTGCATCTGTAGTGAAACTCACAGGAGTCCCGGTTTTTTAGCTTGAGATGGTTGTTTTCAATCCGGTTCCAGATCAACAGGTATTTTCCCCTACTAAGTGCTACTATGTGAAAAAATTCAAAGTGTCATTCTTGGACTGGATATCCACATAATAGTTAAGGGTAATCAGTATCATGCTGAACATCTCAGCTTGTCCGCACTGTCTGGACACCAAAGCAGAACTCATATTATTCAGAACTGGGGTGCAAGCATATGGAGCAACCTGATTCAACTTTGCTCATACCTCCTTTGGGATAAAATTGTTGTCCCAATTATCTCAGAAATTCAGGTAATGTAAAAGATTAAATCTGCATTTCCTTCATAGTTTAATATGAAGGGTTTCACAGTCCATTCAATATTGTAATGGTTCCATTAATACCAGACTTGTCAACAGAGTGTTTCAAAGACAAATTTAACATTATATTCCTCCTAGTCATTATTGCCCATTTGTTTAAATATATATTTTTACTTAAACATTTGAAAGTCTACAGCTACTAAGTTTCCATCTCCTGCTCTAATGGATTCATCCCAATGATTCAAATAAATTAAAAGCTTGAAGTGGCTTTATCAGCAATTATTAGTTTAGAAATCTCYGATATTAGAAGTGGCATATATTACTTGCTTATACTTGATTCATCTATAGTGGTCAATATCAAATTACAGTTTCAAATAGATGACATCAAAGAAGAAAAGTCAAGTAATTTAGTGCAGTCTCTGAGCTCTGTCAGTACCAACTACACCTAAACAAACTTTCTTTCTTTCTTTCTTTCTTTCTTTCTTTCTTTCTTTCTTTCTTTCTTTCTTTCTTTCTCTTTCTTTCTCTCTCTCTCTCTCTCTCTCTCTTTCTCTCTTTGTTTTTGGCTGTGCAGTGCTGATAGTACTTTTTTTGCAAATTCCATTGGTTCCTTCTCTACCCTACAGTGGCCACTGATCACCTTTTTGTTTATAACATATTTGTGCATGTCAGAAAAATATTACTGTGTCATACTCAGTCTTCTCACCTTCAAACTGATTATTACTTGAACCAGAGATTACTTGAACCTTTGCTTGCAAGTTATATATTCTGTTTTTTCTAATCCCTTTTACAGTTCCGTGCATTTTTCSTCATGTTATCTCCATCTTCCCTAAAGTGTTGCTGTGAAAAGAGGATACTGCATTACTTGGAGCTCACTGGTGCTGAATTGCGCACAGTTATTGCATCTTTGTCTGCTTAGCTGCTGCTTACCTTTTTACTTCTTGTATTATGACTGTGTTTGTTTGCTGTTTTCCAGGTATAACACTTTGTGCTTGCTTCCGGGAATTCCAACCAGCTGCTGAAATTTTAATCTGCTAGTCTAAAAATAATTTTTATTCTAACTTCCTCTGCCCTTCATCTGACAAKTAAATTTGGTCTTGTTTTTGCCATTGTAAGTGGAACTGGTGAAAATGCCTGGTAGGTCTCAGCCCTTCCAGTCCCTGATCCAGTCCTATTTGAAATCCTCTTCCAGTCTGACAGCAAATCATTGGTAATTGTTTGCTCAGAGAAATTTCTCAACTGAYTGTTCACCCATCTGATGGTGATTACATCTCCTGCCTTAGCTTTTTCATGAGAATATTATGTGGAATAGTGTCAGAAACTTTAATTAAAAGTCAGGATATATCATATCTGTGACTTCCCTTTTATCCAGTTGACTTATCATAGAAGGAAAGTAGACTGGCTTGACATGAGTTCTCTTTGACCAATGTAGATATGTTCTTTTACTATCTTATCTTCTAGGAGCTTACAGATATCATGCTTAATACTTATCTTCAAAGTTATTAATTTGACTGGGTGATTCTCTGGCCGTGAGAAGTTCTCATTGATTGTTTTGGGGTTTTTTCCTTCTCCTACAGGTCCTTGATAAATACTTAGAGAAGTACTTAATAATATTCAGAATTCCAATGGCTAATTTCCTAAAAACTTCAAAGTGAATATTTTCAGTCTCTGCCTCACTGCTCACATTTGACTGATCTGCATCTTCTTTCATCATATTTTCTTTATCAGTGCATTTAATTATGCTTGTTAAATTAATTCACTTAAATGGGTCTTCACTATTTGTCATTCATGTAAAGATTTAAGGAAAAAGGCAATGGAATAGGTTACCCTTCTTTTTTATAACTTGGTCTCTGTTCTCTTTTAAATTATCTTGTTTTCATTGTTCAAGTATTGTTATGGACTCTTTCTGTTGCCTTCTCCTCCTTGTTTCAATAAGAACGTTTTTGTTTTTTTCACACTAGTCTTTTTGATTTATTTTCATAGGAACATAAAGTACTCCCATGTGTTTCTATGATTCCTTTTCTGCTTTCAGATCATAAAAGAGCTCCTAGCTCAGCCAGCAAGATCTCTAGGTTTGCTGCCTCTATTTTCTTCACATATGTACAATTTGTCTTTGTACATTTGATAACAAAAAGTACAGTCTTGCTAATGGGAATATTTTCAAACTACATGCTCAGATTAGTTGAAATGTGTTTTACTGTGTTTTTGTACTTACTAGGATGTATTTTTTGAATAAGCTACTAAATATATTACCTTGTTTTTTCAGACTGAGAAAAGGCAAGACAGAATTTGAAATGTGCACACAAAGATGAAAAGCATCTCATGGCATTGATGATATCAGAAACAGCAAAAGATTCAGCTTTCAGCAAATCAATGCACTTAGATTAGCAAGTTCTTAGTTGTTTGAGATTTTCCGTAGTTGTTCATGAAAACAATCAGCTCTTCTGCCCTTGCTGTTTTGGTCAGGACAGTATCAAGAGTACATAGCCAATTGGATTGCAATTTTTTCCCCTAAAGGCTGTGTCTCAGCAGGAACTGGAAGATATTGTCTCTTAAGGAGACAGATGTTCTCAATCCCATTATCAGTTACAACTTTTTTTTTTTTTTAATGCAAGATAGGAGCTCTCAGCAATTGCAGAGCCTGGAATTCAGTAGGCACCAGCAGCTGGGAGATGTCTTGATCAATGCCTCTGATGATGCTGTCACTCCCAGGTTTTGGTCCTATATTACCCTGCTTCCCAGAACTACCTATCTACAGCTACTGTCTCCAGCATCTCTACCTTAGCTTACTTATTCCAACTTGGATTTACTTTTCAAGAGACACTTGAGGTTTTTGAAGTCCATTACCCCTATTTATTTTACTCARTCTTCCARTTAATTCCAATATTAACTAAATAGCTGTTTTTCCAATTAATTTTCTCCCTCTAGATTCTCACTGAATTCCTCACTACTAATTACACTTAAATCTGGCATAGCTGCTCACTGGATGAATAAAGGGAAAGTCTTGTATGCCCTTTCTTTCTTCTCAGACCTCCTCTTATGACAATGAATAAACTGGACTCTTCCTTCTTCCTGAATTCAGAGGAAAATTACTTCTTATGGAAGTATACCTGCTCTTAAAAAAATTGTACCACTCAAGTCTATACTGCAGTTCTGTGATTTGTCTCAAAAAGAAATGGTGAAAACAATATTCTGTAACTTCAGTTGTGTAGTAGGACAGATAAAATGTTCTGTCTCAAGAGAAAATGATTTTATGAAGAATTCCAGAGTAGAATTATGTATATACCAGAGTCTAGAAGAGGTTTAAAATACAAGAAGCAACTTGCTTGAGTCAGGAAATAATTTGAAAGCTAAAGAGTGTGAGTACCAGTTATTTCTTAGCCATCTGAAACAGTTTATTGTCTGTAGGAAAAATGTTATCATTCAGCAGCAGACACCAATACACTTCACTTGAGAATTTTTGCCAGATAGTGTCCCATGGATTTCCAAAGACTGTATAATTTCTGCCCATTTATCATGATGCTGTTTGCAAATGCAGTAAAGTCATAAAGCAACACTACAGTATTTTGTGTGAATTTATTCTTATTCTTTCATACTCTCTTTGAGACCTAATCAAGAAGTGTGACTATCCCTACTCTGATTGCATAGTCAGTCTACTCTTGTTCCCTAAAGTGAAAATGTTTACACTGGACATGACAGATAACACACAGATGTTTCTTCATAACAAATTCTCAAAAGGTTTTGATTCTGCTAGCCATAATCCTATACATTTACATATACTAGGAACTTCTTTGGCTCTGCTCATGTAAGATATATGTGTGTGTGTGTACACATATGCACACACACACACACACACACACACACACACACAGCAGTTGACTAGTAACCTTACCCAAAAAAAGGAGATTGTAATCTAAGTTTCAAAATCATGAGAGAATAATGTTAGTGATTTCAACGCTTGAAGAAGGAAAATTGTTCTAACCACTAAGGGTCTGCTGAATAACTGTGGGGAAAAAACTGTGGAGAAAATAGAAGCTCTTGCAGTTCCTAGATGATGTGTTTTTACCCTGCAAAGGGTCACAAATGCAGTGTTTCCTCTTTACTGAGATCTAAATTTATGCAGTGGGGTCTGCTGTGGAGAAATTCTGATCCTCCTCAGCTGGGACAGAGAGATCTGAGAAGGCTGCTTTGAGTATTAGATGGGATGCATAAAACAAAATTCTCTGAAAGATTGTATCCTAGGCAATTCAGAATGGACATTCCATGTTAGTTGTCTCACATCTTTTCTGAGTATTCCTCAATTCTTCGTGCACCATATGGGGCATAAAGAAAATAAATCAGTTCATGAAAGGCTCCTAATCTCTGGAGTTGAATAATCTGTGAGGCTAATAATAGCTACATACATTTTTTGACTGCTCATTGAGACAACAGAATAATGTAAAGATGCGTATTCAGTGAGCACCCACCATCATGAGTTCTGAGTGAAGCCAGAACCCTGTGGAAAATAGAATCAGACCATGCAATTAAGGCCAGTCAAGCTAGGGTGGCAAATTGAAGGATCCTGGTAAACTAATTCTTGTAGTTCCTAACTATTAAAAGGCTCATTTATGAAAATAATGTTCTTTAATGCACTTTTTTTGTCTGTGTGTTTAATACATATTTGTAGCTGTTGGTTGGTTGTGATTGAAAGTCTAATTAATTGTAATGTTGCCTACTGTTGTTCAAAGGAAATAGTGGGGTTTTTATTTTTACTTCTTATGAGAAATTGTATCTTTTAGCACCTTTCCAGAATATCAAGCAGCTTGTCCTAATTTTCACTGCAAGCAATAGATGCTGTCCAAAGGGAAAAACAAAAGAAACAACACAGCTGATATTTCAGTAGGAGYTGCAAGCAGCAGCTGCAGTCTGTGAACACATACTTCAGCCTGAACACTACAATTTATTAGCCTGGGAATACATATAAACTTCCAAAGCAAATGCTGGATACAGAAAGGCATGTCTTTCCTTATTGCCCTCTCCAAAGAGAGCTGTTGCAGTGCATGTGTCAGCTTAGGAAGTTTGGCTGGCAGTGTACAACTGCCTGGGTCACTGGACTGGGTAGAGGAAGTTGAGAKTCTCTCTACCACTTCAGTTAGGAGCATGGGCCATTTCCTTGGCATCTCTTTACCCTATGGGGAATCCTGCACACCATAATCAAAAAGAAATCTAGGAGAAGAGCACTACAGAAAACCTGGCAAAATTAAATAGTGGAACCAACAAACATTTTTACAGCACCATGGTGTGTTGTACAAACCTAAACCCAAGTAGTAGTTGTGCATAAAATAGTGAAAGAACTCAGAGTGTCAGAGAGCAGAGTTCTTTGAGTCTGTTGCATCTGACAGACTGGATATCCCTCTTYTCATAGCCATGTCAGAAATTATCTGCAAGACTGAAACAGAGATCAGAATTTATGTCCAGTGAAACCAAATGCTCCCTCYCACAAAGCAGTGAAGAGCCATCAACATGTTCTTATGAAACGTCATGCTAGAAATGCATTCCTACTGGACTGTGTGGGAAGGATGAGTAATAGGCTCTCATTGTGTTTYGCTTTTATACTCTTTTCCCTCAGAGTGGATACACAGTAATTTTCTGGTATCTCCGCAGTCGACCACTTTCTTTGCAATTCATCAAAATTGGCTATTATTTATTTAGATAAGTGTTAACATTTATTTATGGTACTTCATATCTGATGTGCTGGCATATCTGTGTTTAAATATTTGCAAGAATTGTCATATATGTTTTAAAATATTTAGGATATGTCAAATGGAAAGAGGCTAGAAACTGTGGGTTCAGAACCTTTGAATAGTATGTACTATTTTGGAGAATCATAGTTCATCGAAAACTTGGGTGCAAAGTAGTTCAAGTGSTAAGATAGTTTGTCTCTATAACTAACTCTGGTAATTTGAAACACAAAGTAAAGAACTGTGGAAAACCCCATGTAGTTATATACTCTTTGAAAAGAATTAGCTATGAAGGTCATGTTCCTTGAGGGAATCCCGTTTCTCTCTCATGATTGATGGTTTTCCCTTTCAGATATTTTTCACTTCCTCCTATCTTATCACAGTAGATAATTCCACACTGTTCTCATCATGCCTGATTATTTCCACCTTTGGTATTGGTCTTACTAGATAGGTAAGATATTGTCTCTTCCACATATCAAATGTCTAGTCTTGCATCTAGTCTTACATTTCTGTTTCCCCAGACCTTTCACAAAGCTTTTTATCTGTTAGATTCTTCTCATTCTTTTTTTTTCTCTTCATCAGTCTTTGCACAGTTTTGCTTCTGTCTGAATCTTTTTGCCTTTTTTTCCTCCCTCATTTTCTATAAGTCCCGCATAAACGCTGTCTAGTTTCCTCCTTTTATTGCTTTCAGATTTTGGCTTTCTCACCCCAGCATGTGACCTCTCCAGTTACTAAAAGATTCCTGTTTCAAAGACATTCATTTTTGAGATATGTCTTTCTCTTTTCCAACTCAGACTTCCAACAYGTTAATGTTTGTGAATGCCAACATTTTTAGGTTTACAACCATCAATTATTTTTTTTTGATACTGACTCAGGTTGCAGAGTCTGGTAGCCTAATGTAGTGTGGCTCTTATGGCTCTGTATCCCCAGGCTCCAATAGGCTGAGAACCTGTTTCTGACAGGCATATATACCTATCTATATRTATATACATACGTGCACATATATAGGTACACACAAACACATATATCACTATTCATGTGCATGCATATAAACATATCCATAGATATATATGTATATCTATACACACCTATGCACTACAGAACACTCTAAAAGCCAGCCTTAGACTCTCAGCCTGCACACAAGCTAGCCATTGAATCCCAGGTCTCTCCAGTTGCTGGCAAGTGGGCACAGGAGCCTTGGAGGCCCACAGCCTGACTCTGGTTGCTGGTGATGAGATCTCTCATCCTATTTGCCATGTAGTCCAGCTTGATGCTTGCTGCCATTCACCTATGCCCACTCAGAACAGAAGTGCATCCACACAGAAGGTAGATATAATAGGATTAAATATCTGTGTAGAATAAACTGTGGTGATCAGGCACAGGGCGTAGTCAGAYAGGTGTAATGTACTATTGCCTATTTCCACTTGATTAACCCCATTTGTCTCATGTACTTCTATAGTCCCACTCCTCTTCCTCCCTGAGCCACCTAGGTACCTCCCTTTCTCCACCTTAAGTCCTTCCACTAAACACCCCATAATAAATTCCACACATTCCCAAGATTTCTTTAAAACATCCTTTCTGAAAGTGTTACAGTCTCTAGAACTGTTCTTTCCCTCCATCCCGCAAGGAGTCTCAAACTTTCAAGGACAACCATCCCCTCCAGCGCARAACTTGGCCAAGCAGGAGTGTTTCTTTCCCAGCACCACCTTGGGGTGTTCCACCCTGGRACCATGGGGTAAACAGTCCCCTTGCTGGTCTCGGAGAGCAGCTGATTCAGTGAGCCACTTTTCACTGATTAGGTTACTTGGGTTCCTCTGCCTGGCATTGCTCTTCCAGTCCTCTCTGGGCTTTTTGGTGGTGGTGATTAGCCTTTAATAAAATAAAATAATCTAACACACTGCGAAAAACTCCACCCTAGCCACAACACGTAAATAATCCTGCTTCATGGAAAAGTTATATTTTTTCCTCCTTTGAAAGATGTTTTCAGTACACTTCTGGGTTGGGATTTTTATTAAAAATCTAGTACTAGAGACTAACTTAGCACAGACAGGATTTTGCAGAAGTGTTTTAGCTATCAAGAGTTGATTAGAAGTATCAAGAGTAAGAGACTTAATTTCTCATTTGGTTTGCAGTCTTCTGTAGTGGCCTAGTGTTTCAATCAGGAGCAAATCCATTGTGTTCTGCCTAATTTCTGACTCCTTAGCACTCTTAAAGTCCATGGGTGCAGAATCACTCAATATCCATGATTAACCCTTGATATCTAAATTGTGTTTAAGCTGTATCACCTTATCATGCAATGACATTTCAAGGCCCTTTACGCAAGGCACTGGTTCATTGAATTCTGTGGTGTCTACTGCYGATCAAAATGACTGAGAGCACAGAGGGGAAATAAGTGAGCTTTCAGCTCTGRTTTAGGGCAAAGGAGAGTTAGCATCCTTGGCAGAGTTGGGCGTAGAGCACAAGAAAGACTGGGATACCTAGAGAAGAAATGGCAGTATATCTCTCCACATGTACTCTCAGAGAATGTAGGGTACAGTCAGGTCTATTCAAACTTCACTGGAGTGTTAAAAGTGGGCCTTATGAAAAAATCTGTTTGGATTAATGCTGAAAACCTGGGAAAGGAAATAGTGTGTATATCACATTCAAGATAAAAAGACACCTGAGCAGCTATTCTAACCATAACAACACTAGTCATATATAAAAATGAAAATTTCTGAGAAGTTTTGATAATCTGAAATTGTCATTCTAAATTCTGAAGAAGCTAAAAATTTCTATCATTTCATTTGAAATGAGTGTTTAGAAAGTATTTTGATCTTGTTTTTGTTCACTAGTTCTTAGGAAAATACACCTCTCGTGGGATGAAAGCGTCCACTGAAAGTATAGACACTTGCAYACACAAAACCTAACTACTTATTATGTGTATTCTGATGTTAATTAAGACGTTTTAAATATGCATCCAATGATGGGGTTTATTTTGTACCARGAACACTTACCAAGACCAGTGTTAGAACAAAGGACTCCAGGTTCAAGAGTATGACATCTGGGAGTTTTTTATACTTTAAATATTCAAATTCTGTGATATCAAAATATTTGTATTTTTCAAAATATGTTATTAACCTGAAAATATTGTATCACTAAAATATCGAAGAATGAAAGTATAAAGTGGAGCAAAGCTTTCTTTTAATATATTCAAGCTATTAAAGGCAGCTCCTGAGGCAATGAAATAAATATGGTTAGACTAACACTAGTGTAGAATGGGAGCACTATGATTATTAGTTGCACATATATGTTAGTACATATTTGTGCTACACTGTCTCAAATCCCTGTAGAATTGAGTTCWTTCCGTCTGCTGTGATTGAAATCTAAACCTAATACATCTATGAGAAACAAGAGGAAGGTTTTATTTGCTCGTTGTTTGGGGGCTTTTATTTGTCCATTTCATGGACAAACTTCTGTCAAAATCTTTAACGTTTACTCTAAAATATTCCTGTGTGTTCAGCCCTCACACCCGACTTGTGAAGTATTGCAAAAAGTCATGGTGTCTCTCAAACATTTCTTTAYTTCATAGGAGAGGAATATCTATTCTACAAAGTAATACTATTACTTTACAAACCATACTTCAYAGGAAACTTTATCATAAGAGATTCATAAACTGAAGCCGATGAAGATTAATTTTATTCTGGTTTATAGAAAAATGTGAACTTATATCAATTTTACGGGATGGAGAAGACATAAATCTGCAGCAAAGAAAGGGTAGTAAAAAAACCAAGTGTAGTAAATAGATAGGATTTATCTTTAGATGTGATTATGAGGTAGGCAACAAGTCAGTAAAGTCAGAGGTGATAAACTTTTGGTTTTAGGAATGAGCAATTTCTGAGCATTCAGGAAAGGAAGCTGGGAGGGACAGAGTCTGGAAAACTACGGTAGATGTCAGATTAGAGATAAAGAGTGAAAGTGTAAGGATGAATTCTGCAATGCTTTTGAAGCATTCAGTAGGTTTATATATGAGACACATGAAAGGAGAAAATTTTTAAGAATCAAAATTAAAATTCTGATCTGAGTCAAAGTGTAGGTTATGTGTGCTGGCATTCAGTGGGGAAGCAAGTGGAAGGAATTAATTTCATGTAACATGAGGTTTTGCACTTTGGATTTCTGTATGAAAATGACTTGTACAAGGCAGTCTTCATAATCGCAGAAGAGAAGTAAGAGTGTAACTCATCTGACATCAGCTTTAAGATAAGGTAAAATTGTGCCTTGTTTGTCATCACTGACTTTAAA
This sequence comes from Amblyornis subalaris, assembly GCA_018881555.1. Classification (NCBI taxonomy): domain Eukaryota; kingdom Metazoa; phylum Chordata; class Aves; order Passeriformes; family Ptilonorhynchidae; genus Amblyornis; species Amblyornis subalaris. The sequence continues at coordinate 7,586,157 of JACAXG010000020.1, forward strand.
GGGAACCTAGATGATGAAGGCAGATACAATGTCTATATTAGATCTATTTGATCAGTGAAACACTCTATTCCTTKCCGGCCTTTTCTTTTATGCAGCTCACCTTTTTAACCTAAAGAGAAAAAGCATAGGAAGCTAGGAAAATAGGTGCTGAAATTTTCTTGTTATTTCAGCTCTTTGATGAGGACTGTATCAAAACTGAATCATGTGTTACAGTGTGCAATATTGGTATCTTCAGGGGAAAAAAAAAGGCAGGAAGAAAAGCAAACCATAATCTACTCATAAATACATGGCTCAAATTCCATATGAAAAGAGAACCCTTGCTGAGACAACACAACTATTTCCCATTTTCCTTTTCATTTCTCAAGCAGGGAGCACAGACACAGTTAGGTGAGTAATTAGGGCTTCTATCAGCTGCTTTGTTTTGCTCTGGTGTGTTAGAGCTAACATAAAGAAATCAGGAAATTCRGTACAGATTGTGAGTCCCTCTCCACTGTACTAAACAGAAGGTCTATATGTATCTTTACCAAATGTCTATAGATRAATACAAACATATATCCCACGACATGTACAACTTGCTGAAGCCCTGTACATGTAGTATCATTCATATGTAATTGCACAAGAGTGTTAAGACAAACTGAAATTTGAAATGGACTGTTAAAAAGTTTTGTAGTAGTTACACTAGTTTTCATTATCTTTCCTTCTAAAACAGATGTCAGAGCCTTTCAAGCAGAATACTTCCAGTCTTTTTCCATCTCCAAGTTTTTTGTTTTCATTACGTCACATCTGCTTCCTGCTGTTCTTTCCTATAATTTCTTTCCTCATACAACAGTTTAAGAGTATGTGACATCAATGCCAGTGAAACTTGTGGAGAATTAAGAGTAGCTAATTAAGATGCTAAAAATACTACCCACTTATGCACCCACACTGCTACTTTTTCTTCTTATTAGCTTAAGGATATGTGGCTTTACTGCCACTGTGATGCAGTACAATGTAGACAAAATCTGGTCCTCCTGCCCCAGTTCAACCAAAGATTTTTACAGATAGTCACTCTAGGGTGTTGCTACTGGAATGGGTAGCTTGGGGTTCAGCAGAGATGCTGGGAAATGAGAGGGTGGAAATGGCTCTGCCTGCCACACCTCTCCCCTCTCTCTTGCACCATGAGCTGCACTGCACAATGTGGGGACAAGGACTAGAAAGGATTGTGGAGCCTCATGCCCTGCTGTCGCAGACAACTATGTCACATAAAGCAATAAATGCRTGGAGTTACAGTGCCTGATTTTGTTAGTGTCTGTCTCAAACCTGTGTAGTGAAATATTTAGTGTATTTCAGGTGCTGGAGCGAATGAAGAATAAGAGGCTAGAAAGGTGATAAATTTATCTCTGGAATAAGTAGGAACAAGAAAATAAGAGGCTGGGTTGGCTGAACTTTGTGAAAAGCAAAKCACAAGAGCAATGTAACGGAAAAGTTTGCCTGGACAAAGAGGCCCCTAGTCAAGGATCCTGCTCCAGAAAAAGGGATACTTTTGTAAAGATCTACCCTGATGGAATCCTACTGTGTCCTGGAGTGACTTTATGATGCTATATATCCCAATCACCTACTTAATGAAAAATATTAACTCTGTGTCTTTAAGCTGGCTCGAGAAGCCAGGAGCTATGTTTTGGGTTTCTTCGAAGGATATTTACATTCTTTTACTTATCAGCTCRCTATGTTGTGATTCTCAGGAGAGGACATCTCAGCAGTCGCTTTCTATCATTGAAGGTGAAGGGACACTTTTTTACTTTTACCTTTTTTTTCTTGTGAGCTTTTGCTRTGCTTTTACTCAGCTGAGGGATATTTGGACGGAGTTAAAACTTGCTTTTTGGCTTTTTCCCTCCTCTGCCTGAGGCAAGGAAAGAAGACAGTTTTTTTCCTGGGATTGTTTTTTTTTCTTCTTCCTTTGGAACTTTACAACAGACCACTGAACTCTGRGGCCTACACCCTGGGCCCGGGAAGAGAGGCCTACACCACCTCTCCCAGAGGGAGACAGAGCAGAAGACCACACCTGCCAAGGACTCAGGACTTTGATTCATCCAGGTTGTCCTCATCACGAGAGGTTTATTATCTAACATTATTCTTTTTTTTTTTATTTCTTTTCCCTTCCCCTGGTGCCTGCGTGCACACGCACACACACCCCCCCCCCCCGCCCAGCTGCTGGGTTTTGTTAAATAAACAGAGTTTTTTCACTTTCCTCCGAGAAATTCTTAAGGGGAGGTAAAGGGAGTTTTGAACCCTATCTTTTGCAGAGGAGGCTCTTCAAGTCTTCCTCCTAAGTTTGTCCAAAGCATGATAAATGTACATGCAAACCTTAAATGCTCTGAGCGGATTCATCCGTGATCACTGTGACAAACTGAAAGCTTGTAAATATATTCAATAACTGACACTTTATATCTGATTATTCACCACTTGCAGTGAACTGTGAAGTAGCAGCATATTTCTGATTCACGTTTATGGAATCCATGATTTTATGATTTATTAAATACTTTTTCACATGAAGACACTATGATAGTTCTGTGCTTACTGGGAATATTTTGGCAATGTAAAATCTGAAGACAGAAATAAGAATTCATAGAATCACAGAAAAGTCTAATCTCCAATTTGGAGATAAGAAAGGATGTTGTGAGGGACTGTGTCAAATGCCTTACATAAGTTTAGGTAGATGTCTGTCTGTCTTCCCTTGTCAACCCTTGCAGTCACTCCATCATAGAAGGCCGCCAGATTKGTCAGGCAGCATCTGCTCTAATAAAACCTTGTCTTGCATGTGTCTTAACRTTGCTTCCATGAGGATGTGCTCCATGGTATTCCCAGGCACAGAGGTGAGTCTCACTGGTCTGTAGTTCCCTGRATCTTCCATTCATCCSTTTTAAAAATAGGAGTGATGTTTCCGTTTTTCAGCCACTGAAGACTTCMCTTAACCACCATGRCTTTTCAAATATGAGGGAGAGTGGCTTGGCAACAGCATCAGCCAGCTCCCTCAGGACCCTGGGACATGTGTTGTGAGGCCCYACAGACTTGTGCCTTCTCAGTTTCATCAAATGGTCATGAACCTGCTCTTCACTTATTGGGGGAGGGACTTCACTACCTCAACCCCCACCTGGAGGTTTAGGAACTTGAGAGAAGTGGGAAGCCTGACTGCCAGTGACAACTGAGGCAAAGAACTCATTGAGTACCTCAGCTTTCTTCATATCTGCTGTTGCCAGCTCTCCCTTTTCATTTTTCAGGGGGGTACACTCTCCTTGGCTTTTCTTTTCTAACCTATGTACTTACAGAATGCTTTCTTGTTATTCTTCACAGAAGACTAACCATTCAAATGCAGGAATAATTTGTTCCTCTTCGTTATTTAGCTCGGATGCATGAGCCCCTCCCCATCATCAGTATAGATGAAAAGAAGATTTATATTATTCTAGCATTTCACTTGGTTAAATTATCTTTACTTTAAATGAGGTGTTTATCATCATACTCACTACCTGATTTTAGGTGTATATTGTCAAGTGCAGTGTTATTRATTTCTCATCCATCTTTTAAAGTTGCTTAGTAAGATGTTAAATTTTTTTCTTGCCTCAAACTCTTACTTGTTCACAAATTCCAGAAAAAATTGTATCTTACAACTTCATCAATCGGCTCCTTAGTTTTCAGAGGATTAAGGCAAATAAACACTCTTAAGTATGAAGAAAATGTCTTGGTAACAGGATTGGTCCTTGTGTTTGACAAATGCTGACTAATGCAAGCCTTTTTTTTTTTATTAATGACCTTTCTTAGTCTAATAATGTATTTTTTCTGTTGGAGCTGTAAAATTTGATTCTCATTTCTCATGAACCTAGTGAGAATATGAATACATTATGCAAAAAAAGCAAAAACTGGGTTTCCAAATCATTCGGTGTTAATGTTGTTATCACACAACCCTCTGCCCATGTTCTGTTTAGTTCACAAATGTTCACTTGATACCATCCTTGAATCATCTCTTCAGTCTTCCAGCTGTAAGACCAATGTGCAGTTTTATTTTATCATTTGCTTGAGTTCTTCTCTTAAAGTCAGCCACACGTGTATCTCCTTAGATTATGGATTTTCATTTAAGAAAATATATATTTAATTGATTTTTTTACTTTTTTCTCCTGCTTCACAAAGAGTTTTGAAATATAGCACTGTTTCTGTAACAGTATTTTCAAACATGCCAGTATGAGTCTACCAGGAATAACTAGGTATAAGTATCACTAATGAGTAAACAAGTGCTTAATCCAGGTTAAGGCATGTAAGTGTAGAAAATGTTTAAATCCTAAAAAACCCCTCCAAATATGAAGTAGGATACTACAATTATTATTAATTTTTCTATGTAAGCTACTTRTTTCCAAATTTCTTGTAACTAATCTTGTTATGAATTTGTGTTTTTTTAAAATGCCAGAATGTTGAAAGGYGAGGGAGTAAGAGAAAGTACTTGAGGTGAAGGAGGTAGTAGTATTCATAGTGGCTCTTTTATTTACAGGATGAACAAATTAATTTGAATTCAGTTCTACTATTTGTATGTCTGCTGCTTAAACCTACATAAGAAAAGATCAATACTGTTCGTTGGTGYAACAACCCTATCAAAATAGAAAACAAAATGGTTCCTGCTAGTGAGTGATCTCACCCAGGTTTTTTGTCATGTATGTTACTTAGTCTCTTTCTCTTTACATTCACAGCAGTTGTCCACAGCCATTTATGTTGTGAACCATTCATCAGCATTCCTTGTGTTTTGTACATCTCATGCCTGGAAGTTGTATCATATGCCCTAAGTTTGATCCCTGCCTGTTCAGTTWACACCTCTCCTCTCTGAAGTGCTTCTGGTTGTTACACGGTTTGAAGAAAAGCAACAGCCAGAAACAATGCCATGATTTTTGTGCCCTGACTTCTAATAATTCTCTATTTTCTTTCCCACAGAGTTGTATGATTGATTCRTAGAAGGCCCCATAACCCGTATAAACAACACGAAGAAGTCAAATGCTATAACAACATATTGTAGCAACAGGAAAAAAATGTAAATGTACAGTTCAGCTTTAAACTTTCACAAAAATTTCCATTAAAAACTTACTTGAAGTTCGTCAAAAGTATTGAGGAAAATAAATGAACTGCAGAAGCACAAAAAAAGCTTGTGGACTGTGAAACAAGAATGCTGTGCTTGGGTGACTGTTTACCTCTCTAMTGAAAATGACCCAATTGCTGTCATAGGTAAATACCTCCTAATAACCTCAGGAGAAATTTTCCTCACTTTCCAAAGGATAAAAGTGTAGTAAGAATAAGAAAAAAGTCTTCCGTAGCTAACTCTAAACTTTTAAGCTCAGAGTTTGGTTATAGTCATGGGTTTTTTTCTCTTATTTTTCTATCTTTCTGGGTGCCCTGGTTTCGAGTGCAAGAACAGCCAGGTTTATGACATGGTAATAAGCCAAAGGATACTTTTGGCTAAATCTCTATTCTGTATTACTTTAGAGATCAGGAGCTCGGAGGGTATTATGTAGTGTGTGTGGTCACAATTCACTTTACATGCAGGCAATGTCACTTTCCCTAATGTTTATTAATTAGTCTTTAAAAAGTCTTAAAACTTATTTAGATTTGAAAACTCTGAAGAGTCTGAATTTCAGACTATTWTCCTGTCTCGTGGTATATAACCTTAAATGCAAGATATTAATAAATTATGCTAACTCTCTCTTGGCTACTTAGCTGACAAATTTGTGTTACTTTTATTTATTTATTTTTAAACTAATGTAAGGCAGGATAATATTTCAGATAATGTAAAATGTATGAGGCTTTAGATAGGTTACATTTTAAGCAGCTTTAGAGACCTTAGATCAGTTTAATTCTGCTTCATTTAAAGACAGAAGGAAATCGTGGAAAGAGTTTGAACCAATAACTAAAGGAATAAAGGTGAAATGGTAAAAGAAAAATACTGTGGAAACAAGGACCTGCTCTGGTTAATGTGCTCTGCCTGAGCCACACTTGCGTTTTGTTCCAAGCATATATTTTGCATGCCCAGTACAGCACTCAGACTCTCCCAGTTTTTGCTGGAATAAGCCCTTGTAGTGCAAACTCGATGAAGGATATGCTTCTCTCTAAAGATCATCCGCATATCACTCCTAAGCTTCAAAGGCTGAGTGAAGTGCTGGTCTTGCTAAAGGCAATAGGACTTTTTCCATTGGCTCAAATACCTGTTTTGAAAAATTTTTTACAGTTTGCACAAGTCATCAAAGTTGTGCGACAGGGAGGCTGATAAGGTCACAGTGTTACTGGGAAATTTGTACTGTAGCTGTTGATAGAACAAAGACTTAAAATTGTTTCTTTTGGAATTGAAAACAGTAGAAACTATGTTTGCAAATATGTATTATCAACAAATATATTTTCCACCAAAGTAAAATGTCAAGCCTAGAGGCTTAATGATTTTAAAATGAGAATGCAAAAATGGGAACTAGATTGAAAACTACTTTACAACCTCAGTTGTAGCAGATTCTGACATTGCAAACAGCATAATATTTTGMAGATACTTCATTCTACTATTTCCTGCTTTGAAGAGGCTTCAAGAACAGTCTGGCTAGTTTGTTGGGGCTTTTTTTCTATTGTGGTACAGAAGTGCTGCACTAGACAAGGCTCTTATCACTGAACTGGCCATTCATCAAGACCTTGACTTAACAGTGTGGCATTCCACAAGTGTCTGTACAGTTTATGGTGCATTATAGATTGCTCTTGCAATTTACTRTGGTTTGCTTGTCATGACAAACTGGAGAAGTAATGAAATGGGATAAGAAAAAGCAAAAAAATAAGGTAACATTTAAATTATGTAAGAAGTGAGCCATTAATAAATTGTTAAAAGACTCTGCTKACAGCCTGGGATAACTTTTTTCACATATCCTACCTAAAACAGACTTTGCAGGCTCAAAATTGAATTAGGTAATCACTCTTGTGATCACCTTTCTCTTATCTTTGTTCATTGTTTTACAATCACAATTGCAATCCAACCAACGGGAGGAGATAAATACCAAAGGATAAATTGTCTTGTAATTTCTGCTTGTGCAGTGCCCAGCACAGAAAGACATCAAATCAAAATCAAACAATTGATGCTAATAAAGACTGATAAAACATCCCAGCATTCCATCAGCAGCACCCTGCACTGGCATATATTTTCAAAGTTTTCTCTTTGTGTTCCCATTTCCAATTATAAAGCAGAAGATAAAAGATGATAGTGAAATACGGTAGGACCTAGAAAATTGCTGGGGAAAAAAATTACTGCTTATTTCTAAAATGAAATGTGAACCCTTTAATAARCCAGAAGTGGTATTGTGGGGTACATTCCAAGAACTATAGAAGTGCAGACAAAAACTGAATATTTGAGAGGCTGAAAAAAATCTAATGCCTCTGAATATAGTTGTGCAATATGTTTGTACACTATGCATATACTGAATAGCTAAGAATTCTCATTTGTTAAGGACTGTGTCACAAAGGTCACCTTTCTGTGTTGTTTGCATAGCAGTCAGATGTTAGTGTTAGGGGAATATACTATATTATAGTACCTGATTCATAAACTTTTGGGTTTTGCCTCATTTATCATTCCACTGGTGGTATCAACACAGTAAAATTCTGGTTGGCTRCCTTTGTAAGGAAGTTTAAAAGTAAGGCTGGAAATCTAATTTGATTTAAGAATGATAAGATCTAAGATGTGAAATCCCAGCTGGAATGCAGTCATTACATGTTTTTTCAGGGACTTAAGTGGATGAAGGACTTCCTACTAAGTTTTAGCTGTCACTCTAAATGCATTCACTTTGAGGGCAGAGAGAAGAAGGGGCTCCACTGATGTATCCAAACTGATGTTAGGTGCTTTYCTGCTGACAAGGATGGCTCTTATTCATATAGGTGGGAAGTATATGTGAAATGAATGGTAATTTTTTTTTAAAGATACTTCTATTTAAACAAAATATAAAGATTATCTGAATGTAAAGATTATTTAAACAAAATCCTGTGAGTCAGATRAAATCTAGATTTTTTTCCTTGAGGAATCTTTTTGTCCAGGATGCAGAGAATAATTTCCAGTTTTTACTGCTTGCTTTTTAATTAGATGTATGTTTTGGTATAACATCATTAAACAGAATTAAAAGATAGTTAACATTACGATTAAATTTGTATATATTCATTAAATAACAGCTTTCAGCAAAGTATTTCATAGAGCTATGAAGTCTAATCATGGTTCTCCTACCAGCTCTTCCRAGTTTACTAAAAGGAGAGCTATTAGGTTACTGTCAGGATTTGAGCCCAGTTCAGATATGTACCAATTTGTGAATTGTCTTGCAATTACAAATACTAATATTGCTGTAGGGATCACATCTAGCTGAGTGCCAATTCCCTGGCTCATTGTTCTGACATTTCTAGACATAGTATTTCTTCTATACCTGTACCAAGACCCTAGTGAGTTTATGAACTGCACAGTTCCTCTTGTGTGCTGTTAACAAGTCTCTTATAGAGTTCTCTGTTGGGTGGAGGATTGCTGTGTTTTGATCAGTGCATTTTTCTCACCTCAGTGTTAAGGTCTAATTGGTTATCTTGTTGTTAGCTGTATGCAGCCCTTATCTCAAATGACAACATCATTCCTTGGTTTAGTTGTATTTTTTTTTCAATTATTTTTAAGAGTCTATCCTTATTTTTATTCCCAAGAATAACCTTTATTGGGCATACATTTTCATAGGTGAGTTTTCCCTGCTCTGGGATTAGGTTTCTCCCTCTTCATGTAAATGAGTAAACATGCACAGGCTGTTCTTCTGGACCTTTCTGGAAATGAGCTGGGGGTTTTGAGGGTCTTTGGTGATCTCAATCCCCCTCTACTGGATTGATTCTCAGTAGACTGTTCATGCCCACTTCTTGACCCCATTCCTTTGCTTGYGCTGTTCTTTATGTTCTGCAGTCACCATGGACCAGAACAGGGAAGTTGGCCCTACCTCTTTGCAGCCCCTTTTTCCAGCCATATACTGTTCTAACTTGCCCACTTGAGTGGCCATCGGTGTTTGAGGTATAGCAACACATTAACTCCTTACTGTCCAGGTTTTTACAGTGACTAGTAACATTATTTTTAGTAAAAATGATTCTTCATCATCGTTGCTCAGTCTRTGCTTCGAGGTAGGTGATCTCCCGATCACAGCATGTGTCCTGTGTCCTGTATGCCTGGCAGCTGCAGTAAAAATTTTTCCCCTTTTATTTAAACAATTTTGATCTTCCCTGGTGATTAGTTTTGCAGCGAATACATGGCATTATGTCACTTTGGCATAGCCCAGGGTATCTCCTGATTCATGACTAGAGCAGAGAGCTCCAGGGTTTTCTGCTGCGTAASTAATACAACTCTTCTATGCAGTTTCATGACATGAAACTACCCTATATATGTCTACATTCAAAACTCTTCACTGTTATGTTTGAGATCTTGCAGGAGAGAAGATATCAAGAGAATTGGAAAAAGGCAATCTCATGGCTTGACTGTAAACAGAACAAAGAGAACAGTCTGGCAATTGTTGACAGTTAACATCAATCCTCAGAAAAATTCTAGAGCAAAAAGTCAAATAAAGTAAAGGAGCAAAGCACTAGCTGTCATATATCTTATATTTGATGCAGTACACTCTCTAGGATACTTTTATTAACAACCTAGATGATGGAATAGAGTATGTTTATTGTATCTTGTGATGATCCAAAACTGGGAGAGAGCTCATATGCTGGATGATGGGATCAGAACTCAAAATGATAATGACAAAGCAGCAGTGCATGTGAAAACATAAAGCAGGAATTATTTACTGCAGTGATACAAAATGAGGACAGCTGCTTTGGTAGCAGTTTTTCAGAAAAAGCTGAGCATGAGCCCACTTGCTATAAAAAAAARCAAGCACAAAGCTAAAGTACAGCTGGAAAGATGTGTGAAGTAATCAGAAATGGGGCCTCTGGTAGACTACCCATCTAGAAAATTGCTGTTTAGAGCATTGCACTTCAAGAACTATGTGATCCAGTGGAGATAGTCTGGAATAAATGAATGAGATGAATTACAGTTCTGTAAAATTTGAGCTATTTCATTATTGAAAAACACTTTAAAATGGCAAGGTCAATGAAGAACTGTCACAGTTCTCTTTGTAAGTGATGGAACCTCCACCACTAGAAGTTTTTAAGAACTGGTCAAACAGCTCTTGGAAACAATGTAGATATCCTTTGTCTTACCTGGGAGCTAAGTAGATAAACTAGATGACCTCCCATGGTTCCTTCAAGCCCCATTTTTCTATTTCCCATGATTATTAAAGCATAAGTTCAAAGTTTTGATCACAACTGAATTATACACCAAAGAAGTGGTTAATATTTCTTCATTGATCATTTTATATAGAGAGAGGTTGACAAAGAGTCAGGGAGAAGGGGGCTGCATGACTCTCCAAGGCCAGGGAGCCAGGGTGACTGCGGAGGTTGCCCCCTCATCTCTGGGGCACAGTTGCAGGGAGGGTGACTGCACACAAGGCAAGCAATGGACCAGGTCCAGAGTCTGCCCAGTGGCTCCAGCCCAGAGCAAAAGAAAATGTGGCCAGAAAAAGGACCGGAGATAAGACTATAATATGGATCAAAAATCAATCCAGGAGCCAGATCCAAAGATGGGACTATGGGCAAGCTGAAGCCACTGCTCAAGGCATCCTTTGAGGGGATCAGCTACCAATAGCAGGTTTCAGGACCATCAAGGAGATGGGATCAGAGACCACCATACACCTACAGCATTGCTCARGTAGGGCTCTGAAGTGAGCTAGAATGGGCCCTGTGGGATGCTGCACAGGCTGTTAGTGCCCTCAGGAGTCTGAAAAAAATTGTCTTAAAGGAGTGTCACAAACTGCCCCTAAAGGTGGGGTAACTGAGGTTCTTGTTAATAATAGATCCCTCTGGGCAGATTAGAGTGAAATAACAGTGAATGATCCATGGGTATATATATATATATATATATACACGCACACATATAAAAGTATATATTAAGAACTTTTGTTTCAGCTGGACAGTTTTGACAAGTCTAGTTTAGTTATCTAGATGGAGTTGTTAATGTTGCTGATGGAGTGGTATTAGCTAGTATCTGTGATAGATACTAGTGGAAAAATTGGAATTCTTCCTTTAGTAAGTCACTCATAGATTCCTCTTATCAATGGCCATTGTTTATGCTTATGCTGTAAAGGAAAATGCTGCCATCTGACCTTAGTACTTATTTTTAACAACAGGTTCTACCATTTTTCCCATATTAATAAATGTTTGAGAAATAAAGAAAAAGCTAATTTAAGAGCAGCAGAATCCGGATCTTGGCATAGTTTAACAGACAGAATCTCACATCAACAGGAGTTGACTACGTTCTTGCATATACTAATGGTTTGGGACTCTTGAAAACAGGATATTGTATTATTTTTCTCCTTACTATTAAACCCATGCCTTCCATGCAGCTCAGTAGTGGTCTTTGAATTTTCTTCCTCTAAACTAAAAATAAATATATAAGCAGAATGTAAGCATTTTTTGTTGAATGGTTTGTATTCAGCTTGAACTGCTTGGTGTCACCTTAGCGATAAAACTGGGAGAGTGTAACAGTTGCTTATTGTCTTTTTCTTCCTCATTGTCTTTCAGATGTTATGTTTTGGCATATGTTAGTGACTGTCAAGGGGATATTATTGATCTGCTGAGACATCTGCTCCACTCACATTAATTTGACTGTTCTTTCATGAAAGATGAGTTCCTTATGACTTCCCATTCCTAGCACAGTAGTACTGACCAGGTYTTTGCAGCTGGAAATTAACATTATTGAAGAGGTGTCTCTAAATTATACAGTTTTTATTTTCTTCTAATTGAATGCCATTCTTTTTGTTGGAATTATCATGTCATGAACTATCTAAGGAATAAAAATCTAAATATTTAAATAGTTAATTTTATTTTTAAAATGGATTTTAACTCATTGCTTTTGATGTAGCAATAAAAAGGCAAAACTGTTTCATAGAATCATAGCAAGGTTTGTGTTGGGTGGAACCTTAAAGATCATCTAATTCCAAGCCTCCTGCCATGGGCAGGGACACCCTCCACTCAATCAGTTGCTCAGGTCCCCATCCAGCCTGGCCTTGAACACTTCCAGGGATGGRGCATCCACAAATTTCTGGTCACTCACAGTAAAGAATTAATTCCTAATATGTATCTAAACCTATCCTCTGACGGTTTTAAGCCATTCCTACTTGTCCTATCACTACATGCCCTTCTGAAAAGTTCCTCTCCAGCCTTTTTGAAGGCCCCATTCAGGTACTGGAAGGTGCTCTAAGGTCCCCCTGGAGCCTTCTCTTCTCCAGGATGAACAATCCCAGCTCTCTCAGCCTGTCATCATAGGAGAGGTGCTTCAGTGCTCTGATAATCTTCTTGGCCCTTCTCTGGACTCACTTCAGCAGGTCCACATTCTTCTTCTCGCCCTGCTGGTCACGCTGCTTTGGATGCAGCCCAGGACATGATTGGCATTCTGGGCTGCCAGTGCACACTGCCAGTTCATGTTGAGTTTCTGGTCAACCAACACACCCAACTCTTTCTCCTCAGGTCTGCTATCAATCCAGCCTCCACCCAAACTGTATTTGTGCTTGGGATTGCCCCAGCCCACATGCAGGACAGTCATAAAAGAGGCTTTAGAATATGCTAGGGAATAACCATAAGCCAGAAAAGAACCAGTTGACCTTTTTAAAAGAGGAAATGAATTTATGGGTCCAGGCAATACTATATTTTCAGTGATATTTCTGAAAGAAAAATATGATCATTTTATTAAATTGAAAAAGAAAGGGAGTGAAATTCAATATGCTAAATGCAAGAATAGAAAAATGGCAGACATCTGTTAAACCAGCATTCAGAACTGTACCTCCAGTTTCCTTCCCTTAACTTAACCCATGACTCAAAAGCAAACCCCTTTCATAACATCCAACTTGAAAAATGTTCTTTTATCTTGAATTAATTTAGTTGAAAATAGTACAGATTAAAAAACCCTTGAAGACACAACAGTCATATAGTCCAAGTAACCTAACTTCCCTCTTGCTTGAGCTGCCAACTACTGTGGTTAGTTTAACTAAGGTTTTATTTTGTAAAAGCATTTTTATTTGTGTCTACAAATACATTTTATTTCAAAAAGTGAATGAAGGTCTGCTTTAAATATCAGTTTTCTTCATTTTCCTGTAGTTCTCTTTATTCATACTACTTTTTATCTGTGAAGTAGTAAGCAGATTAGTGAATAAACTGGTTTGCTGTCTGTGCTGTAATCTACGCGGGACTCAAAAAGAGGAAACAACACTTGGTGGAACTTTCTGCTCACTCCTCTTATCTCAGAAACCTTATGAGGTGACTTATGACTGCCTTGCTATCTTGATGTCATGCCTGTTGTGGAGAAAGACATTTCTCCTAGAAACATGTACTACTCTCTGATGATTACTTAACAGCAGTTGGCTGCTATACTGAGCCATATGTAGGACCTAAAACATGTCAAGTAACTGTGGTGTCTTACAGATCCACAGGAACAACTGCATGTGAAGCAGGAATGAAGAGGAAGAGAATAAGGGTATAAGTGGAGGAACAAAAGAGAGATAGAGATGTTAGCAATGGTAACATTTGGATGATGATAAAAAAGAGATTGATGATAGTGAAAGACCTAACTTTTAGAGGCAGAAAAACAGCAGCCAAACAGGCATATATGACTGAGTGACCATTGTAACAGTTTCTGTAAAATGCTGTAATCAATCTCCACATTGTTGTGAGCATTACAAAATTCCTATGCATATTACATAGGCAATGGTTTTTACAAGGTCCGTACCTTGGAATGCCAATCAGCCAGTTCTTAACTCTGATTTTAATCCTTGAGAGAAAGCAAGCCAGACCTTGTAAAGAAATAACACTGAATTCTGGAAGGGAAAAAGTGTTTTCTATCTCAAGGCAGACATATAATTTTTCTAGAAAAGAGTATGTTTCCATAGACCTTGACAGAATATTAAAAGGTAAAATTTCAGATGCTGATGAATACAACCTAGTGTGTAATGTGTAACCTAGTGTTACACCCTAGTGTTAAAGGTCAGGTGATACCATTCTGAAAAGAAAGATTTTGAATGCTCTGGAATATAATATATAAATTCACATTTTTTATGTAGATAGGTGCAGATATATTTCTTTAGCAGAAGTTCTAGGAGCTCAAGAGAAGGAACATCACATTTTTATTACACTAAACCAATTTGACCTTGCTATTTTCTTTGCTATTACTGAAATTTCAAATTATATTAGTATAACTATGAGTGCACTGCACAAGATCTGGTCTTGCTTCCGCTGAACTCAATGATGAAATTCCCATTAATTTAAATGGCAACAAGAATGATCTCCAAATGTTCCTCCTATTAAACTGTTCACAAGCTGTGCCTTCTTCATGTTAATCAGCAATGAATTTTGTTTGTCAGTACAGCTGATAATTTTGCATTAAAATAATAATAAGGAGATGCGATGACAGCCTGCCATTTTTTGTTCCTTCAGTCAAACACTTGATGTGATGGACTATGTGATTTCCTCGTTTAATGAACCACCAGCTGAAGATGCAAATGCCGTAACTGACACAAATCAGAAATGTTGACAAAAAATCTTTAATATAATTTAAGAAATGTTTTTAGTGAAAAGAAAATTTTTCTCTTGTTTTGTTTTTCAGACAAATAGCTTTTTGAGTTCTATATGTTTAAATTTACCCCTAGACCTTTGAGAAAAGAAAATAGAAGGAGAAACAATGCATTCAGTTTTTGTTATTTTGACTACCACATGTGCTACATAAATAAATAAGTACAAAAATTCAAATATTACAGGCTGCAGGCTTCCTGTAATATGGATTAATAAAAAAATCACAGGCAGCATTCTACTTTTCTCCCTAATTCTCGTGCATACAAAAGATCTTTTTACCTCTGCAGTATATGAATTCCATTAAGTCCAAATTACTGGCTTCTCCCATGCATGACTGTAACCCAAGGAGCCCTTTACATATTTAGGCAGGGAAAAGAGCAAATCTTCCTTATCTTCCTTTTCGTTCATGGTGAACACTGCCTAAGGCTTTTTCCTCCTCCTTTGACCTCATTACTAACCTTGTTGCTTTTGAGGACACTTAGCAAGCTGTATTCATTTCCATTAACCAACTGTTCAGAAAASGACAAGGGAAAATGTAATATTAACATGACAAGACAGAAAAATTGTTAAAATGGTTCTACTTGTAGTTCTGGCAACTAATACTTGTTTTTCAGATGGCCAACAATTAAAATTCATTGTCATTTTATTTTACTTTTTTTCACCATAAAACTCTGGTCACTTGTTATATTACTATTACACAATGCTCTTCATTATTGACTGTAATGTCATCACTTAGAGTAAAACTTTCCCTGTTCCTGCAGAAAGTGGGCTAAGAACCTGTGTTACATACAAAAAAATACCTTGAAAGTAGCCATTTATTTGAAAACAAACAATCCTGGGCAGCATCCCCTTATGTGCCATTTACCACTCGAGCCAATGCAGAGTTTTAGACACCATGGAATTTGATGCATCAGGAAGACAAAAAATCACTATGTTTTTGCGAAAGAGAGGTTCACTGGTATAGAACCATAGAATCGTTTAGGTTGGAAAAGAACTTTAAGGTCATCAAGGCCAACCATTAATTGCCATTAATGGCCAACCAAGCATTACCAAGTCCACCACTAAACCATGTCCCTAAGTGCCACATCAACACCTCTTTTAAATACCTCCAGAGATGGTGACTCCACCACTTCTCTGGGAAACTGTTTCAATGCTTGACAACCCTTTCCATGAGGAACGTTTTCCTAATATGCAATTTAAACCTCTTCTGGCACAACATGACACCATCTCCTCTCATCATCTCACTTGTTGYGTGGGAGATGAGACTGATCCCTACCTCACTTCAGTCTCCTTTCGGGTGGTTGTAGAGAGATGTGTTCACCCTCAACCTGCTTTTCTCCAGCCCCAGCTCCCTCAGCTGCTCCTTATCAGACTTGTGCTTCAGACTTTTCACCAGCTCTGTTGCCCTTCTCTTGACATGCTCCAGCCCCTCAATGTCTTCCTTGTAATGAGGGGCCCAAAACTGGACACAGCACTTGAGGTGTGGCCTCATCAGTGCCAAGTACAGGGGGACAATCATTGCCCTTGTCGTGCTGGCCATGCTACTGCTGATACAGGCCAGGATGTCATTGGCCTTCTTGGCCACCTGGGCTCACTGCTGGCTCATATTCAGCTGCTGCCAACCAGCACCCACAGGTCCCTTTCCACTAGGCAGCTTTCCAGCCACTCTGCCCCCAGCCTGTAGCACGGCTGTTGTGATCCAAGTGCACCATCCAGCACTTGGTCTTATAGAACCTCACGCAATTGGCCTCGGCCCATCGATCCAGCAATTCCAGATCCCTCTGTAGGATCTTTCTACCCTCCAGTAGTTGGACACTCTTACTCAACTTGATGTGATCTGCAAACTTTGTGAGAGTGTACTCAATCCTGTCATCCAGATTGTTGATTAAAATATCAAACAGAACTGTCYCCAAAACTGAGCCCTGGGGAACACCACTCGTGACTGGCTGCCAGCTGGACATGACTCCATTCACCACCACTTTCTGGGCCCAGCCATTCAGCCAGTTTTTGCTCATTGAACAGTGGACCTTCCAAGCCATGARCAGCCAGTTTCTCCAAGAGAATGCTGTGGTAAATGGTGTCAAAGGCTTTACTGAAGCCCAGGTAGACAACATATACAGCCTTTCCCTCATCGAATAAGTGGGTCCCTCTGTCATAAAAGAATATCAGGTTGGTCAAGCAGCACCTGCCTTTCATAAACCTGCTTTTCTTGTAGATGGGTGTCACATTTTCTAACTTCCAGACCTCTCCTCCCCAGGTAACCAAGACTGCTGGTAAATGATGGAAAATGGCTCAGTGAGGTCTTCCACCAGTTTCCTCAGTACCTTTGGGTCAATCCCAAAGTGCATTGGTRTAGATGCACTTCACTTGGATTGTTGATCCCGACACCTCTTTTTTGGGCGAAGCTCTAATTCCTACATATCCATTCTCAGGCACTTGCGTGGCTACTAACACATCAATAAACCCCGTGTCTTTACTCCTGCATGGATCTCCATCCCCCAACTCCACTGAAGCGGCAGACTAAATGACTTTGCTAGCCCACTGTTCCTCAAACATTGGCATGCTACCCACAGACTTTTCTCTAGCAATTCTGGTGTTATTCCTTTCCCCCTTCAAATCTACTTTAAAACTCTTTCAGTGAGCCCTGGTTATTCCTGTGCAAAAATCCTTCTCCTCCCTTGAGACTGGTGTACCCTGTCTGCCAGCAGGCTCAGTGTTGTGTAAACACATGATCAAAAACCTCTAAAATCTGCTGGTGATACCAGGCTTGGAGCCAGGTATTGATCTGCTGACTCTTCCTGTTTCTTCCTTTATCATTCCCTGTGACTGTAAGGATAGAGGAGAACATTGCTTGTGATCCTGATCCCTTAACAAGCCATCCCAAGGCCCTGAGGTCTCTCAAATGCCCTCAGACTTTTTGTTGCAACTTCCTTGCTGCCTACCTGAAAAATCAATAATGGATAATAATCTGAGGCCCATATCAGGGTAGGAGGCTTTCTCTTCACAGCTTTAACCTGGTGTCACTCTGGAGCAGATCTCTAAATCCTCATAGCTTTGTCTAAGGCCCTCAAGTCTTGAAAAAGAGGCCTACATAAAAAATAATGGAACAAGAGTCTGTTCTGCACCAGTGACCTGGACAAGGCCAGTGGAAACTCAAATATGAATGCTGAGGGTCATTCCTTTACTTGCCCCAACAGATGTGTCTCAGAGAGATAAATGGCTACTGATGCCTGATACAGTATTTTATAGGAATTATACTGTACTGCTTTAAAAGGGGCAATATAACAAACTGTGTTTATGTGTGATCAGGTTAATCACTTGTGTTTTTCTGTACAGTACTGGTGAAACAAGCTTACTGAAAGCAAAAAACCTATCTTCATAATAATTTGAAAGTCAATGTTAATAAGAGCATCTGACCTGATTATTTGTCCCTGTCACATATCATAACCATAACTTTTTTTTTTCCCCAATGTAGGTATTTTTGTGATAGCTTTTAATAGTCATAAAAATATAGTAAGACCACATTTGGAATACAGAAATTATGTGTGTAGGGTTTTGGATGAACATTCATAGCTGAACTGTGGCTTATAGCAATGTACTTTTAAAGAGATGTTTTAGTACCACTTTTCAACATGACATTGTTCATTTTCAGACACCCATCCTTTTACAAAAGAGATTTCAATACAAGTTTTTACTAGTAAGYAGAAATTTTTTCTAGTTCCTGAAATGTTCTCTATGTAAATTAGGATTAAAAACTTGTGAAGGAAGACCTTTACAACTTAGATCCTTAAAGGTCTTCCTAAGTTCTCTTCATTTTTTTGGTTGTTTTTTCTCCTTCCGTATATCACAGCTCAGCACTCAGCTAGATGGTCCAGAAGACTGCATTTTCTTGTGTAACAAAAAAATTACCCTGAAAACTGTGTGTTATAATTGAAAGTAGAATGACAGCTTCTTGTTTGCTGACACGCTATAGAGAGATTTATTGTTTCAGGAATAAATACATACTAATATGCCATCTTTGGTGTTTTGTCTTGACCTGTTTCTTKTTTAAAGGATGGGGGAGAAATGTGCTAAGTTTACTTTTCGTTTTCGACTCATGTTTTCCTTAAGAGTGTTTTCAGAAAAGCCAGAAGCATTGACCCATAGCTATTTGACGATACAGATAAGCACCAAAGAATATTGCTGATATACTACAGCAAATGCTGCTGTGTTGTATACATTGAATTAACAATAACTCTAGCCTTAAAACATACAGAAGTATTCCCACAACATTAAACTTCTAAGTGCCTCAATTGGACAGCTTGTTTAACTATGGCTTGGATACCATCAAGAAATAGAGATGGTGCCCCAAAGATAGGAATAGGGTTTAATTTAGGTACATTTTCTTTCTGTTGACCAGTTTAGGGAGTGTGAATACCTAAAGACAAACATTGTGAATAATCCAAAGGTCCTGTTGCAAACTTAACTTTTGACAAAACCAAGTAAATTAATTGTGTTACTTGCAGAGTAAAATAATTCCTTTCTAGTCATTGATGGGACTTTTGCAAAGCTTTGAAAACATCCTTCTGGCTCAGGTATTGTCCTAATCCTCAACTGCAGTTACTAACATCTCCATACCTTTTCACTGAGGATGTAGGTGATTTAATAATTATGATGCAGATATAATGAATTGGAGTGGTAGGAAGGTGATGTATAAATAATCTCCATAAGTAACATGCTAACATTTTTCACCTGTTGCATCCACTTTACTGTGATCAGTGCCACAGTATCAATCACTTTGTCKTGTGTTAAAATCAAAGCAGAAAACACTTGGGCACACATTCTGTTCTTCCAAATTCTCATGTGCTTAATCCAGCTACACAGCAAAAGATAACACATTAGGTACAATTGCTGAGTTGGAGTAGTGAAATGTGGCGAACGGCATCCCTGCCTTCTCTGCCAGGGGAAATGGAAGACCCTCTGGCACTGATTAGGTGCAGCAGCCCTAACCAGGGCAAGCACAGCTGGATACATTCTTCCTCCCTCCGCTTCCTCTGCTTCCATTTTTGCACAGGCTGTTCTGCTCCACCCTTCTTGTTAATTCTGTTGCATTTTCCATATAATTCAGTTATTTCARTATTGAATATATATTCCTTGTCTTCTGTTGTGCCCTAGAGTGGCTTCAGCCCAGTTCCCAGAGTTGTATTCCTTCGATGACCGTTAATTGACCATTTGTGGTTTGTGTTCATTCCCTCTGGCTCTCTAATACCATACTGTGCTTGTCTTTTAAGGCTTTTGTTATCATTTTGTGCTTTAACTCCCAAAGGCACCTGCTACACTCCTGTGATTGCTCAATCAGGAAGGAATCCACAATAGATACAGTTTTATTGCAAAAATACATTTTTGTATTTTTCTCTATCTCTGACACAAAGAAGAAAATTTATAATAGAGCTAACATTAATTGTGGATGAAGAGAAGGTACCAAAGGCAGCCTCCAAACATCAATGGATGCTTTTCCCTGGCAATTTCCTAAACTCCTTGTGTTACTTATATATAACCAGACTGTCATCAATCTTAAGTGTTATCACACCATGAATAGGGCATTACCTTTGATTATAACATAAAACCATTCTGATTTCCTACATTTAAAATTGGTAATGGACATCAATAATCCTTGGATCAATAATCCAAATACATAGCTAAAATCAATAGTTACAGGCGGAGATATGGCAGGTTTTATTGTTTACTTTAAAATGTGGTTGTGTTACTGTAGTCATTATAACAACAACTAGTACTGTATTAACTGTATTTTTAATATTTATATTACATCCARAGAACTGTACTTTTTAGATATCATATATAAGATACCATATAGGCTTTAAAAACCTCTGTGTTCTCATATTTTTTATATTCTTAGTCCAAGTGTTGTTCAACTAACAAGTTTTTTTTAGGTGAAAGGAAGCTATTTTTGCAGGGTTTAGCAAAGTAATGTTAGAGACAGCTCTGCTTATCCTTTCCTCTGATACAGTATGTACTAGATTAGCCATACCCAGATTTTTAAATTATACTATGTCATTAGTATGTTTTCAGTGTTCATCTTTAGAAAGTTTTGTTATGTGAGACATTACTGACTCTCTGTACTTTCTATGTCTTTGGCAGATAAAACATTCATAAATATGGGATGTTTTCATTTAATTTTTTTTCTGTTTGACAAAAACTTGTGGCATATATTGGCAGGACAGGACTTGTGAGATTAGTCAAGCATAATGTTAATTGTTGATAAAAACCCAGTATGTTGTTTTATAACTTCCAGTGTTCATTTTCTAGACAGTTGTGACTGGCTGTTACATACTGGAGGTTTCTGTCTTTATGGTACTATTGCATGGTTTTATTTTCACAACTTCTTAATCCTCAGGAGAACAGTGCCACTTGGGTTTTAGTTTGGTTTTTAGTATTTTGAAAGCTGTGTGAGATACCGTTTAAGATATTCAGTCCCAGTTGACTGAGTATTACATGATCAGAAGCCTTATTTTCTTACTCTAACAAAGAAAAAAATTTCTCAAGAACCAAAACCAAGCTCACTGTATTTAAATGGCTAAGATTTGGCTGTCTATTTGCTTTCATGGACCGTTTTCTTGAATAATGGCTTGTAACTCATCAGCAGCTTGGTATAAAATACATTGGACTTCAGAGATTTTGATGGAGACGGGAAAATATTTTACCACAAGGAAAACATTTATCATGTGATGAAACTCTTAACCTCTAAGAACAATTCAGCCTGTTAGTTAATAAATACCCTGTGCCAAAGCTAAAATATGTTAGTTTTGTTTTCTACTGTAGTTTTTTTAACAAGAGCTGAAATTTTTAGAATCATACAGTTCATTGTATTGGTAAATAAATACAGTGCCAAAACTAAAATACCTGAGGTTTTGTTTTCCATTGATTTTTTTTAGGAGACAAGATTTTGGTTTTTGCAATAATACGGTCCTCTGATTAATAAAATATTGCAAAATATTTAGTTAGTAGTTATTATTGCTTGTCAGTGTTTAGCCTCACAGAAAGATTAAATTCTTTGAGTCCCACAAATATATACTCATATCAGACTAAAATATTACTACTCTAATACCACTGAAGAGAGTGGACTAATACAAGCAAGAAACCTAGAATATGTCTAGGTTTTATCTTTTATCTATTAAAAATTCCAGAAAACCAAACTGTTACTGGTAGTAGCTCTCCTAGCATGGTTACTCAGCTGTTTTGTTTGCCTAATTCTTCTTTCTGCAAAGTTTATTTAGGGAACATGTTGGGGAGTTAAAAAGGACCACTGTRTGCTCAGCTTGTTTATAAGATGTGAAACTTCCACATCAGTTTGATTTTCTGCTTCTTCAGGCTTTCAAGAAGATGGGGGTAGGGGAAGAAATAAAAAGAAAAACCCAGAAAATATTTTCCAGGATATATATACCAAAAGGTGAAAACCCAGAAAAGAGTACCTTACACATACACATTTCTAGGTAGGATAAAAGAGCAGGGTACAGGAAAAAGAAAGATTTTATTACTTTGTAACTTTTATGATCAAATGCATGTGAATGCAGTAGCTCTACATCCTCAGCACAAATGAATGCCATACCCACAGTTCCGCTAACCTTTATTCTATTGAATTACTTCTCAAAGCTTCCACCTCTCTCTTTTCACAGAGTCTTGCTGATTTTTTTCCAAGAGAAAATAAACAGAATTTGTCATGACCTTTCTTCTTTCTTTGGCTTGCTTTTTCTTCTCTTTTCCCCTTTTCATCRTGTTCAGAGAAGTTYCTCCTTCTCTTTTCTCTTCTCCCTCTCCACTTGCTTGAATTTCTGCATCATTCATCTCTCCTCCATGAGCTTGTACCCATTTTACATTGAACTTTTCATTACCTTAGCAGAGGTTGTAAGAGACGAGGTTTCCACCAGATAATGGAAACTTCTAACTCACTGCTAATTTATCCTGATTTCTCTAATGTTTTCCCTCTGATGTCTTACAAAGTGTAATGCTGCTTGTAAGAGTGACTTTTCCTTACACTACACCTGCACAACACTGCATACAAAAAGCTTTAACTTCTCAATAAGCAGAAAGTTATTTTTACAATAAGAACAGCAGTCCTGATTCAATAAATCAAAGGTTTATCTACCACTCAGAATCTGCTCTTTCCTCTTACCTAATGTTCCCTCAGGTGGGAAGCTATTTACTTACAGACAGTTAATAGAAAAAAACAAGTGCAGGGGCATAGAATGACTTCAGGCTGTGTGTAGCTGGAGCAATGTGTGCAAATAGGATATATTTATTACTGTCCTTTGCTGATATTTTAAGACTAATGCATCTCTTCTACAAAAATACAATCCTTTTTAGAAATCTGATGAGCTTTTGCTACTGCAGTGTGTGATTCAGATATAAACTGTGTTTTTCATGTGGGCGTTTAAATCTGGCAGTCTGCACACAAAACATCCCTGAGCCACAAGATACCTTTAAAGGCATATAAAAGACACTGCTGTAGTCTGAACATTTAATTTCTTCTGAAGAGTTACTACTGCAACAGTTTATAAAGAACCCATGCATACATCCATTTAATCTGTAAAGAGAACACTGTCATAGAAAAGCATCATCCTAGTTTTTGAGTGAAGAGTAAAGAGCATCCTAAGTGATCGTGATATGTGGGTTAACTGACTTAACCAAGGGAAATATGGCTKTGGTAACTGGGTTCACACTCTCATAACCTCCCTAAAGTGCTCACACTGTCCGACTAATGTTAGATTTATTCTGAGCTAAACCAGAAAACCACATCTCCTTTTCACTGTTTGAAGATCAAGCTGTGTTGAACAGAATGCCAAATGAATAGTCTTTTCTACTACACGATGTTTCAACACTGCAGATATCTGAAGATGTAGTGCTAACAGGAATTTTCATAAAACCTCTCAGCTTAATATATCGGTGTGATATTTTTCACACAGTTTTGCAAAGAAATTTAAGGAAATATAAGGACTTTTCTTCAATTGTTTTAAAGTTATGATAAATAAGACATAAATCTATYATAAAAATTCTTGTCATTAGCAACAGCAGTTTCATTCAACAAGCTTGACCTTCATTTCTCTGTTTTAAAAACAGGAAATTTGGGTTTCACAGGTACAAGAATGATTCTTCAGCTTACAGAATACTGGGCAACTACAAATACTAGCAATAATTCAGGCCATGGAATTAATTATTTTATTCCAGAAATTTAGCAAAAGTATTTCTATTTTTTCTACCTTTCGCATGATTTTTTATTGACAGTAAGAAGACTATATAAGAAATAAACCATAATAGACAAACATCGCTGGAATAAAAAGTGAAAGTTTACAATACCATGCGAGAAAATGAAACCTGGCTTAAAAATGGATGTCTGAAAAAAAAAATCTGGAAAGGAAAAAAAGACACTGTGGTTTCCCTAAGGGTAGAATCTTCTTTCTTTTTTTCTCTTCCTTCCTTCTTGACATGAAAAATACGTGCTGGACTCTATCATCCCTATTTGTCAATATTTTTTAGTTGTCTCTCTTACATAGACATTTTGTTGCAGCTTGATAGTGTGGTTATATTCGATCTGTGTTATCCAGAGCTTCTCCGGTTGCTTTAATCTTTGCCATTGGCTGGGTTATAAGGAGCAAAACAAGAGAGGTGAACTTGTAGTACTGATTTTGTGACCTTGACCTGAATGTTCATTTTCCCTTTCTTGCAAGTGTTAGCTGTAGTTCTTTCCTTAGTGAGCGGGAAAAACTCCCGGAAGATCAGTGGCTGGGGAGGCTTCACTGAGGCAGCTGCAGGCAAATATTTGTAGATCTGACCCTTTCTCGATCTCACGTCTAGTACACGACAATTAACATAAGGACATTAGTTTATGCATAACACAAGAATCTGATCCAAATAAAATCAAAAATGTGTTTTGAGAGCAAAACTTTTGCATTAAAATTTTTACAAAATACACTTTTTAAAAAATACTTTGTTTAAGTACATCTTGCAACTAGGGAATCCATGTAGTGGCAACAAGGCTGATACAGATTTCAAGAAGCTTTCAGGTTTTCTATTTGTTATCTCTAGCTACATGAACTAATCTTTTTCTAGGGAATCAATGCTGAAATTTTAAGAACCTCACGTGCATTGGTACAGGATGGTACTAGGGCAGAATAAGTAGAAAACATTTTGTTCTAGGGTTCATGAGTCTGTTTTACCCCCTCTGGGTACAGATTATGGTTCAGGACATTTGAATAGCAGCATTGAAAAATCAATTCCTTTTGTAGCTAAATGAACTATGAATTAAATTTGTTATCAGATGACCAGTAGCTGTTAAGCATTTTCCAGCTGAGTAAGCTAATAAACCTATTTACTCTTTCTGCACGAGCAAGCACAGGCCCATTAGCTGCAGATGCCTTCTGCAATATTCTTTGACATATAGAAGGTCATTCTCCTTTCATTGTCGTCATATCTTTATAGTTTAATGGTTAGCAAAAAGAACTGCTGCAATAGTTCTAATTAGTGATTTAAAATTGCAGTTGTAGGATTTTTATCCTCTTTAAGCTCATTCTGATGGACTAGTGCTTTATATGTGTTTACTTTGAAGACTTGATTTAAACTGAAATCACCTGTAGTAATTTAAATTGTGTAAGGCTTTATTAAAACTTGGTAGGAAAAAAAATCTTGCCCATCAAAAGACCCTGCTCTTGTTCTTTACTTTGTTATTCGACATTTGAGTGTTTGCTTGCAAGATCCTTGGCAAGTGCTGGATCAGGCAGAAGCTAATGGATGATATAATTTACCATGTCTTTTGACAGGTACTGTGTACTTTCTCATTTTGTGACAAGGTGGCAGGACAGGTTCAGTTTTCTGATACATTTCGCAGAACCTGCTGTACCCGTGCAAGTTTCTGCAGTAGAGAGTAACTAAAATGAAAATACATTACTGCTTTTGTTGCCTGTATGGCCATGTTTTCTTCATCAGTGTCAGGTACAGCTGCTACACCAGCTTTCCGTGCTCTCTTGCAAATATTTTTTTGAAGGACAGAGCCTGTTCACAGTGCAAGTTCACAACACACAAACATCAGCAGGAGACAAAAAAACCAACGGATTTAATTTTTMCTCTGTAAGACTGATAAAGTTCATAATGTTTTTTTGTTGAATCTATGGAGTGTTGCTTCTGGACCTTTGAGTTTTTCTGCTTGATCAAAGCAACAGTTGTTTCAAATTTGTATCCTACTGCAGTGAATAAGATATCTGGTGGAGAAGAATATACTCTCCCCCACTCCAGCTAGAAAACCAATATTCCATGCTCTTTTCCTTTCTAGGGAGCTTATATCATGCCTAGTAATGTCCAATTGCTACTATCATTTCCTCAATTTTCTATTTTATTTCTTTTTTTTCACCTTTATTACTATGCTACATTAGCTTCTSAAGTTTATAAGAGGGATTTAAATATCTGCTTACATTTCTTTGGGTTTTTCAGTTTTCATTTCACACCTCAATTTACTTAGACTGATTTCCAAGTTTCTACAGTTCCACCACCACCTGGTTGAACCCTTTTGTAATTACTGGTACCAAGAAGAGGCTAAATATTCATAAAATGGTATTTTTACTTTTACTAATAGGCTAAAAATATGAATTCCATTAACGAATATTGATATTTTTACTGTGATGATTGATAAAGGGTTACAATTACAATAAATATCTTTTTTAACTCAGTCATTTTTCAGTGCTCTTCAGATATACACAACTGTTCAGATTCCRTTTTTAGCTGGGGGAAAGAAGTGTAAAGTTACTTAAGTGCTAAATTAAAATTAATATCGACAGTAAACCCTGAAACTGGCTGTGAGAAACTCCATGTCATCAGATGAACCTTGCTGCCTTAGGGTGATTTATTCTGGAAGAAATATGGCTAGTTCTATTCTGTCTTATTGCTCAATCAGTACTGAGCATTACTATATATTAGAAATCTTTATCTGGCTTAGCCTACATTTCTGTGTGTTCTTTGAGCTCTGCTGACCTTCATGTTTTTGATTGGAAAGCCTCTCCTTTCTTTTGGTTGCCCCACAGCTTTCATCATACTTGCTTGGGTTGCAGTAGAAGGTCATCCAGACTCTGCTTCTGCTTTTACTTACGGCCCCTTCCTAGTGCCAGAGGATTTAAGTGTTGGATCCTTAGGCTGGTCTTTCTCAATTCTGTGGTTATTGCATGTGTGAGGAAATTGCAGTTCTTGTTATGTGAGAAGTTTGTAACTGTGTGACATGGAAAAGTGTTTTTCCATGCATTTGAAATTCTTATCTCAAAACTTCTGAAGTATCATTTCCCTTCCACAAATGTTTGAGAGTTTGAAGAGCTCTTATATATGAACAGTTCATGTATAAATGCATAGGACCAGGTTACCGTAAAAGCTCTAATTACTTCAAAGTCTTTCACAATTTACATTGTCTGCAAATCTGGCCTCAAAACACAGTATTTGAAAGCTTATATTGCTAGAGTTGTTACCACACTTTATTTTGCTAACCACATATCTAGGAATCTTATTTTATTTTCTGAGTGTGGTAACAAGCTGCCAGTATATAATTCTTAAATCTGTACATCTAGGGCGAATAGGCAATCCCATATCTTCAATAAATAATACACCACAAAACTGATAACATAAAATCTGTTTGCCCTGAGGGAGCACTGTTATAGCAGAAAAAAAATTGTAAAATCAAGAATATATATCAATCACAAATCCAAAGCAAAATATAACTTAAGAATAAGAACAGAGTTTTAAATAGAGGGACACTGACTACAGCAATATCTTGTGGACTTTTGCTCTATACTTTAATGRAGAGAAAATTACTGGTGCAAAACAGTTGCTTTACCTAGGTATTCATAGTCTTGTCATTCTTCAAGCAATTTTTCATAAGAAAGTTTTGCCAAAATCTGCCAGAAATGGGGGAAATTCTGAATCGTGCTGTCTACCTCATGACGTGCACTGCACCTTTAATRGCACGTCAGGAGTGCTGTCAAGGGCGTTCATGTTCTAAAGCCACCTTTCTTTGAGCAGACAACATTTGAAAATAGAAAAATGTCAAAATGACTGGGCTAAAATAAATGGTGTTTGTCCACTAATTTCCTCCTGGTCTCCATCTCCTTGCATGTGGCAGGGATCCTTTCCTCCCGCCTTGCTCCCAGCCCAGGAAGCTCTCGGTTGATTCCTGCAAGTTGCACTTGGTGCCTTCTTGAGCGGTAGGAAACAGGCATGCTGGCCTGTGCCATTGGCTCTGTTTGCTGCCCTCACCCCACCTCACCTCAGCCTCTGGCCCCGTGCTGGAGACCTCTCTCTCGCATAGAACACATTCCTGCACTGCCCTGGGGAGGATTAGCCCCGCCCTTCCTCCGCACGCTTCACCCGGTGGATGGTGCAGCCACTAGGAGAAAGCAAACAAGCACTTTCTGGACTGCCCAACCACAGATTATCGAAATAATGTAGCACAAAAAAAAAAAAAAAAATAAAATATATATTGTCTGTCACAGCTGAACGGATTATTTTTTTTTAGGAAAGTTCAGAAGACGGTTTAGGGACCAGATGTTGGAATTTGAAATCGTACTATGTTTCCTTTTTAGTAATCCATATACTGGCATTTCTGGGACAATCCTAGGTTGTCTTATTATGAATATATTATAATATTCACAACTTCTGATTCAAATTTAGCTTTTCAAAGTTTCTGAGTCCCATATATAGGCAAAAAAGAGCAGCCTGTGTCATTGAAGACAGAAAGATTTTTCCTCTCTGTTGACACAATGGTCCTTACTTTCAGAGCAGTGATTCATTAGGTGTAAATTAGAGAGCTATTCAGTGTTTGGTTTTCTCTGAGGACCAATTTGAATTAGAGCTAGCTCCTCGTGCATGAATACTTATTCCTGTCATGGTACTGCCATTCACTGACTCCAGTGTCTTTCTCCAGCAGTCCTTAGGCTGTGGTCTGAAAGCCGGACTTAAACTGGTTACCACGATGATCTCTACCCAAGTAATTTGTTTTTAACTGCGAAAATTTCTATGTCATGATTTACACTCCCACAAATTGCTGCACACACAATATTTCATTCATTATAGTAAAGAATGATAAATCTAACAATATTTACTCACTGCTTCTGCCAGCACTGTGCTAGGTTTCAAAACAAAACTAAAGCCTCACAGCCTCACAGTTACCATGTCCTACTAATGTTGTTCTGGTTTAGCTACAAAAAAATGAACTTCTGTAATTTTAACACACTTGAGAACAGGTTTTGTATGAGCTGTTCACACAGTTTCTATTGTTGCTAGAGGCAGTTTCAAAGTCCCTTCCAGTCAGAAATATCATCACAATTTTCATATGCTTTCCTAGCAGCAGTAAAATATGGCTGGGGAAATATGGCTAACTGGACATTTAAACTTTATGAGCAGTGTCTGAATTTGTAACTCAGTGGTATTAACTGAGACAAGAAGGGAAATARGATTGTTGCATTTACAGAAAGTAGCCCTCAGTATGTCCTTCATCCTCCTTACTTTTGTACTACTTATATGAATTTTAAGAAAATAAAAAGTAATTAAGTGTTAAGCTAGGATTTTCTGTGGGTTTGCATTCCTGAATGCAATGCTAGGGGATATTCTAACCCTCTGTTGCACCAGGATTCTGGGTGAAGGAGGAAATATATTCTCCTGATTTCTTCAAATCCTCTCCTCTCCCATCAGTTCTGCTACTATTCCTTGCACTTACGTTTGTTTTTTTAAAAATATTTCAGATTAAGGGTTCCAAAGAATAATACCCAGGCAGAACTCCCATTCAGACAAGGAAGAAAACTGATATTGTATCTAAGTTCTTATTGCAGCATTTTTCCTCCTGATCTTTGCACTTCTTTTGTTTCTGATACACTAAACAAAGGACTACTTAATAAGTGCTTTTCTGTTGACCTTAGTGAAGGCCACCTACCTGTAGCATTCCCAAGCTTCACTAAGACTGGAGATTTCTAATAAGTCAGTTACATTACTTGAGAAGAGTGAAACTTCCAGAATAAAAATAACAACAGTGATATGCTTAGAAACAAAATTARTGTGTTAATGGATGCTTATCATGCAATACCAATGAAAGTGCAAATCAGGGCTTTATTTCTACAGCCTGTCTATAAGGAAGGGGATAGCTTGAATTTCTATTGTATAGAAAGGTATAAACTTATGAAAGAAAATGCAAAATTGCATCTATGTAGAGCCTTCTTTCTATCCATTGCTTTTGTGATGGTAGTAAATTTTCTGACCAGCACTACTTTCAGTCTCAACTGCTTTGACTTTAATAGGGAGTTTCAAGAAAGTATCACTCAGCAGTCTGTAAAAGAAGATTTTATGTATTTTAAACTTCATTTAGGTTTTAGTATTTGTCACTGTGCTCACCACAATTCTTTATTGCTCTTAGTTGTAATATTTAATTTTCCTTTTCCACTCATTTCTTTCAGCTTGGTCTAACCTGAATTGGCATGGGAACCGTGTGAATATATATTCCATTAAGTATCATGAAATAGTCCTTCATGGGAGCTTTAAGGAACCTGTTGAACTTACTTTTGTTTATAAGCTATTTGTATTACATTAAGATTCCTCTTATGTTGACAAAGTAGAAAATACACAAATCTACTGTTCACTGACTGACAAGGACTGATCTAATATTAGTTCACAATATTACCAGTAGATCCCTGTAATAAACAGAACATAAGCTTTCAGAAAAATAGGGCAAGAAAAGAACTGCACAGAAAAGCCGGTCTATCTCCTGCCCCTGCAGGATTGGTGATGCTGAACAGATGTTTGGGTTAACCAGGTTTACAATGCTTCCAACAATGGAAAGGCCTTAATAATGCCAGCGGTTCTGCTCCTCTGCCTCACTATCCTTGCTGTTAGCAATTTCAGCTAATGTTTGACCTGAGTCTTCCCTGTTTCAGAATAAGCTTATTTTTTTTGCATATGAAAGKAGAAACAGATTCTTCTTCCCTTTAGCAACAACCTTTCCCACATTTGAAGACCAGTATTGTACCCTGTTGGCCTTATGTCTGTTAGACTTAAAAGCAAATACTTTTTCAGTCTTTTCTCATAGGCCATGTATTCCAGAGTTCTGATCAGTCTCTCTATACATTCTCTCCTGTCAAATCTGCACACAGCTGAGGCCCTAACCTGTCCTGCATGTGAAAAGTGAAGGACTTTCCATGCCTTGGAGCATCCGCTCTTGCTTATGTGTCCCACTATGATGCTTCTTTCTTTCCAGAAATAGCATGATATTGTCTACTTATATTTAAAGTGTGCTAAACTGTAACAGTGGACACTTTTTTGTGTTGAACAGACACATGACAATTTGTCCTCTAGCTGGTATCTTACAATTAATTTTTCACTCCTGAGTTCAGTGTCTTGTACTAGTCCTTACTAAATCCAATCCTATTTTGTTTATTTTTTCTTTAAGAAATTTATTTAGTTTTACAAGATATTTGTAAGCCTGCCTTCATGCTGTCCCAGTGACATACTGTCCCATCTGATCAAAAAAACCCCAAATTGCCTTACCTATTCATCAGTATTAAATGGAGACACTCCATTTAACGTAACATAAGGAAATGGCCTCAAGTTGCACCAGGGGAGGTTCAGATTAGATATTAGAAAAAAAATTTCACTGAAAGAGTAGGCAGACATTTGAATAAGTTGCCCAGAGAGGTGGTGGAGTCACTGTCTTGGGGAGGTTCAAGAGGTGTCTGGATGTGGCACTCGGGGATATGTTTTAGGGGTGATTATGGTGATGCTGGGTTGATAGTTGAACTGGATGATCTTGAAGCTCTCTTCTGGCCTTGATGATTCTGTGATTTCAACTGTGAATGACTGGCTATGATATAAGTTTTTGACTTTCCATCAGTTCAATTTAAAGTCATTTCATCTAGAACATGTACCTGACATTGTCTGTGACATTGCTGACTTTGTCATATGGGCTAGTGTCAAAAGACATAAGAAAGTCAATGTAAGAGACACCCAAGGCTCATCCTTATGTATAAGACTTCCTATTCTAACACAAAAAGAAAAAACTGAATTCTGGACAGACAAAATGTAGCGTTTCACTCCTTTCCTTGTGTTCTTCCAAGTGCTTATATACTGTTACTTGTTCTAAAATTTTTGCTTTCCCCAGAATTTCTAATTACTACAGCTTTATGACTAGTCATCCTCTGTTCCCTACCCCTTCCCTTTAAAGGTGTAAGCTCTGTTTTCCCTTTTTAATCTCTTAATACCTAGTCCATTCTCCACAAGATCCAAGATAATTTAATAGAATTTGTGAAATAAACATTCCTATTTGTCCTACAAGCCACAGCTACCAAGGAGCAGTATTTTTCTGCCATAGCAGAAATGTGGGAGCCTGCTGCTCCAGGTACCTGTCTCAAGTTACCCTGGACTCTGCTCAGCTAGGTGAGAATAAACACACTCACTGCAGAGCAAATTATAGAAAGTCATTAAAAAAAACCTTGAACTAAAAGGAAAAATGGTCTATAACGAATAACTCTCTTTTTGTCCTCCATTTACTTATGAATGTGCACTAAGTACTTGTTCCACAAGTTTTTCAGAGTTGTGCACATGCATTAGTCTGTTTTCCCACCTGTCTTCAGGTGGGATAAATCCCCCCCTGGAAATGTGTTTTTCTCTGTTGGTTATAGAAGGAGACTAAGCAAACAGCATATACTAAATAGCTAATTTTTCATGGGCTACATGCAGACATGGTTATTAAGGGAATTTCCTGAAGTTACTCAGCAGAGCAGTAGTAGAGCTGAGAATAGGCCAGTGCTTCTGAACTGCTTGCTCTGGCTGTTCTGCATCTCTAATTGTTGCCTTTGTACATTGTATTACAAAGCAGAACTTTAACATGCACCTAAAATATAGAAAGGCCAACCTTTGCTATGTCTTTGTACAGAATTTTTTTTTTTTTTACTTGAGACTCTGAGAACTCTTTCTTAGGATATGAGCACTGGTGAATGTAATGCAAAATTTCAATATTATTTTTTAAAGCTATTTTTAATTCCAGGACCTACTTTAAGTATTATGCATCAAATTACCAGATATCATTGTGAAAACTGCCCTCACAGTTAGGGTTTGATATAGTATGTATTAATTATACTAATGGAGATTGATGTGATACCACCTTTTTGAAGGATTTTATATGTTACTGATCATACAGTTTTTCCTTTGGCCAATATGGTGTAAGGTTATTGGAGAGAAAATTTAAAGAAAAGATGAAACATTATTCTCTCCTTTTTTTTCTTTTTTTTTTTTTTTTAAGCATTTGTTTTCCTGGGTCAGGGATAAAGTTTGGCAGAATATTTGCACAACCCCTCTGCATTTTCAGGTTTTTGATATGAATTTTTCAGATCTTCTGTCTAAAGAAAACTGTAATAAGACAATTACTCAAATGTAGATAATCCCTTGGCATATAATCAGAAGGGTTGAGGACTCTCTATTTTGCAATGCCTGATTATTTTTTCTCTTCTCTGAGGAGGCAGCACATCGGATGTAGAATATACATTGACCCAGATGCAGAGATCCATTTATATACTTGACCTCTGTCTATTGTCAGTGGCAGTGGTGCTTTCAGTGCTGGTGGCTGGTCCTTGTAGGTTAGAATCCGAGTTTTATCTGGGAACTCCAACTC
Source organism: Amblyornis subalaris (assembly GCA_018881555.1). Classification (NCBI taxonomy): domain Eukaryota; kingdom Metazoa; phylum Chordata; class Aves; order Passeriformes; family Ptilonorhynchidae; genus Amblyornis; species Amblyornis subalaris. The sequence continues at coordinate 7,619,530 of JACAXG010000020.1, forward strand.
ATTCAGCTGGCCCTTTGGCAGAAGAGTGGTGTAAGTCTCCTTCAACAATAAAATAATATTGATAATGGAGTCTCTTCCACCCGAAGGTACATGCACAGGTACTAAAGACATTATTAAAAATTAGGAAACCTTATGATGAAGAGAATTAGGGCACATACTTATCCTGTAGTTGAATCTGGGGACTGAAGAGAGCTGACAGAGAACTTGGAGTAAATTTCTGATGAAGCACAGAGTGCCGGCCATCAGAGGCCTTTGCTCCATTGGCCACTCACTTTTGCCTCTGGAAAGTGAACAGGGACATCGTAGCCTTGCAGTACTAGGTCAGAGACATGGACCATGAATCTCAAGAAACTTTCAGTAGCTAGGGAATGCTGTGTGCATTTTGAACTGTGCACAAAGGATGGGTGCTTTTGGCCTAGTTCCACTTCCACCTTCTCCTGGCTCTGACATTTCTCCTGCACTACACCAACAAAGCCTCTGTGCTTTGACATTTGGGATTTTAGTGCTGATTTGTTTTGAGGAAGGTTGACTAAGGTCTATTTGCTGATTGCAGTCTAGTTTTTCTGGTTGCAACATGGAAATGTTGCCCATCGCTGGAGTACATAGCATGGCTCTCTTGCTGAAGTTCACTAGCTTGGTTTTGTCTTCAAGGTAAAGTTCAGATCTACCGTTTTCTGCCACCTTTAAGAAAAGGTACCTACCTACACAGATACCTGTAAAGGTATATAAATAGATGAAGAGGTACAGCCGTAACATCCTGCTGCTCTCTCCAGGTGGCTGCCTACAGAGCAGAGGCTGGAACAGGAGAGCTGATAGGTTGTCAATGTCCACTATCTCTTGGATGAGAAAAGAAGTATATTTTATATTTATGATGTGTGAGCAGAAGAGGAAGAGGCCTAGACCTCACAGGGAAGAAGAGCAGTAGAACTGCAATGTGAAGAGAAATGTGAGGACAGACAGTTCATGTCTCTGGGATCTCTAGGCATGGGAGCAGACAATACTTCACCATTGCTACTCTAATGGCTTAGAACCTATTCTGTTTGTTTGTCTTAATACAGAGCTAAATCTACTGAAGAAACTTAGGGTGGATATGATAGGGACACCTTCAATCACGTTTAGAAACTTTTCAATCTTGGCAAAATCTTGACACTATGCAATAAGCTTGGATGAAATGCTGCTTGAATTTATTTAAAATCCATTCAGGAATTAGAAAGCTGTAAATTTTTGCTCACGATATAGATGGACTTGAAAAACACGTTTTGTAGTGCTGTCTCAGAAAAGAAAGAAAGAGGTGAAAAATCCAAATTAATTTAAGGTTAATGGTTAATATCTTCTGAGATTATAAAGACAGTTCTAAGAAACTGTCTTGCCTGAGGCTGCTGACTTCAGTTTTCTCTCATAATTAGACTTTCTTACACTGTGTGTCACATTTAGTTGCACTAAGACAATTAAACGAGGAAATATGAAAGACAGACATTATCCTCTCTACTTTATGTCAGTGAAATAGTTCTTCTAACAACTAAATCCTGCAAGATTTCTAGGACACAGAAAACAGCTCCCTTTTTGCATTGATAATAAGTGCCTGAAAACAAATAGATCTTACTTTTTGAGCAGCAGTAGTAAAAATTATGTATCTTATTATATTCATGACACATCCTCTCACAATAGTCAATTAGCTCAGGATAAATGCTAAGTGTAACAGCAAGACAAGAATCAGCAGGTTTTTGAACTGCTTTTCTTGCCTTTTTTTCCTTCTTCTTTTTTTTTTTATATCATAACCAAAGTTCCTGATAGGCATGCCATAAAATAAACTGACAAAGCAGTGCTACCAATGCAACTTAAGATTGCAATTAGAAACATATGTTACTGGAGGGTTTTGTGAGTTTTCTAAGTTGCATGATTTATTTTATTTTATTTATGACTGATCTCCAGAGCTATGAGGTTGGGTACTTGGGGCGGTTTTGAAGGGTTTGTTTTTATGGCTGTCATGATATCAATATTAATGTTGCATCAAGGTTCATATTCATAATATACCCAGATGGGAAAATGTTGTTTCTACAAATTTCAACCAGTTAATTTTGGAGGCAGATCTAATTCCATATCAAAGCTGATTTAAAAACAGTAAATTAATGCAACCTTCCTATTGTTACAGATTTTGTTAAAGCATGTAGATATGCTGAGGTATGAAAGGAGGTCTTTGTCATTTAGAAATTGCACACTGAAGACTATACTTGGCTTCTAATACAGTTATTTTTAAAATTTTCTGATAATTCTTTTACTCCCCTTTGAAAATACTGATTTTTCAAAACTGAGTCTATCCCAGAGAACCAATCAGTTTCTTTAGAAAAGTTTTTCAAAGCCAAAATTAGTCAAAGACACCCAAAACAATTTGACTGCTTGCCTATTTGCATGTCAGAGTCCAGAATTAACTTGTAGCTCAGATATGTATCCTGGATTTAGAGATGGTAACTGACCTGTTCACTCTGTTTTTACTGTACATTCGTGCATTTTACAATAATGTTCAGAAGAGTCATACCTAGGATTTAGGTCATGAATAAATAGTTGTTATTTCATCTAATAGTTGAATATTTAAAATGTAAAAAATCAAATACTTTTGACGGGGAGCCATATTCTGTACTGGAATAATTCCACTGACTCCAGTGAGTTCTAATACGAAATAACTTTTCTCCTCTGATGATATTCCACATGAACAATGTTTAAAGCACAAAACTGTGCTGAAAGAATGCTAAACCAACCAAGTGAAGCAATCAAATCTGGAAATGCCTGTGGGCAAAAGCCAATTCAGCCTTTACTTCACTCCCTTGTGCATAAAGATTTTAATTACATTATCACAACCTTTTCCCCAGGAAATCCCTTCTCCTGTTTCATGGTCTTTTCCTTCTGAAATCAGTGCAATTCTTACGAATTCTATGAAATTAAAGGGTGTCTTGCAGTCATTTCTGAGAGAACTCTGATGTTTATCACTGAAAACATTGACAACTTTCCTAAGTTACCACTTCAGAAGCTGGCCATTGTCCAGTGAATGAGAAACAATCCACACCTCAACATGGATGCACAGTCTCCAGGCCAGTCACATAGAGATGCTTTTGCCCCTTGTTCCCAGCCAGGCTTATTTCAACCTCCAATACACTTAGCTCCTGTCACTCCAGAAATGGGTTCTGCCTCTTTATAGTTTGGTGGCATTAGGGTACACTGTGCACTGGTGTCTACTAGAGTTTTATACTCCTGATCCTATGGAAATGAATTCTAATACATTTTTAGAGTGGAGAATCCTACTACCAGTAGTAGAGGAGCCCTGCCTCCAGACAGGTAGAGAAGGGGGACAACCAGCTGGCTCCAATATGCAACAACCCAACACCATACTCTATTTTTCCTACCCTGATGAAAAGCTGTAGCAACAGATGGAGTCCAAAGGCATGGACTAAATGAACTCGATGGACTTTTTTAGGGATGGTCCATAACATAACTGAATGGGGGGATGTGAGGGGGGAGGGGGGCTGTATAAATATATATATCAAGGGACTGGACAAGTGATGATGGGGTTAACTGGGTTGTCCTGGAAAGCACAGGACCTCGTCATGGCATAAATGATATGGAATAAAGGTGGATACTGTTGTAGTTTCAACTGGGATAGAGTTAATTTTCTTCTTAGTAGCTGGTACAGTGCTGTGTACTGCATTTAGTATGAGAATAACACTGATTTTTGGTTGTTGCTATAGTGCTTACCCTAGATCGAGGGCTTTTCACTGTCTCATACTCGGCCAGTGAGAAAGTGCACAAAAAGCTGGAAGGGAGCATGGTCAGGATAGGTGACCCAAACTGGCCAAAGGGATATTCCAGACCATAGAACGTCATGCTCAGTGTATAAACTGGGGGGAACGGTATGCGTGGGACCAATCACTGCCTTGGTCAGCGGGTGCAATTGCATTGTACCTCTCTTGTCTTTCTTGGATTTTATTTCTCTCCCTCCTTTATTTCAGTCATTAAATTGATCTTATCTCGGTCTACGAGTTTTACCTTCTTCTTATTCTCCACCCTATCCCACCGGGGCAAGGGCTGTGAGCAAGTGGCTGTGTGGTATGTAGTTGCTGGCTTGGATCAAGCCACAGCTACTTAAGTAGATGCTGCTTTTTTTGGTTGGGGCTTTTTTTTCCTCCCACCTAACTTTTGCATAGCTATAGTCCTTAGAAGACTCAGTTTGTTTAGTATAACCGGAATTGTCCTAATATTTAGTAAATCACAGAGTCAGCTTTGTCATATAAAGCTTGACTTGGTACTTTACATGTCAATGTATAAACATAGTTATTTAGTCTTTCTGAAACCCGGCAGGGYATCAAAGGTTTGAAAGATTGCTTAATAATAAGCACTTGGTTTTATCTGATAAAAAAAAAGACAGAAGAATGAATATTAAAAAATACTCTCTTGGTTAGCAGAACATAATGAATGATATATGAAAGACCAGATCAAGCTGAATACAAACCTGAAAGCAATCTCACATGAGTTAAAGGAAAAGAAGTTGATGCTGATTTGAAAATGAGAGAAAATAACCTTTTGTTTAGAAATGCCTTCTGATTCCAGAGCTTATATTTCTATAATTTTCAAGAAAGAAACACAGTCACTAAAAAACAGGGAAAATGGGAAAGAGGAGGCATTTCCAGAAGAAAAGAATGAGATAAACTGAAAGAATCTGACAACATGAAGAAGCAGCTTCTGAAGGACGTGTCATAGCATTTGACATGATTAGTGGCATAAAGTGAAACAGTTGAACTTCACAGGATTTCTTGCCTTTCTCACAAAGCAAGCAGATTTAGAAAGGAATGGCAATAAAACTGAGCAGATATATTATCTTGAAGTTCACTTTTGATGAAATAGATTTCTTTATTTTTCTCTTTTTTGGTGTAATATATGGAACCTCTGTTTGAGACTTCTCATTTGTCCGGAGCCTAGCTTCAGAATTTCATCAGACTGTTTCACAAATATCTCAAGATAACATAAACTGTTTGAATTTTATTTAGCATATTTTTACTTTTTAGGGTTTTCTGGTCTCGAAAATTTGATCGCTTGACATTTCTGAGAGTCGTGATATCACCATATCATGATGTGTATTATGTCATTGCTTCTTGAGTGATGGAACACATATGCTCCATGATAATGCATGATAAATTGAAGTTTTAATATTTCATATGGAAAGATAATGTGATTGAATATATAGATCAGATCAAGTAGACTCTCAAATTTCTACCATCTATTTGCTGTCGGATATGGTAACTCTACGTACAAATAAGGATTTTTAGATTTTGAATAAGCACAAATAGTCCATGGCTCCCTGTGTTAGCCATCTTCTTAATTTGGAAACTGTGTTTTTTCTCTATGGTCATATTCAGACAAATAGGAAAGAGTTACACTTGCCTTTTGGGGACAAAAATCACCTCTGGCCCAAAGTAAATGCCTTAGGTTATTAGCTCAAGAACAGTACTATACTAACCACAACTCCACAGATCCTGGGTAGGGGCAGGCTGTAGTTCTGTCTGGACTGGAATAAATTTGTGAGTGTCCTTTAAGAAAAGAATTAGAAATACAACTATCTAGAAAGTTTTAGGTGTCAGGCTGTCCCCATGTGTTGTAAGATGAGCTGATGGGGAGGAAGACTGGCCTGGCTGAATAGAAAGCCTTGCCTGGAACTCAGGAAAAACTGGAAAGTTTATGAACTTTGGAAGAAGGGGCAGAAAACTCAGGAGTACTATAAGGATGTCATGAGGTTAAGAAGGGAGGAAATTAGAAGTGCCAAAGCCCAACTAGAACTTAGTCTGACTACTGCTGTAAAAGACAATAAAAATGTTTCTATAAATACATCAACAACAAAAAGGAGTCTAAGGAGAGAATCTCCATCCTTTACGGGATGCAGTGACAAAGGATGAGGAAAAGGCTGAGTCTTTACCTCAGTCTTGAGCAGTAAGAACAGTTTTCTCCAGGTTCCAGACTCTGGAGCTAGAAGACAGCTATGGAGAATGGAATGAAGCCCTCATAATCCAAGGGGAAGTGGTTGGTGGCCTGCTACACAAACAACATAGACACACTCAAGTCTATGGGGCTGGATGGGATTCGCCCAAGGGTACTGAGGGAGCTGTTGGAAGTGCTCACCAAGCCACTTTCCATCAATTATCAGCAGCCCTGGCTAACTGCAGCGGTCCCAGGTGACTGGAAGGTAGCAAATGTGAGGCTAGGACAACCAGGGCCCAGCCAGGTCAAGTTTATGAAAGGCAGGTCCTGTTCGACCAGCTTGACCTCCTTCATGGATATTGTCTACCTGGACTTCAGTAAAGCCTTTGACACCATTCCCATAGCATTCTCTTGGAGAAAATGGAGCCTATGGCTTGGATGGTACGCTGTTTGCTGGGTGAAAATGTGTCTGGATAGGCAGGCCCAGAGACTTGTGGTGAATGGAATTACATCCAACTGGCAGCTGATCATGAATGGTTTTCCTCAGGGCTCAGTCTTGGGGCCAATCCAGTCCTGTTTAATATCGTTATCAGTGACTTGTGTGAGGGGACTGAGTGTACCTTCACAAAGTTTGCAGATTACACCAAGTTGGGTGGGAGTGTTGATCTGCTGGAGAATAGGAAGGCTTTGCAGAGGGATGTGCGCAGGCTGGATGCGTAGTCTGAGGACAATTCTGTGAGATTCAACCAGACCAAGTGCCAGGTCCTGGTCTTGTGTCACAACAACCCCATGCAGTGCTACAGGCTGGGGACAGAGTTGCTGGAAAGCTGCCCATTGGAAAAGGACCTGGGGGTGGTGGTCAACAGCTGGCTGAACATGAGCCAGCGTGTGCCCAGGTGGCCAGGAAGGCCAGTGACATCCTGGCTTGTATCAGCAATAGTCTGGCCAGCAGGACCAGGGCAATGATTGTCCCCCTGTACTCAGAACTGGTGAGGCCACACTTCAGCTGCTGTGTCCAGTTCTGGGCCCCTCACTGCAAGAAGGACATTCAGGTGCTGTAGGATGTCCAGAGAAGGGTAATGGAGCTGATGAAAGGTCTGTAGCACAAGTCGTTTGAGGGGCACCTTAGTGAGCTGGGTTTTTTTAGCCTGGGGAAACAGAGGCTCAGACAGAACCTTGTTGCTCCCTACAACTACCTGAAAGGAGGAGGTAATGAGGGGAAGTCAGTCTCATCTCCCAAGTAACAAGTGATAGGGCATGAGCAAACAGCCTTAGGTTGTGTCAGGGGAGGTTTAGATTGGATATTAGGAAAACTTTCTTCACCAAAAGAGATGTGAAGCATTTGAACAGTCTGCCCAGGGAAGTGGTGGAATCACCATCCCTGGAAGTGTTTAAAAAAGGTGTAAATGTGTACTTAGGGATGTGGCTTAGTGGCGGACCTGACAGTGCTGGATTAATGGTTGAACTCAATGATATTCAGGGTCTTTTTCAACCTAAATGACTCTATGTTTTACAGGTGTTGGTGTTGTTTACAAGTATTGTTACTTTAAGCTCAAGTGCTTTTGAGCTTAAAAAGGTTTATGGATATGCTAAGACATTAAAGTGCATTATATTAAAAGAGGTGCTTTCACCTCTTTTGTGGCTAAGCCAGCTACACAAGTGGAAGTCACTGGGGAAAGTATGAATAATGTTTGTGCTGATCTTTCTGAGAAACTTTTTCATTTGTATGCTTGTTTTTACATAAATACATGTATGTACATGACAGTGTGCCTGTAGATGATACAGTGTGCCTTCCTGGTAGTCTTTGGATTATGACATATGGTGAAGATGGCACACTTGTGGTAGTCCTCTGGGAAACCCTGGCTCAATATGAGGAAGTAAAGCTGTGATGAACTCCATGGGGTTCCGAATTACAGTACACCTACCTCTGATGATAGGTGTCCTCCATGACTGCTATCAAAGTGCTGATGAATGCTGTCTCAATAAAGCCTCTGCACTCATGCAGTGTGGGTGCTGCTGCTKCTGTCAGTGCAGCATCCATCACTGCAGGAAATCAGGGCTGGCATTTCATCCGTAATGTAGTTTTAAGTTTCCTGATGAGAGCTACTTTGGAAAGCACTAATGTTCTGATCTTGAGATGGCTGTATGCAGCTGTAGGTTCTACAACATATTTTAAGATGCTGTTTAAACCCCCTGCATTGAGTTTGGATAAACCAGTCCTGAGGCCGTGATTATACTAGGAACCATGAAGCAGGCAGATTGCTTGAGATCAGCAGCAGACTAAAATGGATTAATGATGGCTTTCAAAATGTAAGGAAACTGTTTCTGGAGTTTTTATTTTTCATTAGTGGTTGTTTTTCTTCAGTTTTTTAAAGTGAGAGAGAGTAAAGAAACGAGGAAAACATGTTTTGGAGGAAGAGAAGCAAATCATGATCCAGTTTAATAGGCCAGGGTAGGTAGACCCCATTTTTTTCTTCTCTGAATTGTGTTAGCCACTACGAATCTACTAAAAGTCAAACTAGATCTAGAGAATGTTTACAATCATCTCTGTTCAATATCTTATATATTTTTTTAATATAAAGTATTCATAATTCTTTTCAATGTAATATGAACTTTTATTCTGTATAGATTGTGGTGACACCGTAATTCAGAAGCCATATGAAATACGGGAACACAACTTCAGGAACACAGAAATTAAACTTGTCTCTTCAGTACAAGAAGGACRTGGAGCTCCTGGAGTGAGTCCAGCAGATGGCTACAAAGTTGACTAAGAGACTGGAAGATCTCTTGTATGAGGATAATCTGAGGGAGATAGGCCTGTTTAGCAAGGAGAAGAGGCGACTGAGAGGGGACCTTATCACTATATATAAGTATCTGCAGGGTGGATGTCGAGAGAATGGAGGCAGGCTAAATAAGATAGAAACTGTAATACAGGAAGTTCCACCTGAAAATGAGGAAGAACTCRTTTGCTGTGTGGGTGATCACACACTGGAACAGATTGTCCGGGGAAGTTGTGGAGTCTCCTTCTCTGGAGATATTCAAAAGACATCTGGACGCAGTCCTGTGCAATGTGCGCTGGGATGACCCTGCTTGAGCTGGTAGGTTGGACTAATTGACCTTCATTGGTCCGTTCCAACCTTACCCATTCTGTGATTCTGTCAAATTATTCGAAGGAAACTAAGGATAATATATTTAATTAAAATTTACTATCCAAGGAAAGGGTATGCCAAGAGTTAACTATATTGAGAATTTTTTGTTTTAATAGGACACTTTAGTAAACCTGAATGTGGATTTTCTTCCTGTATCATGTTACTTTGAATATCATCTTTTAAGAATAATGTGCATTTGTTAGTATTACTGGTTCTTGTAATTATTACAACTACTACATAAGGATAAATCCGGGTGTAGCAGCAAAGAGGCTGCATTGCATAAAAATGCATTCTGTGTGAGTTTGTGTTAGTGATTTCTCTAGGTATCCTAGTGTATGGATAGAGAAGGTTATGAAGAGACAGTAAGTTGCAGAGAGCAGCCACCCAGCCCCTGATAAGCTCCTRAGACTGTCGGTCTGGCTGTCTCTGCAAGAACTGAGAAACTTGGGGCACCAAAAATTGGCCACACCTGGCCACCTGCCAGGACTGTCAGCAACAGCCAGTTGTGTAAGTGTGACCACATTCCAGACAATGCTGCTGCCTCATTTGGCCAGGCTGTGGGATGCCTATACACATGATGAAGGACCCTTTGAGGGACTTCCTGGGCACTCACCTGGGAGCCCCTCTGTGCTGTTATGATCCCATGCTTCTGTGCAGGCAGCTGGTGTTGGCCTCCCAGTCGTGCACTGCAGAAAACTGTGGGTGAGTGTGCAAGTGCAAGAGTGAGCTGTGTGAGCAAAGACTTCAATGCCCAGTGTGAATGGGTTCCAGTTATTAATAATAACAGATGTGTTCTGTTACAGAAACCAGACTTATTATTAAAGCTCCCCTAATCAATACTTTTTCATGATCTGTCTCCCTCAATTCAGTTGTCTCTTCAGGAATAATTAGCTTCTTTTTCCTACTTTGTCAATACTGCCACCATATGTGGCCCTCGGGTTCTTTCAACAATTGGTATTATCTCACCAAATCATGGAATGGTTGATATTCAAAGGAACCTCTGAAAGTTATCTGGTCCAACCCCCTTGCTCAAGCAGGGCCACCCATAGCAGGATGTTCTAGGACCACATCCAGATGGCTTTTATTTACATCTAGGGAAGGATGCTCCATAATCTCCCTGGGCAACCTGTGCCAGTGCTCAGTCACTTTCATGACTGAAAAAAAAAGATGTTTCCTGGTGTTCAGATGGATCCTTTTGTATTTCAGTTTGTAGCCATTGTTCAAGTTCTTGCTAGAATAACATAAATCAGAAGGCAAAATATAAAGCTGAAAGCATCATCCTGTATAATTATCATATGATTTTAAGAGAGGAGAAAAAATGATCAGTGAATTTTTGCACTAGAAGCTGACAGGGCTAAGTTTATTTTTGTCCAGGACTTTTTTTAATGAGCCATTTTAGAGATGCGAGGCCGTCAAATTTACCAATTGTAAACCAGCTATTATTCCATGTCTAAATCATTCCCTTTTTATTCTTGTGACTGTTCCAGATCCACACCCATATGTGTAGATTATTTTCCTGAAAGATTCTTGTGGTGAGATTCATCTCCAATTACCTGCACTATAAGTTATACAGATATGTAGCTTTCTAATCTCACTCTATAGTTATTACAGATCTTGTCAATGGAAAGAGCTGTTCTAACTATTCATCTGACCACGTTTAATTTCTACTTTTCAATGTAATTAATTGACTCAATTTCAATTACTCCTTCATTGGAGCTAATGGAAGCTCAGGCACGTAGCTCACGTGAAAACACCTCAACTGAAGAAAAGTAAGTTTGAATCTGACTCCTAATGGTATCACAGAAAGGTTAAATTAGACTCTGGTTAACAGCATAAGTGTAATCTACCTGTCGTAATATGATGCAATTTTTTATCAATAAATTAATAGTATCTAGTTGAATCGGAGGAATAAATAGGCTTTGGAGTGTCATATTGATAAGTCTGCATAACTAACTGTTCAGCTAGAGTTTTTTTCTTTGAATTATCTCCAAAAGTAAAAATTAGTTCCAAACACCAGCACAAGTGAGCAGCAGGTTTGTAAGATGGTGACTGCACTATTATGGATTCCTGAGTGCAATCTTTATGCTAACTCTTTTTTTTTTTTTCTTGTTGGGGAAATTTTCACAGAAAATATTTACATTTCCGTTAAAATTGTAATTGCGCTGTTTAAAGGATTGGTGGCCAATGAATGCAAATAATATATTAATGAAAATAAGAGAGACCCTGAAAACAGTTTTATTGGAGTAGGTTAGGAGCATGGTGACAGATAATAAATAGAGCAGACCCATGTTGAGGCAAAAGGACTGTGCAAGAGTTGCTTCTACTGAAAAACCAGTTTTTTAGTGAATAATTCACATAATTTCCAAAGCTGAAGGAAACTCTCCCCCTCTAGAGGCTAATGCAAAGAATTGCTCTGGCTTTAGGTTTGGGTGGTACCAAATTAACCCTTAAATGTTGGTGTAGCCAAACTCACAATCTCAATCCAATCCCAAGAGTTACCTGCCAATAGTTTTCACTGACTTGATTGTCAAAGCTACAGTTGTAACTTCTAGTTAATGCAAGTCATCTTTCATCTTCAGCCACTGCAGTTTTATGTCACTCTTCACTCTCTTCTTTGCGACCAGTCCTTTGTATTACAAATATTATGAGCAGCTGGACTTCACTCCACTCATCTCGTTCAAAGAAGACTTGAGCTTTGTAGAATTCATGGTCCAGGTGTTGTACACATCCGCAAGGGTTCCTGAGTTCTGCTGGTCAGTTATCGGCTTATAGTGAAATAAGATTGAATCTAACTGGAAATTTAGCAAAGCAGAGACGTTCATGTCCTGCTGAAAATATCTGTTAAAACACTTAGAAGCAGGGAAAAATCTTGTCTTTTCAAAAGGGTATGATTTAGCATTCATTTAGCTTCTTTTAACCTTTCTAAGCAGGTACCAGCTCCCAGAGATGGTTTGATATTACATCATCTTGCTGCCAATGCCATGGAGAGCCTTTAATGTTAAATTACTTAAATGTGCTCTGCATCTTAAATGTGTTTTTCTGTGCACTGTAAAAGTCATCCCTTCCACTCGTTTGGCATTGGGATTCTGCCAGTGCATGTCAGTGGCAACTATGCAGTGCTTTGGTATTTTACTGTAAGCACAGCGCGAGGAGTACCATGAGAGGGGAAGTCAAAGCTTGGGCACTGCATTGTGCAGTGAAGACTGTTTGTAAAATAGGAGGAACAGGGCCTTGGAGGCAAGATATGGACAGACTACATCTTTGCTAATCAACTCTAAGAAAAAAATAATTAGTTTATTGGCATGAAAATCTTGTACCATCTCCAATGTCTGTTTTGTACTGAGCTAATGAAATGACTCTGGCGTACCAAAGATACTGCCTGCTGAGAAGCGCATACTCCTTCCCTTTTTAAAAAATCGTGCTATGCATTATAACTCAAAGTCAGCTTTATTGTCAAATCACCAGTTTTATTACTTAAATCAATGACTTATAGTATGAATCAGGTCTGGATTGCATGAATGTAATTCATTGCTAGCTGCTACTGTGGATGCGCTAGCTAAGTTGCCTTGCAAAGGGGATGAAAGTGTGTGACACTTTAATGTACTCCACTTTCATCTTAGATTCCTGCTACTTAGAAAGTCTTATGTATGAAAATAAAAGTGAATAGCAACAAATCAGGGCAATTCACTAAATAAATGGAATGGAGGAAAATTGGATTCCACCTGTTCAGGCTTACTTAATTGAAAATCAGTCAAAGAAACTGAGAAATGCTCTTAACAGGAAATGATGATTTTTCTACTGCCCTTAGAGTCCATAGAAAAGTACAAGAAATCTTATGGCAGAGACTGAATACTCCAGTTGTTTCAGTCAAAGGTTTCATTCCATTATAACTGCAGTAATTGCATGTATTGAACTCTAGCAGGGAAATGTTGCACACTGTATTTATCTTTATATGGGAAACTTTACCTTGCCTGCCTATGCAGTGTCAGCTTGTATCATTCTTTGTGAAATGTAATGATGGAATTGGGGCATGTGGATCATGATTTGTGGGTTCAATATACCATAAACTCTTCTGGTTTCAGCTAGCAAAGTAGGTCTAATTTTATTTAGCAGTTCACACAGGACACATGCTTTGGTGACAAACTACCTTGTTTTCAGTTAGTGTAGGTTGACTTGTAAGAAAACAAACACGTCCACAATTTATATCATCAGCTTAAAGAAAGGATTACACAGTAGTGTTGTTTTATGATGGGACAAGAGCCTAATTAATTTGCATTAACTTGCCTGCATTGCTTTCAGAATAGCATTTTTAATASTGATTTCTGCTGCAAGTTACAATATGTACATGAACTTTTCAGATACAAGTCCCACTTTTCTGGTTTGGTTGGGTTTCTTTTATTTTGGTTTTGGTTTTTTGTTTTAGTTGGGGTTTTTTTATTGGTTGGTTGGTTTTTTGTTTATTTGGTTGTTCTTTGTTTTTAAAATCCCAGTGTCTGAGTAGATGTTTTTTCACTGCTATAAGAAAAAGAGATTTTTTTTCCTCTCCTATTCTTTTTCTTGGATTTTCAGGTATTGCGTGAGGATATTTTCATTAATAGAATGACATAGAACAGATGTTTTCAAACACCGAATTTCTGTGTCAGGATGTGCCACAGGATGTGCATAGTAACAGCAGTTTGGGCAGCTCAGGTATTAGATATTTTTTGGGTTGATTCCGATTTGCAAGGCAGCTGCATGCAGTCTCTGTGCTTTCCGGGAGCAGTCACTGCCTAGCTAGATGCTCCATTTATGCATAATCTGGTTTTGGTGTGGTTTTTATGGGCTCCTAAGAGGCAACAACATTCTTCTGTCACTCAGGCTCTGAAAGAAAAAATCCCGAGGTTGCCTTTTCTTTTTGCTGTAGTTCATGATAAGGTTTGAGACCCCACATACTGGAATTGATAGTTAATTCATTGTGTTCAACAATTTGGATTTCAGAAAGCAATTTTCTCTAGTGCATTTATCACATTTTGGGTTGTTTTTCTCCCATGTTCACTTAACAAAACTTAGCGTGTTCTCAGTCCTCAGGAAATGTGTCTCATTTAAACGGTTATAAGTTATTAAAGTCAAGCACACTTTCCTCCTGTCTTTCACTGTAAGAGCTCCTACAGCAGTTCCAGGAGTTAATTGGTAAATATTTTCCCAATAGCTTTTGGAATTAGTTACTATATTACAAGTTCAGGATTTCTGTAGCCTAAACCATTAACTTAGAATCTTGTGTCTGTTGGCTTTTGCAATAAGAAAACAATTTTTTTTTTAAGATGAAGTAGTTTAAAAACAGTACTAAAAGGTTTTTCCAGGCACTGCTAATAAATGCATTCAATTCCTAAAAATGACAAGAAAGCTCGTGTATAAATACATAGTAGGGTAGATTGGTTAGCCACAATCTGTGCTTTTCCAAGGGAGTGTAACTGCTGCATCCCTCTGCGATCCCACTTGTCATATGATGGGACAGTCTGAGGGTCTCTCACACTTTCCTGGTGAGCTAATTGGGAAGTGGTGGACTGCCCCTCGCAACAGGGCTTGTTTTCTAAGTGGGTTCACGTCACTGTCTTGCATGACAGATGCTATCTAAGAAGGGATTTTTTTTTGGCCATGTGTGTCTGAGAAGTAGCCTTGTACCTTGGCAATGGAATAGCAATCCCAGCTGATATTGTGACTGTACTTTATCAGCCTCAACTACTCCTCCAGCTGTAGCGTAACTCCTCAAAGTTACTAAATAAATCTTTGTTGAGAGCATAGAATATCCAAAGATGCAAAGCACTTCAAAGATGAAATTCTGAATTCTGGTCCCAGTGCACGTGGAGGAGGGGCCATTCTGATGCCACCAGCGTCACTGATGTGCCTTCCTGCTTTCTCTTCAGATGGGAGTCACCAGTGAAGCCCTCATCTATGCTATCCAGTGTCAGCAGGAATAATTACAGCTCTCTTCTCTTTTTTTAAAACAGATAGATTGGGAAAAAAAATAAGAAAGGATGAACACTAGAATAGACAAAAAGAGGTCTGTTATTTGTTATGGTTAAGAAAGAAAGACTTTTTAAAAGGGTATAATCTAAAAAGCATTCTGTACTTTTCTAATTATTGTTCTTATGCACAAAGGCAGAACAGAAATTTATACTCAAGATATGGGTTTCTGAAATCAGAGGTTCATTTAAGAAGTATTGTGAAATTCCTATTTAATTGTGGTATGTCTGTCTTAAATAGTAAAATAAATTAGCTTCTCATAGTATTCAAAGCTTTCATCTTTAGATACTATTTTACATCTTTACAAAACTATGGAGAGGAAAAACCTTCATAATGTAATGCTAATTATTCTATGCTTGCTTTTCTCTGTATATGATTAAAATATTATATTGGTGATAATGAGATATTTGGTGCCAGGTTTGCTTTTGATTTTTGTGCTTTTTAATATTAAATTAGTGTTAAAGATTATTTTTTCACTGTTTTAATTTCAGATTTGGATTCTCTAACAGGGCATGCATTTCCAGGTAAAGTGGACAGTTAGATTAGATTATGTTATTTGTTTGTTTTATACTGAGTTTATTGAGTTTTCTTGGGGGGAGGAAGGGGTGTTGTAAAATTTATTTGGTGTGCTTCTGACAGCATTTTGTTACATGTCAAAATTGTACTATTGGTTAGGCTTTTTTACATTTCAGATAAATGAAGAAAAGGTAACTATTACATGCACTTGTTTAAAGAATAAATTGAAAATTTGCTTTAAATTTTAAGTATAATATCTTTAATGTTAAACAAACCAACGGGAGACAAGTATCATTCCAAAACAACAAGTCCTAGTGAAAAGATTTTAAGTTATTCAAACTTGCTTGTGATTCTGCAAGGAAGGTAAAAAACCCACAGTATTTAAGGAAAGCAAAGATTAGAGAAATACAAGACTTAGTTTTCAGTTTTATTACTAGAAGTGTATAGGAAAGAGGTTTTGAATAGTAAGAACATAATTTTCAGTAGAGAATCAAGAAACAATGAGAACACAATCACATTAATTCTCTGGATTCTACTGTACAAACACATTTTTTATGCTGTGTGGAATTTAATTTTAAAAATAGTATACTCAATTAAAAATTTTAGAATTTTAGAACCATAATTACTTTATAATTCAAACATTTTGAGTTGGGAGTTTTTTAGCAGAAATACAAGAGCAGAGAATTCGATGCTATGTGAACTTCTGTGTTACTTGAGTAGAGATTTTGACACAGAAGAAATATAAATGAGCACTCTTTGAAATAATGTAAATCTCTGGTGCAAATATGCAGACTCTTTTTGTACTCAAAATTTTCTTGAATAATCCTTTGGTTGAACAGGTTGTGAAAACTAAGGCATAGTATTTGTATCCCAGAGATTTAGTCAAAATTTGTGATGAAATTTATCATTAGAACAATATTACACTTTATTATGTCATTGGCTTCTAATGCATCTGTTGCATAGTATAATATTCCTCCTCCAGTTTTTGCTTAAAGATTATTCTTTAAGAATTATGGGACAGTAGATTGATTTGAGGCTTTCCAAGCATTCTTGCACTGTAGGCATTAGATATGCTGTAAGAATTACAATAGAATAAATGATCAAAAAAGTTTAGAAGTTCATTATAATGAAATTTGTGTGCAACATGAATCAGATCTGGATGCAGAGTCTGTCAGACTTATTTGTACTCAAATACAGCAGCACAAGTGATGTCTGTTTGAGAAGTCAGAAGACTGTAAGTGCAGATTTTGCCATTTTCATCCCAGATGAGGAAACTCTTATTCGGAGTATTTTGGTTTGGTTTGAGTAAGGATACTCATGGAATAACATACTGCTTAACAGGACCATCTTGTAAATTAGATCTTCATAACTGCTCTCAAATATATGCATGTGTCACCAAAAAAGACATTGAGACAAGCAGTATCAGTGTATCTTTTATTTTTGTTCTCTGCTTTTTAAAGGTTGAGTCTGCTTTTGTTTTTGCATGAATATTTTGTGTTACTATATGGTGCTGTCATGGTGTGTCTCATTCTTACTTTGTAATATGACAATCTTAGCATAATCAAAATGACCAATACTGACAACAGAGCCTTATATTAATATGTATGCTTCAGAATTATGGCAAAGAGAAATCATCCTTATTCTGCATGGAAAATGTCCCGAATTGCAGGACAGGTGATTTACATGCCTGCATTACATTCCAGGTGTAGCTGTGCACAAATCCATCAAATATCCCATTATTTAGCACAGACAGAAATATCTTCGAATCTAACTGTCAAAGGGATGTAGGAGGAAGTATAGGTAGCCAATAAGCATAAAAGCCTGGAAATGTGGACTTCACTTAAATAGATATTTATTTGGAGACTCACAATATGAACATGCTACTGTGCAGCTCACAGAAATCCCTAGAAGAACCATTTCTCATTTTATGCTTTATTTGACAGTGTTAAGACATACTTTTCACAAAAATAGTGTGAAAGTAGTAGAATGTTCTGTCTTGCCTTCAGCTTTAATTACATTTAATGATCAAGTTGCTATAGTATTCTGCTAAAATAGTGCAGATTTTATAGTTAGAGATGTAGCCAAACTAAAAACCAAAAGGGATGCTTATGTATCTAGTTATGCTGGAAAACACAGAACAGTAAATCCATCCTGATACCTGTGTGTTGACATGATTAGTTAGGCTAAAGTATGTTAACTTTCAGGAGACAGAAAAGATCAAGGTGTTACTTAGGCACCTTCGGTAGCACTTAGTTAATTAGATGAGATATGTCCAAATGATCTTAGTGTGTTAACAGGTGATTTGTATCTCACACTGAGCAAACACAAAACAAACTCATTTGAGATTTCTATTTATCACACCCTTTGAGCTAGTCCAGCAAGATTCATTAACGAGACCTCTAAGGGTATGGTGATTCAATAGTTTTTCATTTGACTCTTGGCCAGTGCTCTGCAGGAGCAGAGCATGAAATGGCTCCTTTCCTTAAGTCATGTAGCAGTGACAGTGAAATGCTGAGTGAGTGCTACTGCCAGACCCTTAGCAGGGAAGACAGATCAAACCTGCTCCTGCACTGACCTAATCACACAGATTCCAGGGCAGAAGTGGTTTGCATCCATCTAGATGACTGCAAATTCACGTGAGTTCCCATTTGGATACAACTGCTTTGTGAATTTCAGGCTAAGAGAATATGCTTTCCCTGTCACCACTGGCCACTGCATCAGCAGCCCCATGTTTTCTGTAGATGCGGTCAATCTCTGCTACTTCAGAGACAGATCAGAATGTAAACCACACCAAAGTATCTGTCTGTTTTTTATGTGAAAGGAAAAATAAATTCTTTATAACCCTTGCAGTTGATCAGCTGAAACCCTAAAGTATGAGATTTGATTATAGTCATTGTCTTAATGCAGAGCTGCAAGTGTTATGGGCATGTTGAGAACTTCCAGAAGCTGGATTAAAGCATCTCTTTTACAATGAGATCTAATCTCGTCCTAAAGCTCCAAGCAATGGCGAGTCCACCAGCTCCCCTGGTAAGCYGTTCCAATATTTAATTACCCTTAGTGCTAGGAAATTGAAATGTTGTGGAAAGGTTGAATTTGTCTAATTTCAGCTGCCAGTCTTCCTTTTGCTATGCCTTTGTCAGCAACACTGAAAATTCCCCTTTTTCAGGTATGTTTTCTGAACAAGTGTCTATGAAAAACTGCGGTGACCTGTTGAAAGGTCTCTGTGCACAGAATCTTGTGGCTCTCTTCTGGCTGTGCCACCTGGCCTGATAAACTTATTGCCTTGATCTGCAAACCTGGCCTGTTTCATAGATTATCACAATTTTATCACYCCTATGACTACTAAAAATTTATATGCAGTAGTCAAGGTACCTTTCAACTTTTGTTCTGGTAAATTTGATATGTTGTACTCTTTAAGGCTCACACTGTAAGACTGGTTTTCTGACAGCTGTCCTAGGAACTCTCCCCTTTTTTTTCCAAAACCATGAGAATATATTCATGTAGAATTTTGTAAATGCTGTATATAGAAGTAAAGTACTTTATTATTTGTACGTAACACCTCCTTTTTCATTCTCCCTTTTTAAGGCTTTAGCTACAGTTCAGGTTACAGTGGTTGTCTGTAAGCAAGCCAAGTGGCAATCCCAAAAGGTAACTAATAGAATAGGAATGAGTATTTTTTCCCTAGATTGGTGTGGCTAACCTGAGATTTGAGGTGGAAGGGAATGCTCTTATGGCAGCACATGAAATCTAGCTGTTTCCAATCTGGTGAAACATAGGTGGGCACTGAATTTTGGGTAAGCATTAGTCCAAAGAAGGAGGATTAGCCAGAATGTGTCTTTAAGGAGTGGTATGAAAAAAAGGTTAGAGACTTCCAAGGCCCATTCAAATGCATTCCTCAAACTGCATCCCTATACTTACTATCTTGTATTAACTCACTTAGAAGATTAAGAATGTACCTTTAACACAGAGGAGCTCCATGGTGAAGGTAGTCAAAAGCAGTTGTCTGCTTTGATTTCCAGTGGCTGTGAAGCATGCCCATGATTCCTGTTCTGGATCACATAAAAATTAATTAGATGCCACCTGAGTTAGGCATCTACAGCAGGTAATCCAAATGTACCTTCTGCATCTCTGTTGAATTTTCTTTTAGTTCTTCTTCAGCATGTAGTGTTTTCTCCTTTCCTTACTACCACCCCAAAGTACCCAACTCGTCAGTAAGATCCACAGACTTTGTTATTGTGTTAACGATGAATGCTATTTTGTTTCAATTAATCTAAATAGGCTGGAGGTTTTATGAAATACCTCGGGGACAAAGCCATGGCTGGTTATTTATTCAAAGACTTCTTCACTGTTGGCAACATAATGCTAGATTCCAACTTCAATATTTATTTTTTTTTATTTCTGAAAGTCACTTAATAGTCTAGGGGAAAGACTGTTGTTTTCAGCACTGTCAGTAAAACTAAGATAGAGCTAAGTGGAATGAGCATTCTCAGGTCTTGGTATAATAGCTTGAGTTATGGTAGGAGTTTGACACATGCAGTCCCATGGGAAGTGTTTAGAGAAAGAGGGTCTCAAATGCTAATCAAATATGAACACAAAATATCCATTCTAATTCCCAGTTGTATCTGATCAGGGTAGTTAGTTGGTGAAGCTCTCATTTTCCAGAAGAAATAACACTTTTTCCATATAATGAGCATCATTTCACAAGTTAGATTATGGCCTGTTGAACTGTGCACTTTCCTATTCACAAATCTGCTAGGTCATTTAAAAACTTAAATGGTCATTTCATTCAGTACACCAGTACTGGGGTGTTGTGATTGAAATAAAAGTTTATTTGCAAGTGTCTGCTCATCCGTATTATTTGCAGTTACTGTAGCCTTGTGTCAGAAGCACAGAAAGTCTCATCTTTATTCTTTTTCTCTGCCTTTGCCCAAAGCATGTGTAAGGTTGGGTAGAATATTAAWGAAGAATGGATGAGTGATGACAAATAACACTGAGTGAAATTTAGTCCAAGAGTATCAACAACAGAATATCAAAGTTCATTGTTATTTGATAAGAGCTGACAGATTTTAAAAAAACAAATTTGGAGAAAATACTATTTCGCAGCTGGTTTTGGCTAATTATCGTCTTGTTTTTATCTGGGGAAATGCTTGCCTAGTGAATTGAGTTTGGCTAAGTGTTAGAGGTTTTTTTTAAACTTTCTACTGAATGTCACTAGCATTATTTTTGATGTTCCAAAAAAGCCAGGTCTGTCAGCTTAGGCTGAAGACAAGCTTGATTAAAAAAAAAAAAAGTAAAACAAAACATAAAATGAAAGTCATCARCCATAAGGGGGTGGAGTATGATGAGCTAGTAAACAAAACAAAACTAAAAAGGTCACTCACAGCTGAGCTACTTTTGAACTTCTGTAAAATTGAACAGACAGAATCACAAACTAAAAATAAGTTGTCTTTCATTTATTGTACTCATCTAGTATTCATCTGGTATAGATCTTATCTGAATTCATAACTTTTTAGTTATGTTAATTTCTTACGGTTCTGTGTTTGCCCCTTGACTTTTTTGTCTCAAGTAAAAACSATGACAAGAAAGATTGTGTGTTCTCTATCTTGCCTTTAGAGTCTTGATTGGGATTTAAGTGCGTAGTCCTGCTGTCAAAATATTAGTTTTCCAGATGAACCTGCAGGTAAAAAAACAAGGATTACATACCAATATGAAAAGTCTGCTCTGGGAATTTGCRCTTGGGGGGGATATTAAAACATTATTTCTAATTGATTGAGTTCTTTTTAATTTGTTTTGTTTCTGAGCTCCTTCAGGCTCCTAGTCCAAAATAGCTCATATGTTTTCAATCTGGGTTGCTCTGGAGCCTGCCTTTTCTGGGTGATTGGGCAATGAGGATTGCACGTCACTGAGCAAACCTTTTCTGGGGTGGGGAAACAGACGTGTTCTGGGGAAGCTGAGCTGGGGCATGCACAGCTTGGTGGTGTGTACTTGCTCCAAAGTGCAACTCAGTCATGGAGTTACAAAGATGGGAAAGCAGATAAAAACGCCTAATAATGCAGGAACCTGACAGTTCTGTGAATTGCATTCCTCTAGTCTATTTCTGTACCCTCAATGTCATCTGTTAATTTTCCACTTAAATATATGCAACAGGGAAAAATGAAAGGGATATGAACTTTTCTTGAAAATATGGTAATGTCAGAAGTAAAGGAGCTGTATACTCCTTCTTTGAAATTAGGAGTCTCACAGAGACATATGGTGCTGATGCTTTGTCGCATGAGTTTATTTTACTCTTTAGGATTACTTGGTCTCATTTCTTTGGTTCTTTGCTATGATTCATAGTTGTTTAACAAGAATTGTATAAAGAGCTGTTGCTATAGAGGTATGGCAGGTACTACTAGTCATTTCTTAGCCATTTATATAACATGAGTTATACAAAGTCTCAATGAGTTCTGCACAATTCTTGATCTTGTTTAATGTGAAGTTAATGATTAATTTTTAGTTGTGCTTTTAATTAATTCTTTTTTGATATTTTATTAATTATTGTTTTTAGTTGCTCTGGGGTATTTCATGTTAAGGGTACAGGATGAATCAGAGTAATTATATACCTCATTCATTACCACCAAACAGAATTTAAAGGAACTAAAATAAATTTTAAAAAATATTTGGACTCTACCAGATACTGTAGAGCTACATGATGTATCTCTGATTTGCCAATGCATGAAGCCATGGCTTGATTCTTCTTTAATTAGGCATGTCTTCTTAGAAATATCTAAAATATAATTGTTTGAGAGCAGCAAGGGCAGTACTTATGATATTGGGTTTTTCAAATTATCCCCAATGTTCAATTAAGGCAGCAATTTTTCTAAACTGTCATTCAACTATTCTTAGCCCTATGTTTAGACTATGATGCTGCAGGAAATTGTTTGGATCCTATTATGATACAGAACATCTTAAATAGCCCCAGCACTTTAYAATGTTAAGAGAAACAGGTCAAATGAAGACTCTGAAATGTTAGTCTCTGTGCTGGTTTGGCTGTAAACCAGCAGGGGAAGTTAACCCCACACCGAATACCTCGAGAGATTTTAGGTCAAAATTACAATTTTAATTAAAAAGGTTAAAATAAATGCAGTAATACAGAAACATGTTCTTAAACAAACCGACAGAGTCACGGTACAACCTGATACCCTGTTGACCWGGGTGGTAGCTGTGCAGTCCGGTTAGGCACTGGTCCTGCAGGAAGGCCTGGTAATCCAGTCCCGGTAGTGGAGTGGAGTAGCTAAATCCAATTCCGAGGAGTGGAGTCTAGTCGAGCCAAGTCGAGAGTCCCGAGAGCGGAATCCCTTCGAATCGAGGGTATCTTTTCCCATCCAAAAATCCTTGTTTTATGCTGTGCTTCTTGGCTGGCACCTCCCCCAGGGGCGGGGACTTTCACAATGGAAGAGGATCTTCCAGGTGTTCTATTGATTGTTTCGGTAATGAGCTTGGAGGAGTCCTAGGGTCCTTCAAAATGTTCCRGAAGGGTTCAGACCAAGTAGTCAGGCTGAGTGGTGCTAATGGGCCATTAGCTGAGATCAGATAATCAGCTGGGTGGTGCTARTGGGCCATTACCTRAGMTCAGATAACCAGGGTGGGTAGTGCTTCCTGTCGGTTGGAGTGCTTATCTCAGTTGAGATAAGGAGTCCCAGGTGTGTAATTATGAAATTTATCCAGCTTTTGTGAGTGGTAATAGGATATTTAACTAACCCAGGACAGTCTCCTAAAAGAAGTATATTTAGATGTTTTAAACTAATTCTGAAGTCCAAAAGAACTCATATAAACAAAGATATTAAATTGGAATTATAGCCAAAGGCAAATCCTTAAGGAGGATAATTTAATTTTTGAATTGAAAAGAGAACAACCATGTTGATAGTCAAAGCTTGGCTTCTTGCAAGCTTTGACTCCTCATTTAAAACCTGTCTTCTTTAATTTCCTCACTTTGATGGCATGGATTAAATGTAGACTTTTTTCACAGCTAAATATAGAAAATGCTTTTAAATTGTCAGGTAGTAGTTTCTTAAAATAGACAAATATGAAATACTGCATTGATGAGATTTCTATTTACTGTGATTATGTACTGTCCAATGTTACTCCTTAGTTACGTGTTTAGGCCAGCTTGTAGCAGCTGAAGGTTGTACTTAGAATATTTTGCAAAATAAGTAGTTTATATTAGTACATATTCTTCTAATATATATATAAGTTTTACAGGACACAATATGAATCATGACCATTATTATCCTCAGTGGCCAATTAAGTGGTCAAGCAGCACTTTTTAATGAATTTTAGTTGTTTGCTGTTTACAAAAAGGAAGATTTAAAAAAAAATTTTCATATTGTAGTTCTAATGTTTCCTAAGTATTACTTCATCAAATATTATTTTCCCTAAAATTATGTCACCTCCAAATGTATTTCAGACATTTCACACCTCCATTTATTTCAGACCTCAAAATTTTTGCTTTTCTTGAAATGAGCTATCTGAGCTGTGAATTACAAAAACTATCCCAAGGACAATACATATCCAGATAATTTTCTATAAGCTAACAAATTCTGCACAGAAGTTTTATGTATTGCATAGATCATGAGTCAAGTATTTCTTTGCTGTTAAAAGACTTTTAACAAAAAAAATCATACTGCTATGTAAACATATTCTTATGAAAATATTAAATGACACTCTCAATGCTAAAATGCCAGAAGCAGTCTTTAATACTTCAAGTAAACTTGATGATAGCATCTAAATTTTATTTTTGGTGTAGTTCTAGAATTGTTTCTTGATGCAGATTTCAGCCAAGGATGTGATCATGATGATCAGAGGTGATGGCACCTGGTGTTTCCCTTGGTTCTCTTTACCTCTGACTAAATATGGTTGTGATTCCTGTAATCATAAATTTTGGAGGTGGTAATGTAAGACTTATCTATCACGATCAGTGACTTGTGTATGTGTGTTTGATTTTAATGCAAGACTCGGCACTGTTAATTAAATATGGAGATGACTTTTTACAGTCCTGGTAGTTAACACTCAATTTTTTCAGAAACAGGGTAGTTACTGTTGTTCTTAGTTTGGCAGGCACAGTCAACCTGCCTCACAGGTCAAGAACTGGTCATTGCTGTGATTACAAGTCTGTCAGAGGGGATTACAGAATTTGTCCTGTAGGATAATAAAGGCTCGTGTAGTATTTCAGTAGCATAACCTAATACTCATTTATTGCGTATGTTCACCTGCAGGATAAAAATACTCTTGTAATAATTGCTCTGGTAGGTGTAATGCTTTTTTCTTTTTATATCAGCTGAACACTTAAGCCTTCATCAAAGTGCTAGATCATACCTACTTAGTTTGTATGAATGAAATAGAAGTCGGGTTGTGCATATGGATTTTTTCAATGGATATAGAAGTAGAGGATTATTCCTCTGTGTCAGTATCTTTGTCTGTAAAAGGGCATGCATTACATTATATTTGGAAAAAAAGAAGCTGCCATGTTTACATTTTATATGTTCTTTAGATGAAGCTCATAAGTAGCATATATTGCATCTCATATTTGATCCCTGAATTGCTCCCATCAAATAATCATGTAACCTACCAACAAGATCAACAATTGTGCTCCAGCATCACAGCTCCTTTTCCAGCTGCCAGTGCCAGTTTCTGTCTTTGGTGCACTGCTCAGCTTTTCAAAATGAGAAAATAACTGAGAAGTCAGATAAATTATCTGCATCTTAATATCATGTATAATTAATTCTCAGCAATGAAGTAAAAAACTTAGTGTTTTTACCTTCTGCATATTTTTATAATAAGGAAAATCTGTGAAGAGGTGAGTGCCTTAAGGTCTCTGTCAGGAGAGACTCGGGAGAACTTCACAGACAGAGCCATCACTTCATTACGGAGTCYATCAAGTGCAGTGTCCAATACAGCTTGCTTTCAAAAGCATCCATTTCCCATAGACAGGTGGTGATTCACTTGCTGACATCAATCAGGTTTCTCCTCCAAAAGGAATTCTTCCAGCCTCACTGAGAAAATAGTATAAGACATTATTCTTTGCAAGCCAAGGATTGCAGACTGCAATCCTATCCTTTCAGTAGATAGAAATTGATGGTGCTCCCCCTGATCTTTCCATTTAGACCACAGCTACTCAAGTGTGAAATTTCAGAGTACCTTTAGTGAGACTATTAGTTCTGGTGTCTTTTTAAGTTCCTATTTTAAATTTTTTCACAGATTTTTTTTGTTTAGTTTAAAAATATAGACCCAGATGTTTTTAAAAAGTAAAGTGATTCAGATTAATAACAAGATTCATAGAACCATTGGGGAAGCAAAAGGCTTACAGCTATGGGAGTGTGTCAGGAGTGTGTTAAATTAGTAACTGTGTGTAGGCTCAATATGAAATTTAACAGGTGCCCCAGATACGTTGTGCTGACTCGCTGCATTGAAGTGAATTTTATTCCGGTAACTGAGAGGAGGAAGGAGAGAAAGAAGGAATCAGCCAGTGAAGAAGCTGCTTCTGCACATTCCAGAAAGAATCAGACTGACATAACAAACAGGCCAGCTTCAGGTGCCTTTCACTGGATCTCCTGCACCACAAGGAGAACAAGATTAATATATGTGGTGAGTTGAGGATGGTAGAGAATCCTGTGAAATATAGGTGAGAAGAGAAAGAAGCATTTTATTGTCCTGCATCTGTAATAAAACCTGTGCCTTCCTTATCATTTCTAGCGTTTTGTCTGTTTACCATATTACAGTCTTAGAAGACATACTTTTGTATTTTGTAAACTGCATTGACAATGAAGTCCCTAGAATGGAAAGCAGCTATCTTAGCTAAATTGTGTTGCCTGTTGCTATGGAAATGGTAGCTCACGAATTTTTATGTAAGTGCTTGAGCTACAATACTTATGACATCTTACTCTAAAAAGCAATGTTTATACTTCATCCACCATCAGGTTTTTGCATTACTTTAATGACAATATTGGGCAGTAATCCCCAGGAGCAAATGCTGAAATAACACACTGCTCCATAGAAATATCTTTCATCATAATTAACTGGGCAATTTTTTAATTGCAACATAATCAGGAAGTTATCAAGCTTTAAATCTGATTCATATATCCATTGCCAATGGTTTAAATACATATAGTTACAGGAAAATGCAAATCATTCTAAGAAAACATTGTTTATTCTGCATGTTGCAATTAAGACTCTACCTGCCTTCTTTCAGTATCACCTTTATATCAYTTTCTGTCCTAAGTTGAGATGTAGCAAAAAAAAAGAAATATTCAAATAGGCTGCAGAAATGTAGCCCAAGTTCTCATAAGCTTTATCCAAAACCTGATTTCCTGTTACATCTTATAAAACATTCTCACTGAATCTAGCCAAAATTTTGTTTTCTTCCTGCAGAGAATTACTTGAATTCTCGTAACACTTTCCACACCATGTAAGATGCACCCACTGTAACTGTTAATTTCTTACTTAATAGAAAAGTGTTATATTTGTCCTCAAATCACAGACTGGAGTTTGAAGCTCATATTTTCCCCATTATTTTATCATATTATGTAGCTGCTAAATAAACAGAGAGCCATCTATCTGCAAGAGACCAGAAACAAGCCATGCAAAAGATATTTTCCCTGAAACACTATATTTATCCTAAGCATGTGATCCAAGTAAAGTAGTTGAATATTATGAGATGAAAGCAATTCTTTAGGAATACGGAGATGCTGTATTGTCTGCATCTCAAATAAATCATAGAACAAGTGTATTCCTTGGGCAAGCAAGGCATCCACTAACACAAGACTTGTACAGTGTGCCTTCAAGCACTGGGTGGGTCATTGCTGGGATCTTTGTCACAGTAACAGAGGGAAAGATAAGTAGTGATAAAAAATGTTTTTCCTCTTGCTTTTCTTTGGTCAAACCTTCCTTTCCTCCATGTCTGTAATTATCCATTCTCTTCTGTTGTAGGACTAGATTGTCCCTTTTTACACATCTGGTCTGAGTCCCAGCTGTATGAGTTCAGTGAACCATACTGTCCAGTGCCTGTGACTGCATCTGCCACAGTAAACTGATGTGCGCTGAGGTCTGAGTCTCCCACTGGCATGTGGCCATCCACATAGTTAAGTGCCTGTGCAATCCTTGTGTGTGTGCCTGGGTATGTTTCAAGAACTAAGGTTGGCGATGCATCTTTCCCAAACACCAGTTTTGATGCAGGCATCTTATTTGTAGAAGTAGAAGAGGGGATGAAGGATTTCAGCGGTACAGGCAAGAGCTGGGAAGTGTCAGCTGGCCTCAAGGCCTGTGTGATGGCAGAGGCCCATTTCATTTACACAGTGTTGTGGTTTAACCCCAACCAGCAGCACAGCCCCACACAGCCACTCACTCCCTCCCCCCTGAGGGGAGAGAATCGAAAGGGAAAAAGTGAGAAAACTCATGGGTTGAGATAAAGACAGGTTAATGGATAAAGTAAAAGCTACACATGCAAGCAAAGAAAAGAATTCATTCACCACTTCTTTCAGCTGTCCCCAAGAAAAAAGATCTCCATCATGTGTAACGGTGACATGTGAAGACAAATGGCATAACTCTGAATATCCCCACCTTCTTTCTTCTTCCCCCAGCTTTATATGCTGAACATGACACCATATGATGTGGGATATCCCTTGGGTCATTTAGGATGACTGTGCCAGCCATGTCCCCTCCAAAACCCTTGTGCACCCACAGCCTTCTTGCTGGTGAGGTGGGGTGAGGTGAGGAGCAGAAAAGGCCTTGGCTCTCTCCAAGCAGGGCTCAGCAATAACAAAAACATCCCTGTATTATCAGCTCTGTTTACAGCACAAATCCAAAACACAGCCTCATACCAGTTGCTGTGAAAAAAATTAACTCTACCCCTGCCAAAACCAGCACAACATGTAAATAGAGCCCATACAAATATAATCTGRAGCAACAGTCTGCACTTGTACAGAAATATTGTCTCATTCTGGCTATTACACTTGTTTCTTCTCTAGCCATCAGACAGCCGAGTTTTCCCTGTTAGGGCCTGCACAGAACTGGGGGGCATTTYGTCCCCTGGTATGCATTATTGTAATACCTTTGAAGATAATTGAGCCATGACACTTTTCAGTGACTGAGAAAAGAGTACACTGCTCTGCCATTTGCCTCCTCCATGCACCAGGAGGATGACCTTATTCATCCTCACTCTCTAATGTCTATGGAGCTTTCTAGAGACATTAAAGTCCTGGCTCAGAATATTCTGATGTATTTTTAAAATAACTTTCCAGCCCTTCCTTCATGATCTCATAAACAACTTTACTTGCACAATCTGATTCCTTTCAATTAAATAAGTTCTGTCACCAGGAACTTGTCTTCAACTGCATTTATTTTCCAATCATTTCTGCAATCTTCTGCTCTGTCTAATTTTTCCGTTATCTGTTGGTGTAAGTTAAGATGAGGAATATATTTCACTCTTTCAAACAAATCCAGTTACTGTTCCAGTTAAGAAAATGGCAGGACTCCCAGGTCAGGATTTGCTTGATGTACTAACT
The DNA here is from genome assembly GCA_018881555.1 of Amblyornis subalaris. Taxonomy (NCBI): domain Eukaryota; kingdom Metazoa; phylum Chordata; class Aves; order Passeriformes; family Ptilonorhynchidae; genus Amblyornis; species Amblyornis subalaris. The sequence goes on from JACAXG010000020.1 coordinate 7,648,697, forward strand.
TCTGACAAGGCAGATTATAGCTGTTAGTTGATTGTCACACATTTTAATGATATTAGTGAACTTCATTGTCTGAATAGATGTTACACTATTCACTCTTCATAAACTCTAAAAAGTTACACAGTGTGTTCTTATTTTGCTGTTTAAGATCGTAGCTTTCTGTTTTCTTGACCTCTTTCTCTCTGTTTTAATGCTTAGTCTTTAAAATATTGCCTAGAGTTTGCATGACCTTTTGCAAACCTCTCCAACACATTTGTTATGCAATGGGAGGCATGTCTGCAATAAAAATTAAGGATATGATGATAGGAATATTTCAAGCTTTTTGTATCTTTGAAGGCATCTTTTTTATTTATTGAGACAAAAGCACATTTTGTGAACAAGAGCTTTCTCAAGCGGATACCAAAATCTTAGTCAATTTGCACAATACAGCAAGTTATTTTTTCTTGAAATAGAGGTGTTTGGGGTGTTTGAGGTTTTTTTTATATTTACATAGCTGAAGTCTAACCTATTTTCCCATCAGTGCTGGATATGCAAAGAATGCTAGATAAGGTTTCGGGCATGCTAGGACAAGAGAAAAGTATAAACTATCACTGTCTTAAACTGTTTTCATAGTAGCCTTTGTATGCTTAATATTTCTAAAAAGTATGAAAAATAAAAGTTTTATGAATTTATAGACACTCTGGACCAGATTTAGTACAGCTTTCTTCTGGATTGTAATGGCAACTCATACCCTTCTCAAACCCTGATAGTAAGTTGAAAATCCCTAAAAACTGTACTGGTGGTTTTCGTGAGTTCTCATTACCAGGCTTTGGAATGGAAGTAAGTATGAGCATAGCTGAGAGACTGACTTCACAGGGCCTCCCTTGAAGCAAGTTTGTCAGCTCTGGAAGCTGATTTCCATACATTAAGCAGTAGAGAAGTACAGCCTGCAGCAGGACTGTGGATGCTGGAAGCTCTCACTTACAAGTTTGCAGTTTTGGACATGAGCCTCTCCACATCCTGCACCTATGTGGGTGTGAGAAAGGGGAGGGCAAAGTTGGCCTTTGCCTTTTGTGCCCTGCCCTCCAAGCTTCGAGTTACCCAGCAATATGGGAAGCTCAGCCCACACTGAGCACCTTCTGCTCTGAGTGAGCTGTGGGCCAGGTCTCAAGGGTGTGCAGTGGCATGTGTCGGATGGTGAATCAATGCTGGGTTCACAGACTCATTAGGCATTGTGGTGTAAGGGTTCCCTGTGCGAGTGAGTGTCCCTACATGTATGAGTCACCTCCTGGAGGGGCTTGGGGTAAGAAATAATCAGCACAGGTAGTAAAGAATATTGTTAGTACTACCATCTAGAATTGGTTGTCTTATTTGTTTTGCTTTGCAGTTTCACTGCTTTTTTTTTCCGAAAAGATAATTTTCAGTCTTTCTAAATCATCCTAGACAACTATTCAGCTTGTTCAGTTGGGGCAAAATAAACTGAGTGGAATCCTTGACATGATTTATTTGTGCATTAAGTGTCTCATTCTACATTTCAGTTTCAGAGGTGACATTCATTCCACCTGACTCTATGTATTTACACTCTAGGTGTCTGTGTTAAAGCTAGTTACCCCAGACTCTACAGTAAATGGAGGGAAGCAAGTACTTTCAGGATATGATTCATCTGACCTGTTTAAGATGTCTGTTTTAAGACTAGATGACTAGCAGCCTATTCACCCAATAGCACTTCTTCTCCACATTGACTATATATGGACTCAACAATGTTTGCTAAGATTCATTTAGGCAGTTGAATTTTGCTCCTGTTGAGCTAAATAATCATAAGCATGCACGATACATTCAGGCTTCTAAAGTACTTTGAAGTATTTTGGTAGAATTCTAGCCAAGTAACAGAAGTTTATTGGGGGGGTTTAGTGAATGATAAGTAAAATATTTTTTCCATCAGCTACTTTTCACAAGAATTGATAAGGTATTAAGTATACAGGCAAGTCTTAATTAATTAGGATAACTGATGAGCATGATAACATGCACAAAATGAATTCCTATTTAGGCAAATGGTGTTACGAATGGGAGAAAGAGCTTTTCATGGTTCTACCTTTGCTCAGATTACGGCAGAAGGCAGTAGCGCTTTTGAGATGACCCGTACCTCAAAACCCACTCTTACTTGCAACTTCTTTAGTCATGACCAATTAGGTCTATTGCAACATGAATTATTTATTGAATAGACACAAGAAAAACAGACATGAGACTTTAACAGATTACTTACTACACAGAATAGACAAAAGAATCACTACTAGTAGGTTAGAATATACAGTGCATGATAAAGGTACCAATATTACTGCTAGCAAAGGAATAGTATAGTTTAGAAGCCCAGTATAACTTACCAGACCAAATTTTGGTGTGTCAAGGCTTCTTTCACCCAATTTCTAGAAGAGGAGGTTTACTCAAGCCCAGTGTCCCAGAACTTGAGGGGTCTGCCCTCTTACACACCTTAGAGGTGTGTAGAAGGTTTTCCAGTTTGTGAGAGTTACAGTAGATCTTTTATAGCTGTAAAGTTCTAGTGTCTGTCAGTCACAAATTGCAGGATAATCTCCCCTCATAGCAGCTGTTTATTGTCATGTCAGCCTTGGGCACCTGATTGTCTCACAAGACTATGGAAAAAGGAGAGATTCCCTAATTTATACAAACAGCAGATAACAGCAAGAAGGAAGGTGGGGGTCGGGGGGGGTGAGCTGCCTTGCCACAAATGGAAATACTGAAGTTTAATTTGCCGTGAATTGTGTTCATTGTCTGACTTTTCATCCCACATAACAGCCCATACAGGAGCAATGTTGTTGTCACCCTGCAACTGTGTGAGCATTGCTGAGCTAATACCCATGTGCCATCTTGGCTCTTGGCTTCTGCCAGTGTCATGGCTGGCTCCTGCCTAAGTGGAGTCACTATTGTGCATTTCCCTACTCGTTTTCTGATTTTCACAAATTATCTCTAGTAATTCTTCTTCCCTTTTAAATTGGGCCTTGAGTTCAGAGTTAGCTGCAACCTGCCAGACCAATGGGCAACCTGATTGCAGAAGTCAGGTCTTCTTAAAATTGTATGCCAGAAGTACAAATGAGGCATATATAAGAATATATGAGAATATGTAGTGAAATGGCAGTTGCAGGGAACTAATATTAGTGATGCTGTGGAAAATGGAGATGAGAGATCTCTAAATTAATTTGAGTGGTAAATCTTTGTAATGCGGTGCCATRGGTAGGCAACTAACCATGTAAAGAAAGGGGTCAGTCTGTACAGAACTTCCTCGGGTGGGTCTGTGGCATAACAATCCCTCAGCTAGAAAAATGTAGGATTTACTAAGTGACAATCCAGTGTTTGAAGTGTTATGGACACTCATTGGCAGTAAAGGAGGCTGAAGTGAACACACTGTTGGTAGCAAGCACAGGAAACACAACTGAAAGGGGACTCGGGGGAGCAGCTCATGTTTACTCCAAGCTGCMGACAGCCAGGAGAGCAGGGAGGGAGCAGGCACAGACCTGCGACGACAGGCACAGGGATCGCCTCCACTTGGGAACATTTCCGATGTTGCTCCCRCCTGTCTCTGCGCTGGGATTAGTCAGTGCAGCAGGCAGCAGAACTTCTGTCCACTGAACCCAGCTTTATGCTGCTGTTCTTTGCTTTTTATGTCTTTCCCTGCAAGAAATTTTAACTGAGCAGATACATGGTCCTTTTTAACATGAAACATTTGGTAGATCCTCAGGTGGATAACAGGCTTAATAGTATAAAAATCAAGTAAGTTAGATCAACTTAAGGTGGCCAAGGCTGGCTCCCACACTGTAATTCATGATTCTTCTAGATGTTTATATTTTTAGTCATTTTGCTCAGGCTCTGAGCTGGTCATTTGTGAGCAAGTTCCAAGCCAAAAAACCTTGCAGCCATATTTAATGTGATACAGTGTGGAGCTAAAAAAGCCCTGCTGGGAACTGAGTTGAAGCCCAGCGCTGTGCTAATGACAAGTTACACGGTTATTGTGTGGAAGTTGGCTCAGACATAATCATCGAAGCCTGGCAAAAAGCTTTATAGAAACCCTCAGTACTGATAATCTCATGTTGTATTTTACCTGTGCTTTGTGAGAAGGAAGAGCTGAGACATTAAGCTAACTAATAAGGCTTGCAGAAGCGCAGGATTCAGAAAACACCATTAAAGCAGATGATAATTGTAAGCAACAGCTCTTCAAATATGATCTTTAAGACTGGCTAGAGTGCCACTTAAAATGCTCTTTCAAAAGTGAGCTCTGTATCCAACTGCCTGAAAGAAGTCTCACGAGTACTTCTACAGCTCTAATCATGATGCTGCGCTTTTCAGGCCTTTTTTGCTGATCCTGGCTTAAAAGGTCAGACATGTAACATTCATTACTTTGACCTAGCAGCATCAGGCATCTGTAGCAGTTAACTCTGTAGCTATTATTCTCTAAACACTTGGTCTGAAGGCTAGAAGCTTCAAAGTCCTGAGCTTTGAGTTTTCTCATGTTTCAACAAAAAGATTTTTCTATTGAAAATGACACAAACTATATCTCAAGTCTATCAATAAGGCTGTAATGTAGGGTGGGAATAGAAAAACAGTAACTGGCTGCCAGCAGCAGTTCTTACACAACCAGAATAAACAAGTGGGTATTAGAAACACAGGATTTGGGGGTTTGGGTGGTTCTCTTTTATTATTTTATGTATTTATTTATGGAATAATATCTGTCTCTAAGGCTTGATGAAGTGCTTCTAACCTGTAAGGCATCAGGCTGAATAAGAACTTACATTAGACATTTTACGTTTATTTGTCTCCATAGAAACTGAATGTTCAAATATGTTAAGTTATTTTTGTCTTTGGAGTATTTATATGCCTCAGAATTTGAACATGTGCTCAGAGAGAAAAACTACGATCTCAATTAAATTGTGTTGTCTTATGGACCATCAGCAGGTGAATGACATGTATTTGAATACCTGGTGTGGCAAAAATAAACTCTGGAAAGAGAAATTCAGAACTCTGTATTGCAAATAAACTAACCCTAATGTTCCATCAACTTGCAAAATCTGTATGGTGAAACATATCCTATTTAGAATGTCCAGAACCATCACTTTCTTGCTGTTGTGCCTTTGAAATCTAATTGAAGTAAGGAAGTCCATTGAAGGATGGTTATCAATATGATTGTGTGAAATCTAATCTCAGTTAATACTTTGTTTCTCAGCAGAGACATTATATTTTCTCAGAATCAAGGAGAAGCACCACTGCAGCTGACTTAAGTTCACTTTATTTGACTTTTTAATACAGAGTTTTACTAAAGAAAAACTGTCATCCAAAGTAGGAGAGCTCAGAGAATGAAAAGCTTCGGRGAATGGTTCAATAGTAGAGAGCTTCAGTTGCCGCACTCAAGTGGCTATTTTCAATCCTGTGACTTAGAAGAAAAGTTGATGTTTATTTTTACTTATTTTATCTGGATACAGGTAATGTCTGAAATTCCATTGCTGGGTGGTCTTACTGTACTGAATCAGTACATACTGGTATTTTAAGGATCACCACTTCCTAGAAGTTACTGAAACTCTCTCTCTTTTAAAATAAATATTATTTTATTGCATGAAGGACAATTAGAATGAGTTATGGTAAAACTGCAACAATATCAACAAGACCAAAGACAACATGAAGCCATATTCTTTGTGTCATAGTAGCTTACATTCATTTGTTGTTTTCTGTTGCAAGTCAGAAAGACAAAAGGAGGCGAAGTAAAGGGAAAGCACAGCAAGTGCAGGAAAGATGATAACCAGAACATAGTGACAGACAGGAGGAAAACCATGCAGAGCCAGAAAATTGTCAACATACAGCAGAGAACAAGCTTGATATTTATACAGATGCTGTGACACAAACTCAAGCACACATTATATCTTCATAGCAAAGAACTTTACTGCCTCCAAAACACAACACAGTAGTCTTTAATTTCCCTTCAAAGGCTTTAGGTTAACKAAAAAGCATAGCAACACATTTAGTCTGAAAGTAATAAAAATCCATGGGATGGTAGAAAGCAGTTTTAAGAAAAACATGGTAAGCAGAGTGCCACGGAGGGGTACGCTGGAAAAGAGGTCAATTAGTGGTGGAAAGGAGTACAGCAAACTTTCATTTTCCAGGTAGCTGTGTACACTCAGGAATGTGCCACTTGATTACATGGTACTGTCAAAAAAGGCCATTTTATAGCCTAAGTCCAATTCTACAAGGTTATATTTTCTTAGGGTATACAAAGTCATTTTTTAAGGCAAGTAAATTTGTGCTATCAAATGAACAGAAGGCAATCTATTTGTTAAACATACTGAGCAAAGAGCATATGCTATGAGTGGTTTGCTATGCCTATGCAGAAGGTAGTCACTAAATCATATAAAACAGATGCTAACATTCTTTCTTCTTAGCTAGAAAATATCTGGCTTATGAGTATGCTGTACTTTAATTGTTGCGGTGTCAGACTTGCAAAATTATTTCTTGCTTTAAGAATGACAAATATTATGTCTTAATTTTATGAGGTGAAAATTGAACAGGATATGATGCTACACAAGAATACCCAAGTACAATTCTATTTACTCACGAAAGATGGAGACAGATTGACGTAGTATGCAACAGGGCTAATACTTTTCCAATCAGTGTAAATGCATAGTATTCCGTATTTTTATGAGCAGGTTGTTAAAATCTAGAATCTCGAAATAATACAAATTGTAAGGGAGCTCTGCAGAACATCTGGTCCAGGTTCCACTTGAAGCAATGCCAGCCTGGAGTTTCTCAAGGCCTTGTACAGTCAAGTGTGAACATCTCCAAGGATGGAGATATCTGCAGCCTTTCTAGAAAACCTAGTCCAAGCCTTCAAGGGTACCCCATTAAGTCGTATTCAAGTCATTATTCACCGGGAATTCCAAGTCCTTTTCTGCAAAGCTGCCTTGGAGGCAACTGACCACCAGCCTCAGCTGAGGCAAGAGGCTATTTCATGCCAGATGCAGGACGAGACATTTGTCTTGCACACCACAAGTTTATTATCAGCCTGTTTCTGTCAGGCTCTTCTGAATAGCAGTACTAATAGCCATTGTGCTGGCCTTTCCCCTAAACTGATACTGCTGACAGTGGACTCTGTCACCTCCTCCAGACAGTAATGAACGTGTTAAATAACTGACTCCAGTTTTAAGGTATGAAGATGCCCTTCGTATCCAGCCATTGGCCAAACTTTTTATCAGTGATCACAACACTGCAAACCCAGCTGTCTGGCTGATTTTGCACTCACCCTGAAAATGGGTAGTCCACCTATCCAAACCCCTGCCTATGGATTTATGAATGGACGTTAATTATACTAATAGTACATGTAATAATCATGAATATTAATGAATTGCATTCATGTGAATCTCGCTGAAAACACTGTGTTTCCAGTACTTGATTAGTATTTAGTCAGTATGCTAGGATGTTTCTGGCTATGCAGCTGTTTCCACTTCAATTCAAAGTGCTTTTGGAATTGGATATTTCAGACACAGATATTATCTTATTCTGCGTTTGAGTTCTGTTCCGGATGGGCTGGTAAGTGATTACTTCTAGAAGCAAGATTATATTACATGCCTAAATTTCTACAGGTCTGATCCCAAGAAAGCTGAAATGAATGAAAATAGTCCCATGAATGTTTCTAGGTTTTAAATGAGACTCAGTGAACTCCCAAGTTGATGTTAAACAAATGTACTTACATTACTAAGGCACTGGTGAGAACAGCAGCAAAGAGTGTAAAGGAAGCATCTTAAGTATGAATAACTATARTTCAAACCTTAACCTTTAACATTTTATTAAATTTAGAAGATTTCTCTACAGATGTTCATGACATTACTCATCACATAGAAAATTCAGATGGGGGCGAGACAGTAATGTTTTAGGTCAGGATTCCAAGCAAGATACTCAAAAGAATTTTGGAAGCACATGGAAATTTAAAACATGCATTGTAAAAAGTATCTGTAGATTTAGGTCCTTGTTCTGAAACATCCACCTGTCTCTTAGCGCAGACAGAGTAGATGTTGTATTAGTATTGAGATATTATAGTGAAAAACATCAAAGATATAGAAATATGTTCACACAATGATGGTGTGTGGTGAAAAATTTTCAACAACAACAATTTTGCCCTGTAATTAATTTAGCTTTTTGGGGGAATGTTTTTTTCCTTTTCCTATCAAATTGGAAACTTGCTCAGAGCAAATCTCAGTCTTATGTGAAAATCTCTTTCATAAAGAATCTTTTAAAACCTTGTTAGCTGCTTTATAAAAAATATGTGTTCTTGTGGCATTCACTTAGAAATTTGAAGCTTTTCAAGTAATATAGGATTAGAGAAGGGTCTGGAAGTTTTGAGTCACATATTAAAATATTTTAAAAGCCCTGGTATTAAATGATTTAGGCACTACTTTGTAAAACAGATGCACATTATTTAAAATAAAAGTACCTGAAAGTTTTCCTCAGGGCTAATGTTTGCTTGGGCTTTTTTTCCTACTTTTTTACTTTCCGTCGTCTTTCATAAAGCTTTCCATTAGCATTTAGACTCCTAGTACACTTTGTACAGGAAGGTGAAGCACCCAAGTGAAAAGTCAAAAGAGTAATTTCTTAACTGCACTGTTTGATGTACCAGTTGAGGGAATTCAGGATCATGTACATGCAGCAGCTTGGCTAACAGTCACGAGCTGATGATGAGTACTCTGTGGCCATGAGAAGGAGCTGCCTTTATCATTCCTCCCAACAGCCAGTCAGAAAAGGCAAGCTGAAACACAGTAGTGCAAAACACCCAAGGAATGGAATTGGTACCATTACCTGCCCAAAGTTGCCGGTTTTATTATGGGAGAGTTGTTGCAGCTATTCCTTTTGTTTTCAAACAGAAATAGCATTTCTGTGGCTGCTGATAATGTGTTTAGATTGCAGTAACTCCACATGACACTGGTAGAGGACCATTCCGTATTCCATGGGTGAAAAAGTAAAGGAGGGAAAAAAAAAAMCCACCTTTTTCTTAGTCTAATGGCTTCTGTATACAGAGCTCAGCCCAATTTAAAAATTTCTGTATCATGAACATGAAATATATAACTTTCACATCCAATGTCTTTTCAGTTGTACAAAGATATACTAAAAAATTACATTATACATGGGTCTTTTAGGATATTGATTAAACTTTTCTGTTTAAATAATACCTCTGTAAACCTATCATCTGGAGATTAAAGCTCTTTGTATTGCTGAGGTAGTGGGAAGTGTATTCTTACACAGTTTTTTAAGTTATTCRTGAGCTATCAGTTACTTTGAATACTGCAGTAGAGAAAGAAATGTGACATATTTGTGTTTTGTAGTTCTTAATATGCTTTATACATGTATTATTAATAATAAGATAGGAAAAAATGAATATTTGGTTTAGGCAATTCTTTGCTTTAGACTATCACAAATGCTTTAATCTTTTTAGATTTCCAATTTTCTTGAAGTCAATGTAAATTGAAGATATGTTATTAAAAAACTGACAGGTCATACAAGATCTGATCATGAATTATGAACATCTCTTAAAACTGAAAAGTTGCAATTGCACAGAGTTAAATGGAAAATCATATACAAATAGAGAGAAGTAAAAGAGATTTTGCAGAATCATGTCCTTTAGGTAGAGTCTCAACAGAGTCTCATTCTTCTTTACTTAATTTCTTTCTGTTTCAAGCTGGAACAATTCAAAATTTGTCCTGAATTTTATTATTTGTTTTTATGTTGCACTTTGAATTTTAGCTGTTTCTTCAGAAATGCCAGTTTGCCCACTACCTGGGCTTTAGTTTAGGATGCCTTGGAGTAGGGACCAAGAATAAGATCTATTTGTGTGTGTTTTATTAAGATCAATGTGTGGGTTTTCCATTTACTTCTGTGATAGAGAGTTTACTGTTTGTCCTTCTGAGTGTTTAGTGTAGCATGTACAGCATGGTTCTGATCTCAAGTCATAAAAATAATTTTCAGTAAACTTTTTTTGTTTTGCTGCCTTTTTCTATTCACTTTGTAAGGAAGTATAGTGCTATTCAATTAAAATCCATGGAGAAAATAAATACATATGTGGAATTTAGATGCTTTTCGGGATTGCGGTAGCAGTCATAACAGTGACAAGTCCTCCTCCTCCTTCGTCTATTTTATTTTATTCATTTGAAATAAATCCCAAGAAATCATATGTAAAATATAGTAAAAGAATCTTGGGATGAACCCAGGTGTTGGGACATGCCAGTGTCAAGACCTCTGCCTCTCCACTTTTAACTAGTTACTTAATTACTTAACATTTCCTGGTTTAGGATGACAGACAGCTTTTAATTGATGCCAAAATAGTACTTGTTCTTGTCTTATCATTTCCCTGCCAGTTTTTGATGTGACAGTTCATCAAATGCCTGGGTGAAATACGGAAAGATTGCTTTCATCACCCTTCTATCATCAATATCATCCTTGGTCACCCTTTCAAAGAACTCACTCGGGTTTGTTTGGCAAATAAATATTAGTTGGAGTTCGGGATTTTTTTCCTTCTGTAATCCTCTAAGAAGCAGACCCTGTTTTCCTTAATGACTGGTATGAGTGTTTTGCCCGGAGGATAGGCTGGTCTCTAAGGAGTTGCATTTTTCACTCCCGTTCATTTCTTGAATAGAGTGGCTAATGTATTTAACCCTTTTCAAGTAGCTGGTTTGTAACAGCACAGACTTTAGCAAGACAGTCTACTTCTGGAGGTCTGGGTGGATGCCACTCTGGTATCAGGGATAGGGAAAAAAAACAAACCCAAAACTTAAAAAAATAAATCTGTTCAAGTGTACTGATGATTTTTTAAGCTGATATGTCACCTGCTATATCAACTTGTGCAGGGAAAACCCGGAAATCTCCTGTTTGCAATTTCAACCAGTTAACTGCATTTTGCAGCTGGTTGCACACACTGCTGGGCTCTGTAGGCATAGCAGAGAGAAGTCAAATCTTAGGATCTACTCCTGAAAGGTTAATGTAAGTAATGAAAACTAAAGCAAGGGCTGTTTCATGGTGGTTCTTACCATCAACACCCTGCATGCGACTAAGTCTAGGGACACACTCTCCAGTGCCAGTCCCTGGTGGGAGACCCACCAGGTCTGCTCCACACTTGGTGGGTGCTGCCTTCCAGTTCTCTGTGGCTGCCTCTGGGGCTGGAGGCGATTAGGGAAGGGCATGTGTAGGGGGATTCCGAGCAGGAATGGGGAGATGCAGCTCCCAGCTGCTGAGAGTTAGGATCCCACCAGTGGCATGAGAGGTCTTTGTGCTGCACCCCACAGTGTCACTGTGTGTTATCATGAGTGTCACTGAAAGATCAAGCTCTTGTGGAGATTCAAACAGAAATCAGCTGCCTGGCCTGTGATTTTTAGATGGTGGTAGAGCTCAGGAAGGATTCAGAAGCCTAGTTTAGCAGTGGTAACATTTCAAAAACCTTGCCATGTTACCATAATAGGAATTTTCTGGCCAGCAAAGAAGCTACCAGTGAAAAGTAGAAGATGCTGGATAATTTCTAGAGCTCTCTTAGCTGCTGATTTTACCAATGTCCATATTTAAGGTTGCCTGAATGCCATATCTAATTTCTAAAATCTAGGTCACACCAAGTGACACACAGTATGATAAACCATTTTTATTCATTAAGTGGGTTTCTTTCCCTTTGCAGTCGCCACTATCATTACAACTGATATTTTGTTGACTAACTCTTTCAGAGGCTTTTCTTTGATATATGCTTCCTCCAGTCCTGTAAGACTCCCATGCAAATTTCTGGRAAGTGCAGTGTTAACTTTTCTAGTGCTGAATTATTGGCCTGCTCCCCCGTGCAAGGACAACAGGCCATATGACCTTCTTAGGTAAGGATGAGGGCTTGATATTACTTCTTTAACATAATGAAAGTACGTACATTGTGCTARTGAAAGATACTTCTTTGAAATAGTTCCATAATACAGTTCAAGTGTGTGGACCACTAAATAACTCTCATAGTGCAGAGTCGCCAATCAGAGCCAGTCTATTAATTTACATCCCTTTATAATTATGGATCTTTTTATCCTTACTTTAATCTGATTTTTTATCTATTTATCCTTATTTTATCCTTTGATTATCCCTCTATTTCATCATATAAAGAAGAAAAAAATWTAATATTGCTCCTTAGATTTGAATTTAAATACAGGTATGAACTGGCTTAATTAATCTTCCATGCGTATGACTAACTGTATAATACCTACCAAGCCAATTAAAAGGTAGTTGACACCGTCAAAGCAACTGGCAGCATATAATGGGAGGTAAGTACGAAGAAAGACATAGTGTTCATCCTGCACAGCCTCTATGGCTGGTTTGCGTGTCTGTTTCCTCAGGCAGCAGGGAATGCACAGAGCACTGGATAAGGTAGAGTCCTTGAGTCTGTCAAATGACAGAAACAGAATTTTAAGATGTCTAATTACACACRGTATACTATATTTCTGTAAATAATATAACTTATTTTTATGAAGGAATAGATGTAGAAAAGCTATACTTCTTTCCTATATAAGGTAAAAATTATAATATCCAGGCAGAGCAAGGCTTGCCTTCCATGTCCACATCCTCAGCTCACTCGAAATCCATAGAATTTATTTAAAATGACTTTATCTTTCTACACTTTTTGTTTAATGACAGTGATACAAATACAGACTGGATCTTCCTGTAGTTTTTAGTTCCAAACAAAGACTATTGTAAAAGCTTCAAAACTTGGGGAGAGGGAGTGCAAGACCGACAAAGATTTTTTTATCCGATACAGAATTTGCACCTAACAATTGCACATTGCTTTGGCATCACTAGATATAGTGAGTCTAAAAAGAATGGGACGTTTCTCCAGTGTCATTTTAGCGTGGCAAGATTTACTGTAATGCTAAAAAATAAATTTCAGTAGCTAATGAATTGTAAATATTACTCTGCAAATTATGTCCTTTTCATGGAGGCAGGAAGGATTCTGCACGATTCTAGTTGCTATATAAATAAATAAAAAGGAATAAAAGACCATTTTACACTCACTCTCAAATGTCTTATTGAAATTGCATCTTTTACAGCACTGGAATAAAGTGTCTTTGCATCAGGTTAAAAAAATTGTCATTCAATTGAGGTAGGTGTTAATTCTGCTTCAGTGGACATTTCAGACACGAGTCTCCAGAGAAATCCAGTCTCAAATAAGAAATAAAATCAGCTACAAATGAGGCTCAGCTTTTTACTGTGCTTTTCCAAAGACAGGTTATATTTGAACACAGAGCCAGGTTTGTAGCATCCTGTGTGCTAGCAAGCCCTGGAGATTTTACATACTGCAGCATGCTGCCATTCAGAAATAAATAAAATAAATAAAGTGCAAACTCGAGCTTCTCTCCATGGCAACCGCTGCATCACTTGATCCTCGTGCCACTTCCTGAACAACTGCACATAGAAAAATAAGCCAGCAGCCAGCACGGGGAAAAATAGTAGGGACAGGTACATAAAATCTGCCCAGGCTGTCAGGCATGGTCTTTATATAGACTGTTTAAGGCTGCCTTTTCAACTGTGTTTCAGTGTGTTCTGTAGTAGGTTCTGGTTTATCCTCACTGTGGCAGGGCGGGCGAGGGGGCAGGCAGAAGATGAGTGGCTGATGGGAGAGCTAAAGCTGGGATCATGCAGGCTTTTCTTCCCAGCGCTGGCCTCATGCAACAGCCTTGCCCCTCTGCAGGTCTGGTGGGCAGAAGACAGGGCAGGAGGAACGGCAGGCTGCCCCTGGGTCTTTCTGGACCCACCAGCATCGGGTCACTTCAGTGGTTTTTCCCAAACGTGTATTGAGCTGCACTTGAAAACAAGCCACGACAGCCAGGCAGTAAAGCAGGTTGTGGCAACAAGTAACACCAGTCCCTGCACTGTATCCAGCCCTGCAAGAGTGGACAATTTTACCTACTTAGCCTCTTTCACTGAATCCATTTCAGTAAGTAAAATGGGCCGCAGTAAGTGGCTAAACTGTCCTCTCTCAGGACAGTCTTCTCTCATTCAAAATGTCCTGGAGAAAGAGAACCAAAACATGGCCAGCTGTTGCCTGGTGGGAGGCTGGGTGGGAAGGCTTCAGCCCATCCAAACAAGTGTGCTACCAGTCAAATCCTGTGGAGGAAATTGGAACAGTATTTACATGCCTGCCCCAATCCTCTTTATGAATTTCCAGATAAAAATGTTGCAAACAGATAGACATCAGGATGGCATAAATGGGCTACGCGGTTTTTCTACAGTGTCGCACTTTGAGCAAAGACCTTCAAGTGGATCTGGCAGAGTGAGCTGCTGGAAGGGCCAGGCTTGCTTTGCATTCAACACACTGATTTGGCTAGGAATTGGTTGGCAGTCCTCTAGGAAACTTCTTGTGTCACTGCAGAGATGAGATTCTTACAGTATTTCTGATATTGTTCCTGCTAAATAAAGCTCATAATTCAATTAAATACAGTGGTGCCTCATGCAGGATCAAAGAACAAAGTTCATGACCCTCAGCTCTACCATATGGAAGCACTCTGAGTCTAATGGGGTTCTCTGCTACAGCAGTCTACATACTCCTCAATATTAGGTTTTTCATACCTGGTACAATATGACAGCTAGAAACTCTATATTCAAATGTGTACACCAAGCAGGTGTACATAAGTGTATGATGTATGCATTTTGTATCTATCTATATATATTCACTCTTCTGTAGCCCTTTTCCAAACCTAATAATAACAACATTTTCAGAAGTAATTGATTTAAATCAATTTTATATTATATATAATATGTTAAGCCCATTTTGTGTTATACAAACCTTTTGTTACCCTTTGCAAATATGCTACGTAGAGAATGGCTCACTTATCAGCACTGTGACAAACAGGAACCAGTGCTGAATCAAGAGATATGTGACTACTGAGAGAATTAATGCAGGGTTGAGGGAAAAAAAAGCAATTCTTTCCTTTTTACTTAGGAATAAATTGACTATAAATGTCTTTGCAGAATACTTTCTTAGATCAACAAGTCAATTTGCCAAGCAAATGTCCTAGTCACTGGATTAGAGAAACACACTCTTCAGGGGTCACTGAATGCTTAATTATTTTAAACAAGATGGAACAGCTCCAGCTGGAGAGAAAATAACATTAGCCTTGTGGTTAGGGTACTCAGCTGTCACTGAGAGATGTAGAGTCAAGTCCCTGCATCAAGGCAAGCTCCATATAGGCACCATGCAGGACAGCTGACCATTTGCCTTTTGGCTGTTCTTTAATAGCAGTGTTTACATGTCAACTTCCTCATGACAATTTTTTAGTTTTGATTTTTGCTCCAGCAAAGATTGAGACCCAAGCCTCATTTAAGAAGTATTATTTATGAAGAAATAGACTGGCTAGCTAGAGGACATCCTGATTAATTTTCAGAAACAATTTTTGGTCTTTTTTTCCTACTGAATATGCAAAATTTGGTGGATTTAGTCAATTGAATTTATTAAGGGAGTGTAAATATGTGTATGTATCATTGGGACAATGGGAGGTCAAAATGTCAATAGATGTCATGAGGAGAGTAGTCAGAAATATCACTTTACTGATGTAATTGTCCAGCAGCTACTTTGGAGTTTTTCTTTTCCCAATTTAAAGGAACATCCTCATAGCTGCAAATTCTCTATGGCCCATTTTCTATTGGCAAATATTGAACAGCACTGCTCTTCTACCATGCCTTGTGTGGGAGATGCTCTCTTCTACATGATCTGCTGCACATAAGAGTCAGTCAAGGTCTCCTCTTCCTTTGTTGGACTCCTGCACACTCAGGTAAAGTGGCAGGCCGCTTGGAAAAGTAGAACAAAGAGCTGAAGGCAGCACTTGCATGTCTTCCCATTACCACTGAGGGCTATTCAAACATGCATCTTCCTTGTTTCGGGTCACAGCTATGTGGTACTTTTGTACATGTAATCTAGTACATATGTCATCCTTAATACAGACATTTTAGAAAGCTGTGCCATTTCAGACTTATTTAGGCTGTATATTTTACAGGCTGGCTGTGACAACTCTGTGCTATAACATAATTCTTGAAAGTTTTTGTACATAATTTCTTGGGGGGAYGCAAAGTAGATAATACATAATTAGGGTGGACCTTTCGAGATGCACGTAATAGCAGGCTCAAGATGTGGAAAAATTTCCTTCTATTAGTTTGAGGATGATATGAAACTCACTGACTTCAGAAAGAGCTGTATTTTTACGTCCAAAGGTAGATTTGAGCCTTCAAGACATGGTTTATGTGTGTTATCCTCATATGGTTCCTGGAAATGGCTGTAATGGGTGTTTTACAGAGAGGTGTGCAAAAGCCCAAAATCACTTCAAAGCACACTCTTTGAAGTAGTCAGCCAAGACTGATCACCTTATCAAAATTTGAAGTGACGTATTGAAGTAGCCATTTTGGATGCTGTATCCAGATAATAAATGTTCAGAATGAGACTTGCTTTGTATGTCTATATTACTTTAATATCTCTGCAAATCACATACACATCCTAAGTCACCTTCAAAGTATTTTTGTAAGTACTGGTTGCAGACCAGCCTTGTAGACTACAGCCTTGTGTGGCTTGCTCAGTACACCTGTTTATTTGTACCCTGGGCTCAGTGTTTTGCTGCAGCTGCAAAACATCTGGAAACACCAACTTGGAGGAACTGTTGCTGGCTGCAAAATAATCAGAAACTTTGTGTGGAGCTGAGGGAGTCAGGTGTTGGTTCTGGGTCTAAACCACTATTTCCTAGATAGACACAAGGTTGCTCTGTCCTGCTCCAGGGCAAATGAAAGCTTCTTGGATATGGCTAACAGGGTGCTTACCCTAAGCTAATACCCCCTCCCTTGCCAGAGTTTATTAGCTCAGACTCATCACCATGTTAATTGCTTTTCATATCTTACAAACAGAAGCTATGGAGAATGGACAAGTGAACACATGTCTGCTTATAAATAACTATTCAGACATTGAATGAGCCAAATTGTCTGGTGGAAATAAAAGTGAGACACAGACAGTTCTTGAGCCTAACTGTTTACTCTGGTTTTCCTATAAAAGCCCGAACACTATGTGTCCCAGATGGGATGTGAAAGGAATACCAAATTAGATTGGCTGAGTTTTCCTCTGGTTCTTTTTCATCTCAATGGAAAGCATCCCAAATCTCAGGTTTCCACTTGGCATAAAGGAGCAAGAGTAAATCCTTTTGTGTGATTTGTCTGTTGAAACTGAGGAATAATTAGAGACTGTTTATTAGTCTATGAAGACCAGCTGACTCATTGCTTCTGTCTTTAAGGGTTCTTTTGTGTTCATGGCTTATCTGAATAGTGCATTAAGCAGAGATTCAGGAGACCTACTTATTAACGTAGCCTGTGGCATGACTTCTAGCAACAAAACCTTACTTCATTGTTTCCCAATTCATAAATTATGAATAGTGACACCAACTACCAACTATTCCATCAAAAAATCTGATATGTACTGATGAGGAGAGTAACGTATTAGAGAGAGATATTATTATAATCATTGTTTTCATCTTGGTTAACTAAACAATAATTGGCGGGTAATATTTAGTGCATTTAAGTATTAAGATAGGAAATTTTATAGGTATCTTGAGAGGGCTGTTCAGTGTAGAACATTAGAAATAGAGTTTGAGGGATTAGATTAAATAGGTGAAAAAATGCCTATCTTGCATCTCCTGATGGAATTTAGGTGTTTTCTACTCCCTACCTAATACAGTATGTTTGAGATGAACAAAATTAGTGAAAAATGTTAGATTCTGAGGGAGCATTAGGGTTAGTAACATAGTGCAGATCTGAGATCTAGACCTTTGGACTCTTACTTAGGTAGAAGTATGGTTGGATCCTGGCTTAGATAGGTAGGTGACATTAATAATATATATGTATGTAGTCAGAGCGGATTTGAGAATCTAGATCCCTTTGTAAATCTAGCCCTGAAAGCGAGTTCTGTAAGTTTGAACTAGGAATTCTTTGTCAAAAGGGTTGCTTAAATTCTGGTATGTCACATCTGGCATAGCTATGCTAGTGCCGGAACAAGGATGTGAACCCTATTTCTTTTCAGAACATACTCAATTATGAGCAAACGTGAACTTCACAACAGTCATACAAGCGTATATAGAGTGCACAGAGATGAAGCAAATAGGAGTTAATGGCTGCAGAAAAGGAGACTATCACTCAGAAAGCTTCTGAAACCCTTTTYGTCAAAGCAGCTTTCAATCTTATATTTCTATTGGAGAAGAAAAGGCAAGAAGAAAAACCAAAAGAGAGAATTGGAGGATGCATTTTGGAACAGTATGTGATGTAGTACAGATTGCCTTTAGCTCCCTGTTCATGGTTTTCACAAGCAAACACATTTTTTTGCTGAAAAGTAAAAATGAAAATCTCATAAATGCAGGTTGGGAGGAGAGAGAGAACTGCTTCATTTCTTTAGCGATAGTTGGCAACAGCTGTAGCACAGCTGAGTTCTTGTAAGTGTAGTGGGGAAAAGCTACACCATTAATGGTAATTTATCTTATGTTGTTCTCTAGGCTCTGACTATTATCTAAGTGCTTTGTGCCAAATGTAATAAAATGGCCAGATTTCTCATTATAGAAAGCATAAATTGCTGAAGGCAAATATGTTATGAGGGAAACTGTCAATGTGATAATTGTGCACTCCTGTCACTAAATTGCATAAAATATATATATTTATGAATATGCTAACCCTCTAGACCATTTACTGGTAGACTAACTGGAAGAGTGTGCACTGGGAATGTTTTATTATTTTTGTCATTTTTATTGCTACATAGCCTATAGAGACTACACATTATAATATATTTGAAAAGCATTATAAATAGGTCAGGATGCCACTATTTGCCCAGTTGCAGTCAGACACTTGTAATCATATCATTTTAGAAATTACAAAATTATTTGAGCAATAAATTAACTTCCAGTTCAAGGGAAATGAAAATCAGTGGATGTAAGTTAGGCCTTTGTTAAAAATATGAAGTCAGCTGATTTTGCTGATGAAATACATGCTTCTGATATATAAATATTTTGAATGCTTCTGGTGATAGTCATCAAAGAAATACTGGCTAAGGCCATTTTAGCAGTTTAATGGTACAAGTAACTAGTTCTCACACATTGAATTTAAAATCTTATATATTATGAAAATAATTACATTTTAAGATTTTAAAAACAGCACTTGTATATTATTAATAACTTGAGTTTTGGTATCTCCAACAGGAATAGTTCCTAACTATAAGAGTTAAGACATAGTCAACCAATCTAACTTTTCCCCATTTTAGGTTTGTTTATAAAAACCATGATGCAATTTTCATGTGTTAAATAAAATGATGCATCAGAAATTTCCCCAAGTGTGAAGTCTTGAGAAGATGTGTATAGGATGGAAAGGAGGACAGTGGAAACAGAGAAGAGGAAAGGAAAGAACTCCAAGTTCTTCTTGGCCACTGCCAGTGAATGAGTTCTGTGTTACTCAAGTTACCTTCCTAATGACCAGAAAGGAATTTGAGATGAAAGCGATGAAAAAGAGAACCCAGGGTTTCCATCCTCAACAAATGGGGGAGAGGACAATGTGAAATATAGATGGTCTCCACCAAGTATTTTGAGTGTTTCCCAGCTCTCTGTGGATGCTCCATCTATCTGCATGCTAGAGGGACCTGCTTTCCCCAAGCTCTTTTTCCTGGACATCTGTAGCAGCTGGGACATGCTCCAGTCCAAGTTTCAAATGAGAGACACAACTCAGCTAACCTATGCATCCCGAGCTGCCAGGCCTAAAGTTAGCCAAGATGCTAGAGCAGAGAAGAAGGAATAAGATTTCATATACAAATTAAAACCATACTTTCTTGATTTTTCATTTGGTTCTTTAGCTTCACTTATGATTATGAAATCAAGAAAATTAATCTATTTTTCTCATGTCTGTATGTTTAGAATGACCTTAGGTAAGGCTGGCACGCACAAATGGATCAAACAGAACTCAGTTCAGAATTAAAATGTCAAATATATGTGTCTACAGACAAACTAGGTGTCTAAGTTCCCATGACAGTCAATGAAAATCTCATTAGTGGGGCCTCAGCTGACCATACAGAGTCCATTGATTATACTGAATAAATCTTTGAGTATGTGGCAGCTCAGATGCATAGCACACATGTAGACACCTTCATTAAGTGTGTAGCTATTATGGATGAATTAAATCTCACCTATAATATCTTAATAAAAGCAGAACAAATTATAGCCAGACATTTAGAAATTATTTGCCTTGATACAACATGGTGAAATTGTTGTAAAAGCTGTTCTGTCCCTTAACGTTTCTGCATGGTGTAGGTATTGTATCTACACCTATGTAGAAACACACCCTGGAATAGTGCCAGGCAACAAAACTATGTGGCATGGTCTGACCTACCTTTTGTTAGTAAATCTGTTAGCCTCCAAAACATGCCTGTGCAATGGATGTGAGCATGAAAAGTGTCTGTCTGTTGGAAACGGCAGAGATCTGTTCATCTTCCTGCAATATTCTGATCCCACACCGCTGCTGGAAATTCTTTAGGACATGGGCTTTTTTGCTAGGTGGCATGGGCAACAAACATGCAGCAAAGCAATCTAACAATTTATCCGTGTCTGACTACACACCAGAGCCTGGGGATTCCTGGGCATTGTTTAATTTATTACTTTACTTATAGCTTGTAGGTAGTACTTCTCGTCTATATAACCTGTGGGCTTTTCCTTTGAATCCAGCATGATGCAGCTGGACTGGAAGAGTGTTACAGTGCTGTGAATAAAATAYAGCAGTTTGGTTACAGATGAAGAAAAAAATCCAGAAGCACCAGTCCAAGAAATCAAGGGAAAAGGTTCTTGTTGCTTTGTTTGCAGCTTCCTTGCACAGCTTATGATAACTCAGTTATTGGTACAACAATGCAACATTTCTTGGGATTTTCTAGTAATGCACACAGAACAAGTGTCATGGGAAGGTAAATGATGCCATGGAAACAGAATTTAGATACTGCCCTGAGCAGGATGATGGAGTAGTGTAGGACTAACAAAAGGATATATAATAATTATATTAAATATGGTCTAAATGTGAGTGATTCTTACACGGAAATAGAAGAGAACACAATAAATTTATGTTCACCTATTTTCCACCCACCCCAAAAAAATCTCATGGGACAGTGAAATACGAGATTTTTATTCTATGGTGCTATGCCTACTGACTTTTAGAGGTAGCGGATGTATTTTTGTACTGTATTTGAATGCTTTCTCAAGTCATGTCTCTTTTAATTGTTTTTACTGTAGAAATAATACAGTTAGCTTTAAGTGTGTTGGAAATCTCTCTCATCATTGACTTCAGTGCAAACTTAAATTATGACAGCACATGAAAGAAAAAATGATACTTGAATGGTCCTATGCAGATAACCTAGTCCAAAGAAAACCACTAGCCTTTGTAGTAAAATATGTGATTAAGTGAATAGCAACATTTTTTTTTTTAATTCTTGTCTTAAAAATTCTGTTGAAATTACTTCAATTTAAATGAAAAGCATATTGTTTTCTTTTTTAATTCTTTTTTTTGCTTTGCACATTACTTTTTCTCAAGTATTGCTGAAGTGTCGCACCTACCAATGGATTTTGTCATCTGTGTGCAGATCGTTTTATGTTGTGCAATGTCTGTTATCTCTTTCTGCATGTTTGAAATTATCCATCCAGCTATACTGATCTATAAATAGCAACATACTGGTGAAATGAAATTCTGTATCAGAAGTAATTTAACAGGGTGTATGTTTCTGTCCCTACTTGTTTTGAATGAGCTGTCACAGTATGCTCGGATGCCTAGAATGTGTGCTTTAGGATCTGGGACATGAAAATTAAGCCAGTTTGTAACTAGTAGTTGCTTAGTATTATATTTTATAACCATCATATTTGCAATCATTATATTTATGAGACCGCAAGCTGGAAAGCGACAAACAGAGATCAGGGGAGGTGTAAGGGCATGAACTGTCTCAGTTTGCAGGAGCAGCTGCTGCCCTGGTCCCACGTAGGCGACGAGCAGCAGTGGCAAACAGGTGGAGGGACACACAGCCCTTCCATGAGCATTGCCCATTCCACTCCACCTCAGCACTGCTTTCAGTGGGCCCACTGCAGCCACTTTGGCAAGGAAGACCTGAATAAACTCAGAAATAGAAACTCACAAGCTGTCTTTCAAGAGTACAGCTGTATTTCGCATTATGGAGATTGACTAGCTGAGGCAGAAAGACTGCCACTTGCCCAAGGTTTCAAATCAAACCAGCAGCAAAACCAATAATTAGCATCCACAACTTCCTTATTCACAGCCTTCTCCCATTTGCCCAGATGCTGCCACTTCACCATTCTTTTATCTTTTTTCTTCTTTTTTTCAGAAAGTTAACTGTAATTGTGAATTTTAATTTGTCTCCCTTTGAAAGGCCAGGGCATGAAAGCCTTGACATGCACTGGAAAACATGGTCCATGGTACTAACTTGTCTCTTGAAAATTGAAAATAGGATATTGAACACAGTTTTGTAAATTAAATGAAATATTTATCACAAGAAATTTAGGGAAAAGGATGTTGAAAGGTCAAATTTTCCATTATGGTCTAACAGCAGAAAGGACAGCACAGATCTTCAGAGAACAGCTGAAGTAAAAATATCACTATTGTTAACCTTGACATGCAGACTCTTCATTCAATTCAGCAAACTGCATCCTCTTGCTACTCAACCTCTTATCACCTTGACATTCACCTACAAGAGCAATGCTTCAAGATTTCTATTTATTTTTCTATTTCTTATTATTTTTTAATCTATTTTTCCTTTCATTAATTCTTCCACACTTTAGATGTGCTCTTTCTGCATGCTCGAAAGCAGTTCTGTGAAAGTAAAATCTTTGAAAAGGGAATTGTTGTGTAGCTTTTTCCTCTCTCTGTTTAATTGTAAAGAGGTGATTTCCTTTTAAAAAATATATGAATCTCGTCCTCATTTCTGCCTGATAAAAGTTAAAAGTTTTTCTGCAACTTTCAGGTGCCCAATCTGCAGCCTATGGGCTGGGAAAAAAAACTAATGAGTATCTTTTGCAGCTTTCTGGTTGCTTGGCCATGCATGACTTGAGCCTTCATGTTTTTTAAGTGTTTCAAACTCAGGCTTTGCTATGTTTGACTCCTGTCCATCCTTTCCTTGCATTTTGATCATTGTCATGAACTTATATTTGTTTTTAGGAATTAAGGAAGCAGTCATCATGAAGGAAGAGAATTTTTATCATGAGAGTGTTTTATTATTATTTTTCCTTTAACRCTTTGTAGTTTGACTTGCTCATGTTAATGTTATCCTTAGAGAGCTAACACCCCGAGTCTGGCATCTGGTCCTTTTTGCACAGAACACGACAAATGCAGAAAATCAGTTCCCTGTTACTTATATCACTCTCCAAATAAAAGAGAGAGAATGGAGATGGTGTGTACTGCAAACATATCACGGTCAGAAAAGCAAAAAAGATGGTCAGAAAGCGAAAGACGAGTTCCAGGTTTTTTCATACAGTGCGGTCTGTATGAATCATGAAGAGTTATCAATAGAAATGCCAGACTAGTAGGGAAAAGAGAAGAAGGGAAATGAATAAAAAAGATTTGTGAACTGAGCATGTTTAATCTCATTTAGATTTTAATTTTCATGCACAGTGACAAAAAGTTGGATGTAAACATTTTGTTATAGCAGCAATAGGCTCCAAGCAAGTAGTGACTCAGATTAAGAGATACTCTGAAAACTACTCTGAAATCTAAGAAAGCAAGAAGAGAAAAGACCTATTATTTGTCTGGTGAGTCATTTCTAATGCAGAAGATTATCTCCGTAATATATTTTTCCATGGACTTAGTTACTTGGAAAACAATTTAAGCACATTTTTAAATTTTGAAAAGCTGTCTTCAGGGCTTTATTTTGTTTTGTTTTTCTCACAAAGTTGGCTTTGCCTAGACAAAGCAAGACATTTGGAATATATGAAGACAGAATCTTCAGGACTCCAGCCATGTAGTAAAGTAATTCTATTTTTATTGCTAATGATTAAAAGCAGAAAAACAAAAAGCAAGTGTTAGCACTTTGGAACCCACACACACTCACCAAAATTCACATTAACTCAACAAGCAGAAGCTGTTGCCAATTGAAAAAATGATGGGTTCATTTTGACCAAAAGTGGGTTTTTATATCCTGGGTACAGTAGTGATACTAAAAGATACCTGAAACTTAAAATTAATAGGGAAAAAAATTATTTAAAATAGAGAGGTAAACTGATGTCTCAAGCACTGACTTAMCAGTCATCAGATTCTGTGGATTAATAGCCAAGGAATTAGCTAGACTTATACTAGTTCATTTTAAAAGACATCCTTACAGCATTATTCTCCAATTTCTTTTTCTACTAATACACCTTTCTGTTTCCTTTCAGACAAACTCTGATTTTTTTTTTTTTTTTCCCCCGGGAGGTGCTTTTTCTTCTCTTTTTCTTCTTATTCTTTTTTTTCCCCAACAGAATACATTTTTTGGACAAGTAAAAGTTGTAAGTGTACTTAGGAGTAAAAGTTCACTTCATGAACGATATCGTAATTCTTTTTAATTCTAGTTCAGTATAAAACCCTCCAAATTTTAAATTCTTCAGCTGGAAAAATTCTACCAGATTGGGCATTTCCTGTGACGAGCCTCTCTCAGAGCTGCAAACGCTGCTTAGCCAGGTCTCTGGGCTGCAGCCACGCTCCTAGAGAACAGAGGAAGGGATCCAAGCAAGGGAAAATGAATTTATTTCCCTTGCTGACCTCTGGTGAAGCTTTGTTGCCATCAAAATATCTTCATAAAAAGTCTTGACTCCAGGGAACAGGAGCCAGAAAATGCTGGATATTTTCTGAGTAGCACTTGTATCAACAAGATTTCTTTTGGTTTTGCTATGAAGGCTTGGCTTTTTGAAAGTGCTTGATTGGTATGAACTATTTCTTTCTCATCTGCTCAGGAACTGTCTTTTACCTCATATGCCGTATTTTTAAAATACTTTTCAAACAAATGTTGGCCTTTCACCCATTTCAACAAATCAGAATTATTAACATTTTTCTCACCAGTGGTATGTGCATAAGCAGCTGTTGTAATAAACATACTGAATTTTAGGTTATATTGATGCATCATGTTATAGGAGACTCAGAATGATCAAATAAATAGCTGTAAGATTAATGGAAAGAAAAAATGTAGTGTTGATGTCTAATGAGAAAATCTTGAACATGTTTAGATAAATAATCTCTGATATAAGAAATGCAGTTTAAATGCCAGAGAATGTTAATTACTTACAATTTAATAAGGAGATTAATTAAGGCACAACACAAGTACAAAGTAAGAATGCCTGTTGCTTTTATCAGCAGATAATTGACAGCTTTGAAATACCAACAAAAGCCAAGCTTGAGACATACAAGGCTATTATAGGGCCTATTATTTCATGTAGAGGTGAGTTATGGGCATACATAAAAAAAAAATCAACTTCATAAAGAAAGCACCAAGAATAATCTGGAGCCCTAAGAAAAAATTTGATGTTACAAAAAATCAAAGAAGGAAATCAGGGAAGTGGCAAATGTAGTGAAATCCCAGCAATGAAAGTAGGCTGAACATGTGATTAGGATACTGAAAGATTTCTCCAATTGTCTTCTGCAAGGTTACCCCCCTATTTTTCATCTTCATGTCCATAGAAAATGGAGAAGATTAAACAAAATATATGATTTGTTAATATGATTTACCAACAATAGGAGAAATATATTGTTGGCTAAAAATGTTTGGACTAGTAGTGAGAAAGACAGAAGAAAGCTTTAGTACTTGTGAGAAATACTCTTAGGATCAGGGAGTAATGTATACCCTACAGTGTGATGTCTTAAACATTTCAGACAGGAAGGATTCTAGTAATCCCTTATAAACTCCTGCTTAGTATGCTGGGTAAAGATTTTTCCTATTCGCGCTTGGCAAGCAGGCAGTAGGTTTCTACCCCTATTCCTATAAAATGTATGTCTGATAATCTGATGAATCATGATGTAAGGAAGTTTTATTTTTCAGCCCGATGTTTTTCTTTCTATAGATGTATCATATTCCTCCTAATTACATTCAAATGGATAGAAGAAAGGCAAGAAGAGTGGAAACAACCAAAGGAAACATCAGTGGTTACTTTTAAAAGTTTCACAGAGACTCCTTCACAGAGTTTATAATACATGACATAATACAAACAGCAGAATAAAAAAAACCTACAGAATTTTTTATAAACTGCAGACTGAAACTCTGAAATTAATTTTATTCATACTTTCACAAGTTCTGTATAGTCTTAGATGCATCTCCACAGGAAATTTAATTCCTGTAAATGGAAATAGATATATATGCCAATTAATGAGGGGTATTGGATACAATATATACAAACAGTGCAGTCCTAAATTGCCGCTCCATTTTCATAATCGTTTGTTTATTATTAGTGGTAGGTTGGAGAGTCTGTTTCCAGAAGTCGTATATATATATATTGTCACAATATTCATTTGCCAGTTACATGAATCATGACCTATGCAGGAAATACCTGTATTTTCCTACTTATGGCACCCAAATGTTTGTTTCTTTGTTGCTTTTATTAACTTTTCTACTGCCATTTTTCATCCTTGAAGCCATTAGTTTTCTTAAAAAAAAAAGAAAAAGACCAGGATGAAAACTTTTATGACTGCAGAGTTTCCAGGCTACATCAAGGTGTCCTAACTTCCACTTGAGGGCCTTGCTGTGCCAAAGTATGCACTTTCTTTGTGAACTGGTTTCAGTAAAACAATTCTTCTACTAAGTATTAGGAATACTATCATACTACTGGGAGTAACCATAAGAATAAGTCTAGTATTAATTATTTATTACATTACTTATATATTAAATATAGCATTGCAGCATCAGGAAACTATGAGCTGAGCAATGCAGCAATGAGATGCTGTAAATTTAGGAGATTAGTATTTATAATCTCCAATTTAAAAATGAGCAAATAAGAGGAGAAACTAGTACAACACACAGATTGAGCAGCAATTTACAGATATCATGCTAGTTCTGTATGTGGGAGTTCTTTTAATGGAGTTTTTCTCATTATTTACAACTTTTGATTGGAGTTTTGAGAAGAGAGCTGTTGCCAGCTGAGAAACCAAACAAAGAAAAACAGCTGTGGATATTTTAGAGGCCCCAGAGTCTAGCCAGGGCTGGTTCCATGTGTCCAGAACACCAGTAGCATAACTTAATGAATTGTGAGGGAAGGCCTGTCATGCTGTCCTGGACAACATTATCCATGGACATATTTATCCTGCCATCAAGTGTGATTTCCGTTAATTAGTTCAGCAGATTGGTTGATGTATTTACCTTCAGTACTGATGACAAAGCTGCCATTGCTCAGGCTTCAGTGAAGTTTTTACCAGGACCCAGTGTGTATTCTTGGTGGCAAAGGCCTGAGTTGCTATTGCTTAGCAACTGGTGATTTCCAGCCAGATTAAAGTTACGTGTGCTGTAATGATTCTTAATAAGAAGGCATATGATCTTGAGCAAGTGTGTGTGAGAACAGAGGGCTGAAGATGGATGTAAGCACACATCAGCATGTGGGAGATGGAAAACTACTGGAGTGAGCTTGATAGCGCAGAAGGCCCTGATTTCACTGCCTTGATAACATAGTAAAATTTGGGGTGGGGGAGAAGGGATTTGAGCATAACATTCTGGAGTTTTGTATCAGTGAAAGCATTTCAACAAAATGTCATGTTCTGTATCTTTCAAAGGTGGTAAGTTTTAGTCACTGCTCTTTTGTCCATAAATCCAAAAACTTTAGACAAAGTTCTGTGGGGAAAAATACCCATTCCCTCCCTTTTATGGAATGAGCTGCAATATACAATTGTTAAGGTTGGAAAATGCTTCTAAGATCATTGAGTCCAACTGTCCACTGAGTTGACCATTTGGGTGGTGGAAATGATGGTAATTTCAAATTAAGTGTGGAGGATATTCAAACAGGTACTGGTCTTATTTGGAGAATTAAACATTTGAACAGAAAACAGTTTTTCAATATCACAGGACTTGCCAGGATTGCAGGTTTTCAGAACTGCAGCAAAACTGGGTGGTGGGCTGACCCCAGCCAGCAGCCAAACACCCACACAACTGCTTGCTCATTCCCTCTGCCACGAGATGGGGAGAAAATAGAAGGAAGCTGAGAAGACTCATAGACCAAGGCAATGACAGTTAATAAAGAAAGTAAGAGCTGTACATGGAGCCAAACAGAGGAATTCATTCACTACTTCCCATCATCAGGTAAGTGTGCAGCCACTCCCTGGAAACAAGGTACTAAGCACGCGTAACAATGACTTGGGAAGACAAATGCCATAACCACAAACGTCCTTCCTCCTCCTCCTCCTCCTCCGTATGGGCTGACGTAAAGAAAGCAAGCTTCATCCCAGCCAGACCCACCAGAAACTGAAACCTTTGTGTTTGCTTTGTTTGCTTTTCTTTCTCCTTTTTTCTTTTTCTTTTTTTTTTTTTTACTGAGTGGCTGAAGAGATGTATGACTACTAGTGGCAATACGAGAAACCCAAACACGTTTTTCTGCTTTTTCTATTCTACTTTATATTACTTGACTTTTGGCATGGTGAATCATCCTCCCTCTGTCTTAACAAACATTTAACCATTTAAATTAATTTAAATAGCTCCAACAAAAAAACCCTAGAAATTATCAAGGCCACAACATCAAGATACTTTGAGTGCTTGATCAAAGCAAGGGACTTGTTTTCTACACCAAACCTGACCCAGATAAAGTAACAGCTGACAGCTGCTTCTTCTGTGCTGAATCAATGTCAAAATTAGCGAGTTCCAAGCCAGATTTCCTTCTCTCTTTGACTGGAAGAGGAAACCTTCATCAAAATTGATACATTCCTGCAAATAAATTTAGGTCTCAATGAGTTGATATTTTCTAAGAACAGGAAAAATAAGTGAATAAAAAAAAGAAAAACAAAAAGAACAACAAAAACCCCAACAACCCTCTCCCCCACATGTTTACTTATCCATCAAGGAGTAAGTCAAGAAAAAATTCCTCAGGAAATCCAAGAGAAAGGGATGCAGAAATGAGGCATGCTCAGAGGTTACATTTTAAATAAGAGACTGCACAGAGCCCAGCCATCAGTGCTCCTGTAGGTGATTGTCTGCACAGATGTGATGGGAGATGATTCCACATATAAGAACTGAGGGTGAAACAGTGAACTTTTACCCATTAAATGCTTTCAATGCTGGCAACTGATGGCTAGAAAGTCATTGATATATGTTGCTTGTCAGGATGGTATCTTTTTGCTTATTTAGTTTTAGATGTTACTTTCACACAGTAATATTCTTTCTGCCACCTGTAAATACATGGTGTGTTTTCAGTGCCTTTGCCATTTTCCTTTGGACTGACTCCAAAGAAAGTTTAACCATCGGAAGGTCTTATATGAAGAGACTGCATAATTCAACTCAAATTAGCTTTTTGCTCAGAGGCCAGAGAATGAATACAAAAGTTATATTACTTTCAAAATAAAGTCATTAGTAATCATTAAAGCAGCAGCCAAATGCAGACAGCATTACAGCTGCATTAAAAAAATGGAAGTCAACCATTACTACTAATCACTGCCATTGTCCTGAAAGAGCAGAAATTAAGCACTGATTTAAACTCATTTTAAATCCCATTACTGGGAGACCAAATTGCTAAAATTGTGGAGGCCTTACTCATGGATTTCTATAGAAAAAAACCAGCTTTGCATTCTTAAACACTCACAAATATCCTTAAGAGCTACTGGAATGACTGCATGGGAACTATATCCAGTTGCATAGGTGTATAATAGGTACATGGAAGCAAGATTCCTAGTACTGTCTTGCTGATGTGACTTAACTCTGATGGGGTAAGAAGCTGACAGGTTATTTTATTCCCCTTTTCTTTTCATTCTAAGACAACAAAGAAGAGATGAAAGTTTTGTTGTGATGGACCCTCTCTTGTGGGAATTGACAGAATTTGCTAATTCGTTTTCAGCCAAGGAGTTTGTTACCACCAGCCTGGGCTTGATTTGAGCATTGCATCAGAAATTAAAATCTCGATATTCCATTTGCAGTTTCTGGCCTTTCTGGTGACCCTATTTATGGCCTTGAATAAACAAAGATATTGAGAAGCAAAATGAGTCCAACAGTAATAATTTGTTTTCTGTTTGTAATGTGAGCTTGAAGACCCTTATACAAGCCTTTCTCCTCCTTCCCCTGAAAATGAAGCCATGGCTGAAATACTGTATGACTATGTGTAACATCTCAGTAAATGTTTATGGATGTCCTGAACAATTATTGAAGCAAGATTGTAGCAAAAATTCATTGCAATTGAAAGATACTCCGTTCAAGGTACTGAAACTGCCCAAATGTAACTGTAAATGGAATGATGTGTTAGTTTCCTATATATTTTGTGTCTGTGATTGCCAGATCAAAGTGAGGGCCCTGCCACAACACTGTGTTGCAGTAGTTAGTAAGTCACCATGTATCTGCTGAGCCTTGGTAACTGAACTTCTTTACGCCTTACTATTGGCAGATATGATCTAATTCCAGGTACTTTTGCCTTATAGGCTATGGTTTAACTGATTTGACTTACCTTACAGGCAGATGGATGGTTACTCCAGCAGAGCTGATATTCTTAAGCACATTAAACCAGACAAATTTGATCAAGTATCTAAACTGATATTATTAAAATCTTTTTCTTGTTGAATTTTTCAGTTGTGTGAGTTCTTCCAAAGAACAAATTGGACATGTTCCTAACCATGTATTGTTGCCAGGGCAGGAAAAGGCTGGGTGACCATCTGTCCAAAGTACCTTTAGAGTGTTGCAGATACAGGTATAGAAAGAGTCCATGTGCATAATGTCGGTGACCTTGGCTCTGTAAGGGTATTTGCCCACATACAGACCTCAATGAGAAATTCTTGTAGTGAACAAGGTCTGGAAACTATTTTACTTTGTGGCGCAAGTAGGATTAGCAGCCCTTAAATGAGGAAGAAATTTAGATTGTTCTCCTGCCAGTGTAGCGACTACAAACCTAACTGCAGCTAGGGAGGTGACCTGAACAAATAGCATCTTTGCTGAGAGAGCAAATATTTGTGTTCAGTTTCTCAGTTCCTTTTTAAGTAATCATGACAGTCTAGCTTAATGTCATTTTGCTTTAGACCCTCATTTGAAGACTGGAGGTGATGAGCCTGGCAACCCAGCACTTCCTTTAGTCCCTCGAGAGGTGGACTGGATAGGGAGCAGCCTAGAGCTGCCCACTCCTCCCCATTAAAGGGAGGAAGACAAAGGTGCCCAGGCTCCCAGGTGCTTTAATGAAAAGCCTATCCTTCAGAAATTAAATGAAAAATTCATCTCTCTTGATGAGATCAGTACAGTGAACGTTAGGATTAGGAACTGGCCAAGCATCTGTATACCTTTTGCAACATCCTAAATATTGATTTTACCTGTCCCACAATACACAGCTTATCGTTTTGCTTTCCAGTTTCACTGGCCACACAGGGAATTGATTCTCCTTCAACTTCATTTCTGTTTGTGTCATAGGGAAAATCCAAATAACCCAGCAGCTGCACAGGTTGTAATTGAATGTCACAACCAACAAACAGAAAGGTTCACCTCAGTCCCACTGTAATTGGTTTTAAAATGTATTGAGTTAGTGTGTCTGTGTATCCTAAGCAATTGCAGAAGTATCTGCTATATATTACGCAGTTTCTAGAAAAACTACAGAGGACCCAAGGAGGGTAGCACCCACTGTGAAGTGTTAAACAAATGCATTAGTGAGAAAGCTCTCTGTGGTGAGGTAGTTGGCAGAAACCTTTTCTTTGTAAAGCACAACCTTCCTGAAACTGTAACTGTTTATGAGTCAGTTCCAAGCAAATTCCTTCTTAAAGTAAAAATGCAGGAGAAAGAAAGAGATTTTCAATTGTTGAAGCACCCTATTTTGACATTTTCAGAAGTTTCATTTTTCTACCTTGAACATATGCTGCCTGAGATCTCTTTTAACTTGTGAAAAAGGATAAAACTGTATGGAATTAATTGGAAAATATAGATGCTTTTTTCATTTTAGATTATCACTTAACAACTTTATTAACTTTAAGTTATTTCTAATCTGTGATTTTATAATTTGTAGCTGCAAATTGCTATGAGAAGGGGAAAAATTTATTTGTTTTTTCTAATTATTTGCAGTGGTACAAAGAACTCAGTAGAGCACACAGTTGTGACTATACACTCATGCACGAATTCTTCAGGTGACCTTCAACCTGTGACATATTACTTGAGGACAGAAGAAGAAAAGGAAAAAATGAAAGATTGGTGGGGGAGAATTACAAGGAAAAAGACAAGAAAATTAAGCAGATCTATGAAGGAGATGGAAAAGAGAGGGATATGGGACAAGGGAAAGATGAGAGAAATGAAAGGAAATAGATGTGGCAGCAAGTCCCGCATTGCAATTGCATGGAGGTGGTGGGGGAAGGAACTAATAAATAATCACCTGAAAATGCATTAAATTTGAGACGCTGAGCATAACTTCAGCAGCAGCCATGGGATTATGAAGACACAGGACAAAGAAATGAGGCATCCTGATCTATCAGTCTTTGCCTGCTACAGCTGCTCCAGACCCGTGATTCTTTCTAGTAAGAAACCTTGTTCCGGTTATTGCTATTTTTGAGAGAGAAAAAGGGTTCATTTATAGGTACTGCATTTCATATCTGCTTAAATTGCTGAAAGGAAGCTGCATATTATATATTATGTAATCATATTTGATAAATAAAAAACCCCATCAGCTGTCAATCTTACCACCCAGCATTTAAGTGTTCACAGAAATCCTCACCAAAATTGTCTTGTGTACGAATGAATATATTTGAGCCTTCCCTCTGTTCTCTTTCAGCCTTTCACACAGAGAAAAACCCGTGTGAATCCTGTCTCCAGTTATATAGAGCTTCATCATCTAATGTCAAAAGGCCTCATTGAGGGGTTTCACGACTGCAGATGTTAATAGCTAATTTCAGTTTTCAGTGGAACTGCTGACTTTGCCCTCACATCCCGTTGGGGTCAAAGGTTTTCTGTGCTAAATGTCTCCTACCGTGGTAGATCAGTGTAACAAATGCGGTTGTTCTCTAATGTTAAAATATCTTATTTATTGAACGTTTGAAAGACAGGGACATTGCTCAGACCTTTTGCCCCACCATAAAATGAATCTGTAAAATCAGAATGCCATGACCCGCTGGTAATAATTGTTGTATATCTGGTTGTGTTTTCTACCAAAGAGTAAAGTAAAATATAGTGTGGGCATATCTAGTTTTAACCTTAAAGTGGAAAGATTACAAAACCCATGTTGTCTCAAACATAGTTTAATATTAGAGATCTCAGTCATTTTTAAGGAGAGTCTTAAAGAAATGCTTTTTCTCAAAGTGATTTTGAAATATATTGAAAAGGCTTAATTTCATCTACAGTTTATTTCTAAACACCTTTTCATTTCCATGCGTGTGCAGAAGATAGAAAGATCACTAAATATCTACATCCACCCAGTAACATAAATAAACCTGTTATCTCTTCACAAACAAGGGCAATTGAGGGACATTTTTTATGTGTTTCTAGGAGAGTTGTATGTCAAGTTTTCTGACTTGTATGCTCCTATCTCGCTACTGGACTTCGTCCTACACTTTGCCTTGGCATTATTCCTCACTTTGGACTCTTTTAAGTATGTTTTCCTATAATTTCTGCAGGTATTTTAATAGGCTTAAATATAAAGTTAATAGCATTTTACTTTTCTGACAGGACAGTTATGCCTTCACAGCTGTGCAAAATCATTCTGTGCTCCTGACATGCATTTTCATTTCCTCTCTGCCAAGGTCCAAGATAGACTTCTTGGACCTCCTCAGGTGTCCACTGCAGAGGTAGCTGCAAGTCCTTCCAAGAGCTGTCACAGCAGGTGGAAGATTAAAGTGTACGAAAGGCAGTGGACCTGCATAAAGAGAAATAGCTGATTCTGAAGAACTGTAGGGAGAACTAAAGATTTTTCTGGGGTATCCAGAACTATTGGCTTCACAGAATACAGGTCATAATTCTAAATAATGAGATAATATATTTTTTAATATTCCCACTTTTTAGTACAGAATATTTGAGATTCCTCTCACAGATCTGGAAAGGCAATATAAGGTAAATAACTCATTCAGGGGCTTGACATAGTCATTCTGCTGTGAAAAATCTGGGAAGAAAGAACTTTCAGGAATTTCCTAGACTGTTTGAAGCATATGTCACACAGAGCTGGGTCTGAACACAATGTCTTATCACTGACTTACTCTTTTTTTACTCACAGTCACTTGTTAATTTTGATATGGAAAGACAGAGTTATTTAACTGAATTAGTCATTTAAATTTTAGAATGATTGAAAAGTGACTCTGCTTTAAGACTCCACAGCATCATCCAGCATGTTTTTGCATTCATTGCTTTAAGTGAGGAAGGAAAGAGGAACTTGCAGATCTCTGGGGTAAAAGGGATAAGGCAGCTCAGAAAGACTTCCAAGGAGCAATATGATGGCTAGCTCAGGAGAGGCTGCTGTGGGGAACCAAAGCCTTTCAGGGTGATCACCAAAATATTGCTAAGGCAACCTTTGATTTGTGGATGATTTTCATCTGCCAAAAGCTGGGAAGCAGGAGTTAGTGTGCCAAGACCAAGACAATCCCTGACAGCTTCTGTGGTCCCCTGCAATATATTTTATTCTCTTCTTTTTCCAAGACAGGACCTGAGGGACACAGCCAGCTTTCTCTCCCTGATTTATTAGTACCTGGCTACTCTCTCTGATGGTTTCATAGTCCTGCTGTCTGGAACTATGCTGTATAAAAGTGGAAAGGCTGGATGAAAGCAAGAGAACGGGAATTCCACAGTCCTGCTTTTCAAGGAGTGTGAAGGGTAGTTGGTTTTAACAGTTTTGGTAGTAACCTGAGCTAAGTAAAAGGCTGGGATTCTTCAATATTTATTAGTGTAATACATAAGAAAAATATGTTTGTGTTTGGAAAGCCAAACAAATTGTCTCTCTTGGGCACAACTTAATATGCCTAATGAATTCTCTAAATTATGAAAAGGGCAAATGAAAATATTAAAAAATAAAATAGAAGAAAAAAAGCAGAGAAGCTCACCATACCACAGGGAAGAAAATCCACAGTGTAAAGCCATTTGAATTTCTGGCTGCTGTGTCTGAAAATGGCATAGCAGAGCAACAAAAATGTACAGAAAAGAGTGAGAAGGATGCTGAAAGATTTGGAACAGCTTTGCCATAATAAAATACTAAATAGGTTGATTCCTTTGTTTGGAAAAGGGAGGACTAAGGCAGGGATATGGTCTACACAATTATAAATGATATAGACATAGGGTGTAGGGCTCAAAGATCCATTATTTTTCACAACCAAAGAACTAGAGGCACCTAATTTAATTATCAGGCATCCTGATAAACAAACAAAAAGGAAATTCTTTTTCAAATAAAGCATAATTAAATTGTGAGGTGCATTGGCACAGGATGCAGTGGAGGTTATCAATATAAATGGGCTCAGAGAAGATTAGATAAATCCATAGAGGATAGATCCATTGGTGGCTATTAAAAACGATGGTCCAGATTAATCTTCCATCTCTGGAAGTCCCTTAAGTGCTGATTGCAGGAAGTTGGAAAGGTATTCTAGGATATGTATGTATTTGCCCTCTTTCCAGCAACATCCTTTTGGGCCAGTGCTGGAGCCAGCATACTGGGATGAACAGATCTTTGCTGAATTCATCAGGAATGCTTCTGTATGTGTGTGAGAGAGAAGTAAGAACAAGAAAAAAGGAGGCTGTGATGAGAAAAGCAAAAGCACCTTAATTAAAGAATGACTTCTTCCTCCTACTGTTAATACTTTTCACACAGGCCTCTTGCAAAGGCAAACCTTAATAACCTTAAATCTGCTACTATCATCTTTAATTTTTATTTCAAACATAGTTTTCCCAGCCCTGCTGTGCTTCTGTGTATTTGTTGCTTATCAGCATGCTATGAGAACAATTCATGAGAATATTGTATTTGACAATACTGCCACCTGGGCTACATCGGTAGTACTAAATTAAACAGTGCCAGGACAAGGGCCAACAAATAGGAATTTGATTGTTTGTAATGCTGGTCAGACAGGTCTCTGTCTTAATTTTAAACTTGGCCAACTAATTTTCACTGTCCCAAATAATTCCCAGGCTTTACTAGGGAATTAGCATGGGCAAGGGACCATTCCCCTTCACAGTTTGGATGGATCCAACCTGTTCTTAAAGATTTGGCTATTGCATGCCAGTTGGCCTCATGGCCAGAGAAGGAGCCTTCACCATTCCTAATTTACTATATAGATGTAATAATAATTGGATGTAACCTCTTGAGGAGTGGATGAGGAAAGGAACGGGTTTGCCAGAAGTGTTTTTAGCCTCTTGGGGAAGGTCCAAACCAATTCAGTTAGCTGTCTCCCAGGAGGGGTGAGGATTGCATAACACTCCCCAGGCATGCAGGCATTTGATTGTTTCCCTGAGGTCAGGACCACTTCTCAGTTCTCTGTTCTGATGACATACACTGAGCAGACTGGGGATATCTTTTGCTAAAGTGAAAGGCCACCTTAAAGAAATGTTTTAATTGCATAGCAGGCTAGTGGACTTCAGGTACAGGAGATTTCTCTTGTAGATCTCTTAAGTTTCCCGAGTCTGGAGAGGTGCTTTGGTTTTCTCAGATCATGAAGTGATGCAGTGAGTGTTCCAAATTCATCCTCTGGACACAATCTATGATCTGACATTATGTGATTGAATGAAATTCCATCTGCAGATTAATTCAGGCATTTTTAGGCATGTGTTTTCTTTCATCTGTTGTCAGACTTAATATACCAGGCACTGTATAAGAACTAAAAAACATCTACCGTAAGGAGCTTGCAGACTGAGAGAAAACCACATATAGAAAAAATTTGACATGATGTCCAGAACAGGCACAATTTATTTACTAATAAATAAATTAAAATCCTATGAACTAAGAGGTTCAATATCAGTTCTAGTTCAGTCTTACTCTCATATTGTGATGGAGAAGGCAGCAAATTGATTATAAGCCTAGCTGATGTGAACTTTTTAAAGTATGTGAGCAACAAGTCCATTGACACTGGGGCCTATTTTGGGGATGGATAGGTTATAAAAGAAGTGCAATTAGGAGATGGAAACAAAATGCCTGGTTATTAAGGGTAGAATGAACGCATAAAAAATGAGAGCCAAAAAAGAGGCAAGACTTTTCAGGTGAAGAAGGAGAATTTAAACTGATAGATCAGGTTCAGAGAGTAGATTGAGAAGTTAAAGCTGAAATGGCAAAATTTGAAGGATGGGCAAGGTGATTATTCATCCCTKCCACAGCACAAACCCTTTCCTAGATTTGGCCCATGCCAACCGGTGCTTCCCTAGAGAATGCCTCTTTAGCAGGGTATGGAACAGCACAAGCCAGGGCACACTCCTGACAGACATCTGAGGACAAAAGCTGTGCCATGCCAGCATGATCTTGGACACTGGTCTATGTCATTTCCCACTGTACATGTAGTAGCTTCAGGGCTGAATGAGCCGTCTGGATCTGTCAAGCTGGTTCCAACTCAGCAATATCTCCTGACATATCCAAGCTTAAGTCTGGAGAAGTTCAACTGTGAAAGGTTCCTATCACAGTTTTGAGTGTCATCTGTGCAGTGTTGCAGTGGAATGCATGACAGGTACATCACATTTTTAAAAAAGAAAATGAGATACTATATGTAAGTGATAGTTTGTGCTCTCCTACTTATGCGGATCACAGCATCATTTTACTATACGTTCAGATTTCACAGAAGCAAATACCTCTGCACTTTTAGAGCCTTTCATTTGTTGCCACTATTTTGAGCCTAGTTGAGAGTGAAGACTTTTCCTACTGTATTTTAGTTTCAGTTTCAGAGCAGAGGTCTGTGATGCAGTGGTTTGCATGTTGATGTGTCCCTTGTGTGTGAACTGTTCCATACATTTTTTAAAAACTTATATTGTAAGTCATCCTATTTTCGTAATCTCATCTTTGCAATTCATTGGTCATTGAAGCACTCCATGCTAAAAACAGCATTTTCTTCTATGTCCACCGAGTTAGAATATTCTACCAGTAGGTAGTAAAGGGCAAGCTGAGATCCTATGGATCTATGAGATAGAGAAGGTAAGTGACATAAAACTAATGCATGCATTCTCTGACACTTGCATTTCAGCATGAGTGAGAATTCTGTGATAATCTGCCTGACTTCATTGCTATTAGATATGAAGTGTTCATAAATGCTGTGTGTTCATGAATGAAGGCCATGCTTTTCATTTCTATGGTCCATAATAAAAATGGTGATTTCTAGAAAAAAATTAAGCTGAAGAAACAAAGGCCATGTATGTCTGTTGCTGAAGGAATAATACGAGCTTGAAATACAGTTCAACCCAATACAAAGATCATCTTTGTAATACTGCAAGAGCCACTGAGACTCTAGATTAATTTATGGTTCGTAAGTGCAGGACACAGAAATTTAATCTCTTCAAGGGCTGAACTGACAGTAGCCTTTTGAAAAGACAATATAAATAATGAAATAGTGATGTGAATAGGTATAGTGATAAAATATAAAAAATAAGAAGTCTTCATAAGTAGGAAGTAAACTGATCACTAAGAGCTACTTATACCCCTCATACAGATTCATAAACCTAGGGGAGTCACAACGGAATTCTAAGTTCCTTTGAAATATATGCAGTTGACCCTATTCAAAACAGAATACAGCTTTTCTGCAGGAAGGACATTTTATCTCTTTGTGCTCTCTATAGGCTCTTCTAGACAACAGGCTCACTGATGCTAACCAATGTATTCATGTAGTATAGCCACAAGAAAGAAATTAATTCTAATCCTAATTCTACTTGCAACTTGAGACAGAAAGAGATTAACCAGATTGTCCAAATTTGCACAGGAATGCTTACAACAAAATCAGAATCTGACTTATGGATCTCATTGCATAACCTTTCCCTTTAATTTTGAAAAGGATTTTTTTTTTTCTCAAACGCTTCAGACCCACAAATGTTTAGTCTTGTTTATCCTACTCCTAACATTTTCATCTAGTTTTGAGCAGACTTGTTATATTATGCTGATTTCTTGCAGGGAAAAATAATGTTATACATTCATTCTGTAAGTGTTTATGAATATACGTGTGTGATAGACCTTTGGAATAAATTAATAGCTTTTTCAGAAATATAAAACTATCTTCTTTTTTTTGAAGTTAGCAGTAAGATCTCCTAGCTAC
This sequence comes from Amblyornis subalaris, assembly GCA_018881555.1. Lineage (NCBI taxonomy): Eukaryota > Metazoa > Chordata > Aves > Passeriformes > Ptilonorhynchidae > Amblyornis > Amblyornis subalaris. The sequence goes on from JACAXG010000020.1 coordinate 7,688,054, forward strand.
TTACAAGAATGTAAAGGGTCCTCCAGAATTTTTTTTTTATAACTTTCATTTGATTCCTTACTTCTGTGCAGCCACATTGGAGGACAAGCATATGAGTTATACAATATAGACAGATCATGTGAGCGAAGTCTCCATGGAAACTGCCTAATTTGTGCTTTTATTTAATTAGAGTTGTCCATTACCTCTCCAAATTAAGTTTAATTTAAATTCATATGCCAGTCATTTTTTAAATTGTGTATGACTTTTCATCCGTCACTCACTGAGATCTCTTGTAGGCTGTATTTTAGCAGTCTGAGTTTATTTAGCAATTGAGTTTATAAACAAGATGTTTATTTGACAGCTCAGCTTATCCAACATTCTTAATATCCTTGGAGCTAATTTTCTATGCAGTATCTGTGGTATACAACTCATTGTTATCAATTAGATATTCTTAACCTCGGAAATTGTCAAAACCACAGTTTGAGAGATCCACATGACTATATTCACTCATTTTGCTTGCTGTGAGATAATTGGGGAAAAAATCAGAGTACAAGTAAAAAGTGTAACCAAGACCAAGAAATATGCAAAATGCATGTGTTTGTTAAATGGAGCTTTGAAACAGGGAAAACAGTGTGTCTGTTCTAAGCTGCACTACAAAAACCAGCTGGTCTATACAGACTTTGAGGTACTCTTAGGAAAAGTCTGAGTTGGTTCAACCTTATGGGAATGTCTGCCTGAGGGTATGATAACATGAACTGATGGGAGTTATTTGGAAATCATCTGTCCTCAGTTGTGCACCAGAAAAACATGATCTGCTATACCTGATTTTATCTTTCTTTCAAGACCTGCTGGTTGAACATATAATGAGAGGCTATGGAGTACTCCATTATTTCCCTGTTCCTCTGACACGTCTGTGCTTGTAACACACACAGATGGCAAGAAAGAGGACAGTGGAAGGCTGTGTATGCTTGATGATTTCCACCCCGCTGAGACATCAGCAAATATGGAGAATAGGGGGAAAACATAAAAAACATTAAAAAGATAGTATTGAGTAATATGAAACATATTACTGAGATATTTTGTATCCTAATCTGTTTTGTGAAGCCAGTCTCGCATCTCGTGGAATTGTTACTGACCCAGTTTTCCATATGCAGCTCCATTACGGAAATATCTAGACTGGGTGTCTGGTCCAAAATTAGTCTGTGTGCCAACATGACAAGAGGGCAATGCAGAAGCAACAAACTGCAACTCTGAAAGGGATATAAGCAGACTAGCTCAGAGCTGCAGTCAGGCCATTCAGGTGGTTTCTGCATTCATACAGCATATACATATCACCTGAGATTAAATACTTTTTCAGAATTACAGAAGTTATCTCTGGCACGAAAGTAAATATTAATGGTAGGAGAAAGTAATTATCACAGCATTATCAGAGTTCATAATGGCAGAATTGAAATGCTTGTGTATAAAAGGTAATACAAGTGGCCTGAGAATCGTGTGGGAAGTGCTAAAAGTACAACTGGAGGACCAACAATAAGGATTCTTCTGAAATAATTACATGAAGACTAAAAGGCAACACAATTCAATGCAACTCAGAAAAGCTGAAAAGAACAATGTAAAATATGTTATAAAAAAGGCATTTATGAATATTATGACCATAGTGCTTTGAAAATGTCTAGCAAAATAATAATAATAGTAATAATTAATAATACCTATAGAAGAACAGTAGAACAACTGGCAAAGGGATAGATATGGTAGATAATAGCAGCTCAGCAGCTTCACATTAACAGAGATCCTGGATGGTAATAGGTGTCACTGAGTGGATTTGAATACTAGTGGAGACTTATGTCTGGATATAGAAAAATATCGGAGTTATTAAATAGCTACTTTGTTTCTGTCTTTTCAGAAGAAGAGGGTGGCGATCTGCTCAAGTCGGGCTTCAGTTTTCCAGGGACGCCAGAGGAGGAGCTAGGTACAGATACCATCTCTCAGATACCTGGTACTGCTTGTGCATCCCGAGGCTGGGCGCAGCCATGGGGCTGGGGCGCAGGAGGCTGCTCGGGGTACAGCCTCCCTCCCACCACGGAGCCCACAGCAGGCACGGCACCACGCGCTGTCAGTGACAGTGGCCAAAAAGCTCTCACTCAAGTCCTTCTGGGCATTTCTCACCAGCTCTATAAGGTTACAGAACGCAAAGTAAAAAACTGTCAGATTTGCGTAACACTCAGACAACCAAGAATTCARAAGAAAGTGTTTTAGGAAATTGCCAACCTTCCTTCTTTTGTCTTTTTCTCTTTTTCTTACCCCTTAGAGAACATACTAACTATAGACAGAGTTTTCAATGTTACCTTTTCAATTTGAAAACAGTAACAGAAGCAAGAAGAAATTAGAACCTCTTAAAGTGCATGAGTGAAATCTTGATACTTCTATCTTACAAAGCTAGTACTAAAATGTCCCACTGGCTTCAGTTTTATACATTTAGATTGTGAAAAATTGAGTTTCTGTTCCTGGAATTTCATATTCAGATTGTCACTGGTTTATGTGAAAGCCATCAAAATTTTGATTTACATGCAGTTGCTTTATGTGGCTATTTTTAGAAGAGAAATATGGGAAGTGGTTTTTATGTGTTTTCTAGTTAAAGCTCTCTTTATTCCACATGAGGTTACTTACATTTCAGAAGTCAGTGTAATTTTTCTCTTTTTGTGCATGTGCTCATGTTAATATATTACAACAGTTTATTTTTTTGTTATTAGGACATTGTTGTACTTGACAAGAATATTGTAAACTCTCTCCCTGACTGTATTATTGCACACTGCTAGGAAGATAAATCATAGTTGCCATAGTAAGGAAAACTACCCAAGCAGTTTGAACAAGGAGCATGAATTCAGACAGGGGTTGTCCTTATGTTTAAACAATCTCTTAGAAGTTACTCATTTACACTCAAGTCAGGGAGTTTTACAAATGTTCAGTGTAAAAATATCTGTATTGGACTTGTTTGTCCACTTAATATTCCAAAACAAGTGAAAAAAAGCTACAGAACAAGTTCCAAAGATTGGACACATGGATGTGTTAAGGAAGAGACTGAAGAACCCTCAGACAGTTTCTGCCTTAATCAAAGGGGTGTAAAAGGGAAGATATGGTTAAACATGAGGCTTCCTAGGAATCTCACAAGTGGATCCTATGGAGGAGTCATGAAATGAGCAAGTCTCAGCCTTCTTGGACATTTGCAGTTTTTTCACCCTGCCGTCCCATTTCACAGCACACAGGAAGGAGTTCAGATGCACTGGGTTAGAATTCATCTCACCTGAGAATTTATCTGGAAGGTATTTCAGATGTAGATGTCCAAACTGTAGATMTCTGGACTTCCTTTAGAGTGATAGACTTTTTTAGGACATAGCAAGTTTGGCCTACTTTGGAAGCTTAATGTAGAGTGAGATAAGTCATGCCTAAGAAGTATGTCAAAATTGTTCTCCTTCCCATTTGTTTGAGAAAGAACTGCAGGATTTCTGGAGCCAGAATAATTGATATATAAGTCAATAATATTAAATGTAAGGTGTCTATAGGAGCAAGGACCGTCTTATGAAATAGATAATCAAAGGTTAACACAAAGATATGTTCTAACTGATCAAGCATCGAGCACCCTGAGTAGGAAGAAGATGTGGGATTAGTCAGACATGAGAAACAGGAAAGTAAAAAAACCCCAACAACACAACACATCGCAACTAGACTACAAAGAAATTAAGCTGCTTTCAAAAATTTCAGCTATTTATGGCCAAATGACTAGAAAAAAATGTATGCCAAAAGCAAGGAAAGATCTGTCCTTGCTCCTAAATTATGTGTCCTTATTAGAGTCCTCTGAAAGTAAGTACCAAAGATTGCTAGATAATACATGGGAAGAGGTAGATGGCTATAATATTTTCAAAAGGAAATCCTGTTCTCCTGACCTAACTACCAAACTGGAGGTGGTCAAAATAGGTGGACTGGATACCATCAGTAATGTAAAAATATGTGATGTCCCCTTCTCCCCTAGAAAGCATCACTGAAATTGGAAAGACTTTTATAAAAGTTGTGGAATGGTTACTTAAGTTCTGTGTAGACAAGCTCTGTAGTTACAGCTATGCTAATGTGCTACACCTCTACAGATAGATAGGACATATCTGTCTTTCTGTCTTTGCCCCACTGTTGTGTCCTGTCACTTGAAGATTTGCATTCGAATCAATGAACTGTATATAACATAAGTGAAAAAGCTGCAGACTATTAGATCTTTATCAGTCTTCACTTCTTCTTGCTGTTGCACATGTATAAAGTTAAATATTATTTGGAGAGAAATATGATTCTGGGTGGATACTCTAATCACTGGGCTATAGAAATGGGCTCACTCCTTTTCTGTATATATGTAACCCAATGATTATGTCATTATTTTGTATGAACAGCCTCAATCTGATGGACTGCTAGAGACCTTCATCCCTGAAGAAAACACAGAAAGGGCTTTCCTTGAGAAGTAAAGTAATTGCACCAAGTCAAGACAGAGTTAAGATGATATTCTTCGAGATAGCTGGTGCAGAGCTGTTCATTATTCTAGACTCTCATTGTTCCGAGGAGCTTCAAGTTATGATCTCTCTGGTACTGAAAGATCTCTGGCTCCAGGCCCTTATTTGTACAATGGGTTTAGTATTTCCCAGTGGTTTTGGGGTTTTGTGGGGATTAATTAATGTTTCCACAGTATCTCACCAGAGTGAAAATGCTGAATAGTCATTAAATAATACTATTAATAAAATGATCCACTGCCTTAATTAGAAAAAGGTATCAAGGGATAGGACTGATCTCAACTCTTTCACACTATTGATTCTATAAAAGACCTCATTAGTTAAAACAGACAGAAATGCAATGGATTCCTTCAAAAAAAAAGCTTATCCAAGCATTCATGGTCCGTTCTTGAGAACAATATTTCATAGCTTTTCCATTAACATTTATTTGTTAACAGAATTCAGGGTGATAAGTATTATTCTTACAAGATTCACGCTCACATCAAAAATTCCAATTCTTTTCACTAAGAATATCTCAAATAAGCAACCTGGTTACCGAAATAAGCAAATAAAGGTAGCAGGGCATGGTGGTGGGAGCAAGCGATCTGACACATGTGATCTCAAGCAGCTCACTCTAAATTAAATACCTCATAATGTCTCAYGGAAACTGGAATTCTTTCAATTCCAACCTATCTTCTAGCTGGTGCTTATATTATCTAAACAATGTTAATTTATTAGAAAATAAACTTTTTATGAGCTACTCTTTTCTATGCTATCTGAAAATTTCTCACAGTCTTCTTTACTTTAGGCATGTAAAGGATAAGGCAACATTCTGCTTTAGGTGTCAAAAGCAGATAGTGCAATCTTAAAAGGAGACAGAAAAATGTCATATTTGAATGGCATTCAAATAGTTAAATGTGAACATGGAAGGTAGGATGAACTTCTCCTTAAATATAGATTTTAATAGGTAGTACATGCACAAGAGGGAAAAATAGATTGTTGAAAAATTATTTTAGCTCCTTTTTATAGGTAAGAAAAACATTTATTTTACATGAGTTTTACAGTTATCAGGTTCTAATGTCAAGCAAAGAAAGAGAACTTGCACTAAAGGCTTTTTGTTTCAGTAAATTGCTGTTTTCTCTTCAGGAATGGATATTGAGTTGATGTTAAGAAAAAGGTTGAAACCTGTAAAACAGGTTGCAGTTACTAATAATGGTCTTAACCTGCCCCAATTACAAAGTAAACTGCAAAGCAGTTTAAGGGCAGGTTACGAAAATGTATTTTTATTTCACAGTTGATGCACTCGTGCTTTTGATTAATTGGGGAGGTTCAAGTGTCAGACATAACTCATGGTTATTCAATCACTGTTGATTGCATGATCATGCCTTTATGACCTTACGTGCAGGAAGGAAGGAAGGATATAGCCGTTCTTGAAATAAAAACATGGATAAAGACCTAACTTTTCAGTCTGTCTGTCCTTCTACCATATTATCTCTCCTTACTCAGTGCAGTCAATGCCTGAACACTTCACACTTTTCAAGGGTTTTAGCTTCATATACTAGGCATGACAGGAAATTTTCCAGGACAGAGAAGGGGTTGTCAGTGAGCTCTTGGCTCTCCTCTGTGCCACATCCATGCCTTGGTGCACGTCGCCACAGAGTGTCCAGGATAGTTAAAGATCTGTAGACTGACTGGAGCTTCGTGGTACTTCAGTCAGACACATGGCTTGGCCGCACAGAGTAACTATACGGTGACACTCACCCGGGTAATTAGCAAGCACAGTAACAAACACTCCAGTTTAAATTCTTAGATGGGCCATAGACTGAATGTTTCCCTGGTTTCTGACACTAACCCTCAGAGGTATGGCAGTTTTATTCTAGTCCTACGGGGAACTGAAGTAGGGAATCCACAAGAGATATCCACAAATGTTCACTGCAACCCAGTGAGGCAAGGTCAGGCCTCTCCATGGTGAACGACACTCCTTCCCATGACCTTGTCCTGAACCATAAAAATAATTCACRGCTGGACAGAAAACTTGACTGCAGATTTCCTCTAACCACAGAGCTATCTTTCTGTCATATAACAAAAATATCTAGCCAGGTGGTTTGGTATAACAATATAAAAGTCTTTTAAATTTACAATAGATTTTAAACATGAGGCGCTCCAATATGACTCAATGCTTCTCTAGTATTTGCTTATTGTTACTAGATGAACAGATACTGCAAAAAAATAGTCTTTATTACTCTTATTCCATCATATCTCAAAATAATTCCACTTCATATCCTTCATTTTTCTGTTCAAATAAATTTTGAACTTTAAATTTGTTTTAGTTATGCTTGAGAACTTATTCTGTAAATTACTTACAGTCATAGAACAAAATCATATCATATGGCCTGAACATCACATAAAAACATGCTAACTGTCTGGCATTTTAATTATAGGCTGTTGGCAACAAATGCTTACTAACAACCTGCAGATCAGAAGCTATTTCTAAAAATTAAATACCTCATAATGTCAAATAACTCTGCAAAAATCCCGTTAGGCCCAAGGTCAATTCACAAACAGGAGAAGGTATTTGTAAGGATGTAAGATTAATCAAATATGATATTTGTTATGAATTATTCATCCATTTCTAATACAGAATACAAAGGCAGTTATACATTCATAAACAAATATTTCTGTTCTAAATGATTTCACCTGTGGAATGTTAGTAAAGAAGGGACATTTTTCTCTCCCTCATGCCCTGCTGACCTCTGTAACACCTGGGTGCATACCTGACACACAACATTTACTTTCCCATAAAGACTGCAAGGCTGCAACGGAGATGAGGTGAGAGACTGACTCATCTGACTGCTTTGCCACACCTGCCTTCCTCAGTGAGTGTCTTTACTGGATTGTCACTTTTCAAAAGGCTGAAATGTGCAGCCTTTTAAATGTATTCCCGTGATCAGCATCTTAAATGATGTGCTTTCCATTTCCCCAGAAAAAAGTTACCATGCTCTTCCTCCACGTTCATTATTGGCTGCTTAGGTTCTGTCAGGAGTGGGGCAATTTTTTAGCACAACCAAGGTGGTCAAGATGCTTCCAACGTGGAGGTAAATGACTGCAGTTTTCTGTCACAGTGCTGGGCGCATAGGCCGCTGTCTTCCTAAGGGAATTTGGTGTAAGCAGTACAGCAAGATAAACACCAGCAAAGATTGCTAACACAATCCCAGCTTTTGCTGGTGAGTTCAGTTGTCACCTCTCATTGTGCAACTTTGCTTGTTTTTTCCATCTTTTTATGTCATTTCTCTTCATAAGAGAACAGACAGCAGCATGTTGAGATGTCCTGTCTCCAACTTGCTCAGCGTGGGGATACTTACACCACCACCTCATCCCAGGAACAGAAGTCACAGTTTGACCCTTCACTGCCACAAGGAAAATCTGGGTGCTAGTAATTGTGGGGAAAGGCAATTAATGTTTGCAGTGTTTGTCACAGATCCAAAACAGAGCTCAGCCAGGCAGGAAAGAGACAGCACCCTGATTTGAAAAATTCCTAATCTGGAGGTTATGTAAAGAGGAAGATTGTCTGCCTGTTACTATGGCAACAGGCTTAAAAGGGAACCTGTCACCAGGCTGCTATTTCTTCATGCACCCCATAGGAAAATCAGGATGAGTCCTCCTCCATCTCAGTGGGTTGAACTGAACAGAAAAGTTCGCCATACAACAACAAAGCTGCAACAGGCAGCGCCGAGGGTGTACACCTGAGCAGATAATGATGAACTCCAAAAAGTAAAATAATTTTTTTGGATCAGACCATGGCTAAAACTAAAATTTTTGGTGAATCAAAAGTCTGCAAAGTGATGCTGAAGCAAACAGAAAATCAAATCATTTTCTTCTCAGATCATAATCTTTCTGATTATTTAAAAGCTGTATTTAATGTTTGAAAAAAGAGTAAAATAAAAGTGKTTTTGGAATAGAACGGTGTTTTAAATTGAGCAGTCATATGTTCTGTGGCAATAATCAATGCTTTTGAGAATTAATGATTACGTTATTTCTTTCCCAGAAGAGCACTCTATAAAATAAGCAAAATCTTTAAAATATATCCATGTTCTGAAGAAATAATAAAAGGCAATTTAGAGGGAATATATGATAAATATTTTTGCTTGGATACAGGAGCATTAATTCTTGCAGTCCCCTTAAGTATTGCAGGGGGTGGAAAACTTCCTCTGTTGTATATCATCATAAAAAATGGACAAATTCAAAAGAATTTCAGAAACACTGAGAAAAAACAATCAAGGAAGAAGATCATAAGTATCAGCATTATTTCTTTTGTTTGATTTTTATGTAAGAATCAATGATAAGTATTTCTTATTAGAAAAGAAATCTTGGAGATTTGGTGGTTCCATTCAGCTGAATAGTTGATCCAAGTGGTTTGGAGCCTTGGGATTAAATCTTGGCCATAGGCCTATCATAGGCAGTATTTCAACAGAACCAATTCCACCCTTCCGTGCCCTCATCTTTCTGACTGGGGACCCTTGCAGGTTTCTAACACATTTATTCTAGTCCAGCACAAATTGTGCATTCTGCAAAATATAGCCCTGATTAGAGACGATCTACCTCAAATAACACAGGTGTCACAGGTAAAATGACCAAGAAATTTTCTCAGCAAATGTTTAGAACTAATCCTGGTCCCATGAGGTTAATGGGAGATTTGTTACTGCTATCAACGTGACAAGGATTTCCCTTGTACTTCCAGAGTTGTGTGTAGCTTTCTGTATATACCTTTGAGCTGTACCGTGCAATTACTTTGGCTTTCCCTAATTGCTAAGAAAATAGTGGCAGTTTTATGACCCTGAGGGAAACTGATTGTCTCATGACCTAATAACTGCAAGCAGCAAATTTTTCTCCTTTAGGAAAGGAAGTCCATAAAGCCAGGCACAATACGGAACAAAAGAAGTTTAATGGTGTTGGGCTAGCTTTACTGTCCTGTATTTGGAAGCATTATAACCAATTGTTCAATGCTATTCACATAGTGAACACGATTGACTCCAGACAGCTGTATTTTTCCAGAAAATAAACTTACATGTTAGTTATTTTAGGTCAATCTAGTCCTGATATATTATATTTTTTTCAAAACTTTGCTGACCATACAGATTCTGTGAAAAAATACTCATCATAAATCATTTTGTGGATTTACCTGTGTCATAGCACTGTTGAAAAGGTGAATAATGGCAATGTACTTCAAACTTGAAAAGCACTGTGAAGGTCTGTGGGCTGCATACTAGTTGGCACCAAGACATCATACACTTCAAACCAATGGAAATTAATTTGCACCATCCTGAGGTCTCCACTCCATATCCTGGAGCTTTTTGCAAATCCCATGTTGCCTCTCATGGATTTCTGTCCTGTCCTTTGTCATGGCATGGGCACAATATTGTGACTCTCATCCTCTCCATACAGTCCAAGCACCCATTTTTTTACCCAGAAGATGTGAGATGTCTTCATTCCCCAAATACTGTTTCCATGTTTCTCCATTTTCACATATAGCATGCCCTGTTCTCCATGCCAGGCAGTCTGTTGTAACCTGGTTTTAGCTTGTCCCTGGCCACAGCTTTCCACAGTGATCACAACTCTCTGTGCTTTTCTTCCTCCCAGTATATTGTGCTTTGTGTCCCCCACCAGCGTCCCCACCACCTCCAAGATTCCATTCTTGCTCATTGACTATTATTCTGCACTCCTTTTATTATATACTCTTTTCTCTTATCATGCTTATTTATCTCAGAAATAAATCCATTGAGATGTTGGATTGTCTACTAATCTTTATTTGAAAGGTGGATAGACTTGGAGAACTGTTGGGCTGAACAATATGATTCAGTGCCATCAAATACTTGTTCCACCTGCAGACACCTGCATAACGAGGTTAAGGGTTGACATATCCGTGCTCAAAACTGACTGTACTGAATAAATTGCTGCATTCCACATGCTCCTTCTCCCTTTGGGTTTTCTTAATTTGCTCCAATTTGGTATGTTCTGGACATTGGTGCTTTTTTAAGAATAGAATTTGAATATCTATTTTTTTATCTAACGTGAGAGTTATAAAAACCATCTTGCCCTTGATCATTTTTTGTCGTGTGGCTCCACTGAATTAGCTTGGGCTGCCAAAACATTTCCCATGGTTTAGCAGTATACATGTGCCTCACATCACCTACATTTATATATTTATTATGTAGGTTTCTGCATTGGAGCTTGTAAGTCACAGGTTTTGCTGTAGTCAGCAGAAACAAATACGTACACGAAGGGTGGTATTCATCTGGTGTTTTTTGGACACATAGTTCAAGCTTCGAAAATAAATAAAGGCTCCAGTCAAAAATAAAATCACATCCAAATTGTATATTTGTAACAATCTTTGGCTCGTGTTCTTGAAATCCTACCTATGTGTCAGTTGGAAGAGTCCTATTTACATAGTATGCAACTATGATGGCAACAGTTCAGCTGTATGGACTTGGACATGTCCTCTAGCTCTGTTTAGTCTCAGTGAAAACAGAGCCATACACGCCTGCCACACAGTTCTCAGGATTATGAATAGAGAGGTATTTATTTTTCAGATTTAATTGTCAGAACAAACCAAGCATCCATGTGCAGCCCATGTGTTTGTTGGACAGCTTTGGGCATTTTGATGTTTGTCTTTAGGTCCTCAGAACCACCTACTTCTTCCTTTTGACTGTGCAGGGAGACTGGGTGCATAAAGTACCTTGTTGCAACAGTCCTATGAGAGCCAATATTACTTGTCTTTGAGGGGATGCTACTCAAAGGTCAATATTTAAAGTAAGCAGCCTGAGCAGTTATGTAGGAATTCACAGAAAGGTCAATGCACTGCAGGAAGTGCACACACATCACAGAAAATACAAGTTATCTTCTAAAGCTGGAAGTTACAGTCAGGTGGTCACTCAATCTTTGCAATTTTATGTAAATTTTATACAAGGTGTTATGCTACATAAATAGGTTGGAAATCTCATGAGACCATAACAGAAGCGTAAGGCATTTGCATTTCCAGAACTTCTTCCTTGCATTTGGCAGATTAGTCACTCTTCTCAATCCCTGTAAATATTAATTTTCAAGGCTAGAATAAAACAGAGAAAAATATTATAACAAGTTAATGGGGAAAGAGTGCTCATCGAACACTGCTTAATGTAGACCTTGGACAGACAGTTTTCCAGCTAAAACATTTTAACCATTTTAATGTTTAATGTCTACTTATTTGATTAATATACCCATTTTCCAATATTTCATTTTTTTATTAGTTATAGGTTAGACTGTTGAGTATATATTTTTCATAGTGCATTGCAACCCTGATTCAACTGTGTGAAACAGCAGCTTGCAGCAGTCTGGTTTTGTCTACCACCTCTTTTTGAAAGCTAGATTAGGTTTTTTCTTTTCAGCAATGCATTTTCCTGGTTACACCAGGCAGAAGAACTGTTTCTTCTCCAATGAAAATAGCACAGATGTTTCAGATGGGAAAGCAGTTTACCAAGGGGCTAATAAGGTTAAAGCAATTTAAACTAATTTCTCAATAGAAAGAGAGGTAATAAAAAATCAGGCTTCATTTAGTAGTTCCAGAGAGTATTATTATGCTCTGAAAGCTTGCTTCTAATACACAACATACAAAAAGATTTGTGGAGACATGCACTTCTTTGGAATGTCAGAGAAGTTTCGGTGGTTTTATATTCATGCTCTTTAGCCAAGAGCAGTGTTCCAGGAACTCTAGAAATGAACAGCTCTTATGTTTCATTACTTAGAGGGCTTTAGCCTTTTGCCCTAGAACATTAATAGCAATTCTAATTCATTATTTCAAACATAATTCTTGGTCCTTGAACCTATCTTTCTTTCCTTGATACTAGCAGAAGGAAGGAGCTTGAATGCTCTAAAAGTTGTGGCCAGACCCAAAGACAGGCAAACCAACCTCGGCTTACAGCAAGAGAACAACTCTTTTAGCATCAGAAAGTTCAGAACTGAAAACAGGGGAAAAAAGCAGGACAGGACATGGCATAACAGGGAAAGAGTTGAAATAGATAGGAAGAGATGCAGAAATCCTTCCATCTGACGAGGTTAAGGGTTGACATATCCGTACAGTAGTCTTTGAAGAAGAAGAGCTTTAAGGAATTTTCAGGGGTTTGGAATTACTGGATTCTCTGACATAACAGCCTATGTCCTGTTGTGGGTCTTTAGGTATTATCTGATTATCCATTGAAGTTAATTGGAAAATTCCATTTTGCTCTGATGAAACATAACAAAAGCCATTCCTATGCTCACGTGTAATATATTTTTCTCTATTCCTATTCCTTTATCTCTTTGTCTGTGTTGAGTTATGTTTATTTGTTCTTCTGTCTCCCTTTAGCTCTTTAGTTCTGATGGCAGCAGAGTGTTTTGTTTTTATGTTTTTAGAGTGATTGCCCAGAGCAAACATAGGAGCTGCTGTAAAAAAAAAAACAACTTCAAGATATAGACTAAAACTTCAGTCCAATCTGTCATTATTGGATCTATCAAATCTGGAACTATTTTGTTATACCAAAATATTAAATTTCTTTTGAAAGGATTGAGGAAAAAAAATTACTGTAGCTGTATGAATTTATATGAATCAGCTGAGCTTTGAACATTGACCAYAGACACACTTTTAGCCCCTTGAAAATGCTAGAAAAGCATGTTAACGTAATTGAATTTTAAGCTACCACAGTTTTCTTTGCATTTCTGGCAGGCTAAGATTAGCACGTGGGCAATTACACTGGTCCGGTACCACACAGTAATTCATTCAGGCACAGCTCAACAGTTTCTTTGAGCCCTTCAGTCTCCTGAACAAATTACTTGATAAAGTAACTTGATAAATTTATATATTGTATTTCAAAATTCTGAAGATTTTTCAAAATATTTGTACAAAGAAGTAATTGTGCCTGGGACAGAAAACAGGTTTGATGTCCTAGATAGACAAACCTAATTGGAGTGATAAATTTAAATGATGCACATGTAAGCAATTTGGGACTTTACCTAGTTTTAGTTTCTCTCTAGGACAGATTTGAGAGGGGACAATTACTTCTGGAAAACATCCACTTCTTAATTAATGTTTTAATTATTTTGATTAATCTTAATCAATGCCTATAGCAGTTTCTGTGTTTCAAACAAAAACAATTCAGGCATTCCATGTAGCACATAAAATGCTATATGGTTGTGAAAGCAACATACAGAAAATTGCATTTTTCTATAGTTGCAATGAGCTAGAATCACAGGGAGCCTTGAGGGACCCAAAAGCTGTTGTTACATTCTCCATTGCAGTGCAGTCGAATCATCACATCTCATATTCCTAGGGATGAAACAAGATGAAAATATTTGAAGCCTTCTGAGCTATGTTTGATGTTGCACGAGGCCTAAAGAAATCACTGGGGACTAGCAATTTTGTGCTAGGGAACTCATCTAAAATGAGTTTCTTATTCTCTTTTTTTAATTCTGGATCTCTGCCATGCCCTTCCTTTTTCTGTCTAAATGCATTGGTGAGGTGTAGTGCAAGTTATCTTTATTCAGAGGTGTGCAAGATTGTGATGAAAAGGCTTCAGGTTGACTCTCATCATGCTGTCATTGTGACAGAAGAGCTTCCTTTCACCTGCCTCTGGCTCACACCTCTGTGAACATTAAAATCAGAAAATCCATAAGCACTTTGGAAAATGTTGCCTGTATTGCAACTTCCTATTTCTGTAAAAGGAAAACATAGAATCATAGAACAGTTTGGGTTGGAAGGGACCTCAAAAGGTCATCTAATCCAACCTCCCTGTAATGGGCAGGGACATCTGCAACTAGATCAACCTCTTCCAGTATTTTCCCATCCTCACTGTAAAAAAAATTTCTTCTGTCTATCTAAGGTCACGCGTTTGTATAAACTACTGCAGTAATCTCTGTCAGGTGCTTTGGGAACCCTTTATGGGAAGTCCAGTCTAAGTTCAGCACATGGTCCGTTATTATTCCTCTGATAATGTCTCTTAATATCCCGGGTAACGTACCAATAGTTACAGAACTACTTATGTGGCTGAGTCCCAAAACACTGTTACGATTTACTGCCATGTCTGTATATAATCAAAATTACATCATTTCAGAGAAACAGCTATATTTCCTTTCTGTAACTACATTTATGCAAGGTATTATAACCTAAAAAGGACAACAGACTGAGTAATCAGCAGTAATAAGATTTTATTTTAATGTGATAATAGCCAAGAATTAAGTAAAAGAAACTGACATGAAAACAAAATAGAAGCAGAAAAGGATATATGCACACAGTTTCATGTCAGTTTCATGCCATGATAAAGTATGGAAGTGACATTTGGACCCTTAAATCCATCTTCAACTTCAGTGCGACAGGATTGTGCCTAGGCTGAAGAATACTTCATTGTTTATTAGTTTAATGCTGCATTCTTTTTAAGACATTATGTGGAGCTCTGTTGAAATTAGGGTGTAATAAAATTATCAAAGCATCTCCCACAACAGGAAATATAGAGCATTTAGCTTATGAGATAGCTGATGCTAAAGACTTGCAACAAATTGCCTTCTGTATCATGATGTAACACATATTACTTGAATAAAATTAGAGAGATATGAGTATTGATCTGTTTCATGACCATATCCAGGCTTTGAGTTTTCACCAGCAATGGGAATATGATTTAAGAGAGCTTTGTCATAGGGTTAGAAACCCTTCAGAGTGCTGTCAGTTACTGTGTTATCTCTACAGTCTGGTTTCCGGTGTCCCATTAATAGATATTCTCTGGCTTCCATTCTGGTTGAGATCTGTAACTTCCTTGTATCAAGCACCTGTGCAAGATTATTTAGATTCTTAGGGCAAATTTGTAGAAAGGCTGTGCTAAGTGGGTTGTATAAACACTTACACATCTGTCTGATCCTCTAAAGGATTATCTTGCATCCTATCTCTTTGTCTGCTTTTGAAATGTTTCTTAAATAAGCTGAAATTGAAGACGGAAAGTGAACGAGAAAATCAAATTGAAGTATTTCTGGAATTGTTTTTAATTTTCTGTTTGTAGCATTTGACAGCTGCAAGAAATCGAATGAGAGAAAAAAATCAAAGGCTTAAGTATCAAAATCTTTGCTTACAAGCTACTCTTATTTAGCAATCATGCTTGCATAATAACCACAACTTGGACCATATGATTCATAGGAACAAATAATTGAGTATATAAAACCCCATATCTTGTACCTGAAGATTTTTTTTTTTTTTCAGGAATAACTTAGAGTCATTAAATAAATGTTTTGTAGTTTGGTCATGAAAAGAGGAAAGCTGCCCAATAGAGAATACTCCACATGTATGGTAATAGCAATAATATTTCTGGACTAAGGATAACAGATGCTCAAATAGTATGAAATGCTTATTCATAAACTGTTTAGCAATACAAAAATTGAGCTTCATTTCAGCATGTTTATATTTTTTTTCTTTGTTGTTTATTATTAATATTTATGAAGAGTGAACTTAGGATCATGAAGTTGAGATTCATTGAAGAAAATGAAGTTCAATTTATGGTACAAAAATGGCTCCATGGAGAAAGGATACATTTAATATATTCAAGTGTGAAACCACCAAAATAGAAACTAGACCCATGTAACTTAAATGACTAGCCACAAAGCTTGACATAAGAGTTATAAATATCAAATAATAAACTGAATACTTGAATGTAGCCATTAAATTTTAGTAAATTTACACAATGAATAGCTTCATAACATCTAGAACTGCTAGCAGACAATTTTGCAAATAGGAAGGAGGCTGTATTCACCCCATAATTTGCTCATAGTGAACAATTTTAACCAGTTTTAAAATGGTGAAGGAAATTTCATGAATGGTGAGACTTTCCACCAAGCTCATAGAGAAAAATGTTTCGTTTTTCAATATACTTGGAATTTTCAAGTTAATCTTTTAATCAGACACATAACACAGGTTTTATGTGTTCTCATGACAGACCAGCAGTACTCATGGTCGCCTTCTCAGCACTTCAATGAAGAAAGATACTCTCCTGCTCCGAGGAATATGAAAGGATTATCTGGTAGTCGCAATCAACCACAGTTATGTTCAGCTCATACTTGTGGCTTAGCATCCCCTGAAGATTGTGAACATACCCACGACCATATCCACCATGGGCAGGAGCCAAGACAGTCGTATCTTCTCAGCCCCACGGAGAGTTGCCCGCTGGACCACCATCGTTGCTCCCCACGCAGCTCCATTCATTCTGAGTGCATGATGATGCCCATGGTAATGGGCGATCACATGTCAAGTAGCACTTTCCCCAGAATGCACTACAGCTCACATTACGACTCAAGAGACGACTGCGCCATGTCTCACGGTAACCCTAAGATTAACCGTATTCCTGCAAATCTTTTGGACCAGTTTGAGAAACAACTTCCTCTTCACCGGGATGGGTTTCATACTTTACAGTACCAGCGGACCTCCACAGCTGCGGAACAACGCAGTGAGAGCCCGGGACGAATACGCCATCTCGTTCATTCCGTCCAGAAACTTTTTACTAAATCTCATTCTCTGGAAGGATCATCCAAGGGCAATGTTAATGGAACAAAGGGAGACAGTCGAGGGGACGATCATCATCATGGGCACCATTCAAAGCATAGCAAAAGGAGTAAAAGTAAGGAGCGAAAACCAGAAGCCAAGCATAAATCTGGAATGAGTAGCTGGTGGAGCTCTGATGATAATTTGGACAGCGATAGCACTTACAGAACCCCTAGTGTGGTAAATAGGCACCATGCAGATCATATATCCCATTGCTATCCTGAGGCACTCCAGGGGCATTTTGGGGACCTCTCATTGAAGACTTCCAAAAGTAACAATGACGTGAAGTGTTCGGCTTGTGAAGGGCTACCAATGACCCCTGATAGTAAATATATGAAAAGGAGTTCTTGGTCCACGCTCACAGTAAGTCAGGCTAAAGAAGCTTATCGCAAATCATCACTGAACTTAGATAAGCCTCTGGTTCATCAGGAAATCAAACCTTCCTTGAGGCCGTGCCATTACCTTCAGGTAAGAGGAAGATTTTGTTGAGATTTGTAATGAAAAGGGCATCACAATATATGCCATAGTCATCGTGAAAAATACGAGGGTATCTCTCAGAGAATTTCTGTATAGTTCAGCTGATGCAGATACTCTATTAAAGTGAGAAATCTCTAGCTTTTGTCTTTGTTTATAGAGCACAAATTAAAAGCTATAAACCAGGTGTGATATCAATTAGTTTCAGGTCAGTGGATGTGTTTTCATCTTTGGAATTCACACTGAACACCTTGATGAAATCCATATATCACGCTAAAAAAAGGAGCAGTTCTCTCAACAGTCTGAGGGCTAGAGAAGGTGTTTCAAATACATCTGTGAATGAGTGATTTTAAAAACAGGCTGTGGGGAATCCTATTTTTGTGTTCTTTTATTCCTTTTCTCCATGTTTTTGTTAGTAACAGAAGAGTGGGTTTACTGGTGTACCAAATTGCTTTGTTGTTGATGATGATCACCCACATATTTCTTTTTAATGACTGGGTCACACAAGATCATATTGAACGGAGCCTCTTTTGAGACCATACTATAACGACATCCTTGTTAAAAGATAATGAGTCTATAGCTCACCTTAAGGAAACAGATATTTCAGGCCTGGCCCTCAGACTGGTTTTGGTGGTGTTCTGTTTTCTGTTAGAGCAACAGAGCTCCCACTTTCTTCTACATTTAATTTTTTATACCTTCTGCTTGATGCTGTTTGCCACCCCAAAGTCATGCTAATGTAACCATTTATCATGCTGCACAATGATCTGGATCGTAAAGTGACATAGGTTTAAAAAATACCTTCCAAAATACTATTTCTAAACATTTGTATAATTTCCATGGCCTATGCCCAGCACAGTTCCATCACAAGTGACATTAGCACATCATATTGTACAAAGAACTATAGTGGGTTCAGAACAGAAAGGAGGGAGTACCTGAGAGGGTAACTTCTTCAGCTAGCTTTGTCACTGGAAAAATTGTAGTAAACAAATATTCCTTTAGTAATTTATACTAAGTACAGCCTGCAAAGCCAACATTGTCCTGAGTACATTCTCTTCTATTTCTTTTTAAGGAACTCCTCTTTCTCCAGAACTTAACCAATTCTCACATTAATGTAGGGACATCTCTACTCCAGATTTATGTTTTTGGAGATTTTCAGTTCCTCTGGGCCCTGCAGAAACTGGCAAACACTGATTAGCAATGCCACTGTACTTCTGTGCAGAGCTCTCTTCCCTCAGAGCTACAGGTGTCTGATAGCAATGAGGCATACTTGAAGAGCCAGATCTTTTCAAATGCATATGCAGACATGCAGGATCAATCTTCCCTACTGAAACAGGGAAAGTTTCTCATTGCAGAGAAAGGAAAATAAATTGCAGCCCTCATAGCATTACCATGCAAATTGATTCCAATCTAGACTGACAGCTGTGGTATTTTATCATATCCAAGTACATTCTCATGTATGTAAAATAGACTGCACTTCCCTGGAAGTTTCTGATCTAACACAACGAGCCAGAACTGGAAGTGCGTCATGTGCAGAGACTTCCACTCAGTGTGAAGTGTCTGTGTTCTGAAACATCTGTGACATTGTAGAGAAGTTTAGGTATGGCTAGGTTTTTCCTTCCCTTTACATACTTCTACACTGTCAACTCTGTTTCCTCTACACTTCTTCTGGGTCTAGTGCTTTCCTTCTCAATCATGTTTCATTGTTTCTTCTTCCCTACCTCCCCCCCCCCCCACCTTTTTTGTCTTTGCAGAAGCCATCAATTTTTACTTTTCATTGGCCTTCTCCTTACTGCAAACTTATATCAGCATTCTCAAGTGAATGTGAAACACTGAGTTCACAAACTAACTTGGTTATCACTAAGCTTTAGATCAAGCCCAGTGATAAGCCTAGGGAGCAGAAAAGCACACTTCTTTGCAGAGTCACTTTTTTATGCTTTTTGGGAAATGAGATTACTACAGAACGGAATTTTCATTAGTAATTAGGAAGGTTCATTCACTAGTGGGTTAATCCATCTTAAAATCTAGGAGACGTGAATTTAAATTTTTGCTGCACAGAGACTTTGTGATCTTTGTTTCAAGACCCTTTAAAAATGGGCTAGTACCCATTCCCTATTCACAGAGATCCATCCTATAATGGAAATCTGTTAAGACTAAAGTGCTCAGTTACTAAGGCAAACAATCTATACTTGTGTCCAAAGCAATCATACAAGGAATTCTATAACAGGAAGATTCTCATTATAAAATATTAAAATAAAACATCTCTCCCCTCGTATCAGAATATGCCATTCAGAGCATAGATATCCTTCAGACTGAGTGGCTGTCTTATTCACTAGCCCAAGGTCAGCGAACAAATGGAGGGGACCCCATTCTGTCAATGTCATAACTAAATGCTTGGTTTTGAAACTTTTACTTTGAGGGATGTTGGGCTGTCACAATGTAATCATTAAGACCAGAGATATGTCCCATTATTAGCTCTGCCATGAACTTTCTCTCTGACCCAGGAAATGTAATTTGTTCATCACTGCACTCTTCAATTGCTCTCTCTGCAGAACTGAGGGGGGATATTTAACTTTTCTTATAGCAGTGTAAGAAGCATCACAGAATAGTGATTGGATAAAAACAGTCATTAGGTTCCAAAACTGAGAAAGGTAGAGAAACATGTCAGATTCAAGGGATTATGAAGTTGATTATGCAGCAGCAGATTTCCCTGAGATGCACAGGTGAATAGATTAACATAAAACCTCAAGGCCCTTCACACGGTCTCGGTATTTAAAGTATTACAGTATGTGATACTAAATACATTTGTCCTGACTGATGTCAGATACATACTTTTAATTCCTTTTAAAGTAAAACTGTGAATTTATCATCCTTCAATGAACACATGAATACATAAACATACCTCAGAATAATAAAAATTAATTTTCTATGTTTATACATTATCAATTTATAATATATCTATACGGCTTTTGTTCTGCTATCTAATTATATGAGGATTCTCGGTAGCCAACTCACTTTTCTATCTACTAGTTTTCTTTCTGTTATTTTTTTCAGTATCTGCATGAAGTATTTCTACTTCTGTTTTCCACTGAGACTTTTGATACAGAGTCTCAAACTGGAAGACCATGGCAGTGTCTTAGGCCTGTGCTTGAGACTTTGCTTTCTGTCTTGTGTTTATGTGCTTCCACTTTGTCATCCACCATAATTACTGAGCTGCTTTTTCCTTCAAACTGAAACTCCGAAGAGTGCATAAAGGAATTTTCTTTCTAAGAAGGAAGCTGCTAGCAAATTCACAAATTCCTGGAAAAAGGAGATGAGAAAAGAGGTTTTGAAGGTGTCTGCACATTATTTGCTTCAGTCATATCCTAGAGTTGAAAGCAAGTATTTCTTTAACCTGGTGAATCTCCAAGCTTAATCTCTGGCTCCTCTTTTAGGGTTTCACATTCCCTTCTCCTCCACACAGAGTCCTTGCAGCTGGGGCATCTCCTTGGACTGCGAGTGTGGTACTGTAAATCAGAGGTTACTCAGCCAACATGCCTTTTTCAAGCATGGGTGGTCATCTAGTCCTAAAGCGGATGGTTTAAGAGAACTAAATTAGTTGAAATAAAGCTGTATAAAATAGTGGTTATTTTTCTCATTTAAAACTCGGGTCAGATTTGCATCACTCCTGCTGTGGTGGAGGTGGTGGGAACGTGCAGAGAAAAGGGAGAGGAGAAGAGTGAGAAGCCCCTTTTGGAGGGCTGTAATGTCAACCAGGTGGTCAACTATCACCTCAAAAGCAGAGGGCAACCATTTGGAACCGTACATTAACAGCATTTATCACATCTTATCTTGTGAATGATTAGCTACAGTTATTATGTATGGGCCTTTAATTTCTATTTTGAATGCAGACAAATCAAGCATTTTGGTAAATTTCTGGGCACCAAACACTTCTGTCATCTCACTCAGCAGGCAAAACAGCCCAAGTAGATCTTGCATGGGTAAAGCACACTTTTGTATAGTTTTAGCTGTAGTGGTTGCTACTATTTTCCATGTAATTTTAATTTTAATATAAAATATGTTAAGAAAAAGATAAATGAGCTGAGAGATCTCCTCTGTCATCATCAGCTGTTTTGGCTAATTAGGTTTCACAGGTTTACAGTGCCATGACTTTGATTAATTCCACTCTGATATGAGTACTAGCAAGGAGCAAAGATTTTTAACAGAAAAAAACCATGGATGTGAACTAAATAGCTGTGCTGAAAGGAAGTGCACAAAAGAGTCGCTTACAGTTTCCAGAACTGAAATAACTTTGAATGCTAGTTGAAGAAAAATAATTCCTACAATAAAGCCAAAAGATAGGCAAGGGCATCACACTCACCATCACTAGTTCTGGAGCACAGTGCGATGTGTCACTGATTAATATTCCTTCCTCACCCATTCACCAGCCTCTGAAGCAGCAAGCAATTGGGGTAAACATACCACAGGGTACAGTGAATGAGTCAGCACTAAAAAAGGAAATAGCATGTTGTTCTAAAAATGGCTTCAGCCCACTCCTGTCTTCCTAGTGCATTTGAGTACGAGCGTCATCGGTTACAGCAGCGGCACTGCTAAGCATGTGGGTAATAATGTCAGCTGTGTACTCTACAGAATGAAAGAAAAGCACAGAGTTGGTCTCTTCAAAAGAGAAAAAGAAAAAAACAGCAGTTTCAACAAGGCTCTTTGCTGGTTTAAGTTAAGCCTACATGGAGAAAATCTTTGAGGACAAGCTAATGGATAAATAGGCCTTAAGCCTTCAGTTACATTTTCCCAGGAAACTGCTGGGGACAGGACAGATTCCCACAAATGAGACTGCTGCCCTTGTGAGGCACACGAGTGCTTTGTGCTCTCCCTCTGGCTTGCAAGGATGGATGGATTTGAACTCAATGCACTTTTCTCAGCACTTCATCTTTGTGAAACTAGATTGTATCTGTTTGCTTGACATAAAACCCATGCACGAGATACAGAAACTACATCCAATCCTCTACGAAGGAATGCAACTGTGGAGCTAGCCAGAGCTAGCAGAGTTTTGATACTCATATGCAAATCACTGTCATCCACACTGCCTTCATAGTGATTTATGACAAGCCACCACTCAAGAATTAACTGGGTTGTTTCCACAGCAGGAAAAGCTGGTAGAGACGATAGGGTAGCAGGGCAGTCTGCATCCTAAATCAGCATGGACATATGCTGTACCATTTGGTTTTCTACAGCCCATTACGGCCCCACAAGGATGTCTCAGCTACCCCTATGCCCTCCCAGTCAGGAGTGGAGATGTGCAAGGAAGACATGTAGCACCCAGATAATAAGGGAAACAACGGGACAGTTATTGCCCCACGGTACATTCACAGTGTTAATGTCAGCCTGCAACATCTTGTGCAGCATTAAATAAAAAGGACTAATAAAGCTTACACTTCCCTGTATTTACAGAATGCTGATGGGTTTGTGTATCACAATTCCCAGAATATTTAAATACCCCTTCCAAGGGTAAAAAAAAAAAATAAAAAGAGGTAAAAAAAGGAAAAGAAATACATTCAATCAATGATAGTGTAAAGCTCTGACCAAACTGCTGTCTCACATTACTGATGTCTTGAATTATTGTGTTAATGAGTGATACAGGGCACTGCTTCCATGCCCATGTACTAGGATCCTCATATTGGATGAAATGAATTGCTGAAGCTTTTTTCCAAACAAGAGTAGAAAGATTTCAGAGTTAGTATTTTCTTAAAGCTGCCAGAACAAGTCCCTATTACTGTGGAAATGTCAAAGCTATGAGTAGAAAAGGGAGGCCGTGATCCCACTGCCCTTTAATCAGGGGGAATTGTCCTGCTTTATAACGTTAGAAGTGTGTTGCCAAATTGTTTTTCAATGTTCACTTCACTGAAGCTGAAGGCTGACCTTTGCAGTT
This sequence comes from Amblyornis subalaris, assembly GCA_018881555.1. Classification (NCBI taxonomy): domain Eukaryota; kingdom Metazoa; phylum Chordata; class Aves; order Passeriformes; family Ptilonorhynchidae; genus Amblyornis; species Amblyornis subalaris. Next base: position 7,711,536 of record JACAXG010000020.1, read on the forward strand.
GTTACTCAAAGGTGTCACTGGTTTGAAGAAGTTTTCATACAGGAGTAACTTATTATTTTATACACTCGGACCAGTTGCATCTGTCAAAGGAGACTGCCATGAACATGCACTTGGGGCTGTAATGACTGCACACTCTCCTAGGCCACAGGCTTGCTGCCTAGGACAGACCCAGCTCCTCTCCTGAGCAGTCCATGCCATTTTTCCTGCAAGGAGGTGACTGTAAAAATGGTGACGTATTCACAGATGTTGCTTTGGTTTTGGTTTTTCTTTTTTTTCTGGGTTTGGCCATCTTACTGTGCTGTACTTAAAGGTTGTTTTTCAAAGTGGAATTGCTGATGTATTTCAATGGCTCTTTGTCCATATGGACAAGGTTCCTGGTACTTCTGGTCAGGAAACATTTTTCGAAAAGTGTGCAGGTAGTTAAGCATTACACAGTACAGAGACAGGAAAAAAGTACTCATTTTGCTCTGGAAGTTAATTGAAGTCCTCTGGAATTAACTGTTCAAAACTTTATGTCAATCATTAGTTAAAATCAGAAGAATTGATGGGAGGCAAATATATATATATATATATATATATATATATATATATAAAAAAATAAAATAGCCTTTAAAATTATTTGCATTTTACAGTCATGTACTGTTTTTTCAGTAATAGATCTATAAAAATAGAAAAAAGAAAAAGTTATATAATTTCCTGCTTCAATTAAATAAGGTGCTGTTTAGTACAAGCCACTTTCTGGGTCAGCCCTGCATATGCTGCCTTTTTTGTTCATCCCTCTCTAGCCTTATAATGGCTCTACAACATTGGAGTCATTGCTGCTTAGTCTCTGTGGTTTTAGAGGCACTGTGTATTGTATGTTGGGAACACCTCTCCTTTTCTTCCTTTAAGGACATTTTTGTCTCCTACTTTATACTTCTGTAACCTTGAATGATCTGTGGGGTCTTGCCCAACTCAGAAAATCTTGTAGTCAGCTTCAGTCGCTGATGTTGTGGTCCCCTGGGCCTCGTCTGCTGCCTGTCAACCTGGCAGCCCAGCTGACAGGTGTATTCCTGGCTCCCCTTCACCTGTAGTAAGACAGGCTGCAATCCAGTTTGGGTCTTTAGCCTTTTGATGCCTGGTTTTAGCAGAATTTGCATTTAATTCAATTTATAGAGAAAGATTTAAAGGAAATGCATCTATGAGCTGGCCCAAAAAGACATAGGAAAACAAACTCTGGATGCAAACTCTCTTTCTTGGCAGAAAAGCTGCTTGTTGTGGTGAGCATACAAAGTTCCAAGTTTTGATCTTTGATGTTTCTGTGAACTTCCATTAGTAAAATAATTGCTACCTTATACTACATCTATGCTATCAAACTGCATAGTGTCAGGATAGTTTCCTTGGCACTGCATCCTGATCCTCAATACTGTTATGTGCTCAGCCTGTCTCAGGCATTGTTTTCATCCAAGCTAGCCAATTTTTTCCTAAACTCCTTCGTGAGTACTGTTGGCTCAGGACTTAGCACAGGCCAGGGAATGTTCCTGGTAGCCACACTGTTTTGGAGGTAAAGGTTGCTCCACAGCATGGGAGTGAAGTGCTGCAGGGCAGCTGACCTCCAGGCAAGACAGTGGAACTTCGTTTACCAATGTATGCCCAGAACTCACCACACCATTTACGTCCTTCTCTCTCCTGATTTCTTCTAGTTGTGCAGCAGCACAGGACTTGGATCAAGTCACTGGCTCAACTGAGCATTTACCTGTACTTACCTTTATTACTGTTGCTAGGGGAATTCTTCAGGTGGCACTCTAGGTCACTTGACCATTACTAGCATTTGAAAAGCTGAGTATTGCTTAGAAAATCCTGCCCCACTGAAGTTAATTGTAATATAATTTTAAAGTGGCTTAAGCTGACCACAAAGCAGTATCTTGTGTCACATACCAAAGGAAATATGCAGCCAACTGGAACACAGGTTTCTTGGTTGAAACTCTGCTGGTTTTGTCTTAGACTGAGATACTATAAACAGGTTCTCATTTAAGTACAGCCCAAGCCCTCCCTTCAGCCCAAGCTCACCTCATATCAAAGCTCTGGCACAAGATCTCAGTGAGCTCCAGGCTTGGCAAGCTGAAATCACCTACAGTGTGGACAAGCCCATGGCTGCCGTCTGACTGCACCTTGCTTCATCATGTCCAAACAGCACAGAGTCCAGAGGGTCCCAGAGAGACCCAACAACACAGCAGATGATTTACAGAGGCTGAACTGCAGGGATCTGTGCCATCAATATGAGGACAGATGGTGGTGGGGTGGGAATTTGGCCCACTTTCATCCAAACAGTATAAACAAAGCCACACAGTCCTCACAACACCAATTACAGTATTTAGCCGTCCTCACATTGCTGCTGGAGAAGCAGTTAGGAAACATAGTGCCAGTTCTTTCTTTCTTTTTGTTTTTAATTCATCACTTGTGAGATATGAGCTACAAAACATTATTTAAGTGAAAAGAACACAGTTCTGAAGAAAACACAGAAGTGGTGGCTAAGCCATCTTAGTACACTGGGCAGAGATCTTTCCATCAAGGATTGCTTAGTGCAGTTTGCTCGGGACTACACATGAGAGAATAAAGTCAGGCAATAAATAATGCTGAATATGATTTGCCTATTTGAACGTCAAGTATTTTGCCTATTCCTGAATAGGCAATATTTGCCTATTCCTGAAGTCAAGTTGTTTTCAAACCAGTGTAAAGCATGCATTGCTTGGGATCTACATGATTTCCTTCCTCTTCCTGTAATACTATGGCTGTTCATAGCAAAGCCTGGAGAGAATGGCTGGCAAGGTAAAGATTACTCTTGTTTTCTCAAATTAGCTCCTGCCTTGATGGACAGTGTCAACAGACCTTCAGGAATGCTGCAAGAACTGTCTGTGCTTCAGGGCTGTCAAGGAGTTCAGGGAGTAGAGGGTGGCATGTGAAAATTGAAGTTAATTGTGAAGAATGGCATTGTTAGTGGTGAGGAGGAGTCCCTGGCATGTTTTGTAGAGATTTTTGAATGACTTCATTGTATAATTCATGTTCTTTTCACAATGAATCAGCATATTAAAAAAAATAAAAAGCCACACAGAAGAAACCGGTCAAAAATGTGCACCAAGAACTGTAGTGAGTTGTAGACACAAGATTAGCTACTGAGGAAACAAACTTCTCTTTTCAGATATTGCACTCTTCCCCCTTGCAAAAATCCAGAGCAAATGGGTCCAGAGTCCACAGAGGGTAAACAGGGGAATGTCTTAATGTCATTAACTTCAGAAAAAAATTCTTGTAATTGCTTGGTGTTACTTCTTCAGTGAAATTTTTGAAAACACAGGAGGTCCAGCTCCCACCTTCCACTGTAATATCAAGGAAACTTTCTACCATTGCAATAAATCATCTCTGTCTGCCTTCCAAGATTGTCATTTACTTTCATCTACTTGCAGCTGTGCATAAAGGCTGTTTTTCTGAGTTTCCTTGAAGAAGACATGATTTAAAAGAAAACCTCTTACCTGCATTTCAGACTGTGTCCCTTTTTTTCTTTTTTTTTGTCATCTTCTTGAAAAGACTGAGAAGGCATAAAATTACAAAAATTATGTAAATTATGTATCTCCAACGTAGTGTTTCATATCTTATCCTTCTTCACATCATCTATAGTCTAATTTCATGAACAGACAGCTTCTGCTTCTAGTAAAATGTGAAATTTATATTACTGAAATAGGATTTAGGTCAAAATGAATATTTCAGTGCATTTTACATCTGCATGCTAATTAAATTTCCTGGGCCTCCTGTGAGGTAGGTAATTCTCACTTTAACCTTTGGGAATGAGAAATATGAAGAAGTGATAGTCATCTCCCTCAGCTGAAGCCATTTATTTAGAAGAGTTTCATTTTAGATAGTGAAGTTTTATGCAGGTTTTAAGCTGATCAGCAGTTTAGTGGTGGAACAACTTTAAAATTCTATGAGCTGGCAGCAAATGCCATCGAAGTRGGTGGAACAACAGGAGCAGATATATTTTGGAATGTCAATGGCTGTTGCTAGTTTGACTGTTTTGACTAACTCCTAAACTGAAATAAAATTTAAAAAAAATCAAATTAAGTGTGGTCAAAGTCCAGAAGAATGAATATTTCACTGCTTCTTCCAGTTTTGTCATCAGTATTGCTTAGATACAAGATTGGGTATTCACCCTCCTAGAAATAATTTTAGGGAGCCTAGATTACCTATCTCTCTTCAGGTATAAGGAAAATCCTTTTAGCCCTGAGTGTAGTCAAACATTGGAACAGGTTGCTTAGAGAGGTTGTGGAGCGTCCATCTTTGGAAACATTCAAAACCCCGTTGGACATGGTCAAATTATCACTGAATATCTGAGTTGGGAGGGAGCCACAAGGATGACAGAGTCCAACTCCTGGCCCTGCACAGGACCATCACAACACCATGTGTCTGAGAGCATTGTCCAAACACTTCTTGAACTCTGTCAGGGTTGGAGCTGTGACCACTTCCCTGGGGAGCCTGTTCCGGTGTCCAGTCATCCTCTGGGTGAAGAACATTTCCCTGATATCCAACCTAAACCTCCCCAGACACAATTTCAGGCCATTCCCTCAGGTCCTGTCACTGGACACCACAGAGAAGAGATCAGTGTCTGCCCCTCCTCTTCCCCTCACAAGGAAGTTGTAACTGCAATGAGGTCTCCCCTCAGTCACCTCTTCTCCAGGCTGAACAGACCAAGTGACCTCAGGCTCTTCTCATACAGCTTCCCCTCAAAGCCCTTCACCATCTTTAGCAGTCCTGGGCAACCTGCTGTATCTTTGAGCAGAAGGCTGGACTAGAGACCTTCACAACACCTTCCAACCTCAGCAATTCCACRATTTTTAGTTTGTTCTGTAGTTTTGTTAAAGCCATCCCTGTTTTCCCTGACGTGCTGTTGTTTACACACAGAATATATGAACCAAATTTTTGTTCTGAGAATCAGGGGACAGACTTACTGCTGAAGTCCAGTCAGGGATCCAAAATCCTTCTCCTGACAGTTCTGGTCTGAGCACGATCAGTACACCCAACAGGAGGGATAGAATCATTTAGATTGGAAATGACCTTTAAGGTCATCGAGTCCAACTGTTAACTCAGCACTGCCAAGCCCACCACTGACCCATGTCTCTAAGCACTACACCTACACATCTTTTAAATACCTCCAGGGATGGTGACTCAACCACTCACCTGGGCAGCCTGTTCCATTTTAATCAAATTAAAACACAGTGTAAAACATGTTAAATAACAAAAGAAGATAAATGAGAACTGTACTAATACAAATATGTACTAACTGTTTCTATAAAAGGGAGATAAAAATAAGATGTAGAATAAAATTCAGAAATCATCGCTTTCATGGCCATTAACTGCTCATGTGATGCTTTAGATATTTAGCCAAAAAAATTAGTAGTAAGGGATATTTTAAGAACTTAATGAACTTAATGAACTTCTAACAAAGAACAAGGATAGTGACATATCTTCTGAAGCAAGGAATTTGTTTTTATAGTAACAAAGTTTCTAGAATACCCACTGTGAAGATGACAGTTCAGTTTCTTCCTTATCCTATACAAGGTCAAATTCCGTTTTCTCAATTCCCTGGATTGCATTCTGAGCAGCAGGATGTACGCCTGTTTGGAGCAAAGGTACTTTCTTTTTTAAGATGCTCTACAAGTTTTATCCAAACACCCTTTTAGATAAAATTCATGCGAGTGCTTGGCCTAGGAGCTATAACTAAGCTCCCTCCTTTCAGGTAAGTGCCTGGATCACGAAGCTGCCTTTACGTAGGAGGAGTTCCTCTCTCCTAGCCAGCCCTCCCCAGGCAATCTGTGAGTGCTTCAAGAAATGGCCGTGACTGACAAAAAGAGGAGGAGAGCATAAGAGTGTGTTTATCAGCCCTAGGTCTTCTTCCTGAGCTCTCCAAACATTATTGATTAGAAGGTGAGCAATAAGGTCTCCCACTTCCACAGCTGTTTCATCATGGAAGGAAAGAATAAAAAAAAATCTGAACTTTTTCTTCAGAAGACGATTTTAGGCTGTGACTGGAAATAACTGAAGGGCCTTTCTGCTGCTTGTAATCAGATACAATAACTCCAAGAAAGAAGTATTTGAGATTTTTCTTCACACTTTACATTTTGGTTGCTAACTAAAGGGACCTTTCGGATGCTGCTTTGAAGGAACTAACTCTCCTAAATGCCTTTATGGGGAATTTAGGATCCTTCCTAAGATTCTGGAGTTCACTCGCAGATCAGCTCCATAACACGTAACAAGTGTTAGGTGCCAAGTGATTTATTAAAATTGGCCCTAGGTGATTAACGTAAGATATCAAAATGAATCAGTAGCAGGACAGTTGAAAGATTTCAAATTTTCTGAACCTGGTGCTCCTCACAGCCCTAGTGCATGAAACATGAAAGAGACTCATCATTCTCTGTAATAGTTGTAACCATATCAGCAGCCAGGCCTTGTCAGCTAGTTGTTCTTGCAAAAGGAAATTCATAGGGTATTATGCAGTCTAGCTCCTTTGTGGATAAAAACTACATATACAAGGATTCATGTTAACATCTAGAACAGAAGGAAGGCCGTTTTAGGCATTATAAATATCAGCACTCATCACTATATGCAAGTAGATAATTAGGGTAATTATTCCAAATTAGCAGCTGCAAGCCCTGCAGATGGGAATTTCAGGGGCTGGTAACTATTGTAAGAATGAATTTCTGCAAGTTGCACAGCTCTTTCCATATTTTGGAAGATGTATGTTTGATGACCCTCATACATGATGTTAAATATTTTTGTTAATATCTCGAAATAAAAATTTTCCTGCAGTAGTGTAATGCTTTTGCTTTTCTTAAAAGCTATGTTGGAGTCTGACATGGCCTGGATTTGGGAAGATTTTTTCAAGTATTTAGCTCAAGTAAATAAAGAACCAGGCTGAACTGGGACTCAAATTTTGCTTCTATTCTCAGTCCATGAGGAAAAACAATGTCAAGGGCCCTTTTCTTGTCTTTTGAAGACAGCAAAAAGACTCCAGCTGTTCTCCAAACTCTGGATGAAACCTTCTGAAAGAACACATTGTCAAACTTCCTTACCAGGTTCCAGAAGCATTTTCACTGTGTTCATTGTATTGTGCTGCTTTGAATGGCTTAAGCGCAAAAAAACCCCCAAACCAGATATTTTAATTGTGAATAATGTTGTTACAACCATAATGCTTCTGTGATAGCCAACAAATTGGTCTGATTAGAAAGGGATTCTTGTAGCCTTTGTGTGTACCCTGAGCACATCACAAGCACAAATGGAGCAGAGCTTCTTCAGTTTTTAGCTTTGGTCTTTAGCTGCTATATGAATTCATTTAACTTATGAATGCAGAGAGCAAAAGAAATGTAATCAATAGAAACAGTGAAGCACATAACTGTAAGATTTGTTCTTATCATGGTGAAGAAGCTTAATTTTTTAGATACTTTAATGTGAAAAATCAGTCATTTCTATCTTTTAAAGTAAGATTGCAACTTCAATCAACAAATAAGCCTGTATTTACTCCTTTAAATCCAGTAGTTATCTAGTTATTTGAACATGGAATTTCAGACAAAATAAAGTTGAGAAAGTAATAATTTTCCGCATTTGAGTAAGTAAAAGGTTATTCATCAATGTCTTTTAAAATTTTTTATTTAATTATCTTTGAGCTAAAATAAAGGAAAGAAGTTTCAAGCCAAAATAATTGTTCTATTAAAAAGTTAGGAGGTTTTTTTTAGAAAATAATATTAAGGCATGATAATTCAGCTTTAGCACTGAAAATTGAACAGTATATATTGTAGTGGGCCTATTTAGATGCCAGTAACTGCTTTTTCAGTATTTGAATTTTAGTTTTAGCCATGCTGACAAACATTTAATGAAGAATATTTAAACGTCGGAGTATGTTTGTGTGATATCAACTAATAAAATACCTCTCTAATTCAGATTTTTACAGCTGTTAGTGTTGTCAGCTGTAGATTAAAAAATGCTTAATTAAATATATTCGTTTTTAGTATTTTAGGAGACTGATTATAACTACTACGACTACATGTAAATACCTTTTAGGTCTCCTAGAATCATAAAAAAAACATTCCTGCAACATTCACCTTATACTTATTAGGTCTTAGAAAAGAAATGAGGATGATATATAACATTTACAGGCTTCAAATTTCGGAAGATTTTTGACGCTTCCTTTCCAATCACCATCCAAAGCTGAATAATGTGAAAAGTTTGTTTCTTTTTATGATCTAACCCATATTTCAGTTAGATTCATGCTCTGTCCTACTATTTTGTATAAGAATATGACTCTTTTTATTTTCTGTGATAGTTATCTCTAACATTTTTCTGATATGTGCGATCTATTTCATCTCTTCTTGTCTGACTTCATCTTCAGGTTTTTTTTTTTTATGGTCCTCAGCTTGGTTTTTTTTTAATTTAATATCTCTATTTTTACTTGTTCACCCCCTTTTAAAACTTCATTTCTCCCTTAATCCCTTTTTAGGACCCAAAGCTTCAGGTCTGTTCACGTGGTGTGTGAGGCTAATTTGTCTGTCTTGAAAGGGCCATAAAGATGACAGGCAGATCATGTTAGTTATTTAAATCCAATCTCCAAGACTGCTGAAGCCAATGGGAGCATTTGCTTCAGCTCCACAGTGAACTCTGTCTGTAGAAGGTCTTAAATATATTTGACTTGAAAATCTTTAGTAGATATCCTGCTTTGCAGAAACTGCTAAATATATGTTTAACTGGAATTTCAGATTTATAGTATATTGTTAAATAATGCCATTAAACTGCTTATATATATGGAGCTGATAAAGTATTTGATGCTGCCAAGGCATCCTTCTTTTTAACCATGAGTCCTTATAATGCATTTCAGAGAGTTGCCTATATCCTTTATGCTAAGTAAATGCATAAGTGTGTTTCTGGGTTAGTGCCAGAGGACTCAGCACCTCGAAAGATTTAAAAAAAAAAAAAGGCAATACTGGTGGAGACAGGCTTGCTGGGTTTAATCATAAGCCTTAAAACAAGGCTGATTTCTCTTTGGATTGAGGAATCCACTCCTGCTCAATTCTCTGATAATTTTTGGTGCAGAGAGATGTCCATCCACCAGCTGTGGATTACCTGACTACCAATCTTACTATTTGGAAAACCACTTCAATTTCATAAAAGCAACTGCAACCGCATGTATTATTTAACTGGTTGCATTCCTGATGTGTAACAGTCTCTATCAACTATTTTGCAGTTTCTAAATAGAAAAAAGGTACAAATTACCACTTTTGCTTTTTTCCCATCAGAACTTTGCCCTAAATCAGAATCCTGTCCATTAATGCCAAGATCACAGCTTAGTTTATCCTAAATACCTCATTCACCTTCCTGAAAGCCCTTTATAAGGACTGTTGGTAATAAACTCTGAAGTGCTCAACTTTCAATGAGTTTTAGGTCTCAGACACCTGATTAACTTACTATTATCAGCGGAAAATCTATGTGCAAACTTTTAAGAGATTAAGCTAAGCTGCTTCCTGCAATTTAGAGCATGTCTACAAATAGATATCGTAGCTCAGCTCGCAATCCATGACTTGATTGTTCCTTAGGTTCCAACACTTATAAACTGAAAATTTCCAACTCTGAAGTTGAAGTTAAATGGCAAAATCATTTAGAGTTCTTAGAAATCTCTTTATAAGTGATCTGTTTCTGAAAAATAAAAAAATCATTATTTGTAAAATGAAAAATGGAAGGTAGTATTTAAATATATGAAAAGAATAAAGAACCTTCCGTGTGTGTTTTATGATCTCCATTAGGTACCTCAGGATGAATGGGGAGGATACCCAGCTGGCGGGAAAGATGAAGAGATCCCGTGCAGAAGAATGAGAAGTGGGAGCTATATTAAGGCCATGGGAGATGAAGAAAGTGGAGACTCTGACACTAGCCCCAAGACATCGCCAAAATTAACGGTTCGACCAGAGTCATTATTAAAATCCATTGGGCAAAGACCGCTGGGAGATCATCAAAAGTAAGCTTCACTACCTCATGTTATACACCTTTCTGGAAATGTTTATGACTTGGATAACTTTTCTTTGTGTCTTTTGGGCAATGGTCAGCATCCATAAGAAGAAATTATGTGTATTAAAAAGGTAATTTTGTGGTTTCATTTTAAACTAGCTACAGTTTCTTGTGACTACTGATGAAAACCTGCCATCTTCTTGCATCCATGAAATAAACCTGCTACTTCTGAATGAGTTTGTTATGTTTACTGAAAGAAATATATACATATTTTTCTCAAAAGTTCAAAATTCTGAATTTTTCTTCTATGGAAGGATTGGTTTATATTATAAATCTTTGTAATTTCATTACTTTCTCTGAAATAGAAAATGCACTCTATTCTACACTAGCTATAATAGTAAATATATAATTGTACCATATATTTGGCATTTTACACCTTTTTTATCAGTATAATGCTTTATGTATTAGCTATACTGTATCATACTCATTTAAACACATTGTAGAGGATTTGGTTTGACCGGGTTGTTTTTCATTCATACTTCCTACAATATGGCCTATTAAACAACTAAAGTAAATCTTAAAACTATAGGAAAATATGTAGCTATATATATTTTCCAATAGATCTTTATTTTTCTTTCCTTTTTATCTTTTCAATATTTCGTTTTATAACTAAACTGTAAATATACTTGTGAGGAGAGTTTCAAAGTGATAGCCTGATTTAAAATCTGAAGCTTCTATTAATGTGACTGGATGTGTCTCATGGTTTAGAAAATGTATCTTTTTGCCTGGGACATAAACTGAAGAAATTAAGAGTGAAACCTTTGACCAAATGTTATTTATTGTTCTGTAGGTAATACCATGTATGGTTTACCATAGTAACCTCACCTTTTCATAAAATAAAATAAACCAAAACCAAACAAAAACCCTAGGCAAAAATCCTTTTGGCTTAATTAAATTGAATTATTTACCTTGCAATCTGCAAAGAAAACCACCAATTTTCACTATTATTGAAGAATTTGCAACTTTATAGTCCAACTGTCCCAGCCATTGCCTGGCTGTGTTCTGGGCACTGTTGTAGGCCAGGGATCATTCCCAGAGACAGTTTTGTTGCAGTCATCCCAGTTTTGGAGGGTATGTGTTATCCTATTAGCGCAGCAAACTGAAATCTTTTCTTAGAGACTGTTCTAACTTTCCAAGCACTTAGACCAAATAAAATATATTCTATGCTAGTCTTTGTTTTCAGCTATGGTTGGGCCTCCCAAAAGGGAATCCGGGTAGCAACACAAATTTTCCTGTGAGTGGCAGGTCTTGGTGCCTGCCCTAGGCCACTACAGCTTACTAACAGATCCAGACAGCAACTAAACATACATATTTGAGTAAGGAATATATTTCAAGAAAAAAAATATTCCTGATCTGTTAAATCCTGAAGGCAGGTAGTTATTAGCAGGTCAATACCAAATGTTGTGTCTTCTGCCGGTTTTCCATGTATTGCGAATACACCACTCAAAATATAATTGATTAAAGCACGGGTGCACTGCTGATGCACATACTGGGGTTGACAGCTGTGCCTGTTCATGGGCCCAGACGATTTCATGGCATAGTTACCACTAACCAGTCAGAAAAGGAGGAGCTTTTTGGGATACTGTGAAATATTATTAGGGGCTCTGTTGAGAATTCGTCACTAACACTGCACTGGGAATAATTGAGCAGCCAGGCTGCTGCTGATAGATATCTCTTAAATCCTCAGTTTTTCCTTCAACTGAAGAGCAGCACCTTGAATTTACCAGCCTAACATAGACGGGTTTTTCCAGTGAACTTCAAGCAGAAATGTATGACCTATTCTGGTTCTTGTAAGTCCTTCTTGCAAAAATCTACAAATTTCAGCAATCCTAATGCAAAAAGAAAATTTCTTGTTGCACAGAAATACAGAGTGCTGATCCACTTAGGTTTTCACTGCAAGCCATCTCCTCCCAGTGTATCTCTGTCTCCCTGTCACTGTGGTAGCCTTTTATGTCTGGCAAATTTCTGTGAAAGATATAGCAACAGATAATGGTTATGGAGTCTTCCTTCCTCCTCCAGCATGGCTCAGTAATCCCCATAGCATGCTGAGCACCGTTTGTACCACTGATCGTACTGCTGAACCAGAAGCCAGGGCTTTGAACAGCATTCCTGCATGTATAGCAGGGCTGAATAGCATTTCTGGCATGTGTTACGAGAAATTACATAATTCAAGATGTCAGCTGCATTAGCTGGCTTTTTAGCTTGTTTACCCAGATGGAGGGAGGTAGTGCACAGAAATAAAATGGGGGTTTAATTCTCTTAGTCCTCTGCTTGGGTGACAGGATAGCTCAGAACTGGGGTCTGCTAGACCACCAGTAAACATGTAATAAAAACTGAATATTGATAGCTTTGGCAGTGTAAAAACATTTATTGGCTGCAAAACAAAAGTAGATGGATTTCATGAGAAAAAGTCTAGTTTTCTATCACTATTCTGAATAGGATAAAATGAAAATTGGAACAGCCTTCGCTTAACCTTCAACAGACATTTGACATGCGTGTGTGTTTCTCCTCTGAGTTTTATCAGGCATCTTTGCAAGGATTTTTTTTCCCATTTAAATTCTGTTTCTGCTTTGACAAAAGTAAGCCCTATTTTTTTGGTTTGTGTTGCTCAAAGATTCAACAAATTGAACATTAAAAGTTTGTAAACAATAAAAATATATATTTGCATCTATATAAATAAATACAAATAGGTAAATTTAACTGATATAATAGAAGCATTAAAATTCTGAAATGATCTCTTTTAAGTTGCATTTGGAAAGGATTATATTTTACTCCAAGTGGGAAAAAAAGAAAGGAAGTGCATAGTCTGCCACTGCTCGTTTATACAGCTGACAAAAGCAGGTCATACACCCAACCACTGCCATCTGATCACCACCTCTGTCAGACAGATAGCACAGCCAGCAGAATCCCCAGCCCAGCTCCACCCTAGGCCACCTGTCTCACCTCTGGATAGTGCCCAAACATGGTTCATGGGACTAACTCTGTTGGATGCAACCACCCTCTCAGTAGGATAAGAAAGCTTAACTGTACAGGTCAGTTGGCCTAAGGACCAGGTAATGGACCTGGCTTATTTCTGAGTATAGCTATAGCATAAGGGGCTCAATTTTTTTCTGAACTTTTCAAAAATTAAGTGCACCTAAATATCTAGATTACTCATTGAAAATAAATGAATTTCAATTCTTTCTTTCCTTCTGAATGCTGTTTCAAAAAACTAAAAAGTATGTTGCACTACTTAGTCCTATAACAGCAAGTTGAAGGCCTGCGTAATTTATTACTATTATTAGGAAATTGCATTTCAGTGAAATATAATGCAATCAGACTTGCTGTGGTGGAGAGAGGACACATGCCTGAATCTGCTTCCTATCAACTTTTTGCTTTCTTGGAATGATGCCAGAAGTCCTATTTAATGTAGAAATTATGTTGACTCCCAGTAGCCCTGGAAGAAAAAAAAAAGTTAATTTTTAAAAATTATTTTCTTTTATTTTGCACTATTGATTAGATATACAAAATCTTTTAGATGTCCGTTTTGGTATACTAGAGGTGAAATGCAAGCCCTTTCCTATTCAGTCCATTGTTTTCTGGTGTGTTGTAATGTTACTGGAGATAAACTGTGTTGGAAGGCAATAGTGTGTAGAATGTATGTTGAATACTGCTAGGCATTTTAATTTATAGTAAAGGTCAAAACAACTGAACAGTTTATGTAACTGATAGCTGAAACAAAGGGAATGTCTGCCCCGTCCTAAATGAGTTTTGTGCAATCCTGGAAGAGAGACTGCCCCACATGATTTTTAAGGGTATCCTTCTAAGCTAGTAAATGTCATTTTTCTGTGTTTATGACAAAACCAACCAAAGCTGAGATGGAAGCATCAGAGACACTGGGATCGAGAAAGCAAAGCTAAAAATAAGGCAAGAATTTGGGACTCTGTAATAGAAAAACAATTCTGAAAAACTGAAGATAATACTCCAGTTATTTGATGCTTCTCATTTTCAGGAAAAAAGTACTTAATATACTGATTATGTAAATGAACAGGATAACACTGTAGAAAAAGAAAATTCCATTTTCGGTGTCTCCTTTTTGAAGTGTCGTGAAAGACTCTGAAAACCATCTAACCATTTAGTCAAAAGGGATAACAATAGCATTTAGCCCAAAGTAAATACACTCTATTTGAAGATCGTACTGGTATCACTCACACAAATGCATAGTCATGCTGTGTTGAAGTTTTCCATTATGCTCTGAAGTGACTCACAGGAAACTAGATGCTGCAAATATGAAGTTGAAATAGGTTAAACTACAATAAAATAAATTCAGTGACGGCAATGTGTACTTTTGTTTTGTGAACCTCTAATGGCAGACTTTTCTGTTTCTGATAGTCCAGACACCTTAAGCTGATGTGTGGCCAGACAGAAAGACATGTGAGTACAGAGGTAGTACAAAAATGTAGTGTTATAATGAGGAAGGAAATCTGCCACGGCACAAATTATTTGGTGAACTACCACAGTACAGTACCAGTGATACTTTGGGTTGTCTTGACTATGTTGCCCACTTAATCCTCTTCCAGATTTTGGCCCCTGTATGGAATGAGTATCTTAAATTCTGAATCACGGTCACAGAGAGAGAGCATCTGTGCTTCCCTCAGATGTTCAACATCTTTGTGTTGCATGTTATTTAAGCTCATAGCACACTTGAAGAACATGATGCATGTCCACATTTCCACCACGCTTATTCACAGACTGGTATCTCAACCCAAAATACTTTATTCAGTATTTTAAGCTAATATGCCTAAGTAAGACCTGAAATGGTTGACATGTTTTCTGGGCTTATAGTAAACCAGAGCAAAAGAATGACCTTTTACTGCTCTCCCTCTTTCCAGAGTGAGAGCTTGCATCTATCCATGGCCATGCTAACTTAATGCTTATCTGGACTGTTATCCAAGGTATGTCCACATGTTCTGTTCTGCAGACTCTGTTATGGCATCAAAAATGTTGCCAAAGCACACAGCAAGGGGATTAAACCACAACCAGATCTGACAGCACTTAGCTGCCAGATCCCTTGGCTCAGCAGGAATCATGGAACAGCACAGGCTCCTCTAAGACATACGGCAAATCTCCGTGCTCCTCTAAGACATACGGCAAATCTCCGTTAAAGAAATAAAATCGTTCCATTTGCAACCATTTGTGCTAACCATAGCATGCTTACAACATGAGAAAATGAAAACCGAACGAGAAGTTTGGAAGCAATGCATGAGACGAACCCTGTGTGTCTTCATCCATCTTTGCCCATGACAGTGCAGACTCCATTAGGATTTAGTGCCAAACAAATTTGTGGGTATTTCTCCCAGAGACACACCCCTTGGTAAGTGCACACAGAAAAGGCTGTGGGTAACTTTGCACATGTGGAGGAGTGGGTGTGCTGCAAAAATGTCACAGATTGAGTGTTAAAGCGGAGCTTTATTGCTAGAGAAATTAATGTCCTATTTCAATATTATGCATTGCTGTGCACCAGTGATGCAAACCTTTTTTAATTTTTAAGGTAAACTTCAATTTACCATTAACTCTTCTACATTTTAAATTAGGAATGGTTTTGAAGCCATTCCTGAGAAATATTTTCAATAGAAGAGATGAGGAAAATCACTAGAAGAGGAACCCTCGTCTTTTAAATGCTTTTTATTTATTTTTGGCTTTTTTCCCCCTCAATCTTCTGACTCTAAAAAGCCTCATTACACACTTCATTAGTAGCTTTCTCAGGCCCTATAGTGTAGTAGCATCTACTCAGAGTCTCTGAGGGGTGAAATTGGAGATTTACTGAGGAGAGTTTGAGGGCTAATTACAAAGCCTTATCAACTAATAATGCAATCAGAAGGCCACGGGCACAGTGATAGTGTTCTCTGCTGCAGTCAATAAGATCTGGGTTAGATTAGTCTGCAGGGTTAAGAGGGAATGCTGATGAAGGGCAGACAGTCATCTGGCTACCTAGGGAGCATGTTTTGTGGGGTCAGAAGGCATCCCCATCCTTTCTTCCTTTGCAGAATAATAGGAAATGCTCTTAAGCAGTGTTAGGCATCTTATTCTCAGAGAAGTGGCATAGTGTGAATCCCAGGGAGTCATTGAGCCCAGATCTCCCGACTCATTGTAGTAAATACCAGTTTTATGTTGTAGGGCTGAAACGTATTACACTGGACTGGGGATGGAAGGGGGATCCTAAGGCTCTAAACAAAGTGGAGAGTCTTTTCAGGAATAAAACAGGCTTTTCTCAGAAAAGTGCAATTACATGATGGATTGTGGTGATATTGCAGTAAGATTCAGGCCAATCTCACAAGCATAAATACTGACATCCAAGAGAAAATATGTTTCTGGTGCTTATTTATTCCTGCTTCCAACAAATATGTTAGTTTTACTTCTCATTTGAAAAGGATCAAAAGCTGATTTTCTCATTTGTTTAGTTTTTAATAAAAACTAAAGATGACTATAAAGTATGCATACAGAAACATTTCCTCCGGGCAGGGATTTGAAAATTAAGATGCTTTTGGTTAAAAATCAGAAAATTTATATATATATTCACTTTTGCCAAATCTACTCAATTGTTTGTCTAGAAATTACATAGTCTCATTAATATCTTCCACTTCAGCATGAAGATCACTTATTTTCTTTAGACCTATTGGTTTTAATGGACTTACATGTGTGTTTAAATCAAGCTCGTGCTGAGATGCTTTAATAAGTCCTGATAGTCTGTAGTCTACACTTGTTCTGACCAATTATGACTTTTTGCAATGTGTACATGTATATGCACTAAATGCAAAAAGAAAAAAAAAACGAGAGATAGCTTCCTGAAGAAATTTATGGATATTTCAATTCCATAAATGGATTTAGGAACATACATCCAATATTTGAGTTCTGCTTGGATCCTTAGACCCATTTTCTGAACTGCTACATGGTGCCTTTAAATGCCTCTAAGTTTTTGCCATAGCATCTGCCTGAATTTTGTTGATGCTGACCAGTTCATTGCCTGCTTGCCAGGGCAAGCTCAAAATATGGTATTGGAACAAGACTTTTAGGATTAGCTACAGATTAGCTATATGTGCAAATCTGTCACCTTTTACAAAGTCTAGAGTTTAGATTTTGCATATCATAATTTTTTTATTACATACACATTTTGAGTGATTTGGAATACAGGCTTGGTTGAGCCTACGTCCTTTCTATCTTTGCAAGAAGTGATGAAGTCACCAGACGGTTTAACAATTCTGATGATTTCCTCTTATTCTTTTCTGGTTCATGTTGTACCAAATCCCTAAAGACTTACTGATAATAAGAGTTTTCTCCTATCAGTGATTAGAAGGCATTTCATAAGGATGGAAACAGCAGTCTCCACCTCTTTCCTAGCATATTCCTGTAATAAATCAAACGTTCAATATCTTTCCAGCACATTTTTTAAAAAGGTGTGGGTCAATGATGAAATATATAGGCATTTTAACAATTTAATCTGGCACAAATTCTCATATCTACCAGTGATCAAAGAGAAACTTCAAACTGGCAAAGATTAGAAAAGAAATTCTTCGCTACAAATAAATTTATGAGATTCATGTGCACTTTCAGTTTTTAAAAGAGACAGACTAAATGTGCTATTCCACCAAAGGGAGAATCAGACTTAATGTCTACACTCTGAGTTCTCCAATGGGTTGCATGCAGGCACATCTGGGTGCCTTTGCAGAGCTCTATTGACTTCAGCAGGGCTCCATGGAGATACAGTGTGACTCGCAGCTGCTATACAATGGCACTGCTAGCTAAGCTTAATCATTAGATTCTGGTCGATGAGTTATTTCATGTATCTAAAAAGACATAGTTAAGATAGACTCAGATAGAGAAATGAATATCCATTGAAATGCAAATCTCTCAATAAAATAGGTTTTGATAACTGCTGCTGCCTTGATAATCCTAATGCACCTCCCTTTTAGGCACCCAAGATGAATTCTTTTACAAATTTTATCTTTTTGTCCCAGAAAGATACTTCTGAATTGCATATACTGRTTTGAACGGGAGTGATTGTACTTTTTGTAATGTTCCCATTCATTCTCAGATTTTTGCACAAATGCAGGCATGATCATGAAAATACAAAGGTATGATTTTAGAATGACAGTTCCAAAAATTAATTTGATGGAAAATGTACTTCATATTGGATGCTGCCTGAATAAACCTGATAGACCCATTCGGAGTCAGAAGGTGACCTTCTTGCTGCAACTTTAAGGGGCCTCGGAAGACTTTCATTCACTTTCGGTACCTTCTTGACCCAGGGTGCGTTGGTGGCTGAACATTTGACAGAGAAGAGGTACTCTGGGGAGTGATCACTGTTTTGAATGTGAGTAGTTCAAGGAATGACCTTGGCAAGTGTATGACATTTGCTATATTGCTGGCATTATGATCATACTTTTTTAAGCAAGGGTATTAGGTTTATGACAAAGTATGTGGTGTCAATCACTTAGAAGAAAATAAAATGCAGACAGAAAAAAAAAACCAAACCAAGCCAAAACAAAACCAGTGTGACTGAGAGATCCCTTTCTCAAGAGTTATATACCCCATGCTGCCCCCTGAGTTGTCTTGGCTGTCAAGTGTTGCTGCTCAGGAATTAGAATTTGTAGGAAGAATTAGGGGGCTTTTACCTGTACTTGGCACTGGTGAGACCACACCTCAATTCCTGTGTCCAGTTCTGTGCCCCTCGCTGCAAGAAAGACATCGAGGTGCCAGAGCAAATGCCAGACAAGAGCAGCAAAGCTGGTGAACAAGTCTGGAACACAAGTCCTGTGTGGAGTGCCTAGGGGAGCTGCGGTTTTTTAGCCTGGAGGAGGCTCAGAGGAGACCTTTTCATTCTCTACAACTGCGTGAAATGAAGTTGTAGCCAGGTGGGAGCAGACCACTTCTCATAGGCAACCAGCGACAGGACAAGAGGACACAGTCACCAGGGGAAGTTTAGGTTGGGCATTATAAAGAAGTTTTTCACAAAAGGGATGATTGGGCATTGGAATGAGYTGCCCTAGGAGGTGGTGGAGTCACCGTCCTGGAAGGTGTTTAAGAAAAGACTGGATGTGGCACTCAGTGCCATGGTCTAGTTGACAAGGTGGCGTTAGGTCATAGGTTGGACTTGATAATCTCAGAGGTCTTTTCCAACCTAATTGACTCTGTGATTTTGTGATTTTTTTTTGTTTTGTTTTGACCCTGCATTAGCTATAAGATGTAAAACCATGTCATTTTTGAATTTTGGAATTTCGAGCTGTCCTAAAAGTGAAACCATATTGTTTACCATACATAGCTTTTCACCAAATGACAAAAAGATTCATCTTCTGCAAAACATGCAATGCTTGCATAAGTCATGGTGCAGTACAGCAATACTCGTCATGCAGCAATGACAAGAGACATCAGGAAACATGCCACACACCATCCTGGGTGTTCATCAACATCTGATCTCCGAGATGACAAAGGATGGGCTGAGTGCTACACAAAGTGATAGACTTCGAGTGAGTGGTCACACAGAATGCAGTGGGGATGTCTCAAATCCCCCAGCAACATATGCGAAGTCACCGTGCTGCTTCAGACACTATCCATGGTCCTGTAAACTTTCCAGAAGTTACATAAAACAATGGAATGCAGGAAAAAACCTAAACAAAATTAGCTATCTCTTATTTATAAAGTATCTTACTCCATTTACAAATGCAGAGTTAATATAAAAGGATATAAATGGTTAAATATTAGATGGCTGAAGATGAGAAAATAAGAGTCTTTCCATTATCTTTAGTTAATGTCCTTCCCTTATCATTAGTTAATGTGTAATTGCAGCTATTGGATTAGCTTGCATTACTGTTCCTTTCATTAAAACGTATTCTAAATAGCTCTCTGGTTTTCCAAGTCTTCTGTTAGAATGGCCTAAGCTGGGAACAGATAAGGAGATGTAGACATCCTTTTCCATATSCTGAAATCTCTTCGCAAACCTTATGTAGCGCTTCTTGATTGCAATACAAGGAAACTTAAATTTCTTCCTACATTTTTGATGTATTGAGTCCTGTTAAGGATGGCTACAAGACAGGACAGAACACAGAAGTAAATTTGGGTTTTGGAGTCAAAAGAGTAAAGTCATCCTTTCTTGTTTCTTTGGGTTTGTTGTTTTTTTAGCACATCTTGTTGCTTGTTGTGGGTAGCAGGTGTTTTCCAGCAATTATTTTCTCCCGTTCTGCTCTTAAATTTTATTCTTGATGAGGTGTGGGCAAGAACAGTTAGTTTGCACAAGAAGGAGAAGAGGTTTTGGGTTTCTGGAAGCCTCTTAAGTGAGGGAGTAGGATTAGTTGGCTGTAGCAGGTTGAGCAGGACTGTGATGACAGATAGAGGTGTAAGAGGTACTTTTGAAATCTGCAGAGGACAGAAGAAGGGTGAGTGGCCGAATGCTGACTTCTATGGAGGTGTTTTAGATCTTCAACAGGAAACTGTGAGCTGGGACTTAAAGAGGGGGCAGTGAGGATTAGGATCTGGGTGGGTCAAGAATGAAGAAGAGCTGTCCTTAGGGGTTCAGGTAAATGTGAGTTCTGAAGGGGCTGAAGGAAGGGCAGCTTTCAGGTAGGAGCATCAGGGCATGTTAGGTTTGGATACAGAAGCTTGAGTTTTTGCAGGTTAGAGAAATGCAAGAAAAGTGAGGCTCTGATGCAAAATTCTTAGAAACTTCTTAGGACTGCTTTTGGGCTACTGTCCCTTCCTTTATTCTTTATCTATTTTTTGTTGTTGGAATATGCAGCCTAACCTCACTGCCATTCACTCTCTTCCAGGGTAACATGCTATCAGACATGCTATGAGATATACTGTCCCAGATAAGCATGTCATGCTGTAGCTCACTTTATGTGATCTGAACACACTTAGGCAATCTGCTGAGTGCAGAAAGTGCTGCTGCAAATTTAGCTATCTTCACTGGGAGTCCTAAAGCTTGACTTTAAGAGTAGTGGTTCTCAAGAACTCTGAGGTCGTTACATGGAACTGCTTTTTTCCCCAAAATTTCTTTAGGCTTTGAGCCTTTCTTTCAGCTAAGATACTTCTCATTAAATTTAAGACCTCTGCCCAGCTGCCATGAACTTCTTCTGAAGTTCAATGGAAAATGGAAAGCAACCCTTGGGGGCAAAAAAGCTTTTAAAGGAGATCTCTTCCTAAAATCTTGTCTATTTGGAAAAGCAAATGGGAAGAGAGCTGACATACTAATTTAATTTTTCCTATTGGTCTCACCCTATTCCTCCTTTTCCACAGTACTGAATTTTAGAGCCACCTCCTTTATGTTACTCTGTATATTTTTTTAGTAGTCCTGAAGATGATCTGTTAAAACATCTCATTTGCACATGCTTGCCTCACCCTTCTGCAGTGATCAGCTGAGATATAAGATCATCTATGCTGCTACAGAACATAAAAGAAAATTATTTTCTTCTTTCAAAGTGAAAGAGCTTTGATATTTTGGAAGTGAAGGTCAAGAATTTTGTTTCTAACCTTATAGGTAGAGTGAATGTCATTAAAAAGTCAGCATTTACCAAGGTCAGATGTTGATTGTGTTTTCTAACATTGTTGACAAGCATAAGACTTCCTTGAGCAACAGATCATGACATTTGAGAGCAACTTCCCCATGTAACTCTGGCATTTCGATTCTGGATCATGTTTATAGCAAGGTCATAATTCTCACCGTGCATTGACACATTTATCCTAGAAGATAACTTTGAGAGTACATCTTAGAAATAAAAACTAAAATTTTTTTTTAATCAGGAAAATTTCAAAGCGTTAATCAAATGAATGTAAAATTGCTTTTATAGCCTAATATATATAACATTTCTTTTATTTTGCTACAGTTCCATGAATCAATTAATCTCCTCTGATAAATGAAAAATTATTTAACTATCAGGTAATATCCAAACTCATTCATCAAAACGCAGCAGCTTAGAAGTACTATGGAATACCGGGCTTCTTTCCCTAAGAAATTACTGCTGTAGAAATTGTTGATTGTATTTAATGATAGCAATACCTAACAAGGGACCAGAATGTGATTAATTGAATACTAGGTTGTTAAGCATTATTTAGCAAAGGGGACAGTTATTAGGATCCAGTTTAAATTAATTAAAGTAGTTCATACAGTAATTTATAATTCAATTCTATTTCTTCTATCTTTTCTTAATGTGGCCCATGTTTTAATGAAATCTCAAACATCTCTTTCACAAACTGTTTATGAATTCAGAATCTAGATTTTGCCACCTGATGATGACAAGCAGAAAGTCTAGGAGGGACTTATCTGTTTGGAAAAATACTGAAGTAACACCACCAAACAGATTATTGGCAATACCAGAGAGATTAAAATTCTCTCTACTCTCATGAGACCCCACCTGGAGCAGTGTGTCCAGGTCAGGAGTCCTCAGCAGAAGAARGATGTGAACCACTTAGATCAGGAGCACAGGAGGCCACAAGAGGATCAGAGAGCTGGAACACCTTCCCTGTGAAGACTGGCAGAGTGAGAAAGCTGGGGTTGTTCAGCCTGGAGAAGAGAAGGCAACCTTGCAACCTTCCAGTACATAAAAGAGGCTTTTAAAGAAGAGGGAAAGTGACTTTTTACCTGGGCAGGTAGTGATTGGACAAGGGGTGAGCAGTTTTGAACTTAGAGATTTAGGTTAAATCTTAGGAAGAAATTCTTGACTGTGAGGGTGGTGAGGCACTGGACCAGGTTGCCCAGAAAGGCTGTGGATCCCACATCCCTAGGTGTGTTCAAGGTCAGGCTGGATGGGGCTTTAAGCTATGTGATCTAGTGGGAGATGTCCTTGCCCGTGGCAGGGGGGTTGGAACTACATGATCTTTAAGGGCCCTTCCAACACAAGCCATTCTGTGATTCCATGATGAAGTAAAGCATATGCAAAGAATCAGAACGAAGCATTCTGATGCTAAGCCTACCTATAGAGGAAAGGATGTTTAGTTACAGCCAGAAACTAAAAGTAGATATGAGGCTCTACACCGCTTCACCTAATCTATTGTATTTGTCTTGATACCTATGGGAACAAAAAAATGCTGCTACGGCTCTTGTTTTTATCATCTAAAACCAAATTAGACCCACTATCAAACAGTTATCTTAATCACAGAATCACTTTGACTGTAATGACTTAATTAACCTCTGAGCACATGCCTGCAATAATCTCATACATTTTCATTTTGATGTTAGCAGTTATAGCACAGTTTCTACACAGTTTACTGTTGCAGTGGTGGAAGGACCACAGCGACATGGAACGGCCCGACCCCATTGGTGGGCTGTGTTAAAGGCTTAAACCCCCCGCATTTGCTTCATGGTTTCTCCCACTAAGGGAGTGGTTTGTAGTCCCACCCTCGCCTATCCGTACATGGATGCCTTTCTGGATTTTTCTTTGCGGTTTGGGCCCCCATTGGTTCCTTTCCCTTAATCCCTCCTTCCCTCTGACCCCATGGGACTCTCGCCCTTACTCCACCCTCTAGCCCTCAGCCCGTTGGCTGGGATGTTCTGCCCACCCTCCGAGTCCGGTATTTAATCCTCTACCCCAGTCTCCATTTTGTTCTTTGTCCCTGGATCCTCCTGCAATAAACACCCCTGCTGGAAACCATACAAAGAACCCATTCTGCCTCTTTACTGCAGCTAGCCGTCTGTGAACTCAGTGCGTGAGTGTGTTCACGACCCCTGCATAGCAGGATCGTGTGCTGCCTACGTCGTCGCGTGGCCACCCGGGCTGGGGCGTCTTCCCATACCGGGGACGCTTCTGGAAGGCTGCGGCACATAACACCCTCTGCACGCCGTCGCAGTTTAGCTCTGGCATGAGGTTACAGAGCTATTCCATAGAAGGAACTGAATAGACAGGAAGAAATAAATTGTTTTTTTCTCAAGGGAAATTTCTTAAGATTTTGAAAGAATGCCTGCCTTGAACAAAGATGAAAACAAAACTTTTTTTGGTTCACCAGCTCTGTTCCTCTTCTCTGGACATACTCCAGAAAAATTTATTAGGAAAAATTTCTTCTGTGAAAGGATTATTGGGCATTGGACCAGGCTGCCCAGGGAAATGGTTGAGTCACCATCCCTGGAGGTATTTAAAGCACATGTAGATGTGGTACTTAGGGACATGGTTTAGTGGTGGAGTTGGTAGCACTCGGTTAACAACCGGATTCAGTGATCTTAGAGGTCTTTTCCAAAGTACATGATTCTGCAGATGCACCAAGGAAACAAGACTGTATCTGTGTTGACCCTGACATGGAAGAACACATGGAAATGCTTGAGAACAGATCTCCCAAGCATAAGGTTGGAAGGGTCTCTAAATCCCAACTGCTCTTGCAGCTGATGGTGTGAGGGAATACTGGATCATCACATGTCAGACATCAAAGGACATGGCCACACAGGGAGATGGATTTCAGTACTCTTTGCTTTTCTAGGAAAAGCCATGATAAAATGTTTGAGGTTCCTCCCTGAGTGCTCCTCAGGGATTGTATCCAGCCTCGGATTGTGTCCACTCAGTGAGGAAGGCTGAGTTCTTCCTCAAGCACCAGCCTATGGTCATGCTCAAGGTTTGATAAATATGGTCTGAGAAACAAGATCCTGGTTTATGCTTCATCTTTCAGCAGGCGTTGAACCCGTGGCTTTCTCTTTCACTCAATGGTCTGGTTCTTCCAGAGAGGAGACTTCAGCCTTCACAGGGAAATTTCCAACAGCCCAGGCACATACCACATCCACTGATGGACTGACAAACTCTGCCAGCTCAGCGTGAAGTAGCTGTGTGGCCAATATTAGGCATTCAGCTGGTACAAATCTACTTTCCCAGAAACTGTTTTTGTTAAAGCTACCTTTAAGGAATAAATATAAAAACTGCCAATGTACCACATGAAACCAAATATTGTCTGTGGCATTAGTTCGTTTCTGCTCTGATGTGTAGGGGAAAATTCTAAAATCTGGTTTACAGAGGTTCTGAGAACTCTGTTGTACCATGTTTGAGAACTCTGTTGTACCATGTTTGAGACTTAAATTTTTTTTGTATTCAAAGCAAAGTACTGCACTTTTCTTAGGTTTGTTTACTTTCCTGAAATGTTAATCAATATATTTATAACAAAACATAAAGACCAGCATATCCTTGGTTGAAAGCATACTGAAAGGGGCTCAGTGTGGTGTTAAGGTCCCAGTCCTCCAAAATGGGAGATATGTTGCAAGAAAAGAGTTTCTAGAACTTCATGCAGTTTCTCTATCTTATTTAATTTTTTTTAGCTGAACATGGGATATTTTAATCTTTTGTAAAACTATATCAATCTTTTGAAGATAAAAGGTCTCTTGATGCCTAACACCCTGATGAAAACCAGATTATGAGTAGCAGATTTTATCTATGAAGAAAGATTTTTAGTTACTTTGGTTCGTGCTTTAGCTGTTTTTTGTTCCTGTTGACCTAGACATTGTTTTTTAGTAAAGTTCATCATTAACAGCCAGGAGGATTGATGATGTTTAAATACAGCAAAGACTTAAAATTTCATATTGTCTAGGTGGCGGAGCCACAGACAGATTCTCTGCTTGCGCTAGGACATTTGACTACAACAGATCTATGATGCTTTATACAGAGTAAGGTTTGGATCCTGGGGAGTGGGTTTGTGAGTCTCATACAAATTACTGTCTTTAGTGTCCTGATTGATTCCATCTGTAGTTTTACACCCTTTCCTTTTTTCTTCCTCTTTCCTTTGTAGTCAGAGCTACCTTCAAACTGCAAGTGACGTGCCTGGGGGTCACAACCTGSATCCCTCTGCAAACTACAATTCCCCAAAGTTTCGCTCAAGGAATCAGAGCTATATGAGAGCAGTGAGCACGCTCAGTCAGGCCAGCTGTGTTAGTCAGGTGGGAAATTCTTGTTATAACTTTTCTTATAGGTTAACTGCAGATGTGAGAGTTGTGGATGGTTTTAGTTTTTTGGGGGTTTCTAAATTAATATCAAACTGAGGATGTGAATTGTCAAAGTAAGTCAGTTCTAAGGAATGTGACTCAAATTTTCAAGAAAAATACTGCATGCTAAGAGGCATTGTCTCTAAGGCAAAGAGACAATACTACACATAATATTTTCCATTTATTTTTTGTTAAAATATGAATACTGGTGTTTTCATTTTCAGTTCATATTAAATATTTAAATGTTTAGAAGAGTCAGGCTGAGCATGAGGAGCACATTCCTACAATACTCATCCTCTGAAAACACCTGCTCTGATTTTAGTAAATGTGGGTTGCCAGATTAAGATATTGATTGAAAAAAATTATGCTCCAAAGGAGCAGTGATTCATCTCTAAACCAAATCCCTCACTCTTCTTGGTTGAAAGAATAAGTCCCATCAACTATTCTATGTTTGAGGACTTCTGAAAATATACAGTTTTCCCCCCTACTGGTTTTATCTTGGTTAGTTAGTACTTACTCGTGTTAAAGTGAGATTTGAATCAGATCTGAAGTGCAGGCAGCCTTAAGAAGTATGTGCATGTTCTGTTTAGCAGAGGACTTTACATAAAATTGCCGATGCTTCTAATGTTTATTGGTCCTGACTTTTCTTCCCTGTGTTGTTTCATGACAGGTGGGCCCTGCCCTCTTCTCAGACAAGTTACTTAATATTTCTTTGACCATTTAGTGAGCCACCTAAGGGTATTCATGCACAACAGTTATGTTGAAAGAGAAATCTTTTTAAAGTGATTTTTTATTCATTCATATTCGATTTATATTGCATGGCTATTCAGGCCTGAGCTCAACTCATCTAACTAGAGCCTTTTAACTGAGGCAACAACTAAAGCTTCCTCTGTAGTTAATGGAGCAAAGGAGTTTCTTCCAGGACAATGCACATCCTAAGCAGGCTGAGAGCCCTCTGGAAATGCTTGTCAGTCTCCACTGACTGTAGAGAGCTGGGAGGGTCTAGTCACCTGACTAATGCCCTTCAGTCAAATTCATTAATTTGTGTGAGGTAATTCTAAGTATAATCTTATGTAGCACACATTAGAAAATAGAAACAGTCAGTTATTTTCCACACCTTTCATTATTTTTCATAGCTCCCTTGTGAAACCTGTCCCCATCATTCTCATGCCTCGGTTATTATTATGCTGGTTTGGTTATTTTCTATTTTTATTAAACTCTTGTTTTGAGAAGATTTCGTATGGATTAGATCCTGCATTCAAAGCAAGTGCTGTCGGCTGCCACCTAACAGTTATCACATAGAACTGTTCCAAAATCTTCTGCCTCTTTGACCATGCCTGTGCACAGAGATGTTCACTGAGCTGTCCGTAATGACTAATTGGTTTCAGTAGTGGTTAAAATTTTTCATTTCCATGTGCATTACCTGGAAGGTTTCCACAATAGATTTCATTTGCAGGTAGATTGCTCAATTGGCCAGATTAACTAAACCTGCCGGATATAGTTCCCTACTTTTCCAGTTTTCACTAACCTGTGTGACTCTGTGTTAGCCACACGCTTCCTACCTCACAGTCCAGCTATTTCCAGATCATTAACAAATGCATTTAATAGATATTACACAAAGCAAAGGTATTAAAATATCAAGTTCTGAACCTTTGCTGTTTCCTGTTCTTTTTCCATGACACCATCATCTTGTTCCATCTACATAATAGCAGTTTGTATAAATTGTGGTATTTTTTATGCCTTTTTGTTGTGAGATCCTTCCTTTTTCACTCCTTTTTCACTGACAAGGGTAGTGTCAAGAAGGATGCTGAGTTTCATGGTTTATATTTTTAATTTAAATTTGAAAACTTTTATTTTTTTATTGTCAATGACCTTAGTTTGAAAGAAGTAGTTAAGACTTACAGAGTTTATGGACTAAATTACCATAAATTTCCTGATCAACAATATTGCAAAATAGTTCAGAGTAAGATTTTTTAAAATCTTTTTGAGATTGCATTAGTCTACTTAACTTTATTAAAAGCAAATTTTATGAGGAGTACTGTAATTCCTTTCAGGAGAGTTTTAGTAGCCAAAGCGTCTTACACAAAATTAAAATATCAGTTATTCAAAATCATCAGAAATTCTGTATAGAATTTCCATTTACTTAACCAAAATCCTAAAACATTTGAACATTTGCACTGACTCTCTTTCCATAATGAATAAAGCACTAGGAGCACTTAGCAGCTGTATAGGAAAATTAGTATCAACTGGATGTACCATTAAGTGATGCTATAAATTTAACTTGTATTCCTACTGATTCTGATTTCTAGCACTCACTTTTTAGAAAAAAATTACTTGCAGAAAGTCATGCAATTATCTGACCAGTGTTAACTTCCTATCTGATTTTGGATAAACATAATATTGAATTATTCAGCTACATTTACAGGTAGTTAGGGCTGACTTCAGTGAACCTTTTAAAAATGCTGTAGGTAGAATTTAGACACTAATCTTCAAAACTGCAACACAGGCTCCCTACTGAGAAGTTCCCCAAGCCTGGCCATTCTGCCTAAGCCCTGTTTACCATGAAAATTGCCTCTAAAAAAGGCAGTGTTGCATAATGCCCAACCTGCAAGGCAGGGTCGGCAGGTAGATGCTAGGTCCTGCCCAAGCCCTGCAGGGAGCTGGAGGGTGCTGCTGAAATACCTCGAAGGGACAACCTGGTAGGGGATGCAGGAGGCACAGCTGGGGTGCTCTGCCAGGCAGGGTTCCTCAGCATACCTGCAGGTAGAAGTATCAGACTTTATATAATGCTGGTGAAGAAAAGGTTCTTCCATGGTAGTGGATGGCTAACCCTGTTAACCAGGCAGTGAGTTTAGCTTGGGTCCCTTCTCAACTATGCCAAAAGATATTCAATGTAAAATTAATGTGTGGCATGTGTGATGCACTTAATATATACATGTAAACAGCTAATGTAAGTTAAACAATGTGAATGTGATCAGAAGGGATTACTACATTGTAACTGTTTGCTAAAACAGTTCTTCATCAATGTACAGGTGTCCATTTGAGATGTTGAGGCCGTGATGATCACAAAAAAGCAAGTCAAAAATCAAATGCATTGTTGTTGTTTATTCAGATGAGTGAAGCAGAGGTTAATGGGCAATTTGAATCGGTGTGTGAATCAGTGTTTAGTGAAGTTGAAGCTCAGGCAATGGATGCCCTTGACCTCCCGGGATGTTTCCGAACAAGAAGCCACAGTTACTTGCGTGCCATTCAGGCAGGCTATTCCCAAGATGATGAATGTATACCTGCGCTGACATCTTCCAACATCACCTCAACCATCAGGTCAACAACAGGTAAGCAAATTTACACTGACCCTTCCACTGTTCTGCATGTAAAACTATATCAGCTTGGTTTCTAAAAGGATGTTTGACACTGGAAACATATTCCCTGTGTAGTGATAGTGTTCAGTACCAGCATTCTTAAGTTTGTAACACTGTACCATTGTGGCTACATCTTGAAATAAGCACCTTCTGGGAAGAATCCTGCATGCATAATATAATGGGCCTAGACTTTTGACCTCCATTTTACATACATACAGTTATCTAAGTGCAAATATAAAAAAGAAGGTACAAATGGTATCATTTCAATATTGTTAGACATTTATGTGGTTTATCTATCAAGTAATTGATCTTATAAATGAGATTAGTTGCACTAATTTTAATTTAGGTCATTAAAGAACCAAAAAAAAAAAAAGGGCAAGATTAAAAATATTTGGTCTAAATACTTGAAGGCAATTAATTTAAAAGGGAATTAATTACTTTTTAGGGAAGGTGTAACCAATTGTATCAATGCACTGAATTGTAAACATTTTGGCAAGCTTCACACATCTGCTATTACTCAGATGTTACAACACACACTGTTAAGATCTTTTAACATTCTTCTGGCAACTTTCTTTTCTCTTTTTAGTTGCTTAGCAGAGATGATAGCTTTATTCATTTTAGAATGTTAGCATGTATCAGCAGAGAAAAGATTGCACAGAGAGCAGTTATAGAATCAAAATGAAACCTATAGGAAATACGTATTCTTTGTAAAGTGATCCAGATTCACTTCTATGTTTCCAAATACGTTAATGTCAGTTCCTAATTATGATATCGTCCTTGCCACATACTATTAAATTGCAGTGCAGGCTACCCATCTACTAAAGGCAAAAATCAGCTCAAAATGTATCATATAAAAAGACATTTAAAATTATTTGCTTGACACATCTGTTGTATAACAGAACAGTTGGAGCTTAGACAGGAAGTAAGCTGTGGTTGAATAACATACATCTGCATTCTAGAAGTAGCCGAAAATGTTATTTTATCTTAAGCATAGTGTTTTAATTGTTACATAAAACTTAGTGTAAAACTAGAAATTGTCACTTACAGTGCCCCCTCTGGGATGTTTCTGTCCTTTGATTACTAGAGATGCTATCATGATATAAAATGAGATCTTATTGCTACTCCAGAGACTAATTTTCATCTTTATCATATATTACTGTGTGATCATTATGAAAACACCTTCCATGGCAAAAGACACAAATAGATACTTATTTTGGTGTCTGACTCCAAGTACTGATTTGGAATATTTTCAGAATTACCTTGGTTACCAAGTGGACTGATTTTATCCTAAGATGTCTTGAGTTTATATGCTTTATAAGCCCAAAATTCTCACTGAAAAGAATTTATTTTCTTTTCTCTRGAGTGACAAAGCTGAATAATAGAGTATGTTTGGGAAAATACAAGATTAGGTAGTATGTTTGCATCACAGTGTTTTCATACTTACAAAAAATGTTTTGCATTGATTAGCAGTCTGCTGCTAATTGCGGTTTTGAAAACTTTAACCTTCATTTCACACATAGCTTCTCCCTCATCTCAGAAATGATTTATCAGATGGATTTGCCTACATGTGTAATTCTTCTGCTTTGTTGCGGCAAGGTGATATTGACAATCTGGAGAAAAAAGATTATTTGAGGTGTTTTCCTCATCCAAAACTATTTCCAAGCCTATGGACTGTACGCAGATCTGTGTGGGTCTATATTTAACATATCATCTCTGTGCCACTGAGCAAGTTTGTCCTCAGCTTCTATATAAGGTAAATATTTAAATCAGAAATAATTATCTGATTTACAAGAAGAGTAAGGATTATGTGCTTCACTTTTAATGGGAAATTTCAGTTGCCAAATAAGTTCTTGTTTTTAAAACCCAAGGGGTAACTCTTCCATTTTTCTCTCTTTAGCCCCTGTCACTTGGTCGGGAGATGCTTCGTTTCCTATCATTACTATAATTCAAAAAAAATCTTTCTTCTCCATCCCTCTCTGAAAATTGTAAAAGAAGCAGTTGCTTGAAAGGTGAAAAGTGTGTGGACAGATATTTGACGTTTATATAGGGTTCATTCAAATAAATGTCAAAAAGGTCAGTGTTTCACATCAGCTTTCAGTTCCAATTCAGTCTTTTGAATTCTTAGGAAAATTATGTTAATTTATTTTTTGCTTCTGATGTAATAAATTCTTCTTGGCAAAGAAACTGAAGGAATTTTTTAGAATATTAACAGTCATTTCAATTTAATTATTACATTCAGTTTTAGTGATATAGGTCATGGCTGCTTCTTATCATTGTTGTAAAGCAATTAAATCATAACATAGGCTTAGCCAAAAATTAATTCTTATAACTAAAAATGTAAACCTAAAATAAAAAAGTAGTATTTGATCTATGAATTCAAGTACAAAAGTATAGAATATGTATTTAGAGCATACAGTTTCCTAAAATGTTCCTAGATGGATTAACAGCTTTCAGAAGGTAGGAAGGTTGCAACTGTAATCAATATTATGTGGAACATTATTAATGGACTCTGCTAACAGGGTTTTCTAATAGATTGAAAAAGAACTACCAGTATCAGGCTCTTCTTAAAAGTTCACAACTTTACRGAGAAAGCACAATGTTTCCATGCTAATATCTATGGTACTAAAGAACACATAATTTCTGCACAGATCCATGTAGTTTAATTATTTGTGGAACCAGTCTTTTCCACCTCTGAAGGAGATTGTGACAAGGCATAGGGTACTCCCTGTTGCCCCAGGTGTAAATGAATGAGACAAGTGACAGTGCAAAGGAGGCAGCCAGCATTCCTGGGCCACGGTAAACTAGACCTGGGCTCTGTGTGACCCCTGCTGAGACTCTTGTTTCATTGTGGTTAGGGCATTTCTAGCCATCACATTTCATTTCATTTCATGAAGAGATAATGAACCCAGTAAAAGATACTTGATGTTAAAAGCCCTGAATGACAGCTTATGCTTTCTGTCTCTGAACTGTATCCAGTCACAGCTGTCAGATGCACAGCTGAGAAAATACAGCTCCAGCTGCTGCTGCCTCCCACCTCGTCCCTCCATCACAGACAACATGTAATTTCCTGAATGGGAAGTCACGGAGTGCAGTAGTCATCCTAAGTGCTACTGACTTACAGCTCTGCTACTCCTGCAAGCAATGCTTCACTCTTCAGGAAGAGTTCATAAAAACTGGGTCACTTTCCCACGTAGTACCAGCCCGATTCCCTATTGTCTAAACACATCACACCACTGTCAGCTCAGCAGGCTCCTTCCCGGTAACACCCGGGGAGCGTGGCTCAGTGCTGTGGGAAGCACAAGCTGCCGGAGGTGTTGGAGCTGTGACACCACCAGCTGTGCCCGCGGTGAGCCCTGGCTGTATATTCCTGCTGGGAGACGGAGTGCAGTAGATTGGGAGCAGTGCCACACTAACACATTATCCCACCTGCAACACCTGGCTTCTCTGAACTGAAAAGTAGTTCAAATACCATGATGCAACACTGGACTGCACTGTGAAAAACATAACCAACAAGGGCATCTGGAAGATATTAATCACTCTCTCTCTCGTTTCCCCTTTGTCTGAGATGATCAACTTATTTTTGTTACAAGTTCTATATGTAGAGAGAGTCCTTTATATTACTGACTCCATTTGTTATAGACTATTTCCTCACAGGTTTTTTAGTTTGTTTTTACTGTGAATGCAGAAATACTGAATTACAATGGTACTGGTTGTAGCAGTTAGGATGGTCTCTTGTGAAGCAGAAGAACATGCTAAAATCCCTTCTCTGAGAGGGAGAGTAACTTGGTATTTGCACCTTTGGCCAGCTTGAACACCAAGTTATCATCTGTTCAGACATGGGGGGCACACGTAGTTTCTCCTGATGACATTATTATACATCGTATAAAACACTTTCATCTTTATTGAGAGAAACACTGCCTCTCTGGGCCACTGCTCAGGATGTTCACCCATCAGGTGTAATATCTCCTCAGTGTATATTGCTTTTATATTCAAATTGAAACAGCGAAGCCAGAAATACTAAATATGCAACTCAGTCAGATGTATGAAATCCTTCCCCAGCAACAAGCACAGACTAAGTGGCCTCACCTAAGTTGTTTGGGTTTTAGGCTGATGAATAAAATAGATCATTTTCAGTTTCTTAAAACTACTTCACATTTTCCTCTAACCCAGGTTTTTTGGCTACAACAATGCTTTTTGATGAATGGATTAATGATAAAAAAATCCACCCAGCTATGGACTTCAGCACAATGGGGACTGAGTCAGGGTACATAAAGACATCCTGGATTTCTGTCCTATGTTAAGTGTCAGTCAAAAGTAATTTCTCCCACTTCAGGGATTTCCAACTAATCTTGAGAGAAACTTAGCATGAAGCACTGCTGGATTCAGGGAATATAGTTACTAGCCTTAAGTTGTCAGTATACTGCATAACGATTTTTAATTCTTATAGAAAAAGTAGTATAATGCAAATCTGTCAGATTTTTTCCAACCTTAATGAATTCTATAAATTGTGCATGCACGTCCTTTTATCTCACTCATAATAGGTAGCTGAACTAAGCTCATGCTTGCTGAAGGTTTCACTGATGAAGATGAAAAGTAGGGAACTTTGTTTTGGCCATTTTACTTTTCTCAGTCAGCTGGACTCTGCTTGGCAATGAGTAAACTTCAGAGAATTCCACATTTACTGAACTATTGAGCACTAATTCCAAAACCAATTAATTCAAACAAGGTCACATTGAATGAGGGAGTTTTCAATTAGAGCTTATACAATTACTCAGAGTGCCTGAGGAACTGCAAGTTTCCCTTCTCCTGTCTTAAAGCTATTTTCAGCTTTCCATTTTCAAATAAAGGGCTATGTAGGGTGAATTTTTACAGCCCATGTTTAATATTTAGCCACAAAACTCTCATGGCCGATAAACTGATTGCACTTACTGATTGTAAGTCATGTACTTACAAAAATAAAGGGATGAGAACATGATATTTCCCAGAAAAATCATACTGTTCCATAGCACAGCTACCCCTTCAGACCCTAAAAGGACAGATTGACTGATTGCTTCTGAACACTTATGACAGTAGTTACTGGTTTTAGGTTTTTTTGGTTTGTCTTCTTTTTTGGCAAGATATGAGGATACCAAAGGTGAGCAAAAGCCATGGTGCTACTACATATGACACCCCTCTCATGAGAAAAACATAAGAGAGTGGGGACTGCTCAGCCTGGAGAAGAGAAAGCCCAGAGGGAATTTTATAAATGTGTATAAATATAAAAATTGAGAAAAAATGCTCTTCAGTTCTTAAAAGAAAAATGGTTTATGGGCAATAAATATGTGATTTTCTTTTATTTACTGAAGTATGAGATACTTCATCCAGGTGGCTGTTTGGATCTTCTTAATCTGATGCACTATGTCTTGGAAAACCCAGCCAAATGGGGGAACACATATGCGTGAAGTAACATCTCCACAATTTCTGTTCTCTCTATAGAAACAAATGCTCAGTCTTAGAGGATTTTACTGGTCTCCATTGCTAAGTAATAGCTAGCAGTGGAATCCACAACAGGTATGTTTAAAAACACAAAACCTGGAGTCCAAATAAGATACAGAAAGCTGTGTTCTCGATCATAATTTACCATGTTGACTTTCCTTAATTACTGTTGGGACTCCATGGAATTATCTGACACTCTAACTCTCTGCAGGAAACACACCATCTATCTATGGGAGCACTTGGGCATTCTGAGTCAATCTTTTGATGATGTGCCAACTGGTGTGCCTATTATATGTGCCTATATAATTAGTCTTTAATTTTTTTAAACATATTGAAGTTATGCTGCTATGCTGACACTGCTGTTCAATAGCAGCTCTACGTGGTGGAAATGGCCCAAGGAGTCACTGAGATGAAGGTGACACCAACACTTTGGTTCAAGGAGTTCGACAGAGGATGGCCAAGGGGCCATCACAACTGTTCACAAGTCTGGGATTCCCAGAGTTGGAGTAAGGCTGTTCTAATCAGGACTGCCTGGCCTCTTCAGGTTGATGAGGCATGAAGGCAGTTGGAGCAGTCGCCAGGAGCTTTTAATAATTTTCATTCTCCTTGGTACAGATTATCTTCAGAGCCAAAGACAGAAAATGAAGTCACTGCCTTCCCTCTATGGTTAGTTTAAAMAATGTGTAATGAGTGCTTCTCTCCTGCTCCTGCTGTTCTGTGCTTGACAAAATTCCTCCATAACCCACTGAATTTGCCAGACAGCTGGTTCTTTTTTTATTAGAAAGGACACCCATGCTCCCTCGCCTGGCAGAATTTGGCTTCAAAGCTATTCTGTTCACAGAGTTTTCTCAGCTTTGTTTTCTTTATGGTATTATATGGGGAAAAAAGAAGAAGAATTTATCAGAAAAATAAAACATGCAAGGAAGGCGATTCACTGCTCAGTGTTTGAACCCTTCCTAACATGGTAGAAGCTGACAGTGGCAGATGTAAATCCCAGCCCAGCTATTTAGCCTGAGGTTGCCAGAGGGCTTTGTCCTCTGGTCAGTCTGTGCAGCTGAGGGAAGCTCACAGGGTGGGTGAGCCTGRAAGAACCAGTTCATTGTGCTTCCTTGCAGTGAAAAAGAAGGCAGGACCCTGCCTATGCTTCTCCTTCTGGGTTCCTCTGCAAATAAAAATAACCTCTAAGGAATCTTCTCAGTAGCTCTGCGTGTATTCGGTCCTGTTTATTTGTTGAAGCCATATATGTCAGGAGCTGTAATGATGATATGTGCACTGGCACTACAGTCCTTGCTGTGCTGGGCATACAAACATCATTTGACCCATTTCTGTGTCAGGAAATTTATTCAGACTCAGATCTACCCTAGAAAGACAACTGATAAACCTGATACTTAAAATGTAATTGAAAGATTTCTTCCAGAGGATCAGAGAAAATAAAGTTACTAAAATTGGTGACATTCCTAGGGCATAACCAGACAGAATTAGCCTTTGACCAGACAGATTAGTTGAATGCTGGGGGGTTAGGCTCCAGATAAAGTCAGCTAAACTTAGATGCCTTTGCGTTAAATAGTTCTCTAAGTTCCCATGACAACAAACTGATTAATTCAAAGACAATTGGTTGGTACCATTTGAGATATTTGAGTCATCCACATGGGACCGTGTGAATTGGAAGTGAATTGCATCATTCAGGACAAGAAGGTGTTGTCTAGGCAGGAAGCCTTAGGACTTCTGAAAAGCTATTCAATACCTGTGTTTTGGGGAGTTTGACTCAGACCGAATACAGTGTATGGATCATACCGCACACCAACAGAGAATCAACAAACCCTGATCTACACTGAGAGGTTTTATGGTCACCTAATAGCACCTTGATAGTTCACAACAAAGTCTGTATTCACTGTAAAGCCAAGGTTCAGTCTCAGTATATAGTCCATTAAAATAGACACTGGAAACCACAAATACCAGAGCGATGCCAGCAGACCACTACTCCTCCTCAAGGGCAACTAGACGACATCCAGGGTTAGGGAAGATACTGAGTTTGAAGTGAGTAACCTATCACTTGGCTCTCTGAGAATGAGAACAGCATATCAAGGACACATCAAAAAGTCATTATTTTTATATGCATTTCTTTACCTTTTGGGATGTTCCTGTGTCCAGAAAAATACATATATTTCCACTCTCTGTCTCCTTCCCCCAGTCAAAGAAATTATACAAATTTCAGTCATAAAAATTCATCTCATGTGATGCATATATCTAAAATGTAGGTGTCAAAGGCAGTCACAATATCCAATTATAGCCAATGGTTATATATCTCCTCTATAACTTGTTCCTGTTATGAAAGAAGTGATCCTCTGGACATCCCTATTTCTCTCTTGTCTATTAAAATAGTCTACAATCATAACATTGTATAGCTAGCTAACTTTCATAAATCTGAGCCAAAAGTCAAACCTATTCAAAGTGCATTATAAGATGAAAACAAAAGTGAAATTCTCGTCCCACTGCAAAACAAGGATAACTGAGAGAACCATGCTCTGATTTACAAAGCTGAGAGGTCAAAACACAACAGCATCATTTTCTGCACCTAAACACAGGGCTAGGAGCCTGCAAGTAGCTTTCTTAGCACTGGTTTTGACACATACTGACTCCATGTGCTTCTTGGGTAAAATGATTATTTGATTTGACAAAAAAGTGCACTCTGAGTTTGTGGCCAGACTTGTAGGTCTCTGTGGATAAAATTCTTTAAAAGTATTAAATTACATTTGGTAAAAATATTTAGTAATGACTTAAGTTCTTAATGTCACATAATCATCATAATGTAGTGATAACATTATGCAACATTTCCTTAAGAGTAAGTGAGCAAATTGTTTTTCTCATTCTATTCAGCTTAGAATTCCTTACTTTAAGTTAAATAAAACCACAAGCTACACATAGTTACTATAAGAAAGTGAATAGAAAATATAAAAACAAAACCAATTATGAGCCTACATAATATATTCATGAGGGGGTTTAGGAGGCTGATGGAAATTAATTTAACTGAATGAGAAGATGTGGGAGTTCAAGAAGAAATTCTACTGAAAAACATTTTCAATTATTTGTTTTATTTCAATGTGAAAAGAGCAGCCCAACAAGAGCAATTCTTAGGTTTTTGAACTCTTTTTTCACTTTGTCTCCTGCTGTGTTGATGTGACAAATGCAATCTGTATTCCTGAATAGCTGCACATACATTTTGAAAATGAAATATAGTTAAAGGAACAGTTTTCCCTCCTGCAACTGAAAAACTGAGATGGTGGTTTTTAATGCAACTTCAGTATTTTAGAGGCACATAGGAACTGTTTAGAAGAGCATTACAGCTGTCAGCACTTTGCCGTGCCATCTACAGGATGCTGGTTAGGCTGTAATTTCTTGCTAATTAACTGATCTGAAATAGAACCCTTTGTAACCAGTCCATCAGCAATCTATGAGGTTTGTGTTGCCCACATTGCTTTTAATTTTGGCAAAGGCCTACAGTTTCTGATCTTGATGTCATGTTTGATTTGCATTTCTGTTTTGAGACTAACATTAATTACACTGTCAAAACAGATTTTATCGTTTATATAACATGGAGCTGCCTACAGACCTAAGCTTTCTCAATATGAAGGTAACATCTTGTGCACTGAATGACTTGATTATAGTAATTCCTTTTATACTTTTCTTCTCCAGGGAGACTGTAGTGGCTCCAGCTTTTTCCAAATTTAGTGGTCACATTTCCACTTAATTGTTAATTTCCTGTACAAAATCAGATAGATGTGCACAACTGAAGCCTAAAAGGATCTACTCGAAATATTGAGACTAACCGGATGCACACATAGATTTTTTTTTTTTTTTTTTTTTTTAAAAAAACCAACTCATCCAGTAATTTTGCCTTACTCCAGTAAATTTTAATTGAGGTTATGTATCATACTAATGAGTTCTTTTTTTACAAGTGAGGTACAGATTCTGTTAGGAGACAGATGTCAAAAACAGATGCTGCTTAAAAAATAAGTTTTTTATATGGAATTTGTTTGACAGCAGTGTCTCGGTGATACACTGTTTTGAAAAACTCTTTTAAAAAGTTGTATATAGGAAGTGCAATTCTTGTCTATGTCAATAATATGTAAATATAATGGTCCAGATCCTGAGTTGGTGTGAATTGGTCTGATTCCCCTGACTTCAATATCAACACCTTCAGTGGGATTAACAGCATGGTGTATTCCAGTGTCTAAAACTGTACATTTGATTTAAAAACTACAGAAATACAGAAGGTTTGCTTTTCATACCTGTCTGGAGCTACAAAGGTACCTTGGGCAATGCTGGCACTGGCTGCTATGTAGTAGCTTCAGCGGAAGTGATGATGGAGCAGGAAATTAGGTTTCAGTCATTACTGCAGGCAAATTCCATTCATATTTGCTTTACCAGCCAGCTCACAGGAGATGCGGAGCAGGGGAGATGAAGCTCCCACATTTCCAATGAACACTGGTAACAAAAGACAGGGGAGGTTATGTCCCAGTGCATACCAGTGTGTCACAGGGACAGAGCTTTTGGCTGGAGTTTATGTCATCCCTTTAGGCATTTCATAGCATCATAGAATCATTAAGGTTGGATAAGACCTCCAAGGTCATCAAGTCCAACCTTTGACTGAACACCATCATGTCAACTAAATCATATCGTCAAGTGCCGGTCCCAGTTGTTTCTTGAACACTTCCAGTGATGGTAACTTTCAAAATTAGATGTCCTGATTTGAGCTGGTTGTCCTTGATTCTCTTTATGGTTGACAGAGAAAAGCATAGGATGATTCATTTCCTCGTAAAATAAGCATCTAAGACGGGTAAGAATTGCCCCCAGAATCACTTATTTTTCTCACAGTAATTCTAAAAGAGATCAGACAACTAATTTAGACCAGGATGCTTGGGTTTTTTTCAGTGTCTAATGTGAGATGAGATCGATTCCCATGTGTAATTCTCAAAAACTGTCTTGAACATATTATGTAGTTCACCGTTACTAAAAGACCCTGCTTAAAATACTGACACAGGATAAATGCAATATTTTGACCCCATGGACTATACCAACATGAGACAACCAATTAACTTCTGACTTTAGCATGTAACATATCCAGGTTTACTCAATCGTAAGACATGTAAAATGATCCAATGGGAAAAAAGGTTACAAAGTTATAGATGCATACTACCCAGACAATGCTTTGAGTTATGTGGTTTAAATAAAATGCAGCCCATCACATAAACTGTGCTGATAAAACTCACCTGGGTGTAAGCAGTCTTTCCAACAAAATATCTCATAAAAATATCACTGTGAATATATCACTATTTCTTACTGCTTAATCTGAAAAGGAAGAAACGGTCTTTTCACAGATATCCAAGCTCAAGTCTCTCTCACTCTACTGAGAAACTCTCTGGTCCCTTTACTGGCTAGGATTCATCATGGAGGGTTGAATGAGAAAAGGGAAGAAGCAGGAAGATAGGTTAATGACTAAAGTATCTCTCTGATTATGTTGGARAGAAATTTATTCAAAATTTAATTGAAAGAATTAGCTTAATTAAAAACAAAATTCTCTTGGATTTCAAGCACAGTATGACATTGGTAAGTTTTAATGACTACTTTTGCAAGGTTTGAATATCCTTACAATTAAAAAAAAACCCCACTCTCAATTACCTTATAAATGGAGAAACTCTTGAACATGGGAAGCCCTCAGAAATTACAGGATCTTTCACTACCAGAGCAGCAAGCAAAGGTGTGAACCTTTCCAGGGAGCAGCAAAAGAAAGGGCTGGAGAACCCTGAACGGTATGTGACATGTTTCCCTCATCTGCCCTACACTCACATACAGCTGATGTTTGAATTTCAGTGCAAAGTGGATATGTTAGAGAAGCACTCTGAAGGACCTGCATTTACATTCAGATGCCTGTCTAGGGTCAGGTAATGAAACAAATCACTCTTTTTTCTGTGCAGCCTGAGAACATAGCGCTCCAGCTTTGAAAAGAAAAAGTAGAGATCCCAATCACCAGTGTAGGTTTTGAGATAGTCACTGATGACACACATAGAAAATGGCAGACTTGGATCCAAACAGACTGATTTACCTTAACCTTTTCCTCTAATGGGTCAGTTTTTCTTAATTAAATGCCAGAGGCTACACATGTCAAAACTAAATATTTCTAAATCTTTTTGTTATGACTGAACTTTAAAGGTATTACTGATTCAAGAAGGAAACCCCTTACTAACATTTTAGAATTTGACTAAGAAGAGCAGATTATTTTGTACAAATGAACTGGTCTGTTTGACACTACAGTCTCCTTTTAATGGTACTTGGCATCAGAGACCAGTGTAAATGGAAGTTGAAAAGAGGCATATATAAAAAGATGTGTCCTGACACCCTCTCTTTTAAATAGGGACTTGTATTCTTATTTTTGACATTCATAGCTTGTTAGAAAAATCATCAAAGATTTATTCTGTTTCTGAGAAATAAACTCTGTTAGTGTCTGAGATTTTTTTTCTCAAAAATCCCCTTTGATTTCTTAGCGTTGGTTTAATGATCATCATTCTGTGTTTTGAGAAGTAACTGTTATGCATCTATGTGTACATACTTACTCGAAGAGTAACTCAGAGGTTCTAATGACCATGATGGACCACAGTGAAGAGATTTCAGGGCATTGCAGGGACAGTCATGTTAGGTGGGGCTTTCAAAGCCTTTGGCTAGAACAGTATACACCATGGTCAAAAGACTATTCTGAACATTGAGTACTCTTTTGATACAGGATTAGATTTTATTGTGGTCTTTCATTATGAGAAGGTCTCTTTTGCTTCCTCTGAAATAATTTCAGGGCTGGTATTCACCTTCCCTGTGCAAAGCAGAAGATCTAGTGCCAGTCTGGGCATCTACATCGTGTTTCTCTCTGTGCTGTGGTTCCTTGGAGGAGCCCTGCCTGCCTTCAGCAACCTGCCCCTGGGAGCTGTGCCTCCAGGGCAGCTCCAAGCTCCCTGCAGAGTAATTATCCTCCTTCTGAATAAACCTCCTTACAAAACAGAAAATCCAGTTTACTCCTGCGGTGTGTCATAAGGGACAACCATTTCCTTTAATTGATGGTGCTTTCATGTAAATTCATCATCCAGCTGACTTTGTGATCTCAGACTAAATAATGTT
Organism: Amblyornis subalaris; assembly: GCA_018881555.1. Taxonomy (NCBI): domain Eukaryota; kingdom Metazoa; phylum Chordata; class Aves; order Passeriformes; family Ptilonorhynchidae; genus Amblyornis; species Amblyornis subalaris. The sequence continues at coordinate 7,753,530 of JACAXG010000020.1, forward strand.
ATTTCGACTAAGTGCTTAATGGTTATATTGATTTGTAAAAACCCCTCAGGTGATTCTATCTTGCAGATGGACCAAAAGCAGTGATTTATTAAAAGGCTGTCTTTTGAAAGGTGTTCTGAATGTCACCCACGGCCACTGCTATTTCATCAAATATATCACGTCTCTCCTTCCGCCTTGTGTCTGTGAAGGTCTATGGCTAACCTGAAGTTATATCTAAATTGAATTATTTTAGTCGTTTTATTTCTAGTACAAACTTTGTTGGCACTGAAATATGGGCAGAATAACTGACTTAACTTCTCTGCCTGTATCAACAGTAACCTTTAACAAGTTTAGACAAATGCAGTATAGATTAAGAGGGATATTCTGCTTCCAGCTATATCAGCTATCAGTTAAATTTTCAAATATCCTCTTGCTTATGAATTATCAGGAAGTCTCCCTTGGATTTGTATTTTGTGTTTCCAAATCACCAAATTTCCAATTCTCCACTGCTGGGATTGTCTTCCTGGCTGCTCTGGAATATTGCCATAGTGCCTGATATTCTGGATGTGACAGGTGCTGCCTGTCTGGCATCACACCGCACATAAACAAAACTAATGTGATTTACAGAACAGGTCGTTCATAGCCACCTCTGGGCCAAATTCAGCACTGATAGGCAACCTTGTGTATGTGAGGGTCTGGCATATTAATCCTTACAAAACCAGATTGATATTTTACACTTTTTCCTGACTGGGTGACAAATTAATGCATGTTATACTGCATTGCTACCTGCTCATTTCTCCCAAACAATTTATACCTGGTTTACATCATAGTTCAATCTGGCCCACTATGAAACAGCACAGAACAATTTTGTTTTCTTTCCATTTCTCTAACAATGTCCTTCCTTAAAGGAAAATCCAGTGGAGCCAGTTGCACACGTTTATGTTGAAGTGGGGCAAGTACCTGAGCAGATAATACTTTAATTCAAATGGAAGTCTGAAATATCCATATGGTTTAGAATTAGAACAGTTTTTTACCATTATTATAATTTGTGATTGATTATTATAGGGTAATAGATGGAGATAGAATGTATGTTATGAACTTTAAAAAGTGTTTTTTCCCACTTCATTAAAATAGGCAAAAAATAAATTCTGCTTTCTATATCAAGATAGCCTTTGAATACAAATGGAGGGAAAATTTTAGTTTCTCTTTCTAATTTGTTCATGAAAAAGAAATATTTACCTCTTGTGCCATCTACTTTCTTTTTCTTTGCATGTCAGCAGCTATAGATTTTACAAACTGTTTAACAGCATGGCAGAGGGCTGTTGCCTTTACTTTGCTTCAGCCTCATTGCTCAGCAGCAAGACTGGTGAGATGTGGTTGCTGAAAAGCTGTCGGCAGAGAGGTTTTCTAACTTTCCCAGCATTTTCGTGAGACTTCTCTCTGTCTCTCCTTTCCCAAGCAAAACTACTATAAACAATCCTAGGAGCTTTTGTAAATTAACTAAGTTTTGACTAAGTTCTGTGCAGCTGCGCTTTGTTATCATTCTTACTTAGATAAATGTTTTGGAATAGGTGTTGTTAGAATTAACCAATGAACTCGGAGGTGGCTGACCAAGGGTCCAATAGACTCTTGACACTTCTGTAATCTTCAAGCAAGTTAAGGGATATAAGCCTCTGTATAATCATAATTAATTAATTAAAGGCTGGCATTGCTTCGTTCTCTCTGGACTTTATGTCATATTCCTTCAGGCTACAGCAACAGTGAGAGAAATGTCGGGAGTGTTCAGGTTGTGTACACTAAAACCACTAAAAAACTGAAGAAGTCAGAAATCTTTGGTCAGCTTCTGTGAGCACCAGAAACAACAGGAGGCTACCCAGGACTGATATTTTATGTGTGCAAGCATGGAGCAGGTCTCTGTGTCTGCTCAAGTCCACAATTTAAATCAGTCTGAAGCCATCCTGTGACAGGTCTGCCCTCCTGGTGCTGTGCTCTTGCACACCCCTGACTTATGCTGGGTCTCATCCCCTGCTGTTGTGCTGCCTCTGACACCCAGCTTGTCCTGACTGAAGACAAGGATCCTCCATCCTGGTCTCGTTCCCAGTTCAGCTTTCATCACCGGTGCCCTGTGGAGCTATGGGGCACTGTCCTCAACCAGCACTCAGCACCCTGGGGCTGCATTGCCCAGCACCAGCCCTCTCTGCAAGGCAAGCAAACTCTTCCACAGCTCTGGAGTTTGCAGAATGATAGAGCAAAAAATGGGGAAGATCCGAAGCAGTGCTGAGGAGGTTTTATATACTTGCTTTGAACTAATAACTACTTAGGCAAATAAAATTTGCAAAGTAGAGAATGATACAAAGCTGACGGAAGCCCCTGTCCCTCAGCATAAGGGGATGATAAATAAAAAGAAAGTTCATTTTATATTAGGAGAAGGACATGTTTCTTCCTATTTGTAATGTGTTGTATGTACGACTGCTAGGACTGAGAACTGGATATGATAGAAAAACATGTGATTGTTGATAACAGGAATATTCACAGATGTCATTATTAATGGAAAAAATTTGCAAGTGACATAAAATTTCATGCTTCAGACCTTAAGGCAATACTTATTTATTAGAGATCTAAACCCAAGCATGAACAGTAAACTATGGATTACTGGATTACTTTCTCCTTTAACAAGACCCTAATCTGTTATGTAGAGTCAGCAACACATACCAAGTTATCCCATTTACTTCACTAGAACCACTTGAGTGATTAAAGAAAATAGAATTTGATAGCAAGATTTGACTCACAAATGCATGTCTCCATCCTCTTACCTGATTTTGTTAGTCTCCAATTAGTCCCAGATTTCTGTGTCTCTGAAACTGTTGTTCCAGATATGAACTCATTAGCTGTGTAGAGATGGATTTTTTTATTCCCTGCTCAATATTTGATCTCTGTGACTATATAGGAATTAATTGGATATCTACCTGCTATATTTCACTGTAAATATGTAGCCAGTTTCTCGAAAACTTCCAGTTTTTCTCCTGGTTTCTTCTACTTGTTTAACATCTGGGATTTTTAATTCTTGTTTAGTATTCATGATCAAATGTTTGCCAGAATATCAGTTRCTCTAATACTTGGTGGCTTTAAAACATGTCACTCCAGTGAAAGAGTCAGAAATTTCTAGAATAAAATATTCAATACTTGGGGGGAAAAGGGAGAAAAAAAAAAAGGAAGTGATTGTTTTGGTTTTGCCACAAGGAGATTTTTTTCTTTTTTAGAAATGTAAATGAAGATTAAGTTAGCGATGAAGACTTGCAACAGAAATTTGACATTTATATTCATTAGACAGAGAAATGATCTGCTGCTCAAGTTGTGAGGATATACCTGCTTGTGATGTTTCATTATCACATTTGCCATATGTTTCATTATTCACTGCTATTCTTTTGTGTGAAGACAGACAATAAAAACCAGTAAAATAGCTATAACAGTGATAACCTGTCTTATGTTACAGGTAAAGTTGGCTTCCTGTGTTGGATATGGTTCACCCTATTTCACCTCATTGTTTCTATTTTTAATGTTTCCCAGCACTTGGATCACTTACATCTACATTTGCAGGGGGAGGGTGGGAGAGCGGCATTATGGCAATGCTTTTAATGGAAACATTCCTTAGAGCCACTGCTTGAGCTCATGGGACACTGTCTTAATTTCCAAGATTTACAGCCTCCCCCTTCTTCTGTGAACTTTCTGTACTCCCTAAAGCATCTGAAAAATATTCAGTTCTTCTTTGTTCTTAACTGCTGGTTACAAAACTGACAGGAGATAAGATTGGTGATAGGACAACAAAATAGCACTTCAAAAATAGCACAGTCTCAGATTCTGAAGAGCACGTTTCACATGTTTTGCGTGTTTCACTCTGTTAGGGCAATTTAGCTCAGAGCAAGACTCTCAATCTCTACCAGAATTGAGCAACATCAATAGTAATTCAAAATATTCTTTAAATGAACGTTTTCACTTGCTAGCTCTGCTTTCCTCTCTTTTATGTATGATAACCCTTTTATTTATGGTGATCAACTGTCAACATTTAAGAGCAGTTTTCTCTAGACTCACTGTTCACATAGGCTAGTCTGGTGATACAGGCTCAGCAGTCCCAGCTGTTAATAAATTTCTAAGCTGGTCTCTTCACTCCAGAAAGCTGCAACAAAGCCTTATATCAAAAAGCACAACTGGAGAGGCTGACTTCATTCCTCATCAGCCCATAAGGGTGTAGTGGGAAGAGGAACTCCTGTAGAATCCTTTTTGGACTCTAGTAACCCCATTTCCAAGGTTACCTGAGTCACTGTTGCAATGTCAATCCATCTAGTGATACCAGAAAAAAGCAAACTTTTTCCTTAAGTCATTCGCTCTCCTGGTCTCTGCACGTATACATTATGTTATTTCGGCATTATTGATGTCATAGAATCACAGAATGGCCTAGGAAAACATAACAATTTTCTTTGTTTTCCTGTAATTATACAAGAAGTGAATTGGACTTGGTTTCCCCATACAGAAATACAGAAAGACACATCAAAATGCACTTTTTTTATCACATGCTAATTTTATGAATTGTGATTATATGTGCTTTGGGGAAAATACTCTTCCATAACATAAATACTCTAGTACCAAACAAAAGTATAGTGGGCTTAGGCAATTAGAAAATTCAGCTGTGTGATATTAATGACTAAATATTAATCTCTTAAAATTTTGTAAGGAAGCAGTATTGGCAAAGTTCTGCATCTGTAGAACTTTATTGGCTCTTTTATTGAGCCTTATGCTGCAAGACAGACTCTCTGTTATACCAGCCTCAGAACTGCTCTGCTTATCAAAGTCTTAATAGCTTTGCATATATTACAACATTTTTTACATGCCTTGAATTTCCTTTTATTAACTGTATTGTGGATATTTAAAAAATATATGCTTCTTAGACAAGTCAGTAGCCAACCTTGTCTAATTCCAACCAATGCTCCTGGAAGGATTTTAAAAGGTTGAAGTGGGGCATACCATAAAGTAGAAGTTGCTGAGTAATATTTTGTTCCAGTATATTGATGCTACTTTCTTAATACACTGCATCCATACAGAGGTCACAGTTCAGATGATAAGAACAGGGGAAAAAAATCTTCCTTTATTTCTCTTACGAGCTTTATCCCACGTGGGGACAATCTCAGAAGCCCCAGTGTGTACCTACCTATCCAGTACAAGTCTKAACGCACATATCCTCACTAACTCTCTTTCATCTTCATTGTAATTTGAGACTCCCATTTCCACCCCTTCCTTCCTTCTTTGTTGAAATAGTGTGTTTCTGTGGATACCCATCTGACTCTGAGAGACACTTTCAACTAATAGCGAGGTTCATGAAGAACAATATGTTGCACCACCATAATTTTTAAGTAGCAGAATCTTCAGGTGATTTCTGTTGTCAAGTCCCCATCAGATTAATCTTAATTTCTCTCTTTCTTTCTTTTTTTTTCCCGTTTTTTTCTTTTAATTCTTTCCATAGCTGTAACTTATACAAGTTACAAAAAAACACCACCACCAGTACCCCCTCGTACCACTTCCAAGCCACTGATCTCGGTCACGGCACAGAGCAGCACAGAATCCACCCAGGATGCATATCACGACAGCCGGACTCAGAGGATATCCCCGTGGCCACAGGACGGGCGAGGGATGTACAACTCCACCGACAGCTTGGACAGTAACAAGGCCATGAACCTCGCCCTGGAGACGGCGGCTGCCCAGCGCCATGCAGCCGAGAGCCAGAGCACCTCCATACGGACCAGTGACAAGGCCATTCTAGTGACAAAAGCAGAGGAGTTCCTTAAGAGTCGACGTTCCTCCATAGGGATCCAGGTAGTCTATCATTAACATCTGTGATGAATTGCTTGTCTTCTTTCTGTAAATAGCATAGAATGAGTCATTCAGCTTCACTTGCTCTAATAATCTAACAAACAACCCCTGGCTGCTTAGCATTAATTGTAATTCACATCATGGCTGTGCAGAAAAGTCTTCAGCTAATACACTGTACCTGGGAGAAAATGAATAAATAAATCTCTAGGGAGGTCACCTGTCATTAACACTTGATATGAAAATTATACTGCAGAGCTACAGGTGAACAGCATGTTCATCTCCTTCCCACCATGAATTCACAGTCCTTTTTATAGAATTTCACCAGCTTTAAAATGCTTCACTGTATTTTTTCCATTATATTTCTCTTTTGACCTTGGAAAATGTGTAATGCCACTCGATCTTCAATTGTTCTACCTAAGAAGAGACCCTTACACTTGCCCTTACTTTTAGTTGTACTGGGAAGAAGATACCAAAAAAAGAGAAAGAAATGTTCTGGTGTAGATACAGCATAATTAGAGATGGCAAGTAGTGAAATAACATTAATAAACACAGTCTTTGAGCATTCTTCCATTTGTCCATCAAAACCCACAATATTTATTTCACCTGAAAAAATGTGTGTCAGACTGTGGAAAGCTCAGTCAAGTTCTGTTGTTTCAGGGAAATGAAATAAGAGAATTCCAAATGCAAATTTTGGTTGCTATGCCTTCTACTAAATGGAAAGTACTGGATAGCTAGAAATGGTCATTTTTTTAAATCCACAGGAAATACCAAGTAATAATAAAAATCAGAAAGTTGAACTTGCAAAGAATGTGAAATCCTTTGAGACAGGAGTAAAGGAAAATTTAGGCTTCTGTTCTGCCGAATATTCCCTTTTACATCACTGGGTTCACTTCTCTGCTTACTTTTGCTAGATCAGCTATAGAGGAAATGACATTTATTTTGACGTAATTATAGGTATTGTGGAGACAGTAACATAGACCTTGAGAAGGTAATTGTCCATGTAAAAAAGCCCAGGGAGTGACTATATATTAGAAATATACGAGAATCTAAAAGAAAGTATATTATTTTCTTTAAAAAGTAGTAATTACATTTCCATCAATTCCATAATATAGTCATAGAAAAGTGTTTGGGTTAAGCATGGCACAGCTTGATTGAACTTCACAGGTTAACTTTTTAGCGTGCTGTAATTTTGCCATTCTATAATGTATTAGACTCATTTGAAGGAATGAGCTTTGCCAGAAAGGTGTTTGTCCATTCCTCAACATAAAAGTATTTGCTTCTGATTCTTCAGGTGCAGAAGAGTAGAAGTCAATTTAACAACCATGGTAAAATATTCAGATGGCTACTTTTCAAATGTTTTACAAAGTAATTATTGTATCCTAAATTGTTCAGAGAAGGGGCTTGGCAGATAAGCTCCAAAGGAGCAGCAAAGCTCAAAGGAGCAGCAAAGTAATCTTTGGTAGCTTTTAGCCCCTAACCTGAAACTTACTCTTCAGAAAGGAATAGTATCTAGTGTTGTTCTTATCTCTCCTTTACAGCAACTGTGCAGTGGTATTTATCAAGTTGGTGTCTTGATTTGGTCAGTCCTGATATTCCAGCAATTAATTCTGGAACTTTGATTATATCACTTGATCCTGTTTATTATTACAGGTGATGACCATTACTTTTCACTGGGCCCTGACCCTTCTTTATATGTTCTGTGTTTAATAATATGTGCTTATAATCCACAAAAACACCTGTGCAATGGTTTCCATGGAGGCAGCGGATCTTCCATAGCAACTTGTCATCTGACGCTTGCCCTGTAATGCTGGTCCTCAGGTACTCACATGGGAAAAGGCAAATGTTGTTTGCAACAGCAGGTCTTAGAAGGATGAGCTGTTTGTTATCTTACAAAAAGTACAAACTGCTTGGTCGCACCATTTGGAATTAGCTAAAGGTAAATGTTCAACAGTATCCTAAGAGCACATTTTAGTTATTTGGGATTCTTTTCAGCACTAACTTTCAAACTTCACATTAGTGCAAAAAATACATTTCTGCAGTATCTTTAAATAGGAAATGCATTTTTTTGTGTTACTATTGCCAGTTTTGTACAGGATAAAAACACAGGATAGAATGTTCTTATTGCAAACTACACAAATGGTAATTTAGGCACTCAAAATACAGTTGAAGTATTTAATTTCTTTTAGACTTCTATGTCAAAGTACCTTGGAAAAGGATGTTTTTTATTTGCATATTTTCTTGATTGACTAAATTACTTGTTTTCTCATTAGCATGCCATGCTGGGGTAATGCATTGAATTTGCATTTATTTGCATTAGTTAATTTGCTATCAGGATGGTTAATTTGTGCATTTTTTAATGTTCCATTCCTTTAACACGTTGATGGGAGAATTCTTGCCAAGGGAGCTTCATACAGGAGCAGAGAGGAACAAGGGTACAGAGTGACCAGCAGTGTCACTGCACGTAGAAATACAGTGGACCCACCCCAGGGCTCCCATGTCTTCAAGATATGTAATTTGTGTAGTGGACATGTAGTGAATAGAAGTCCTTTTAAAAAGTCCTGGCATGCTAGGCATGTCCTGAAAGGATTGGTATTCACATGCACACAGAACCCAAGCTCCTAGGGAAGCACTGGACTTACTATGAAGATCAGTAGCACCCCTCTGCAGGGACAGAGAGCAGCACAGACACGCTAAGCCATCTTGTGGGTGAGATCCCAGATCACAATTTTGAACAAAGAAAAAAAAATAGCTTCAGAAACAAAGCTTTCCCAGAAAATAGCTGGTGGGCTTTGGAATTTTTTTAGTTTTATTTTTTCCCCTGACATATTTAAATCAAGACAAATATTGTCAGTCTTGTCAGTAGGTTTCTAAATTCAAATGAATTGCAAAATATTGATTTTGAGATTAAAAATTTAGTCAGCAATTGTAAGAATATGTAGATATAAAAAGAACAAAACTCTTGTAATATTGTAATACTAGTAGCTATAAATGTCATATATGTCTTCTATCATGACAGCAAAAGACTAATCAAAGTATTTGAATTCAAATGGAGAGTAGAGATTGTCAAGAGTAAAATAACTGCTAAATCAGAACAAGGTTGTTGCTAAGATATTTTCCAGGATTTTCCTCACTCTTTTGCACACACTGACATATAAGCTAATGATTAACATTCAAAATCTGCTCCGTTTATAAACCATTTCATATTAAAGGTATTTGGAATGTGAAATATATGAGAAAACATGTCAAGAAATTGCTCCTTATTTATTTCAAGTACCTCAAAACATACAGTCCTTTGTTTCTTCTCTATTTAAAAGACATTGACGTTTCTCAAAATGAACAGAAACCCCGGAAACGAATGAGATGGAAACGAATGAGACGGAAACGAATGTTCTAAGTGTGAAGGCTGATTCATAGTTGTATTTTTGGAGACAAGCACTAATTGTAGCATAGAGAATGGACTCTGTCATCTTCATTTATCAACAGGAGATCGTGCTTCAAAATACCTAGTGGGTTTTTTATAATCTCCAGAATCTACATTAAACAAATACTTCTTATAAATGAAAGGCTGTATCCAGGGATATTAGTGCAATAGCTCGCCTGCCTAATTTTTTTGTTTCAAAAGGGGATCTTCTGCATAATACTTACATTTTTTTTAATGAAATTATTCGTGTCACATGGTAAAAATTTGTTCAAGATATTCTGCAGTCTCAAACTGAAATTCTCCTTCAGCACAAAGCATTTTGTACCCATATGGCAAATGTACTCAGATATTGTACTATTTAGGTTACACCATCTTTGTCAGTGCTCTACTTCAGTGTATACAATCAAAAGAAATATTTTCATTGATTACACTGGTTTTTGGATCATAAATGATCCAAAGTTTTAGAAGTAAGTATTGTTTATTCTCCTACTAAAATGGCTGTCAGACTGTTCTTTTGTGAGGGAAGGGCATGAAATCCTTTGCCTGGAAAAGTCAGTGAATATTTGTTGATTCGGAGCAATATGCCACTTAGCATTAAATGCACCAAAAAAGTTATGAGCAACCTCTACTGTGTGCATTGTTTTCTTGCTACAATCTCATGTTAGCTTGACATAAATCCCGTTTCTAAACTCTGGCTTGTATTTTTAGTAAACAGCTCTTTCTTAAAAGACCAGAGGAAGTTTTTAAGCTGTTGTATGATATTCTTTCAGTAATTAGCACTCACTGTGCCACGTATTTGAGTACTCCAGATGTTTAGCTGGGAAGTAGTGGAGTGGCAAAACGGAGCTCTGTGATGAGACACAAAAAATCTCACAAGCATGAAAGTATAGGTTCATTTTGCTGGGTTTTTAAAAATTATTTTGAAAGAGTATATGTTTTTTGGCTGGTTAAAGTATTCCATCAGTTAAGGAAAGCAGTAGCAGTTAGTATTGTAGTTTTATTTGAAGTATTTTTTCTACTTTGAAGTCACTGCATACAAATAAGGTTTCCCTGTACCTAAGAATGGTTATCTGAATTCCCAATTGCATGTACTTGATCTAGTGTCAAATGTAGTGTTTTCTACTCTATTTTAGTCTTGTTATCACTGAGAAGCCCATGCAAGAGAGGAAGAGTGAATTATTTCCCTTCCTGTACATCATCAGAGGGATTGTTTATTAAATTCTAATTATGGAATAAATTGGTTACAGCAGTGAAAACCCATTGAGGGCAGTGAAGTCACATGGGGAGAGATAATGTGGCCTGAAGGACTCTTACTACTAATGTTTATGAGAGAGAAGCAAAAGTCATGAGGTTAAAATCTGCTTTCTTCTGCATTGAATATATTAACTTCGAGTCTACCTTAGAGACAGTATGTATAGAAGCTTAGACTGGAATTTTTAGGACACTGCAATGTTATGTTGCAGTGCTCACGTTTAAGAGAGGAATAAGGCTTTAATTATAAATAAGGAATAAAGGTTATTTTTAAGTAGTTAAAATTATTATCTAAAAAAAGTAGTAAATACTTTGAAGGAATAATTTAGTTCATGCATTCTTTTCTAGAATGAGTGCTTATAAACCCACTAAGATTTATTATAAAAAGCAAGTTACTTGCAATAGTGATTTGCATTTATTCAAATAATTTTGTGTTTGTATAATTTACTTGTGGATCCTTTATTACCAAGGCAGTGTCAGTATCTGATACTTGGTTTTCAAATTTAGAGCAGGATCAGTGAGCACTGACTGATCTCTGAGGATTAAGAGTAGTGTCTGCTGCTCGTATCAGTAGCAGAGAACATGAAGGGGAGGGTTTTGCCTTTGTGAAAGGGAAGCCATATAATCATAGAATCACGGAATATCCTGAATTGGAAGAGACCCACAAGGATCATTGATAAAATAGAAATAATATCAAAATGCTCCATTACATTTACTATTAATATTATAAGCCTAGTGGACATAATGAACATAAGACAATATTTTTCGTGTCATAAAATGCCAATTTTTAAGGAACTTTTAGCTCTTTTTTGCAATGAGAGAGGAAGATGATGTACTGTATTAGATTTACTCCTTTCTTCTGGTTTTGGTCATGACTGACTATTTTTTTTCTTTCCTCTTTTGTGTGAGRCTGTCATAACCATATAGAGATATAATTTTTCACATTATTTTGCTTTACTGAGATTGCAGACCAATTAGAAGACATTGAGGCTTTTAGAACCCATGCAGGTATTAAAACAATAGTGAATCAAGGAGAATAACAACAGATTTAGTAAGACTTATTTGAGTTTTGAAAGTCACATAATCAAACCAAATGTATTACTTTTTATCCTCTGCTCATTTGAGTTTAGCCTGGCCAATCTGATTAAAGAGTTTCCTGCTGTTTTGTAGCAGGAATCTTTATAATATCTGTCATACAGCAATGTAATTTATTTCTTCATTTTTTTTCTTTATGAGTACAAATTGTTGTCTTATTTTCCACTTTTACTTGTGTTGGTATTTGCTTCCATTTTCCGTTTTGTTGGTTGTTACAATATTTGCAATCCTAGATTGTGTCTGCACMCATACACAAAATTGGCATTCTCCTGCTGTTACAAGGCACAGTGAGAAAATGAAAGCATTCAAATATCAAGGCAATCATCAGGTCATTTAGTTAGTGTCAATCTTGGCAAGCTGGAGGAAAGGATAATTTGGTAAGAGTTTATATTTAGAGATAAGTAATATAATTTTTATTTTGATACCCGGATCATAATTTTTCTGATAATTTTGTTTTGAATAAAATTTTGGAGCATATTACTTCATTTGTGCCTGTGAATTCTAGGTGTCAATTGCATATTAGGTAAATTACTCAGGATTATATCTCTAGGTGAAATGCCAGTAAGAAAACACTTGAAAACAGATACGTGAGATAGACTTTTTCTCGATGTGTTGCATCAATGGAAAGATATCAGCCCGTCTCAAGTATAAAAGGTAAATCTGCCTCCACACATCAAAAGCAGAGTTCAAAAAAGACCTGCTATTTTTCACTAAACCAAACAATGTAGCTGGCAAAAACAGGTATGTTTTTGACATGCCATAAGGAAGAAGAGTGTGTGTTGCAAGTCTGCCTGCTTTGTTCCAAAACAAATTGATGGACAAATTGATGTTCTCCATAGGGACCTTTCCTTGTTTATATCTTTGGACTATCATGTTTCCAAGAACACTGTGTCTGAGCTGCTGAGAAATCTTTGTAGAATGCAAAAGTCTATTCTCTGTCCATTGGCCATTGCTCACCTCCAGAGTGTTACTAGCCGTATGTTAGCCCCATAAGTATGATACCATTGACCCTCCTTACCCTATTTTTGTGTTCAGAAATCTAGCCTACATCTCATTCCCCAGGACTCACTCACTAGGTACCATAGGAGTACATTACATAGAAATGGTCACCCTAAGGATATCACTGTATGAAGGGAGTGCAGTGCTTTAGAAGGGGCTGAAGGCAAAGACTGACACATGTGGAGGTGTCAGCTTGGCTTTATTTCTCTGGCTTTGGTTCGGGTCTGAACTGGCACAAAATGTCCTGTCCTTCCATGCTGAGCCACGTGAGTGAGCAGAAGGCCCTGATAAATTCTGTGTTCCCATCTACTTGACTTCTTCAGCCTGGCCACCCACAAACCTCTTTTCCCTTGTCAAACCTTAAGGCTAGTAATCCTGTGGAGCCTGTGCCTACATTACTGACATCATCATCTGAAGTTGCAGTTCAGTTGAACAAGTTCAAGGATCTTTATCAACAATCCTACAAGTGGAAGTATTAAGAAATGATGTTGGTCTTTTCCTTTGGACCCAGTCCAATGGAATGATAAAATACAATAGAATTATAGAATGGTTTGGGTCAGAAGGGACTTTGAAGATCATCTAGTTCCAATTCCAACCCCCTGCCATGAGCAGGGACACCTTTCACTAGACCAGGTAGCTCAGGGCCCCATCCAATCTGGCCTCAAACACACTTCAGGGATGAAGTATCCACAACTTCTCTGGGCAATCTGTTCCTAAATTATGTGTTTTGACTCAGACTGACTGCTTGCTTTGGGGATGAACCCCAGAACCATAGCTCTTAGCAACAGTTTAGACTTCCTGATCACTCCAGATGTTGTTGATTTCAACATCAAACAGCTTCCTCCAGAAAATGTTTCCCTATCTCAGACATCATCTTCCTGCTAGCACTCATAAAGGTGCACCCAAGAGCCACAGTCTAAGCATTTTGTGTTGTCTGCTCTTATTCACTACAGAATCACAGAATGGGTCAGGTTGGAAGGGACCACAGTGGGTCATCTGGTCCAACCTCCCTGCTAAAGCAAGGTTATCCTAGAGCACATTGCACAGGATTGTGTCCAGAAGGTTCTTGAATACCTCCAGTGAGAGAGACTCCACGACCTCTCTGGGCAACCTGTTACAGTGTTTGGTCACTCACACGGTAAAGGAGTTCTTCCCTGTATTCAGTTTCTGCTCATTGCCTCTTGTCCTATTGCTGGGCACCACTGAGAAGAGCCTGGAAACATCCTTTTGGCACCCTCCCTTCAGATACTTGTAGACATTTATATGGTCCCCTCTCAGTCATCTCCTCTCCCTCTGAGAATAAGTCAACTTCACTCTTCAAAACATGTCCATGCATATTTGACTGAGCTCTCATTGCAGTAGTCAAACCTGCAAGTGTAACTTGCCTCTCTGCTCCTCCCCAACAGGCTGTGTGAGTATCTCATCCTTTGCCCAGTTAATTTGGGAAATAAATATGTTTTATATGCAGCTCTCCTCAAATCACTGAAAGGGCTAAGTGAGTGCCTAGTCACTCACTTAGACTAGAACTTGTTATTTAAGGTTCTTTTGGACTCTTCTGTGCTACAAATAAGGCTGCCGTTCCTGATATCTCTTGTGCTGAAAACCGGACCTCATGGCTGCTTTGCTTAGAGCAATGTTCTTTCAGAGACCGTGGCCCCCCAAGCAGCTGATGCTTCTCACTCATGTTGCAGCCAAGACCCACCTTAACTAGGAAACCGATTTGCCTRTCATTTCACTTGGTTGTTCTGGCTTTCTTTCCTTCAAGCTGCTGTCTCTGTGGTTGAGGCTTTTTTTTACTGCCAACGTCAAGAGGAATCTTTCTTTTTATGCAGACAACGCTGCATTCTGGAGACTGTTACCAAGTCTGATATTTTAGTTCTCTCAATGCACTGCCCATCCAAGTGAATATAGCCAGCTTCCATGCAGCTGCCAGGGTGGAAACAGATGGCAGCATGCACTGTCCCCTAGACCTTATGCAGAATAAATGGAATTGCTGGGAAATGTGTCTTTCCCAGACTGTTGTCACACTGATAACCAAGAGGTTTTAGCACACCTGTGCCTGGTGCTACACTGTACAGTTAAAGCCTGCTATTGACATGTGCTAAAGGGTTCCTGCACCAGCCGTTCTCACAAACATCTCCAAGACTCACACACAGGTAAATATGAACATGTACTGATTGCTGCCTGGAATTCCCTTCCATGTGAATGGACACTGAGCTACAGCTTAAAGATGGAAGAAGTTACCAGCAACTGGCTTCTTCAATTGTAGTCCACATAACACACTCAACTCCAACCCTCCTCCCACCTTGTCTCTGCATCCTCTCAGAAACCTGGTGGGGCTGCGACTTTGCAGCTGAGACACAGCTGCAAGGACCATTAGGCTCTTTCCAGAGGTGCCTGTGACTGTTGCAAGGGTAAAATTTTCTTGACTTCATCATTGGATGTATTCTTTGAATTCACACATGGAGTGTGGATACTGAAAAAATGATTGCTAATACTATTTTTTTGATTTAATAGTGAAAATATCATTCAGAAGGAAAAGTCAGTTCTACTCCTTTTCTTTTTTTCCTGCTTCTCCCTTGATTCAGTATAATTTGCATACTGCAGCACTCACTCTGTCTGTGTCAAAGACTTGGGGGCGGTGTGTGGTGGGGAGTGTTATATAAAATCCCACAGAAACTTGCAAAAGCAAATCTCAGTCATGAAGGAAACTGTACTGTGAATATATTTCGGTAAGTGTATTTCAGATGGGAATACTATAAAAAGTCCATAAATTGCCTGCTTGATATAGCATTTTCAGGACTGTGTTATTAGAAAAGGTGAGACAGGGCATTCTGCTGTATCCTTCACATCATTTAATAGTTTTATATTTGTCAACACAGTTGTCAATAAAATTTCATTGCACCATTTCTTTTTATCACTTGCAAGCTTATGGGGCTACTTGAGATTTTATTTTATTTTGTAAATCAAGGACTATAATGAGCCTGGTTTATAATAATATAAAAAGGGGTTACCCTGTGGATTCCTCTTTCTAAGAACAGCCCTTCCAGAACAAGATTACTCCCCATTTCCACCAAACTGAGCAATTGTTTCTGCTTAGGTTTGAGATAGGGAATTACATAGCAGAACTACTTGTGCAAAGCTTTAATAAGATACAACATCAAAACAAGGATACCACGCTGAATACCTATTGCATTTATTTTACTGTGCTAGGTGTTTCTTAGGAGTAAGAGATGAAATATGTAATTAATTTTGAATGAGTAGAAATAGTGCTGAGTTGTCGATGCTCGCTCTGCAGATGTATATTTTGTGTTGAATTAGGTGGAAACAGCAACTGATTCAGACACTGAAAGCAGAGGCCTACGGGAATACCACTCTGTTGGAATACAAGTGGAAGATGAAAAACGGTAATTCAAGCATGTTCAAAAATCTGTAGTTTTCCATAACACAACACACATTTGTAAACAGTTAATAACAAACACCTGGCAAGTGCTGCCCCTAAATAATTCACAAAGCCAAATTTCTTATATGCATGCTTGTCATTTGGTAAAATTTGTGGAGATTACTTAGCAGTTGCTTCACATTTAGCTAACTTTCCAGTTTTTAATTGGAGGGAAGGAAGTGAAAGTATTAAATTGAAGTAGTGGCTTAATATAATTTCATTATTGGCAGAACAAATACTAGGAACTGTGTATTGGAACAGTTTTCCTTCGAATAGGACTCCTCATGCTGATCCAGACTTTCCCAGTCTGCACAAGGAGATACAATTCTTAGGATGTAACCCATGGTACCTTTAGTCTAAGAATCAGCTTTTACACTAGTTCAGTCCTTCTCTGGTTTTGTAAAGCTGCTGGGCCATGTACGGACCCACAGGTTATCCCTGGCAGGTACTGCTTGTCAAGTACTGGACCGAGACCATTAGCTCATTTCACAGCAGCTGTCGGACAGGATCTGGCTGCTAATTGCCTTTTGCCATCAATGACTAGAAGTAATTTGAGACAATAGGCTCCGATGTGGAAAGATTTCACAAATAATTCTTGTTTCTCTATCTAACTCTTCAACACAAAGCTTTTCTAAAATGTCATTATTTGGTGTCATATAACAGCAGAAAATCAAACTTTAATGGGCACCCTATAAGACAGAAAAACCCCCCAATGAACAGTGTTAAACCTGGTGATACTATTTTTCTTTTATTACGGGATTCTCAAAAGTCCTAACTGAGCAGATTTTCAGATTTTGCTACTTATAATTCTGGACATTTTAAATTTTTTTGTATATATAACTTACAGGCATCTACCAGGAAGTTCTAGTTCTGCTAGTTATTTCCAGTTCGTTTAGTAATGATACATGTTATTTTGTACTATGAGAATAAATCAATATTTGCTTCCAGAGATAATTTAAATGATTTTCTTTTGTACCCTTGCTTAGATCAATGATTCCACTATGCATTTTGTTCTTCCTCTCTGTTGCTACTCACGCTCTAATTTTAGTAAGACATGCACAAAGAAAAAATGTTTAACATAAGGTCCAACAAGAAGAACAGAATCCACTCACTGAAACGTTATTCTGTACCTCTGTATTATCATATGTGTTTATTTATACACCTTAATCTCTTTTCTTTCTTCCCTCTTCACCAAGGC
Organism: Amblyornis subalaris; assembly: GCA_018881555.1. NCBI lineage: Eukaryota > Metazoa > Chordata > Aves > Passeriformes > Ptilonorhynchidae > Amblyornis > Amblyornis subalaris. Next base: position 7,770,777 of record JACAXG010000020.1, read on the forward strand.
ATGGACGATTCAAGCGCTCAAACAGTGTAACAGCAGCTGTCCAGGCTGACCTGGAACTGGAGGGTTTTCCAGGACACATCACCATGGAGGATAAGGGACTTCAATTTGGCTCATCATTCCAGCAGCACTCAGAGCCCAGCACACCCACCCAGTATAGTGCAGTGAGAACTGTACGGACACAGGGACTGTTCAGTTACAGAGAAGATTATAGGACCCCAGTTGACACCTCAAACCTTCCACCACCAGAACCCTGGCTAGAGCCAGCCATTGAGACAGTAGAGACTGGCCGAATGTCTCCTTGTCGACGGGACGGATCTTGGTTTATGAAGTTACTACACACTGAAACTAAGAGAATGGAAGGATGGTGCAAAGAAATGGAAAGAGAAGCAGAAGAAAATGATCTTTCTGAAGAAAGTAAGAACATTTCAGTATCTTTTCCAATACATGTTTGCTGAAATAAGAAATCTGTTAGGATAAAGCTGTGAGCTGTGGTTTCTCATTACTCGTTCTGTAGGACTAAAGATTCTAGACAGAACTGTAAGATATAAGAATGCTGTCCTGCAACTGACTGTGCAAGACGGTGTTTCCCAGAGTAAGGTTTTGTGGAAGTAGTTGAAGATCCAACTCTAGAGTCCAGTGCAGGATCAAAGTCTGATATTAAACACAGTTCAGATGGCAATAGCTCCATCCACATCCATCCAACTCTGACACATCCTTCCCACTCGTATGGCTCCAGGGCTTGACCCTTGGCCAGTTCACACAGGGTAGTCCTACATGGTTTTGCCCTTTTCCTGAAACCTGCAATTTTGCCTCTTATTAGTGAGCAGCCGTTTTAGAAATGTTTCCATTCCTTTACAGGAACTTCAGCCTGTTGGAAGAACAGAAAGGAGTAGGCAAGAACAATAGTTAAAAAACTTCTGCAGTTACACAGTCATATGCATTATTAGAAAATTCAGCTTCATTTTCTTATTACAATTTTGTCAAGAATCATTATTTTTCTCTCATGTCCTGTGGACACCTTGAAAGGAGTGATGGGATAAAGTGAAAAATAGTGTAGACTATTTTGGAGCAAGATCCAAGACAGCACTAATGATAGTAATATATCAAAGTGGTCCTAGGACTCAGTAGCCAGCTCCCTGTGATTCCCTTTGAGGTCAATTATCCTTGTTCTTCAGGCTCAGTTTTATAAATATTTCAATCCCTGACAATCTGAATTATTGTCTCAGTTGAGATTTTCTCAGATCATAAATTAATTCATACTAAGTTTTCTTACTAGCATGTTTCCCTGCACTCTTACAAATTTCACCATCACCTCTGAGTACTGTTTCCTGATCATCTTCTTTCCCCCCTCAATGAGTTCTTGCTGTGATCTACCCTCAAGTCTTGAGCCAGGCCAGCATGGTGACTAAAAGGCCAATTTCTATTTCTTGCACTGACCTTTTCAAAACAAAGAATGCCTACGTTTTCACATCATCATTTTTTTGTTTTACAGTCATATTTCTCCTCTATATTGTGCACAAGTCTGCCAAGTAACAACACTGGATTTGGGGTGGGGGAGTGCGTAAGGCTGGTTTTCCTTCCTTCAGCCTCTGGTGCTTTCTGGACTGTAGGTTTTGTTCTTATTTTCATCACGGCAGAGCTGAACTAAGAATTTTCTCTGTGCACTGATACTGTGAAGACCTTAATACCCTCCCAGGGACTGTTAAAGTATGAATAATAAAATATTTTGCTTTGATTAGCCTGTGTGAGAATTTCCAAGCCTTCTTTCATGATGGTTATTCCTCAGTATTTCTTTTTACCGCACATGTCTTATTTTTCAATTCTTCAAATCTTTGCACTGCTGAATACTGAGATTTCAATGCCATCATTAAGAATCCCAAAGCACCTGCTTCCCGAATCACCTGTTACTGATGTAGGGACATCAGTGTTTTCAATCTGAAGCAGAAATTCAAAGAGCAAGACTTTGATCTCCTTGGAAAGTGTAAGATTATTAGGGAGCAAAGGGGAGGAACACACAGGCAGTTAGCCCCTCTCTTTCCCAGTGAGGAGTCTGCAGGCAAGGGCTGCGCTTCTCTTGCCTCCTCTCTCTGCAGGTTCTTCCTTTTGCAGAGCCATAGTCAAATCTGCAGTCATGTGAAATGAACAATAGAAACACACTCACATCAATACTCCTCCCTCACTTGGAGACATGGACAGGCGGTTAGAACTGTTATTCTCTGGAGTATGAAACTGAGTACTACACGGGGAAATCTTGGAGGACCTGACTTTAGCTGACTACCTATTCTCAGGTGCAGAACCATTCTCCTTACCATCACGTGAAGCTGTACTCTTGCACTCCAGAAATACTCTGAAACACTTTGCTGCATGATGAAATGGCAATCAAGAAAGTAGTTTTCAGTAAATTGTATGGGGGACATGAAGACAATATGGATTTCAGTAATTTTTATTAATATTTGGGGTTAGTGACACCCTTTTAACTTGGGATAGTTCAGTCAAAAAACAAAACAGTATCAGGATTTTTTTTCTCGGTCTGTAGAGGGACTCTTATCTGTAAGAGAAAAAGAGCACTTCTCTGATAACAGAGTTGATAAAACACAACTGAAACCCTTGAAATCTCTTTTTTAAACTAACAAAAATGGATTAGTTGCTTGTGTTTGGGGGAACATTTTGACGTCTCTAATGGGTTAAAGAAATTATAGAATAGGTCTACGTAGTGTTTGCAAAATCAGAAGTCTGTGTTCAGCTGATTGTCAAAACTGAACCCCAAAGTTCTGATTTTCCATTGTATGTGACTCATGTCAAGAGATCTTCCTGAATAATTTCTATAATAAAATAATTTCATTATTTTTGAAATGGTATCCCTTCATCTAGTAACACATCAAGTAAAAGGAAGTTTTCAAAGAATTAATTTCACCAGGGGAATGAGCTTCACAGCATTCTAAAAATTCTGTGTGAATAATTTTTTCTTTCCTGTTGAGCCTTTAGAACATTTTGTATCCCAAATTTGAGCTACAGAGGTTTTAAGGTATGTATCCACAAGAATGTAAGTTTAATGATGTCCCAGCATGAAATGTATCTTGACGTATTAGACATTTGGCAGTTCCCTGAAGAAAATACACACAAATGGCTAAGCTAAAAGCAAATAAATATGGGCTTCCATCTTCCAGCAAGAGCTACTATTCCCAAAACACTTCACAGCAAAGTTTGCACATTCAAACTGTCATCGTTAATGCTGAATAATTTCTTTTTGGCCTGGGTATATTAATTGTACCTGAAGACCAAATGTAGCTTTGCATCTCATAGGAGAAGGCTGTCTTTATTATACCACTTCTATTTTGTTTTAAACACGGGAAGAGTTAAAATCGAGCTACGTTTTAGAAAACAGTTTCATTTTTGGCATTAACACAACAGACCTGAGATCACCAAAAGCTGTCTGATTGCTATATTGATTTTTTCTTTCACTGTAGCTTTTCTCCCATAATGTTGTTTTAAAAACTTCACTCATCAGGTCTTAGAAAAAGAGAAGATAATCATTGCAGCAAAAAATAGCCTCTCTCTCCTTTTTTTCGCAGATTTTGTTTCTCTGATCAGTTGCCATGAATTTTATTTTGAAGTCTCTGCAAAATTCTTATATTATTTGTGGGGGCAGTTATTTGTGTTCTGTTTATTTTATATATATGTATATTATATATATATGTGTGTGTGTGTGTATGTATGTTTACATATATGTATAAAATATAGATATGTGACTGTGACAGTTCCCAGGGTTAGTCACCTGGTCATTTGCACTCACAGGGTGCCTCCAGGCAAAGATACATGTTTCTGATGGGTGCTGACTGGAGTTTCCGTTTTACACCCTGAAAATTGTGTTTGGCTATTACTGGTGTGAGGGTGATGACAAGAAAAACTATTTCAAGTGTCAAAAAGCTATTGAAGACCAAAAGGGTCAGGACTCTGCCTCCCACGAGCGTGGTAATGGAAGCAGGGAGAGGGGAGCAGGGAGAGAGAGCTGCAGTCCCTGCCCGCAGCTTGTGGGCAAGACCTGGCAGAGGAAAGAAAACAACACCCTGGGTTTCTTGGAGCCACATGCTTGGCTGCTGGAATACTTCATTACGGAGAACAGCTCCACAGAGCTTGCTCTCACATAAAAATCCTAAGATAGGTGCAAAACTTAACTATAGGATAAACTACGCCAGCAGAAAGGTTGTTTTGCTGGTATCTTCTGCTTCGTGGTTAGGAGCTCTGCTGGCATAGCAGTAAAGTGATCTCTAGTGGAAGAAAAAATTAGGGTGTTAGAGTGGGAGCTCAAAGTATCACCTTTCTCTCCCCTTCTCCTTCATCCCATGGATACTGGACTTTTCCTTGCTAATCCTCCAGTTGATATTTCCACAGTCCTGCAAAGGTTTTACTAATAGGGCTAAATTGTAATAGAAAACACAGAGTAAAACCTCCCATAATTTTAGCGAAATAAAAATCAACAAAAAGCCCTCACAATCAATTGATTTTAGTATATTCGTGAATTAATTACCCATAAAATCTTTCTTAGGTGTTTGACTAAATGTGGGTTATCCTTTAACCAAAGAGAAATTACTGACATAATTTTCTAATGCTTTTCACAAACCTATCCTTCAGGTACTATTGAAATTTACATTTGGAGAGTTGTGAATGACTAGAGAATGTCTTAATTTTACTGAAACAGTCTGTAAAGTCCTACAGTGCATCCAATAATTCCTCCTATCATTTGTATTGCTTTACTGAAATGTTCTCCTCTTTGAACTCGGCAAATTTGCAGCAAGTCCTGGTTGGTGCACAAGGATCCCATTACCCTTCAGAGAGCTACCAGCTGGGGGCTATGTTGTCCTAAAATGCCATCTGAACATTATATATTTACCTTTGTTTCTACATGCTCTGCTGATAGAGAAAATGATATTTCTAAAGATTATAAATTTAGGTTTAAAGATTAGACAAATATCATGCCCTGTTTTGAGTTAGGAGGATGAGCTAAATGCCAGTTTCAATATGTTTTCCAGGTATATTTTCTTAGATTTTTTATGGAGTAATTTATTTACAAATATAAGGGGAAAATGGAATGATCAAATGGAATGAAAATTTAAATTAAAACACGTCATTTAAATAAACAGTAATGAATGGCAGAAGCAGATTGATTGTTAGTAGTTTCTCACTGCTGGTGCAATTGAGCAAAGCTTTTAACCTGTCAAGAGCAGAGTTACAGCATCAGATTACAATCAGTTTCATCAATATAGACCTAACTTTTCCCCCTCTACCTTTGTGATATGAAATCATTTTTGACTAAAAGATTTTGTAGAATTTCTGAAGCAATTCCACACATACATTTTACTACAATTTTGTAATATGTTTACTGCAGGGGAAAAGACATCATTGTGTTAATTGTGCAATTTACACAATCTCTTACCAGGGTCTAAATCCTGAGTCTACTTTTACTGCAGTCATGGTCAGTCATGGTTTTGTATATCATGCCGGACCACACAACAAAAATGGAGTGCTTGATACATTTCAGGGCGCAGAATAAAGGTTGTGTGACTCTTTCCTGATATTTTGGCAAATATAACATTATCTTCATGGAGGGAAGTATATGGATTATATGAAAATCATACCTATTTATGTGTATTGGTACATTTTATCATAATTTATTTACAAGAAAAATCTCCTAGTCATAACCAAACATCTCAGTCTCTCCAGTCTCTAACATTCGTCATTCTTTCATGGAGATAATCAATCTGCACTCATCAGAATAATTCCCCAATGCATGAAATTAATAACAAGGCTTTGGATGTCTATTAATATTGTGCTAAAGATTATGAGTTGAAGTGTTTTAATACTTTAATTTAATTACAGCAAGGCAGAGTAGCATGAATATGAGGGATTCTAACCTCTATGTTTTATTACATCTGATTTACTTATTAAAATGGAAATAGAGTTAGATCTTTAGTAAATGCTAGGGCTGTAATTATACATGTGTATTCAGCACTGTGACTCAGTGGTACATACAACCAGCCCAGTGTTACATCCCTGACAGATGTGTATCCCACCAAAATGCTACGTTGCCAGTGCCTAAGTCTTCACCAGCCTAACTGGGCTTTAAATCACTAATGATTGTTGACATGATGCTTCAGGATAATGAAGATAAAATTAATGTTTATTTAATATGGGGTTTGGGGTAACTGTGAGATTCACTAGAAAAGATCATACATATATAGATTCTGTCAGGATCTACATTTCTGCAGAAGAGCTAAAACCAATGCCCCTTACTCAGACAATGTATTTGAGCTATGAACTGCAAAGTTTAGCAGAGGAAACTAAAACTGAACTTTACTCGCTAGAGACAAGCACTAAAACCATCAGCATGTGGAATCATCCTCACTCTCTTTTTGCCCAGTGAATAGTTGAACATAGCATAGAATATGTGACGTCAGTGACCTGCTACAGCATAATTCCTCATCCTGAAAAATGAGGAACTCTGACCCTACACTGGGAGTTTGTGTAATGTCCTAAACTACAGATCACCAAGAGAAAAAAGGAGGATACAAGGCTGTATCACTGAAGTCATTGCCTTTATTAAAAATGATGAAAACCAAATTAAAGCAATTTTTTTCAGATCAAATGAAACATTTCTTTTTGTTTATGCTTTTGTATGTTTGTTCAGGGTTTAACACTCAAAATATTCCTTTCTGTATGCCAATAACACTGTAAAGGAAAGTGAGGGGTTTGGTGATCAAAAACCCCAAACCAATTAAAATGCTTTATTTCATTTGGCCAACAAAACAAAAACAAACCCCAGTGAATTATTCATGCAGCCCTGAACCACTTAACCCTTTCACAAGGGATGCCACACAGGACTGATGAATTATATATATTGCTGTTTAATTTAGTGTTGTGGCACAACTGTACTGTTTGTCTAACAGAAAATGGAATAAAGTTTAAGAACCACAGCTCTACATATTAACACATACCTTGAAAGTTACTGAGTTTGGAGCTCAAAACTTTCAAACTATCTCTTGCTGCTAYTTGTAGGTGAGCAGATGTTTCACTGGTCTAGAGAACGCAGAATTAAAATGTAAAACCCAATATCAAAATATTGTTTTCACATGCCCTCCTGTACTTATTCTAAATAACAACAAAATGTTAAGTCTCCCAGAATTTAATGTTTTGTATATCATGGGCTGCAGATCAGTTGTGCTGTACTATTGTAGCTTCGTTCCCCACTCACCATCCTGTTTGAACTATCAAACTTGGTTTCTCCAAATTGAAGTAAAATATATCAGAGTAATTCCTGTCCGGCCTTACCCCACCTATCTATATCTTTAACATTATTAAAAGATCTGGAAATTCTCCAGCTAAAATCAATCTTTCATTGAGACCACAGCTTATAATCCTTTTTAAAATGTTACTTTTTCATCATAGAGATTGATGTGGAGGAAAGGAAGTGTAGGAAAGGATATGTAGGAAGGAGGTGTACAAAAGCATGGTGCTACCTACTAAAGTTTGGTATTTATCCCAGAGAATGTGGGAGTCAGGAGGAGTTAGTTTCTTAGGGATAAGCCAATCCCCTTATGCACTAATGTCAATAGAAAGAAGCATCTCCAGGAGGAAGTTCAGCTCATCTAAAAATAAGTGCCTAACATGGCTGAGCTACTGAGCTCAGATCACTGATTATAGCGCGTTCAAAAATTTTAATTTAGACAGATGAATCTGTCAAGTAAAATTGGTTTGGTCTCTTTCCCCAGTGCTTACTGTAAGGGCGTGTAGATGGACAGGGAGGAAATACCAGCACATCAGTGGGGGCTGATCCTGACTCAGCAAAGTCCTGGAGCACCCACCTGTGTCCCACTTTCTCTGAAGCTCCCGTGCTGAGGACTTTGTATATTTTCCTGGGCAGACAACCTGTAATTCCCAATGGATGTACTAAAACATGTCTCTGAGATGTAATTCCTCTGAGGATCTAATCCTTATAGTAGGAGTATGTTATATTACAGTTTGTTGTATTAACCTTACCCTCAGAACAGACAGGATGAAGAGAGCTCACCCAGGGATCATCCATGCAATGAGTGAAGTAATTTGCAATTGCAGAACCAGAAGATGATATCTGAGGTACATGTCCCTTTGACATCAGAGGGAACAGGCATCCAACTGGTTCTTGAGGCAAGACAATGTCAACACTTCTCAATTTGCCTGAGAAAATGTAAATGGGAGAGGTGTCAGTTACTTTGAAATTTAAGAGTGTTTTCAAAAAGATATGGATGGATGGATGGATGCCCTCTTCAAGAAGCTGAATATAGTCCTTTGGTTTTTTCTACTTCCTTAAGCATGTAAAGTCTTAGCTGTTTTGACTTATTAATATAACATTTATTATTCATTCATTATTGCCAAAAGATAAGGTGCCACTGAGCTTTCCTATATCCCAGTCTTTTTAAAAAATATTTTACAAGCAATAAAGCCAAATATTTGCTTCCCTTTTAAAATAAACATGAGTTTCAGCTACATATTTTTGAGCTGGATATTGTATTTCCTGCCAAAAAATATTTATTGGTAATAATGTGTCTGTATGCTTAGTCCTAGGTAAGATCCGAAGTGCTGTTGGAAGTGCTCAGCTCCTCATGTCTCAGAAATTCCAGCAATTTTATTGGCTTTGTCAGCAAAATCTGGTAAGTCGCTCTGCCTGGCTATTCTTTGTGGCTACTCCACAAAACATCACTTTAAATCTTAGAATTTGATATTTTTACTTCAAAAGCAACAACAAAAACAAGTGTAGTGTACCCAAGCAATAGCATTCTGAAATGTTATTTTCATGTCCCACATTTTGTCTTACTTCTCCCTTTTTTTAACTTAGTCCTTAAGTATGATGTTATTAGATTTTTTTTAACGCAAATATATAATTTCAGCAATTTCGTTCTGATTATGTTTTGTCTTTTCTCTTTTTGCTGTCTTTATTAAAGAAAAGAAAATGAGAAGGGAACAAATGCAAGTTTTCTGAGACATAATATTATGGCTTATTTCTGTAATACCCTATTATAGTAACTATACTTGAGGTAAGAAAGGGTGAAATTTTCACATTACAATCAGTGGAAAATAGTAAAATAGAATAGTGGAGAATACATGATCCAGCTTTCTACCTACCTGAAAATAGGACTGATCATGGAAATGAAATATATATAATGTTCATAAAATTGGGTTGGATAATTTGCATTCCCAATTATATATAAGATATCCTGGGGCTAAAGGAACAGATGCAGTACATTACTTATGAGAGTTACTGCTATTGTTCTGGAAGTTCATTAGAGACTAATTCAATTCTAAATGTTATCTTCATTAATATGACAGCAGCCATCAGTGATACAAACATTGTGGCAAGATGATGCTAATCAGTAGAAGGATGTAATTTTTCTAGCTACAGCTGGTGGTAGACCACTTTTCTTTGTCCCTCTCAAATATCAAGTGTAACTTTCTTGTTTTGACTGTCCCTACTCCTCATATATTGAAAGTACTGAATTCTGTTGTGTGTATGACAGCAGACATGACCTATGTGTCTGCTTAGACACTTTTCTTTGCTTGTTGGCATTTGTCACATAACGTTCAAGGTAGAACATCTATTCTGCAGCGACCTACTTACTACTTTCCATCCATAAAATTAAACATCCAGAATACCTGAAATTCCAATGAAATAATATTGAGAAAGTCACGCCAAAAATGTCATACTTCTGATAGAAAATAATAAGATACTTAAGATATATCCTCATTAGAAAAGAATCCAATTATCTACTTCAAAAACTCTGTCAAAACAAGAATTTTAATACCAGTTACAGACTAACATAGGAAATATACAAAGTCAGACAAACAGGAGTTGAGCAGATCTGTATTATCAATTCCATCATGTATGTTCCCTATCTAATAACTTGTTTCATATCAAAAGGAGGAAAACTTCATCGTTGTCTGAAAGTTTCTCACTGCAAATTTAAAAATGCCCTCCGCTACTTGATTGATTAAGCTATGCAAACTAAGATTTGGAGAGCCTGACCTCCACTCCATTTATCTTCAAGTGGGCCCAGCACTCGTGCTTGAGTGCATTACTGTAATAGCAAGTGCAGCTCCTGCTCAGCACAGCCATCAGCTGTTCAGGAATGAGAATAATTCATTACTGCAAAAGCAATACGAGCACAAGGAGAAATCTACAGCTTTGYAGACAACGTGACCAAAAAGCTGGCAAGATTTTACCTCTCTTGCTTATTTGGATAATAAACCTCTGAACTCCATAACAGCAGCTTTATCCCACTCTCAAGATTTAGGCTCTGAATATCCTTCAGTTTCATTAAACCAGTAATGGGCTCTGCAGAAAGCAGCAACTGCAAAAATGGACTTTAGGTCATTCATGTCTGGAGGCTTTTCTTCCTATGCCTAATGATAGAGTTTGTTGCTAAATAGTCACTTAGTGATACCCACAGTAGGCTTTCCATATGCTCCTAAGGCAACATCTCGGTGTCCCATGGGAACGCTGCCAGCTTGTGCGTTCCCCCTCTTGAAAATATCCAGCACGTCCAGGGCTGCCGGTTTCTCTGACAGTGTTCAGCATCTATAAGCATAAATTTAGGACACAGAACAACAGCATTTACTTCTGCCAATTCAAAATGCAACAAGGGTTTAAGAGGAATATACTTACTCAAACTGAAATTTAACCAGAAAGCTCACCTATGGACTTTTCTAAAGGGTCGTGGGAACTTCAAGTGGCACATTTGATTATGCTCTGGGTTAAGAGCTGTTATCAAAGACTCTCACTTAGGATAAATTCACAGAAATATAAGCTTCAATGAAGGTTTTTTTTATGAATCAGTCTGGCTATCTCCTACGTGCATACTGTTCCCACTACTTGGAAAAAACGTCATTACTAACTAGTCCCTTCTGCATTATTCACATTGCTTTTTGTAACACCTTTTCTTTTTTTCTTTGAAGTGTCCTCCTCCATGCTGTCTAATCAGCACAGATCCTGCTCATCTTGTTTGTCATGGTTGGAGGCTAAAACAGAGCAGCTTGAGCACCAGCTAGGTACTTGTTGCTTGCTTTAGGCTTCCCTCAGAAGGAGCACTGCAAAGCTGAATTCCAAGTAAGATACAAATAAATGAGCCATTTCCGAGAAGAAGCAGGTTTAAGCCAATCTTTTCAAAACTTAGCTGTAATAGTACTCATTGTGCCAGCATCTGTTTGTGAACTGTGGATGTGTAAGAAGCAGGAGGCAGCCCTCTTGTGTCCGGACCACACACAGCACAGCTCTCTGCAGGAGTTGTGCTGGAGGCCATGGTCTTCACAAACACCATGAGCAGAGTGGGGAGCACAAAGCTACAGAACAGCAATTAGCCTTGATTCAGAAGGCAACGGCCTTGCAATAAGTGGCATCATTTTCTGGCTTTTTAGAGGAAACTGGGGAGAGTGACTGAGGAGAGCAGGCAGGAGAGAACAGATTGCAAGATAAGACATACTGCTGTGGGACTGTCCTCATGAATTTCACACAGGGTGTCAGTTCCTAAAGCCTGAGATATTGACCTCTGTAGAGTAAGTAACACCACTGATATAAATTTTAAATCATTTTATAGTAAATTGGGATCCATCCAATGAAGTAGTTTTCAGCAAACACTAGAGCCATAATGATTTCCAGAAGTCTGTTATAATTTACATGGCCAGTTCTCTTAAATCCCTGAAGTTCCCTATGAAAAGGAGCTTTTCTTCTAGTGAAGAAGACTTCTAAGTTGTTCTTGGACCAGATTCCAACAGGGGCCTAGGTATGGGTGACACTACATGTTGTCATGCCCAGTTCCAGGCACTCATTTCCCACAGCGACATCTGTAAACCCAAGTTTGAGTAGCAATTCCTAGTTTAAAACCCTTAGAAATGTGTGATTCAAGGAAGGAATGCAATAGCAATGCTGACTTATCTCCCAGTTTTTAGACAACTGTGGAGTTGTGTTTAAGATCTAAAATGCCTTTGACCACCAGATTGTAAAAGGTAGGGCACACTGCCTGCAATAGCAGCAGTGTTTCTAACATAGCAAACTAGTCTTTACAGCTTTTGCCTGGGAATGGGGAGATCCAGAGTCCCTTTGGCCTGGTTCTGACTTCATCTCTCCCTGCTCCATTCTTTAGACCATCATAATGGCTCCTTGCTTTCTTGGAAGGAAAAAGGCATTTCTTCATTACCTTCACAGACATGCTTAGCAATTAAACCCTATTTCACTAAAGTGACAAAGCTATCTTCTTGAACTAGTACCACTGCTCAGAGAGCATAGGGTTAAGAGTCTGCATACCACCTTATAATACAATTTTTATCCAGCATTTGCATCAGGTTAAAAATCAAATAGAGGGTCATCTTGCTAATTGTTATCACCAATGTTTGCTCCATTAAGTCTTATGCACATAGAGCCTCTTAATTGCAGTACCTGGCAGTAGTGCCTTCCCAGTTCCTGAGTGTGATTCAACTCCCTGGGGAACAAAATCCAAGCATCCCCATCAAAATTTCATACCTCATGTAAACATTTGAAAATACATGACAATGTAAACATCAAGTTCAGCATAAGCTGATGACGTCTTTGTGGCTTTGTTTTGTCTTCTAATCATTGTGAATGTAATTTTTAACCAAAAAGACTTCAAGCTGGCTGGAATACAAACCATGTTCCTCTTCCCTTTAATAATCAGCAGACAGAGGCTGTCTGTTCCTTTTTAGAAATGCAGGTCACCACAGCATATGGTGCTAAGGAACTTCCCATGCCACAAATTCAAGAAGGCTCACATGTGACTTCCAACTCATTCACGTTTGGGTTGCGTAGGAGGCACAGCTTTCTAGTCACAGCTCCCAGCTGCAAAGCATGCAGAGCCTTAGCACTGAGCAGTGCTGCAGCAATGAAATCTGGCACGATGCCCTTCCTGCCTCAATGCACACTGCTTAAAGCCTCCTGAAGTATTCATGTTCTCTCCTTTACATTACAGGACCCCAGTGCCATGCCGAGACCAACATCCCAGGACCTAGCAGGTTTCTGGGACTTACTGCAGCTCTCAATTGAAGACGTCAGCATGAAGTTTGATGAACTGCACCAGTTGAAACTCAATGAATGGAAAATAATAGAATCACCTGAAAGGAAGGTAAGCAGACCATGGATGATACCATTTACTCCCGATTTGTAGCTCTGCAGTSTCCTTGTGTTAAATGCAATAGTGAAACACAATAGGTTTCTAACCCTGGCAAGTATTTAATTGGCATTGTCCAGTTTTTACATGGAAACTTTCATCAGATGTGAGGAGTTTTTCCTTTTTTAACAATGTCGAGCTGAAGTGTATAATAAATAAAAGGGATTTTGCTAAGTTGATTTATTCCATGATGCTTTTGTTCAAATTATTTGGATTCACATGCTAAAGGCTAGAACTGAAATATGTTCTTATTAATTCAGACTGAAGACAATAGCCCAAGAATTCAAACAAGGTAAATTCTGCACTCTGCTATGTTTGGGGCAGCTCAAACCTGAACACTGCAGTGTTTAACCCTGCCTCCACAACACAACTGATAATAGAACAGGAATGAGATAAAAGCATGTGACAAAACATAGTGCAGGTCATACTAAAGCTCAGAATGTTCGGGGGACAAGGTGCTACTGGCAAACTGCCCACACCTCTGCCCTGCAACTCCACTGTTTGGGAGATGCCCCACATAATGCTTACAAACCAAAGGTGGCAAGTTGCCCATTAAAGCAGTGTAATTCGGAAACTGCCTTTCCCCTCTTTGGAACTTCATTCTTTACCTTGATTATCCCACTATCCTTGCTGGTTATTGTATCAGTCAGATTAAAACAGCATTTCGTTTGAGTCAGGACTGTTGGCCTCAGGTAAATACTTGTTTGGTTTGGGAGGAATTAGGAGGCATTTTGACAACTTTTTCATTTCTTCATGCTCCTCTTGGATTTTAATTTTCAGCCAACGGGTTGGTGGATGGTGAGTTTGCAACTCTTGCTTACTAGTGACAACTGGAAGTAAGAAATTATTACAGTGACAGCAACAGTGATATTCCTAAGAGGGAAATAACTAAAAGTGGAAAAAAATTAAGATGGGACAACAGGAATTGAGCCTTTATGTTCCTGGCTGAAAAAAGGAACTAGAGAAAATAAAGACAGGAAGAACGGGCTATCACAGAGAATAGCATCTTAGGCTGCTGCACTGTTCCTGTTGAATGTAGAACTATGTTTTTAAATAACCTTAGTTATTTAGTCTTGACTATTGCATTTTGGTAGTAGACTCAGAATTAGTTTAAAAAAACCAAAAAACAAAAAAAAACCACAATGAAGAGTCTGTAAACCATAAGTGTATCAGTTCAATTTTTGTATTATTTGAATCCTGCTGTGCATCAAATTACCTGTGTTCTCCATAAGGAACAGCCCATACTCTGGACTATTACTATTACTTTCAGAAATTATATACCAAAAAGATCCATCATAATAACCGTACCTATACATATGAAGTTGTGGTGTCTCCATCTTCAGGGCTATGTAGTCCAGTATTAAACACGACATCAAAAAAACTTCAAAGTTGTGTCTAATTTAAAGTGCACTTGGAATGGGGATTGTACAAAATCACCTCCAGAGGTCCATTTCTTCTAACCTAAATTAGTGTACAATTCCTTGATTATAGACCCTTATATGATATTTCACAGTCTCTAAATGGAGTAAAATATCTATTTCATACTTCAAAACAATTCTTGATTTAACACCTGCAGAGAAATTTACAGCTCCTTTGGTAACAAAATCTACTGACTTTCACTTTATAATTTGATAATTCTTCAGAATAATTTTCTTTAAAATGGCCCAGGCTGGCAAGCAGAACAATTAGCCCTATGTTTTCTCTCTGGTCGGCACTTGAATGTTTCCATATAGGAATTCCTGGAGGAGACTAAACTAATAGACATGTATACACAGCTGCTATCTCACATCCAGCTGAGGCTAAACTCAGTATGATTAATTTAATCAAAAATCCTGTCCTACTAATCTTAGAATCTTTTCACTTGATCAGACCACACAGATGCGCTGAATTCTTATCGGAGAGACAGTGTGTGTTTCTGTTTATAATGAGTGTAATAATGTGTCAGCTAAAATTAAATAAATTCACATGAAAGTGAGGTGTGCAGATTGCATGTGCCGATACCCGCAAGGACAGTGGAAGGAAGCAGTCTTTTTTCAGGCACAGGACCACAGAATGTGTAATGGTTGTCAAAACAAGAGGGTTTTGTCAGTGTCCCCAGTGTGGATAGCTGTTCATGTAATCCATTAGTCAGCTGATGGGCAAGCACAAATTGAGCATGCTTGATGTATGTAATCAGTATTTTGCATTTCATGTGTTCAATGTGCATGCTCCGCTGACAAGTACCTTCTGCATGCAGCTCACCCTTGGTTTTAATGCCCTATTGCAGGAAGAAAGAAAGATTCCTCCTCCTGTACCAAAGAAGCCCCCAAAAGGAAAATTCCCTATCACAAGAGAAAAATCTCTGGACCTACCTGACAGGCAGCGACAAGAAGCTAGAAGACGGCTGATGGCTGCCAAGCGAGCAGCCTCTTTCCGGCAGAATTCCGCCACAGAGCGTGCAGACAGCATTGAGATCTATATCCCAGAGGCTCAAACCCGGCTTTAAAGACAGAATGCTGCAGAGTTCCTTTTTTAAACAAAATGCTTGTACAGTTTGTCACTTACCTGGTAATTTTTGTCTCATTCTCTCCACTAAATATGCCCTTGCTGTTGTGTTCTTTGTGCCATTAGCACAGTGGAATGCTTTTGATTTCCTCAGAATTTGCTGAGCTCACCGCAAGAACGACTTCTTTTTGTATTTATTGTCTGACTTACAATCAGCTACAATGGATAGGGCTTGTCAAGACCTGACTTATCCAATATATTCTCAGAGGACAACAAGAAACACCTCTTGAGATGGAACCCAGCTTACTTTTTGTTATTTATATTTTTATAAAATGTGTGATAATTAGGGATAAGAAAAACTATAAATGGGTGCATCTCACCATTCACTAGAGGCATTAGCTAATCCAAGTAGAAGGTGCTACAATTGTAAAGAGCAGGAAAGAAAGAACCCATTTATCTCCTTGACCTCCAGTCTCTTTTCCTAGAACCCAGCTAACATATTTACCCATGCACTCTGCCACTCTTCTCATCTTTGTTACTGCAAAATAACATTAGGCCTCTCATCTCATCCAAGTTTCTGGAGATGAACAGGGATATCCAGCCACTAAAACTCCAAAGTTCATCAGAAACCAAGAAGCATACAAGTCTGGTGATGGTGGGAATGTCCACTAAGAAACGTTTGCTTTTAGCAGTATAACGACACTCTGAAACCTAAGCAAAATTGTAATGCAAGAGGACTTGAGTGATGGGTGAAAGGAAAACAGAAGCCTTAAAAAGTTAGATCTTCTGTAGTAAGATGCGTAAGGAAAAAGTTATACTTGCTCCTTTGGACCACTCATTGCATTTTTAACAGTTCTTTTACATGTTAATGTTTATTTTATAAACCTCTCTTTCATTTCAAGAGCTGTGCTACATGTACTATTTCAAACTCTCAAATTGTTATAACAATTGAGTTTCCAGGGTATCCTTGAGAACAAAAAAATCTTGCTTGTTTAAATGCCAGTTGTGATGTTGTAAACAGTTTAAGAAATATGAATGTGAGTGGTAAGTATATATAAGTTTAAATGGTTATGTTAAGGTAAAGGTGAACTGTGGTTTACAGTTGTATTTTTTTTTAAACTATTTTTCTATGCAGTATCATTTATGGCAAGAATAAGGTTCTTGCTTGCTTCAGACATAGAAAAAGAAACCACATGACTCAAGAGATAAGTTATTTTCAGCCATGGAATATAAGGAAAATAATATATTTTCAAGCCTCACATTGTCAGAAGAGAGAAGTGGTAACTACCACAGTCAAGAGGCTTTAATTTAAAACAAAATAAAACAGAATTATTCCACTTCACCTACCTTCCAGAGCCAACCAAGCAATCCAGCACTTAGAAGTCTTCAGGTGAAGGCGCAATAAAATGAGTAACCTGCAGCCCTCAATTCCAAGGTTTTGAATCCTACTGAACACAAGTTTAGGTCAAAACAGTGAGAACTCAGTGAGACAGACAGCCCCAGCTACCGCATTCCCTGTTTACCTGCTTTAACAGATGCAATGTATTTAGCCATAGGCAGAACAACTATTTAATTATACTCGAGCACTTTGGTTCTTCACCCAATGAGCACTTTAAATCCAAATCCCATACACCCTGCAGCCTGATGGATGACTGAAAACATGAAGTACCGTAGGTAATGCAGATCTGACATTGCTTCAAATCTGTTTTCTTTTTGGTTTTTTTTTTAACTTCTCTTTTTCCTACAGTGTGTGGTATTAAGCATGAGTTCTGTCTTTGGACAGCTGATAAAGTATGTTTGGCTTCAAGGTACAAGTCTTACAGATGAAGTTTTGAGAAGTTTCTGTGAGAAGACACCCCTGTAAATTGAGCCTGATATCTGGTATATACTTTACCAAATAGCCTTAAACTATATTTGGAAGCAAAAACCAAGACGAATGTATAACCTTCAAGAATGCAAAAAAAAAGGAAAAGGAATAAAAAAGAATAAATCCCCGCAATATTCTTCTATAGATGAAAACATTATATTTCCCATCCCTTGTGTTTTCAAGGCATTTTCTATTAAGGAAAGAGCTGAATCCTATGTAGTGTACAGTATTGATGCTACTTCCTATATTTGTTGTACTATTTTAAATACAAGTACTTGCAGATACTGGCATCTTTAGTCTAGAAAACTGGTATCTTAAAGTGGAGCTGCTAGTTAGAAATATCCACACAAAACCAAAGCCAGTGTCTTTCCTAGATTGAAGAAATTTAAAATAGAGACACACACCTGTACACATATATACATATGGCAGCTGATACATTTTATCTAATTTTCCTGTACACTTCCAGGAGGAATCCCACTTGCCTTACTCGCTTGAACCCTCCCACCTGCAGCAACAGGTCATGCGAATAAGACAAGCTGTACCTGATCCTGCCAGTAATCAGACTTCATGAAGTGAAATTGTAAACCCAACAGATTACATATAAACTAAGATCCCAGCTGGCCAAATAATGCTGACATGGGGAAGTCTGTGTTTTACATTTCCCATGCTGTTACGAGAAAATGCTCGATGTAAGATTTATAAATCTATGATTTCTGTTTGCTCCATCTTGTTCAGACAAAAAAACCAAAAAAAAACCCCAAAAAAACAATTGGAAGTAATAAAAAGTAAACTAGATGCCTACTGACAAATCCGATGCTATCTGTGCACATTACATTTTGAAGTGCAATATATTAAATTATTGTACAGGTAACATTTTATCTTTTAAGACGAATAAACCATTTCTGTTTACATATTGGACATCTGGTTAGTTTAGAGAGATAACATTATGCTTATCATACTTGTGTTGCAAATAAATCAAAGTCAGATTGCTTCAGTCTCTGACATGAGAAACACTGTACCTTAATAAACATATAATCAGATCAATTGTAATCTGACCCCACATCATAAAAATAAAAGTCAGTTAAAAACCAACGTAGAAGGAATATGAATAAACAGAAAGATAGGAACTAGAATGCTTTCTCCCTTGAGAGTTCATGGTGTAGACCCACTCAGAACAGCTGAATATAGCAAAATAGTCTAGTGTTTAATTAAATATTAATTGGACTAATAATGTAACACAATAAAATTATAGAAAGTCTCTGTTCATTTAGTCATTGCCTGTAAAACACAAGTATAAATAATAATAAACAGAATAAAAAATAATAAAGAATAATAATAAACAATAAACAGAATTCAGAAAATTTAAATAAGGAAAAAGAACTGAATCGTAAAAATGTTGATATTTGCCGTACTTATTTTTGCTTTGTATATTTTTTTAGATTTGAAATTCTTTGTAATTTGATGAAGTACATTATGAAGTGTTTCATTGTTTCATGTCCACCTGATTAGAACGGCCTTTGGCAGAATGCAAAGACAAGAAATGTTATACAATTTCATACCAAAAAATGATTTTTTAATTCATGCTTAAAACTTGACACTATATTAGATATAAGAACAATCAGGAAGGAATTAAAGCGTGCATAGGAAAGTGTGTGGATTTCATATATATAGATAGATATATATTTCATATAGTGGAAATTATTTGTTTTAAAATAAGCCCATGTCCTGCTGTATCAGTAAATTAGTACTCTACTTCCTCAGCACTACATCTAGCATAAAGTGAAGGAATGTTTTGTCATTGGGCAGTTTTGCAAGTAACTGCTACATGATGGAGTGTCACGCGTGGCCCAGTGTGTCACCCATGGCTTGCAGCCTCCTCGTGCCCTGTGGGAGTGGTGCCCTTGGGAGGCTCCTGTCCCCATGGCACTTCAGGCAGTGCCACCGCTCCATCCCAGGCCCTCTCCATGCAGGCCCACCCTGTCCCCTCGCCCAGAGCAGCAGGCCTCCACGTCAGCCGGGCTCAGCCTTTTACACTCAAAGCCTTGAGCCTGCCCCACCTGGTCGGTGGGTTTGATGTCCTCCTCAGCGTTTCAGCATTGGCACCGGTAGCAGGGGGCACACTGGAGGCTGACCCATCAACGGCTGGTTTGTGCATGTCAGTTTGAGATCTGAAGCTGGTTTGGCAGCTCCAGGTGTCAAGCTGTGTGCACCAAAAACCTGTGAAACCAGAGCCTCAGTGTAAGAGAACTTAAATGAATTGTGAAGCAACATTAATCCCATTACTCTTCCCAGAGCATGTTATGATGCAGGGATACCACCTGACAGCTGTGCTCGAGGTGAGGAATATCAACAAACCCCTTAATGTCTAGAGAGGTGCTTCCTGGTGTATGACAGGTTGACACCCACACTTACACAGTGCCTTTCATCCAGAAGGATCTCCAAGCACTTTATTAGCCAACACACAAACTCCAGGCTGGGCTGCAGCTCGGACAGGTAACCCAGCATGGCAGGATGCTGGAGGTTCTCCCACCTGTCCCCATGCTGCTGGGGAGTTTCCTTCCACAGCACCCTTCCAGCATCTGGGACCTCACAATCCGAGCCTGTGCTGAAGGAGAAGCAAAGACTTGCTGAGCCAAGAGGAAGACTTGAGCAAAGCAGAGATGAGGGCAATCAGTGCTCATACCATCCCTCCAGGGAGCAAGCAGGGAGTGATGAGCATTGAATTAACCTACCAGAACAATCTCTGCCTTTTCTGTTCACGATGATGGCAGTGAGGTCCCGGCAGTGGAGGAACTCCCTGGGAGGGTGCCGAAGGAGACTCCTGGCTGGTGTCAGGCCCAGGAGCTGTTGGGCCCTGCAGCTGAGCCCTCTCGGTCGGGAATCTTGGCAAGCCTCCCCTTCACAAGTGCATTTTCCCCGCTTTCTTAAGCGGGAGAGATCCATCCGGGGTACTTGCTGCACAAGCAGCCTTCCCCAAGCACCCTGTTCTCTCCCTGACTCTTTCCTCCGGCCCAGCTAACACTAGGGATGACGTGGGGCACAGGACTTAGGCATGAGGATTGTGCTTTGGTTTGGGCAGCTGCTCTTTAGTGAGACTCAGCCCTGACCCTAAGGGTTCTTTGTATGGCAGAGCAATGGGGACGCCTCTCCCTGCACGGACAGAATCAGCAGAAGAGAGGCTGACATTTCATACCACATAGAACAGAAAGAGGATACATACATATATCTATATATACATATAACAATTTTCACTGTCATGGTTCCAGACAGCCGGATGCAGGAACCACAGTCAACACTCGGATTTCTGTAGATGGTGCCACTTTCTTGCAGCTCATCCTCAACACTGATGGCTGTGGCAGGTTCACTGCCTACTGCAGCCCCATAGCCCATCCGCAACTATTCACCGTGTTCACCTCCAGGGACCATCTTTCAGGAACAGATGTTTTATGGCATACTCATATGCATACACAGAGTCCTGTCAGGAATTAAGCCCTCTGTATCCAGAGAAATTGCTTAATTTATCTCCGAAATGCAGCTACCTCTATGGCATAATGCTGTAGCTGTTTAACTGCATAATAGGCTGTTCAGGACAGCAAGTATAAAACCAAAATTGAAATGGAACATTGCCCGAAAGAAAATTTGGCCAGCACATGTAGGCTGATTCAGTTCCTCTTAATGAAATAAAATTCCAATAGCTGAAAGAGGCCATGGCATTCATTACTGAATGTCTTTTCCAACATAAATGATTCTATGATTCTGTATCTAAAAACAGTATTCCAGATCTTTTCTCATTAAATGCATTTCGCATTTCATAAAAGATGATCCCAGAAGAAGACTGCATGTTCACAGATCCACCTTTCCACACACAGCTTTTCTCCCATTACCCTTCACTGCCAGAAGAGAACTGGGCTTTTGAAGTCAGATCATAGGTAAGGTGAATTAGTATGTCTACACAGCTTGCTCTTTAACTGAGCAAATACAGAACAGTTTTCATCAGCTGGCAATTTAATTCTATATTTTATTAAGGCCAAATTGTTATTTTTCTAAATTGGTTTTGTTGGACAGGATTTTTTACTTCTCTAGGTACAAAACCATGAATATTTTCACCTAAGCATAAACGAGGGGGAGGCTTATTTGAATATATAGTCATTATTCACACAGCCCATTAGTGAGGAATTTTCTTCTCCTTCCCTTGCCACTCCTTCATTAAACACACTATTTCCCATTCCTAAAGCTCCACTGTCATACAAGTTTCTTATTTGTGAGATGGATTATTGCAGAGCTCCAGGCTAAATTCTGATCCCGGTTGTATTAGAATCAATGCTCAGAGACTGAAACCAGAAAGAAATATCAGATCTGAATCAGTATAATTCAGATCAATATCTGACTCAGCAAGTCCTGCTGAGGTAGGAAGGACTCTCTGTTCAAGTTAACAAGTGTGCCATTACTTTGTAGGAGCTCGTTGCTCCTTGCAGGTAGGTCACAGTCATGCAGAGGGTTCGGTAGTAGGTTCAAGTCTCTGAAGACAGTCCTCACAAAGAAATGCTGGCTTTGTTTATAATTACCCGTGGAATCCACATGCTCATATCCATGCTTTGATTTACCCTTTGGAGGTTTAATAGTATGGCCATCTCATTTTAAAAGGGCTCAGCATGTATGTATTATTTAGTTCAATTTATATATTAATTTCCTGACTGAAGAAAAACTCCCTTTCAAGTAGCCTGGCTTATACATTCTAGAACTGTTCTTTCCTGAAGAAAAGCCACTATGACCGTGCAGAATTTTCTGTACAGGGACAAAACTCATACTTTCATTTACCATGTGACATGCCAAAATAATCAAGCGTGGCCTAAGGACTAAATTAAATGCCTCCTATAGAACTTCAAGGAATGTTAGAACCAGGAAACTAGCTGTTTAGTTATCATTAAAAGTATATATAAATATATATAAATATATATATACATAAGAAATCATATCAACAATGAGAATGAACTGAGTGCCAAATATTCACCATCTGTATAAAGCTACACTTCACTAGAATTAAACTATTTTATGTAATTCTATTTCTCATGCTTTTATGGTTCTTTTGATAAATTCTATTTAGTAGCATGCAGGATACCTAAATTGAATGTACAGTATGTTGTTTCATTGCTACAATAATTTCTTGCTTCTCAGTAATATCTTCTTTACCAGAATGTTATTTGTTACTTTGAAGACATATTTGAAAATTGTTTTATTATTGAGTTATTCTTTTTTTCATGGTTCTCTACTCACCTCCAGCTGATTGTAAGAAAATGTGCTTCACTATTTTGCCCCATGGCTCTTTTATGAAGCTGCCTCTTTCAATTGGTTTATGTATTGTTTATGTTCATCTCTTGTAAATAATTCTGCAATTAAATTTTTTGAGAAAAAAATGAGTACACTCTTTATTACATTTTAAATTTTGCATTAGTTAAAATACAGCATTTCCAACTAGATAATTTGTAGAGAACACTAAATTATTACTTTAGATTGTAGCCTTTGGAGCGTGAGGAAATCCATTTTTAAAAAAATAATTTTGTTAAGATTTTAGCTGAAATCAAAGGAAGACACATACAAAATCTGATGAAAAATGGCAAGTAACAGAATAAGCTGTGCACTGCCATCGATGTGTTTTGATTTATAGTCATTAATACTATAGGTATAGAATGTCATGCACTGATTTTGAATCAGAACATTGTGTATCATTAACAGAAAGAATACTAGTCTCTTTTGCTTGTAGAAAACCCGAAACTGAATTATATGTGAGGAGTCATTAGCGGGCAGAAGTAACTGAATGGATTTGTTTCGACAAGGTGAATCCTGGAGCATTTCTCGGTGTCTTTTTACTGTTTGCAACAGAATAACCAAAAAGAACTTCTAGCCTACTTCACGATTTTCAGCTCCTTCCTGGGCAGACAAGTCTCCTTCTGGAAACGGCTTTAGCAACTCAGCAGAAAATTTGATCAATACTTTACCACGTTTCTTGATTAGACAAAAGCCATGGTAGGCATGAAACAAAGATGAGTCTAAACAAAGGAGGTATCAGAAATTATATGAAAAATATTTATTTGGCATAGAAAAATGCTTAGCTGCTTGAATCATTAGATTTTTATTGCTCATTTATTATATATACCATTGTAACACTTAGGAGTTCTAGCTATGGACCATTTGTACATTTGAACATTGTACATTTACAAAATGAAAATTTTCCTTTACCACAAAGAGTTTACAACCCAGACAATAGATGAGAAACAACAGATAGGCAGACACAGGAGAGAAACTGATGGGAAAAAGTGAGATGCTATTAAGTAAAATGAAGAGCAGCATCCCAGCATCCCATCAGTTGTCATTTGTTTTGCAGCCATCAGAAAAAGAGAGGATAATGAAGTGGAAGATACCCTCAGGGATGTCTTCCCAAGAACGGATTGAGTTCAAGAAAGATGTTTGTTTGAAAATTAAGCACAGAGATGATGACTTTTGGCATCCTGAGCCAGCTGTAGGTGGAAGCTGACATCTCCTTATTTAATGATTGGTGCTAGGTACACCATGGACAGGTGGTGTACAAAGAGACTGTGAAAGGTTGTGACAGTAAGACCAATAAAATTCAACATTTAGTACTCCGCCAGCTCATTGCTTCCATGAAGGAATTTTCATCTTTACTACCTGTTGTGAAAGGCTCAGAATTTTCCAGCTATAGGTCAGCAGTTTTGATGAGAATGAAATTTAGGGAGAGGTAATTAGAGCAGTTTAGTGCTTGTTTTTGTCTGTCTCCTAACACGGGATGTTATGACATGGAGCATCACTTCTAGCAGTTCTATACTGTTCTATCAGAACCAAGGCCTTGATCACTTCTAGCTGAAATTCCAATAACCTCTTAGCTTGTCTTAGCCTTTATGAGTTCCCTAAAACAGGGTGATCCTTCCTGCAATCTGGAAAGGATCTCAGGACTAAGAAGCAAGCTGTTTCTTGTACAACAGCTTCACAGATGGCTGAATGTCAGTCTCTAGTATTATAGGCATACCCATATAAATGAGGACAGGCATCGCTGATGAACTAGTAAGGTCAAGTAAAGCTGGAACATAGATGTGACATATTTTATTTCAATTGCTGAACCAAATAATCAGGTGCAGAGTACATGCTCTGGAATTAACATATTTATTCCTGTTGAACTGCACTGACACTGACAGTGGGTTTGCGGAAAGCTGTTATTGTTTTAACTGTAGCAGCACAGCTGAAGTGTGAAAATTTTGAAATGTAGACAAGTACCTTACATAACCTACTGCAGCCCTAACACAGTCCCTGCACAGATTCTGCTGTGAATTTTTAAACAAGCAATTTATAAGTAGCTGGAGGATAATACAGTGATAAAAACTAGGCAACACTGGTTTGCCAATATCCTATCATGTCCGCCAATTTAATTTTCTTATTTAACAGGATGAATGGCCTAAGGAATTAGGTAAAAACAGTAGGCTGTGATAGATCTTCATTAATGCTTTTGATTCAGTTCTGCTGTAAAATTTTCATATAAAACTAGGGAAATATTGTCTAAATAAAATTTTTGTAAAATTAAAACTGATGCAGCTGAAAATATTCTTTTAAATAAACATATATGTTCAACCTGTTGTGAAATCTGAAGGCCTTTTGAAGTGTGAAAGGGGGAATCTTAGAAAAATCTAACCTGCTCTCAGTACTATTCAGCAATTTCGTTGACAAATTTGATGATGTACTAAAAAACTCATCATTGACCTGGGAGTACTATATCCATTGACCTGGGAATGGTTACAGGTTCTATAGAGAATATGACCAAAATTCACAGTGATCCCAAGAAAATAGGCACACTTTCTAAATTCAGTGTGATGTAATTCAGCGAAGAAAAGATGAAAAATGCTATACTGAATGCTATACTAAATGCTATACTCAGATGTGACAGAATATTCTTTGGCGAAAAAGTAGAGCAAAGAAAATGTGATCTATGGGGGATCAAAAGCTAAAGGAGAGTCAACCTGATGCTAAATCAGCACACACTAGATCACATGCTCTTAAGAAAAGAGGAAATCTAATAGTGAATGTATTAACATATCATTAAATTAGTGTGGCTTAACAAATTATCGTGCTGTGTAATCATCCATGTATACACAATCTTAAATTGCAGTGCGCACACACATTATTAGACTTGACATTGCAAGCCAAGCTAAAACAAATCACCCATAGAAGGAAGAAGCCTTCCTTGATCTATAAAAGTCAAACTCGGGTCTTTGAGACATAGCTCATCCTCCTCCATCCAGGCTGCTCAGTAGAAATCTCCATGGGCACTGCATTTTGCTCTATGTCGAGCATCTAAGGACTTCTAACAGACCTGGGTGGAGATGATGTCTGTCCTAGGTATGAACCACAGCAGGGCTGGGGCACAGGGCAGGATGCTTTCCTGTGCTTGTCTGCCTGTGTTTAGGAACCAGACTGTCATGCTTGGGCAATGGTGGGATACAGACATTCTGAATCTTTCTATCTTCAGCTTAGCCACTTCCACCCACATTCTGTCTGAGACAGCAGAAATTACCCTCTGAATCTCAGGCAAACACTCAAACACAAAATGTTAACAAGTGAGATAGGCAGAAACGTTTCATAATGCCGAAAAGTGACACTGACTGAGTACTCAGTGATGCCACTGATAAAGTGGCATGTCAGATGCTGRGGATGTAGGGACATCTCCTGTGTGCTACAGAAGTTCTTGTTTCACTTTGTTCAATACTGTTAAGGTTTGGTTAGAGTATTAAATCCTGTTTTGGAGGAATTGAGAAGCAGTGGAGGAAATTTGAAATGAAGTAACAAGGATTACAAAATATTTAGAAAGTATGACGAAAGTGAACAGAGTTCAGAAAACGGATCAAAAAAGACTGATTTGTTTCAATACAAAGAAGTTGAACTGTTAATGAAGTTGTTTCCCCACTCCCTGGAAGGAAGTTATTAGCATCATTAGCAGAAAAATCTAGCTTTTGTTTCTTTGGATAAGGGTAGTGAATCTCTATTTAACTGTTTAACTCAAGGACATACCCCGTGCAGCTTTGCAGCTGTGATTCACATGTCAGATATCCCTGAAGAGCCACAGGAACCACCGTCCAGCATCCTGGCTGCACACATGCTCTGAAAGGGATGTGCCCAGACCACAGGTACCCTTATCTCGTTTGACACACTATTCTATTGATAAGCAACTGACCATTTGCAAGTGTGAAAGAAGTATTCACCTGCCAAAGCTGCAAGTGCAGCTCAACGAGCTGTTCCCCAGCTCTTCCCAGAAGGAGAAGGTGACCAGGCAGGTGGATGCGAGAGGCTACTGTGTCAGATGGCTTCAGCACTCAGACCCTGGCTCAGGGTCATGGCTGGGTCTCAACTTTGTCTCCTGTGTGTTATGGGCTTATCAGCTCCCAAAGGAACAAAGATGGGCTATTCTTGAATAAAAGGCCTTAATACTAAATAAGGGAATTGAAGAAAATTAGTGCTAGCAGCTGAGTCAGTGATGTTCTTTCCTCAGTACGAGGTTCACATCCCTTTTTGTTAGTAGCAGGCACTGGGCTTCTTGAGGTGTTGCAATTAAGAGAAACATCTAAAGAAATTTTCTGCTCTACATGAGGAGTAACATCACCTCAGCCTCTATCCCTCCATGGAAGCCCAGATCCTGACCAGGAGTAGACATGATTAACCTGCTCAGCCAGAATCTCTTAGAAAGTCTCTCGAGTTGTTGTCTGGCTCATGTATTCTTTGTGACTCACACTAACTCACCTGCATAGGTGAGAGCTGTCAGAAACATGGAGGAGCTTTCTTGTCAGAAGGGCTCTGCACCCATCATTACCACTTCTGGTTTCCTCCTTGCAACTGAGCTTCATCATACTCTCTGCAGAGCCAGGCACTAAAATATTTGAGGAGGACAGGGCTTAGGTCATAGAAATGGAAAATAATGACAAATCAATTTAAATGCAGATCTCGGAGGAGTATATTATAATAGACTGCTTCAGACAAATCTTAAAAGGAAATTAGCTTTGGTAAAAATCAAGGATTTAGTGTATTAAAAAGTGACATAATCCCAATCATAATAGAGGTGATAAAACAGTTTTGCCAGATAGGAAATAAATCATGACTGAACAGTAAGGGAAGCAGATGAATGTTATGCTTTGGGGTTTGAATATGTCAAAGTGAATTTTGTAAAATATTTAGAAATTTATGAAGCATTGACAGCATCTTAAAAAATCCTGGTATTTAGAATTTTGTGAATGTTTATACTTATATAGTTGTATGAGTTTATGTGGCTTTGTATGTGTGTATATATATACATACACATGTATATGTGTATATATGATATGTATATATATATTTATTCATAGAGAAATAAAAGAGGAGCAACTGTAAATTTTATACATATTTACTTTTTCTAAATGGCCAGAATTCAGTTTCTGCTTGGTTTGCGCATGTATCTGTATCTCAGGATAAAACCATTCGCTTATCTAAGTCACAGAAAGAGGAAGCTGAAAAGAAATATGAGGAAAATAGGGCTGAGGAAAGGGAAAACCTATAGACCAAAACAAATGTCAATGCTATATTCTTTATTCTTTGCTAATTAGAAATACATGATTGCTTTAGCTGATTTGAAATAGGACTTTAACATAATTCTACTTCAGAGTGAAAAAGCATTTTTGGGCTAATTACCACTACATACCTGTTTCTACAGCCAGATCTCAAATCAAATACACACATGCATATTGTGCCAGAAAGCAAACAGATTCTGCATGAGATGAGCTAATTCATTTTGACACTTTTCAGCCCCAATTAGGGCAGGTGGTTGTATTGTTTTGAGACAAACTGGTCTATAACAAATTCAAGATCTTTTATTCCTCCACTCAGATTCACTTCATTCTCCCAAATCTTCTGAAAATACATTTTATTGTTGACTTATTTAATGGGGCATGGAATAAACAAATTTTACAAGAGCACTCTTATTTGAAATAACAAGTAAGAAGCTGTAACCCTCCATCAGATTTTAGATTCTTAATTAGCAATCAAAGAAGGAAAAGAGCCTAAAACCTGGAGATAAATGTGAATTTCTGTCCATTCAGTTAGAAGAGTCACTTAAGGCCATGTCTGTACCAGCTGTGACAGCACATGTGGAGGGGAGGTTCCCTGTGTGTGGCATGTCCCAGCTTGCTTGTCTCCAAATATCAACGGTAAGTGTAATAAGAACGCTGTTGTAAGTCAGAGGCTACAAAGTTTTCCCTGGAATTTACTGTGTCACAGGAGAAGGAGGCGATTGATACAAGAAGAGGAGGGGTTTTGTGCATAGGAGAACCTGAGGAGCAGACAGCAGCATTTCATGGCCATGTGAAAGACTTGTTGTAGGAAGCCTCTGGGACATGTTTACCATCTGTGATATGTTTCACTTTGATGGCATTACCTTGTGAGATGTAGCATATTGTGACCCTTCCTTGGCTTCTTTTTGGGATCAACTTTTCTGTTCTGGAAAACAGAGAGAATAGCTGGTCCATGAGCTGCTAAGTATTTAAATTTACAGTCACAAACGAAATATCTGTAAATATCTTCTGTGATAATCTGTCATGTTATCCAGTGTCGGATGCTACAATGGGACCATTGACTTTTTTGTACAAAGATTAATGGCTTCCAGTGAAGCTAATATTGTATTTTCACCTGTGAAGAAAAAGGTTAGGTGAGTTCAGGAACAAGGTGAGTGTTAACTCTCAGTCAATTCATGAAAGGGGGACAGTTTTCAAGGAAAAATATATGAGGGAAATTGTTCCTGGGGAAGATGGGTGAGAGATGTCAGAGATGGATGGGAATGAACAATAGATGCTTTTCAGTCACAAGTTCGTTTCCAGTAGCTAAAAATGAAATATTATGGTGATCAAAATCGTATCTAACTTGCTGTAATTCTTGTTGCATTAATTTACATTACCCAAGGGAGATCTGGATTTCAGAAAGCATCTGAGGGGCTGACGGCCCTTTCACACCCCATCACACCACCATTCTCTGTCTGCTAATGTGCCCCCTTTTCTGAATATCTCCACAGGTATAACTGCTGTTTGCTTTTGCTCTAAACAAACAGACACTTACCAGGGTCCTGGGAGTTCCCTCCTTGTACAGTGCTGGTTAAAGGCAAACCCCCTTTGACCCTTCCTGCTTCATTTTGCCTTATTCTGGAAGTAACCTCACTGTTTCTTACATTTAACTAAATAAACCAGTATAACCTGTATAATCTGGTATGTATGTAATTCTCCCACACTTTTTTGTCAAGAAGGAAACAGAGAAACAAATAGATTGGAGGATGCCTTTGAATACTCTCTGGAGGGACAGTCTGGGGAGGCACTAAATGATTCAGTTCCTTTTGGCTSTGTCAAACAGGATAGAAAAAGCTTTTCTCAGTCCCATTTTGCTAGTCTGGAAAGTGTGACGAATGAGAGGCATACATCACATCTCCTTCCCAGCCTGCCCTTCTAGATGTCTTTCCAAAGGCCGGCAGCGTGCAGAATTGCCGCACCCTCTCGTTGCGTCCTGCCGTGCAGCTGGGCTGGGGGCTGCTGGCACAGGCATAGTGCAGCTGCCGTGTCCAACAGGCTCAGCCAGCACTTCTGAACACAGCTCTCGGCATTTCAGAAGTTTATACTGCCACCCATTGCCGTATCTGAGCACATTTCCCCCGAAAGCAATAGCAAACTCCTGAACAGATTTCATTCTCAATAACACATTTCTCTTTCTGGAATCACAGCTCTCCATCACAGCAAACATATATTTGGGAATAATGGTTTCTGAAGTATGTCTGCGTAGGTTAGGGTGGAAATGCTTTCTCTAAGACAAAGTGTGATCAGACTGTGGAGTCACTGGATCTATTTTCAGTGCCTGCTTCTTCTCAGCCAAGAATACTTTGGCCCAAGCTTTGTCCCTCTGCCACAGGGGTTTTGTTCCAGATGTCATCAGCATGTTGCAGTGGTGCAGAGGAAAAAATTCAGGTCTTCATAACCTTTGAGGCTGAGTATCCATTCCCTGACAACAAGATACATTACACCACATGATTGGAAACAACTGCTCCTGCAGGGTAGGTGCAATGGGAACTATGGCTCCTATAAAATGAGATGAGAAGGAAACTACATTTGGGACTGTGCTGGTATATCTGGACCATCAGTGTATGCTGCTGAAATAATGCAATCTATGTTTTTCTGTAGACAGAGCTTACAAAAGAAAAGGTATCAAAACAATATATCAGCCACTGGTGTAATAAAAAGCACCAAATCCAAAAACTTTCTTCAATGGTGTTGATTCACTTTTTTTCAGAGAGTTTGGGGGATTTCATGTTGTCATATAGTTCTGCAAATATTTCCTTGCACCATGCTTGTGCTATTCAAAGAACTTCAATTTTAATTTCATTTCTTCCCTTTGGCTTCATCTCCTATAACTATACACATCCAGCTTGCATCTGTGTTCCCAGCATATGCATACATGTGTGTAGATGATAAATTCCTTTACACCAGTACTTGTCATTAATGAAATTCAACCTCAAATTTTCCATGCCATTAGTCAGCATCTCATGAAGTTATCTGGACATTTGTAGGCAAAAGAATGCATTTCTATAAGTGGGAAGGAATAGGAAAAAATTTTTTTGTATTTTTTGCATTTTTTTTGTATTTAAAAAAATCTGATACTCATTTCACCAGCATCATAGCACTGACGAACTCCATGGTATGTCTAGAGTAAAGCTCAGCTCTGCATGAGTCATGTGGAAAACAAAACAGAAGCCATTTGTGCATGGCAGCTCAAGCTGGAGGGATTTTGGGAACTTCGGGGCACAGCAATCATGCAGAGCCCGGTAAGGGACAGGATAGGAGACCAGGATTTTCCCTCTACTTGTATTCTTCCAGCTTTGAAGAGACTGGGAAGGAACTGAGAAGATTTTGCTAAGTGGAAGCTAGGGAGTATCTCCAGGGATGTTTTTTCTTTCCTGTCTAGTGCTCAGGATGTAAAAAGTTATTGAGGAAGAAATCTAGCTCATACTGAGAAGGAAGGCAGCAAGCTTGGAGAGGAGGAACAGGAGAAGAGCCAGGGGTATGCTTCAGGAAACAGGGAGAAATATATGTGAAAATATGCTGATGGAGGCCAAGACTGGCTGCTGGGATGGAGCAAGACCTTATCCTCCCCAGCCCAGACTGAATTCAGGGCTATTCAACAGTAAATGTTCAGCCACTCCCAGTCAATGCCTCTGGAAAAACAATAGATCATTACTCAGCTGTATCTCAGACCTCTTAAGAGAGCAGTTCACATGGAGGTCAGTAAAAATGATGGAAGGGTCTAGTCCTTTCAAATACCAAACTGGATTTTAGTTTGAGGTTGAGGGGCTGGGAGATTTTAAAAGCCTCTTGCAGAGTACAAGAGTGCAAAAAAACCCCAACCTGTCCCTCATCCTATAAAGAATAGATTGAATACAGTTTATCTTAGGCTCCAAAGAGCTGTAGGAAAGTAGGATGAGCAAGCTCCTACTGGGGCATCGAGAGTTTCTCAACATCTTCTCTCCATTTTCCCTCTGCCAGTGCTGCCATGTAATATGCAAGTGTGAGAAGCTACAAGTAAGCTCAGGGATCTATGATACAGGAAGGAGAAAACTACATAATGAAATTAAACAAGGTTCCTATCTGAACATAAAAGAGCTTCAATAATTTTAATTAATGGCCAGGAGACACATTATGAGATACAAGACAAGCAATAAGGCATAAATGAAGAAATAAAAACATCAAGAATGCTGAATCACAGAATGCATTTTCTCATTTTATTTGTTGGTTTTTTTCATTCAAATTTTAAAAAAATACAATTTGAAGTTGTAGATAATATTCAGATCTTGTTAATGCTTTAAAAATAAATCAACAGATCAAACGCACTACAAAATATTGTAGATGCAATTTAATTTCAATAATGCATAATCAGCCATAGTACACCAGGGAGGATCAGCAGTATATTCACTGAACGCAAGTTAAGACAGGTATACCAGATCTTATAAAAATACCTGTTGTGGACTCTCTGTACTTACGCTTAAGTAAGTTTGCTCCTCACTTTAGTGGGCTGGGCTTATCCCTGGGGATTCATGAATAACACTTGAATTTTACATCTACAATTCTAAATTTTCTGGGTTTGTCCTCTGACTGCCTAGATTTAGACCATTAAATCAGGCAAAGAGAATACCTCCTTTTATACCTCTGAGTAAAATAACTTAAGACATAGCTGGAGTACAAGCTAAGTCAGATACCACCTAGTTTCTTCAGGGAATGTTTCAAAACAAGAATGTAAGACTTGGTCCATAAGGTTGATATTGCTATTTTAAGATACAAAATTTTTAAATTCCAAAACCAATAAAATTATTATAGTTTTGTTTGAAAGTAATAAATAATTCAGTTTCTTCCAAATTAAAAATGCTGTGAAAGACAGCTTTCCCGACCGAGTGTCCTGGAGTGATCTAGTCTAGTCGATGATCCACTGCCTATGCCAAAAAATTGTTATTGTTTTCTGTTTCTACCTCCCCCCAAGCCTGTACAGGAGCGCGGTGGGGATCCTGGTGGGGGCAGGGCCGGGAGTTGCTCTCTCCCTTCCGGTCCGGGATGGGAGCAGCAGTACCGCGCGTGCCGAGGTGTGTGTGTATCGCGCCGGGCACTGCTGCATTGCGACTCAGCAGTCTCTTGGCCGGGGGTGGATCGGTCTGTGCCCGGCTGGGAACAGAGAACAGTCCGCGTTTTGCCGGGAGCAGTCGGCTGCTCTGCTACACCATAGCCCGGCTCGCTGCCAAGCTTCCAGCGGCTCGGAACAGCGCGGTTTCTCTGCGTGGCTGACTTGGGTTTTGGCCCAAGTGAAAAACACTTCGTTTCCCTGGATTGAAGAAGTTGGAGTAGCATCCTTTGACTGCCGGGAGCTGAACTGAACGAGCTGCTGCTCCGAAACCGGCAGGCGAGGGATCGGCGGGAGTGGAGCGGCTCCGCCCAGCCCCAAGCCCCGGGGAGCCAAGCCGGGGACAGAAAGCACACCAAGAGGCTCCAGCCCAGCTGTCTTCACTTGCCATGACTGCCGTCGGAGAAAAAATCGACACCAGGTAGGCACTGAAATTTTTCTCTGCTGTGGGACTGCTCTGTGGGGGTGGGGGGTCTGCTGCCCTCGGCCTGAGAACCTGGCGCCATTTTTGGACCACGTGTTGGGAATGTGTATTTCTCCTGCACTGCCTCCACTCTCTGGACAATTTTGTGGTTTTGTTTCTGTGTGTGTGTGGGGGGGGGGGGGRGCGGGTTCTGACAGTTTAGTGCTTAACAGTGATTTACCTTTTTCCCTGCCTTGTGGGTGGGCATTCTGTTTGTTAATAAACCATTTTTTTTCACTTTCATCTACAAGTATTCATTCTCTATTGGTGGAAAGGGGATTTTTGGAACCCTTTTGGAGAGAAAAACTCAGTCCAGAGAGTTCTCTCTTAAATTTGTCTAAAAACCAAGACACCGAGCATTTGTTCAAGTAGTGATTTTAAAGGGAGTATCTAGGTGACGATTCCACCCAGCCCATGTGGGTATCTTTAAATTACCCTGAAATTCAGCAATGAAGGGAACTTTTAATAGCTGCAGCAATCTACACGACGGTACTGTCTGATACCCTTGGTAGAAAAAGTTGAGTTAATGAGAGATCATGGAATAGAAATTACTTGCTTTGCTCTAGAGAGCAAATTGTCATTTATTTGCAAGGACTGCATGAGGATTTGTGGCATAAGCATTTGGTACATATTTCTGTATACTGGAGGTGGGGATGAACTCTATTCATTTCATATGGAAAGAGAAAAGTACGATTTGAAAATGAAAAGTTGTCATAAAAATCAGGATGAACTGTCGCAATTGACACGAGAAAATATCTTCTCCGAGACTGTGATTGCCCCTCTTGCCCGCTCCAGTCCACCACCATAGGCAATGGCCAAGCAGAAAACTCATTGAAGGCAACTTTGCATCTGGCTGGTTTCAATCGATGCTTAGCAACTTTTCTCTAACGAGAAAAGTAACATCAGTTAGTATATTTGGGGATGGAAAAATCTGCTGTTCCTATTCTTGAAACATTAATTATGTCTTGTCTTTATCCACCTAAAGAAAAGACACAAGTCAGTTCAAAATTTACTTCTTGAACCACAAATGGATTTTCAAAGCACTAATAAAGGATCATTTGCCGGAGTTTGATGTTAACTGGTGGGGCATAGCTAGTCAGAGTCAAAATGGAGTAGCCAGGGTACTACTGCACGACATAGTTGAGAGTATAGAGGACAATGGATATTCCTCTCCATCTGCAGATGTTATGTTCTGTAACACTTTGACGGCAGTTTCCTTCCAGAAGCAGACTTCTCTTGCAATGTGTTGGATTAATGTAGCTCCACTGCTATTAATATTACTACTACTTTCTCTGGATAAATGCTGTCTGCACCAGAAAGAATGAAAAAATTGAGCAACCGAAAATTTTTTAAAAAGACATTCCACAATGAGTTGTCCAATCCCTTACTAATTTCTACCTAAAATAGTCCAGTTTTGCGAATCATCTCAGCATCAACAAATCAGAATATTCTGATGGAATGAAAAGAAATTATGAAGAGAAAAAGCAACTTCAAACAAGCTGTTTTTACATTTACATGTAACATTGCTAAGAAAGTAAGTTCAGCTCTAATTAGACTTGAGAAAACTGTTATTTGATGTTTTCGACGTAGAACTTTTAGTCCATATGTGGTCTTTCAAAGACACCCCCAAATTTAAAGAGTCATGAATGTTCTATCAAACTTCAGAAAATGTCTCACAGGTGAGAAAAAAAAAAAAATCTGTATAGTTTACAAAAAACCAACACCCAACCCRCCCCACTCCAAGCTCAAAAATCTAAAATGTCATCTGATTGCAATATATATTTTCCAGGGAGGAAGTACTGGGAATTAATAGACTTCTTAGTCTAGTAAGGAAAAGTACAACAGGCAGCACATATGGGGAAGCTAGACAGCTTCAAACTCCTGAGAAGGCCTGCATTTCAAGACTGAGATTAGTCACTGGAACAAGCTGCTAATAAAAGCAGCAAATTCATTTCTTTGGCCTTCAAAAGCACAGTAACTGGTTTTCTGAATACAAGCATTAGTCAAACTCCAGTGATGAAGCCTGATAAAGGAATGACTGTGTGAATGTTAATGGCTTGTGATGTGCAGGAGGTTGGATTACATGCTCTAGTGATACCATCTCTCCTTAAATGCTCTGAGTAAATACAGCATTGTACGTGCTTCAAGCATAATGATCAGGATTCAGCAAATCCACCTTTTTCTTCTCCTCAATTTTGTGTTTCTTTTYGGAAATCAGGGAGACAATTGCCGTGTTCCTGGCTATGTCTGCTTTGCTATTTTCTATGTTCCTAAACCTTGAAAAGAAGAAGAATTCACTTTATGACCCCTTCACGCTAATATGGCATTAATATACATGAGAGCTGGGGCCATTATAGTTATCGCTGCTAAGTCCACAGAAATGACAGGCACTCACTGGGCATGCTGTAGCCTCAGGCATGTGAGATAAATGGTAAGATTTTAGGGTCTCCTTGGGAGCTTCAGATCTCATTTCAGTTCTATGAACAAATAAACACGAAAGATATTTAAGTAACTGTTGGCTTAAAAAGCTTATTTATTTAATTGAAACATTAATTTCGATTCTGCAGATTTGTGTCATGCCTGTCCCACGCTAGCCTTCTGCCTGTTGAATCTTCTTCAGAGGTATTGCCCTATATATCTGCAGGGAAGTTACCACTGCATCTTCCATTCCTGAATGATTTCTAGCACTGAGTTAAGTTTAAATGGGAAAAAAGATTTGTTAATAGTAATGTTTTTGAAAAGTGTGGAAGTGATGCAAAGAAGCAGTGCCACTGCTATCATTTGCTCTGGAGAGTCGTTCCGCAGATGAGGAGCTGTGTCCTTTTTTAACAAGATCTTTCTAAATATCCCTGTGTCTGGCACCATGCTTTTCGAGTAAGTCCTAATTTCACGATAGCAGCATTGCTGTCTATTTCCCTGGAATTAACACCCATGCATCCTTCCCGGCATTGGGTTCTTGCTGACCCGGTGGAAGAGAGCAGCCACAGCGGTTTAGGGCGCTGGCAGAGCGCAGGACATGGGCAGCAGAGCCTGTCCCCACCGGGGCTCATGGGTCCCGCAGAGAGCGTGCTGGGAGGAGATGGGTGACAGGCGGAGAGAGGGGTAGGATGTGCGGCAGCTGGGAATACTGCGGTCTGGAGCTTTGACTTACTCGGACATCCAACTGTGAGCCAGCAGGGCCGTGAGAGGTGATTGTGAGCCATGTTAGGAGCCTATGTACCAGTAAGGAATAATGTCCCTGCTTCCCCATCCGGGGTTGTTGTCATTCTGGAAGAGGTAACAAATAGCCTTCCTAGTCCGGGGGCGAGTGCTCCGTTCTCTGCCATTGTAACCGGGATTAACCAACCYGCAGAGGGAGCGTCACCTCCACACTCCGCCGAAGCCGCCATCCTCCGCCTACGCAACAGCATCGCTGCGGAAAACCGGCCGAAGCTTCAGGACCCCTGAGCTTCCAAGCGGGCGGTTTCAGGCCGCCTGTTAACACCGCCGTGACCTGCTGCCGGATTGTTAAAGGCGCTGAGACAGGCAGGAGAACGGGCGAGACGGATCCTGCCCAGTTCCAGCACTGTGTGCCCGTCCCTCCCGGCGCGCAGCCAGACCCTCCCGATCCCGGTCCCGGTCCCTGTCCCCGCACCAGGTGGCAGCAGAGCCGCAGCGACGGGCGCGGGGCGGGCGGGGGCGGCTCGGAGCCAGCGCCGCGCTCCGCCACAGAGCGCCGGAGAATTTGTAGCGTTTGGGGTTTTTTTAATCGCAGAAAATGTTTATATTTGTTTGCATGGTTTCAAATCAATAATAAATGAAAAGGAAAACAGTGAAGCTGAGAGCGCAGGCGAGTCCTTCAGGAAGTGACCTGGCCTCCGAGGTGCCAGGGCTGGCGGGTGCACCACAATCTCCTCGCAGACCTGAGGCTATGGAGTCACGGCCATACGCTGTTTCTGCAATGAGAATTTAGAGCAAGGAGGATTTGCCAAAGACTGACAAATCCCATTAAGTGTTGTACAAAAATTGTCGGATCCTTATACACAGAATGCCGTGGCCAAGTTCCCATCCAGAAGACAAAATCTCATTCATTTATTTACCCTTTAACCTCTCTTGCTGTGGTGTATTTTAATGCCACTCAGATGTTTTAATCGTTAGTGAGACACAGCAAGACAAATCTTTTTAGTAAAATTATTGTTGGAACCAGCACACAAGCCCTTTCTGAGCAATAAATTTCTAAGCATTGAAACTCAGGTGAGTTTCAGTCTTAATTACTGACTTTTACAGGGTCAACACTAGACTTCTAGTATGAAGCTATTGAAATTTTTTATCACAAAGCTTTTATTATAGAGGTCACTCCTATCCTGTGCTTGACCTTATTCCTAATAATTATAAATCAGACATTTAACCTGTTAGTGGATAAGAATAGTACGGTGACTATAATTTTGGGGGTTTATTGTAGTATTTCTTATAGGCTGCTCTTAAACCACATAAAGTTGTAAACTTGAAGGTTAGGAACTAAAGCAAGAAATTTTAGAGTCCTTCTGAGGATGAGACTCCAAAAACATTTCCTATCCTATCCCTGTGCACACCTCCTGCCCCAAATGGAGGGGCAGCTACAGCCGTACAGTTAGCCCTACAGCCCTGGAAAAGGCATGTGGATACCCTGCCACACGTCGCTGGCTGCTCAGGAGGAGTCTGTACAGCCAAATGCAGCCACAGGGTGGAGGAAGAACAATGTAACTAAAATTGCAGSCAGGGCCCAGCTTAGTAGTACCTTCCCTTGGGACCACACCCATGTCATCCCCCGGGAATGCTGCTTCCAGGAGCTGGGTGCTAGACCCCYGCCCTTTGCTTCGTTAGAGGAGTCTCTGGAGGAGTTGCAAGACATATCCATGGATGAGTTCAGACTGTGAATGTATGATGAAATGTATGAACCTTTCTGCAGGCCTTAATTTCTGAAAGAGTTTAATTTGCTTCATTTGGGACTGCCRCAATAGTTTTTGTGAGTAATGCCCTATTTTAATTAAAGAAAGTAAACATATGTGGAAAAAAGAAATATTAACTGGATCTGTTTCCTTTCCAGTGGAGCCTGAATTCCAAAGCTTCAGCTGTGAGTCTGCCTCCATACGTTGCCTCAGGGCATATAGAACGATAAAAACCCCTGACATTACAAAAAGCAGATCAAAAGCCTGTGGTTTAGGCACACATTGCTGATGTTGGACCCTGTTCCAGAGTGGTGCATAAATGCTGAGCACTATGAAGGTGTCCACGTGAACTGTGGCCGTCGGCAATTCCCAGGTAGCTAAGCAGGGTTAAAGGCTCCTGGGGCCCTGATGGCCACAAGGCTGGAGCCCGGCAGGATGGAGCCACGGTGGATAACCATTTTCATTGCTTCCTTCTCCATGGAAGTACACTTTACTGAAGACAGAAAGGAGTGTGGATGAAGTGAGAGAGAATGAGCTAATTTTTGCCTCCTACATCAGAGGTATAATGCTATGCTGCTTCCTTGTTCTGTCTCTAATGGTCTGATCTGAGTAGATTAAGAACCAGCTGCTGCTTCAAGCTGTCTTTGACAAGAGCGTGGAGAATTCTAGGCAGCTGATGAAGTGCCAACTCCATTAGCTCTGCAGCTGATGTGTTTTCATATACTCCCAGCCAGTCTGAGCAAGCATGGTAGGCTATTGGGGGTACTCAGAGGGCGTGGGCTGCCATCACAGGTCAACAGCTATCTGGAGTGCTGGATGAAGGAGACATTTTTCTTCATTCTGTCTCTCAAATGGTCTTAGTATAGCAGATTGAACAATGAACTGTTCGAGAAAAGGACTGAAATCCCGAGAGAGGGTGGTAAGAGCAACCCCTCTTTCTCTCTCTTCCTCAAACGTGTTGAGATGTTCTGCTCCTGTGCTGTCTTAAATTTCCCCYGGCTGTTTTATCTTTACACAGAAGTTGCTCTGTACCCTACAACACCATGTGAAGTGTCATTTTTTTCTACCTGATGTGATGCCAGATTATTTGTGGGGAGCATAGCAAAAAAAAAAAAAAGAAAGAAATGCRGAATATTCAGCACTCAGGGTCAGAAATGCACCCTCAGACCTAAAGTGAACATTCATGAAGATGGGTTGACAGAGTGCAATGGCAGATGTAGTGAATCATTGTCTGGTGGCTCTCGGAGATCATGACAACCCCTGAGGGAAAAGCAGAGATCACATCTGCCATGGTAGATAGGAGTCAATGTAGAGGTTTCTCCTCTCTGCAAATACTGTTGTGAACCTTCTGTAATGGCCTGGCTGAAGTAGAGCTCACTGAAGTAGTAGCCAGCATGTTTTCAACACAAACTGATGTGCCCGCTGTGCTGTGGCCTGTGTGGAATCTTCCTGCCTATATCACATTTATACTGTGTTAGCAACCCTTCTTGGGCTGCTTCCGAGAGACATGGGGATGTATGGGGCTGATAACCCAGAAAGAAACAACCCTGGCTGGCTGGCTCCCAGGCTTTGGCAGGCTCATGTGGATCCCTGGCCCTGTCATCAAAGCCTCACGGGTACTGCCTTGCCTCAGATCTTGTGCAGCAAACTGTGCAATTGCCAAGGAGCCAAATTGCTTCCAAAAGCATGCTTGTCCTTTGCAGGGCTGCACATAACCTATGGCCAACATTGCTCCCTGCCTGTGTGAAGCTGACCTACGCTGACTGCAGCAGTATCTTCTTACTGCTGAGCCCGTGTTCCCAACAGCCAAGCCATCAGGACAGCTATGGTCCTAGAAGATGGTGACCAAGTCGCTGATGTCCTTTCGGTCCCAGATCACACAGAGCTCAGCTGCCAAGGAACATTCCCCAGAAAACACCCTTATTTTCCATTGACTAGAGGGAAACTGGGGAGGTATGATTATAACACTGAGCTAGGCGCCATGAACACCCTTTCTGAAGACCTCTGGGATTTCTCTTCTCCTTTTCTCCTCTGTTTACCAGTTGCCTAAAAGAGAGCCAAAATTTGAATATTTGTGATTTTTTTTCTCCAACAGAACTTTCCTAAATACAATAAATATTCAAAGTACACTTTGTTCTATTTTGTAGATAAGTTGCCTGAAGGATGTATTCAAATGAGAGAAATCACAAGCACATGTCTACTTGTTCTTCCACATACTAGGTGTACACCCACGGCTCAGCTTAAGGAAAACTCTATAATGTCAATTGATAAATGCATACATACATGCAACAAAGATGCTGCAATGTTGAAAAGAACTGAAAGCATTTTTCATTTACTTGGGACAAACCATGCCTTGGTATCAAAGCAATCCTCTCATACATAGTTGATGCCTAATTTAAAATACACTTATTAAAATGAACAAACACATAGGGTAAAGAAAACAGCTAAGAGGTATTAGGGAAACTTATGGTAGAAAAATAAGTGTCTGGCAAATAGTGCTTTCAAAGAGCCTAAGCAGACCTTCAACCTTCAGAAATAAATATTTTGTAATATGATCTTATTTTGCACAATTACTGGATCACAACAGAGAAACTGAAAATCGAGGCTTCTTTAAGACATATGAATGAACATAATCTCAGTTTTTAACTATAATATGAAAGCAAGATTAAGTAGCAAGGTGTCAAAGTGCAACACTGACAAGGGTGTGAAATTTCTGTTCTAAAATAATTTTGCACTTGTTTTCTCCCAACTGGCACGTTTAATATGGCCAAACAAATTTCATATATATAAACTCTTCCTAAACTCAACAAGGAAACCTCTGCTCTTCCTTCTTGTTCTTTCTGATGCTTTTCTAAAGTGTTTCTTCTCCATAAGAAACAGAAATCAAATAGCACAAACCTCTGCAATGAGGCAGTCCCCATAAATATTGTTCACA
Organism: Amblyornis subalaris; assembly: GCA_018881555.1. Taxonomy (NCBI): domain Eukaryota; kingdom Metazoa; phylum Chordata; class Aves; order Passeriformes; family Ptilonorhynchidae; genus Amblyornis; species Amblyornis subalaris. The sequence goes on from JACAXG010000020.1 coordinate 7,812,361, forward strand.
TATTTAAAATTGATATTTATCACACCCAAAATACATTTCAGGGTTTTTCTTTTTTCCAGAATCACTTTTGTAGACACTGTCCTTTTTTCCCCACATTTCTCCTCTGCAACGTCTTGTAATGTACTGAACAGAGATGTTTGCCTGACAATCTGATGACTCTGCCACATTATCTGGGCTCTGCTCACTAACTCACAGCTATACTCTCATCAAATATTGACACTGGTTTTCATCCACAGAAATACTTGTATTTTAAATACTCTCCAATCCAAAATGTCCTTGGATTTCGGAGGGTGTATTTTCTGTCCTCTATGTCAGAGAGTTGAGAAAAGTGTGATTTAGACAGTGATTTACATCATCTGTGGCACAGCCTTCACAGTACTCAGATGGTGCTTAATGATACCATTGCAGAACAGCTCATAAAGCTGGGCACATAAATATTTTTATGATTAGGGACTTGTAGGGGCTCAGTTCCATATATCTTYCTGAATTTAGGCATTTCTGCTGAATTAGCATTTGATCTTTTTTTTGCCAGTCTACTGTGCACCTGGTAAGAGGTCTGAGCTAAAAGCAGCTAAGGCATCAAGCCAATCTTCAGGTTTCTTCAGGTTTGCCAGTCCCTGGAGAAACACCAATTAGGTGTTGAGAAATGCTATGAAAGAAATAAGTAAGACCTCTCTTGTTGTCTAGCTTAGATTTTGTTCTTTGTATGAAGAAAGAGCTCTTTTAAGCATTAATTTTAGAAGACACAAGATTTAACTGAAAAAGATTGCCTTCAAACCATCTCAAGCTGTTAGCCTGTCAGCAGGAAAACAAATATGCTACTAACTGAGCTGTCATAGCCTGCTCTGAGAAGTCAATCTTTAAGCCATTCTCCATCTTTTAAGGTAGTCTTACAGAAACATGACCTGTCGAGTGTGAACGAGYCAAACCATAGGAAAGGAATATCAGCTGGAAGCGTTAAAAGACTGAGGCATGGAGATGCTGGGAGATGGATCCCATGATTTTGGATAAAAGGCCTTGTAAGAGAAAAGTTTGGTCGTTTAGCAGTGGGGTACAGGGAAGAGAAAGAGGTACAGACTGGAGGATTGTTGTAGGGAAAAGATGTTGAGGATGCCTTACTTTGCAATAGTAGGAGAGAGGGGCAATGGGCACTGAAGTGAGGTGAGAAGGATTTGAGAATTTGGCCTGAGGGTATTGCAAAATGGACGACAGGAGTAGACATGACAGGAGTATTTATTAGACAAGCTTGGTGACACTGATCGTTGTCAGTGCCCTCCCCATGCACACACAAGCACACTCCCAACGCCTTCTTCCTGGGCAAACAGCTGCTGACAGTGCAAAGGGGCACRTTAAGATATGTTTGCAGCAGCAGATTAGCTGTCCTTTCTGTTGAGTAATCACTTCTCAGCCACAGCTAAAACTGTTTTATTCCAGGATGAATCTTTTCCGTGGAAAAGTGGCTGCTGCACTATAGAAGGCTGACATCCATGTGAGTCTATGGTAGCCTGCTGCTGGTCAGCTGAAGACCTTTACGACCCACCTGATCTTCTTACTGTCAATTTAGTTGTGATTTCTGTCTAAATGTCCCCCTGTTCCTGCCTAGAGCCTTCTGAGCAAGATTCATACTGAATTTGGACCAGTAGTGTGCCTCACATTTTTTCAGCCCCCCCCAGCTGCTCATATATCATCACTGCTCAGCTGTTTTGATATGGATCTGGCAACATCACATCATGCTTATTTTTGTGGTTCCTTCAGCATCATTAATCTAACATCTGTCTATGAACTGCTTTTCTGAGAAAAAAACCCAAACATTTTCAGTTAATACGTTACAAGAGGAAGCTTTTTAAAACAACTCTCCTTTTCAATAGAATATCTATGCCATGTTGTCTTGGCCAAAAGTGTTGACAGTACTAACAGCTGTAGTTGAATGACTTTATTTAAAAATATGTGCATATATAAAAGCCCTTTTCTTTAGAAATGTTTACCTTCTACAGCCTATTTGCATGTAGATAAGTAAGACCAAAGGTCCTTTAAAAATATTTTGAGTTCACTGTCTTGTCTTTCAGGAAAAGACTGAGCAGAACTAATAAAGCAAATTACAAGCTGAAGAATTGTTTAAAAATCTATCACTTCTCAGTTACAGCATCTCAGCTAAAAACTGTGTTGCTGTGAAGAGGCTTAACACCTACTTATGAGTCCAGTGGAAATGCCAGCTGGACACAGGAGCAGTCACACAGTGGGTTAGTGAGAGATCAACAGTTTGATCACAGGAAAGAGTGCACACCTACCCTAGTCATAAGTAAGACTATGACTTTAGGCACAAAGAACATAGAACATACCTTCACAATAGTGTTCAGGAAAAAGAAATGAAGAAAGGAATTTGGAGATCATTCTTGTCATCTTTGTCTACAAACATGGGGCTAGAAAAGAGATGCAATATTTTCATAGTATTTTACGATAGGTTAATGGTAAAATAACTACTAGAATACTGTGTTCAATTGGATAAAGATTCAAAAAAATTATAGATTAAAACTATGAAACTTTTTATAGATTGCTTAATCATCCTAAAAGCTTGTTTTATTTAAATGATCAAAGATTAAAGGCCCCTTGATCACAATTGATAAATGCCAAATCTAGCTGTTGAAGGTATAATGAGATTCAGTGGCTGGAAGATGAGGCGAAACTAATTCAGACCATAAATAATGCTCTCATTAGTTATCTGTGTGCATATTAACTCTAGAAACAATCTATCAAAGATTGCCCATCACTAGAAAGAATTAAATCAACATTTTTTTTTTGTTTGGTAGACATGCTTTAATACAGCAACATCTATTGGACTTGAAGCAAATTAAATAATGGATGTCCAGTGACCTGTGTTACTCAAAGGACTGAACTGAATAACTTCAAAGCCTATATTAATCACTGAGTTCTTTAATTTATCCAATGAAAATAACAACATTATAGCTTGGTTAGGTGGGTTAAGCCTTATGTTTTGATTTATTTCTCCTAATCACAGTATTAGGATATCCTTTGCAGGGGATACTTCCTTCCTCTCACAGCCAGCAACAACCCTAAAATAGACCACTGGGACACATCCTGGCCTCTAGATCATGTTGCCACCTTTGTCAGCAAGCCTTCACAGAGGCCACACTGGATCAGATAGGGACATTTTCACCAGCACTGCTGTCCAAAGGGATTACAGAGAAGGTGACATTATTTGGGCTCGTAACTATATCCTGTGGACAGATATCCCATGACAGTTGCATCTTTTAAAATGCATTGCAGTGCAGCCTGGAAACAGTGTGCTCATTTTTCAAGGAAAGTGGGCTTCTCGTTAAGCTCCCAGTCAGGCAATTCCAAAGCCTAATCATCGCTCTGCCTTTGTATTTGGCTGGTGGTGATTCATTTACCTCCCTGTGACTATGTGTCAAATGACAACAATAATCTGCTTTCTGAGGACCTGCAAGCATTAGGTACTTTTGTGTAGTGTGCTGTAACTTGAAGGTGCATCTCAGCATGTCACCCAGACCAGCACAGTGACTAGTCTTTTACCTGTATCGATGATGACTGAACAAGGAGCATAAAAGCTGAAAAAGAGAAGACGAGGTAGTGACCTAATTGCGGCCTTCCAGTACCTAAAAGGAGCTTGCAAGAAAGCTGGCAAGGGTGTGTAGTGATGGGACAAGGGAGAATGGCCTTAAACTGAAGGAGGGTAGGTTTAGGTTAGATACTAGCAAGAAACTCTTTATTGTGAGGGTGGTGAGGCACTGGAAAAGGTTGCTCTGAGAAGTTGTGGATGTCCCATCGCTGAAAGTGTTCAAGGCCAGGTTGGATGTCACTCTGAGCAGCTTGGTTTAGCAAAGGGTCTCCCTGCCCATGGCAGGGGGGTTAGAACTATCGATCTTTAAGGTTGCTTCCTACACAAACCATTCTATGATTTGATCCTATGATTTTTCCTAACACTTTTATTACAGTTTGTCATTTCTCTTTCATTAGATATTTGCTAACAGCTACTGGCCTTACATCTGACACATATAGGTAATAAGAATTGTATTTTCAGGGAGAAGGCTGTTACAACTTGCTGCTAGTTTTAGCCAAATTATACCCTATTTTGCATTTGGTATAATGTTAATTTTTGATTTCTTTTGCCAGTTATAGCCCCATAACACATTGGCCTAACTTAAGGTCTGTAGTATACAGATTTGCTCAAGGATTTCTCTTTTGTACAGCCCTTACAGCACTTTTTCTACCATTAAGGGCTGATGCTTTAGGAATCTTTTGCATATGAAATTGTGCCAAATGGCAGTCACGGAAGTCACTACTGGTTTTGAAGATCCAGACAATGGACACTCCTTCTCCAGCTCCAGACTGTGTCAGCTAAAAGGACATTACAGCTCTCCTGCCAGACACCATTGTTCCATCCCAGCTGTTAGCTGAGCTGTTTGCAGAATTGTTCCTTACCTGCCTGGAGCTAAATGCGACAGGTCAGAAAAGGGTTACTGTTCAAGGTAACCCAGCTTGCTTTATAGGAGTATAAGCAGCTCAGGAACAGATTAGAAGGGGCAGTAAGCTGCAACATGAATGGTGAGGGAGAGGTGTTCAGCTAAAGACAGCAGCTTCTGCTAGCACAGACAGATCTTGCAGTGAACATGTGCAGCAGCCTTAGTTTTGCTTGATTTCTCATCTGTCTAAAATAAAGAGCACAATAGAAAGTAGGATTTTCCTCTGGCAGCTTCTACTTATCCAAATCTCATAGGCACACCTCCCCCTTAATGCTGGATTTTAATTTGCCCATTGAGCCTTCTAAAAGCTCCCTTCTTTGTTCTTATTCACTTCCCACTCACTTCTAAAGACAGTGGCTGTGATCATATTGTGAATTCTGTTATGCAGCAGTACCACTCTAATTAGTACTTGAACTTATTTCTGACTGTTACTTTGGAAGAAGTTGAAAGTATTTTCTCATTTTCATTTTTCAGGTTGCTTCATAAAAAATTCACATTCTGCAATAGATGATGGGTTTGTAAGTCACAATAACTCAGGTCACAAAAACTTAATTTAACAGATTGAACTTAAGCAATTTGTTGCTAGTGCCAATGTATTCACTTCTTTCATGCTGCTTCCAACTACCAGTTCTAGCTCTGTATTGAATACAAAATGGAGACTAGGGAATATATAACTGCTTAAATGTGGTAAAATAAGAAGTCTATCTGGATCCTTATGTTTGGACTTCAGGCAAAGTTGGTATTTTATTACTTACTGCTGTTGCACTATGGTTTTGATGATCAGATTTCCTCAGAAACCTGTCATTCTGAAGTGCTCACATTATTTTTTTGTTGTTGTTTATCCTCTTCAGCAGTGGTAACGATCAATCTGATTCTTCTGGCATGCCGTTTTAAATCCAGTCACTTCAGCAGAATGAAACTTTAACCTTAGCAAATGGAAATCTACTGCCTTGTCAGTGAGTCCTTTTATATGTGCTGAAGGGCTAAATGTTCAGTAAACTCTCCTACAATGATTTTATGAGTACACCTGCTATCTCCTTGGTAGTCAGTTTGATTTCTGGCACTGTAGGTAAATTTAGATTCCGTTTTATAAGGAAAAGTGAGCTAATCCTGCTAAAAGACCTTAAGGGAGGTTTCATTCTGTGCAGCTATTTCACCCCTTTCTGTGAAAAACATTTCTGGAGGACATTTTCTTTCACAGACTATTCTGAGTTGGACAGGACTCACAAGGATCATGGAGTCCAGCTCTCAAGTGAATGGCTCCTACAGGGATTTGAAGCCATGACCTTGGTGTTATTAGCACCATGTTCTAACCAACTGAGCTAATAAAGAAACCTGTAATTACCTTAAGATCAAATCAGAAATAGAATTACTTGGCAGCTAAAATCTAGTTTCTGTTAATAGTCTATCCCTTGAAAGTGCTGGAACAGCAGAGATCCTGCACCTTTGACACTGTCAAAACTGCCTCCTTTTAACAAAGGTGTTAAAACCTTGTTAACTCATTAACTGGCTTCTTCTGCCTTCAGTTTGTTCTCTCTTTTTCAGACACTAATTTCATTTGTAATGCTTATATATAAGATATGCCCGATGCATGGGAGTTTTGGTCTTCTTTTCCAAATAACTGGTAAAGAACTAGGGCCATTGTTTTCTATAGCTTGCATAAGCAGGTTTTACTTTTCTGTCGATTCACAAATATAGCAACTTCAGTACAAAGTTCAGTCCAGACTGTCACCTTTGTAGAAAAAAATGTACTCTGGTTACAGTGAAGACCTCTGCTATAACTCTCAATGGCACTTTTCCTCTATTAACATAATTGATTGCAAAATAATGTATTGAAAGACATAAGAAGACTAAGAATCTGTTAAATGTTCACAGAATGATGATTCTCTTTCCAAGAACAAGAAAACCAGCTGACTTCACACTTAGAGAAGTTGTCAAGTTCTATGGAAATGAGAAGATAGCATCTAGTAAGAAGTTAATCATTACACCAAGGCCTGCTTTATTTAGGAGTCTCTATCAGTGTGGAACTGCAAACTTACGGAGAGTATATTCTAATTTTCCTTGTGCTGTATTTTCAAATGCCTAAGCCTTCTGAAATAAAAGGATGAAACAGTGACCAACACCCATCTCCAACACACTGTGCCCATGTAGTGAACAAATAAAGTGTTGTGCTGTAGCATCATCATTTCCAAAGGAAGGAGGGTGGGTATATAACTGGAGCCCAGCTTAGCCTTCAGACCACTAGCTGAAGGCTCCTTCCACAGCCCACTGGTCACCAGAGGGGCCATGCCACAGTTAACCCTTTTTAAATTGAGGAAATATTTACACATAGATTTAATAGCTTACAGCCTCAGTCCACAAAGACTTACTCATGTTTTCCACTGTGAGGAATCCCACTGAAATATTGATAAAGTTGGGTGTCAACTTTTGTGAGAATTAAGCTTGAAAAGCTTGTTCATGCTTCTGAGTGGCCATTACTAATTGCAAAATCAAATTGTTTTAAGAGAAGCAAGGCAAAGGAAACTTGTTTCCTGTGATTTTCCCACCAGATATTTCTCTCATAACATGTTATTCCCACTGGTCTAGTGCCATCCTTATCAATTTGCAGAATGAGCTGCCCGGTGCATGGATCTGGTGATGTGCTGTTGAGTTTGGGCTATCTGTAGTAATTGATGGACATGTAGCCAAACAGGGCAGAGAACTTTTGTTTTGTGGTGCAGCCTTTTCTTGGGGTACTGACTGGGAGCTCCTTTCCTCTGATTTCTATGAAACTTTTAAGAACACATTTACTTTGGATGAAACCAGCCAACTGGTTCAAAACCCACTATGAAAATCTCTTGTGAGCTGATGTGCAAAGGGTAAGATTATATAAAAACTTATTTCTTTAAAATTCTATGATTTGTTAATTGTGTGTTTTCCTTTAAATCTCCTTAAAATACTCTAAAGGGTACTATAATGGGTTATATCCATAACCTGCTATGGTTTATTTCACTGGGGTTTTGGTTAAGCTTGCAAAAAATAGGAAAGAATAACTTAGCAGAGAATTCTCTGACATATTTTCCTTCTCACCCTTGAAATATATTCTTTTTCCTCTGTGGATATGACTTGTGAATGAAAGACCTTAAGTTTTACCTTTCACATTAAACTATATGATGAACCTACTACAGTATGCAAGAGTCTAGCAAAATAGTGAAAAGGTCATTTTATTTTTACTAAAAGTGAAAATTCAGGAAGAATGGAATACAAAGAAATGCAAAAAGCCCACACAGGGCCTGACCACAAATTGGTATAAATCAATTCGGTGGTCATGTGCTGGATGATGTTTTCTGTTTCAGCACACCACACCAATGCAGTAAATAGCAGACTGATGAAAGCTCTAGGCTCATTTAACACTGACAGATTTGTGGCAGACATCAAATACTTGACTCCCGACCACTGCATATAAAGCTAGCTTTGAGGAGAAAGGAGGTATTAGGAAGATTTTTCAGTACCACAGGCTTAGTTAAATGAAAATCTGTATTAAAGATTAAAAGAAGATAACTGCTTTTTACTAGCATTAATATGTGTAGAAATTATTTTTAGAAATCTATGAAGTAAATGGTCAGAATCTTCTTACTCTAAACATATTTAAATAGACTAAATTAAAAAAAAAATTCCATCTTTTGCAGGTCTAGAGTAACCTGCCATGAAAGCAGCTCATTTGCAGCTGTTGTTTTAAACATACATTACATTTCTTCCAACTATGCCTAGCAAAACATTGTAACAAAAATAATTTTTCTTTTCATTTCTAATATTGTCATTTTATACTCTTGTCATTGTTGCACAGTACTGCCATTTGTGAAATAACCAAATGTTTCCACTTGGATCAAGTTGAAAACAAGAAAATAGCTTGTCACCTTCCATCTTCTTTACTTCTTGTGGGCTGCTTATTCCAAGAAGCCATTTAAACTGTTGAGAATCTTCTTACAATGACAGATTTGCTGTCATTTTGCTGAAATCCCCAGAAGTAAACTTATCAGATTACTGACTGAGGCCACAGAAATGTTCCTTATTTCTGCCCACTGTTGCCAAACAGTAATTGTATGGTCCTTGACTTCACCTTGGATAATTTTCACAGTAACTGTTTGTAGCTGTTTACAGATACAACTGAAAGACAGTCTGAGGTGATACCTGGGATCAAACTCTTGCTGGAGACCCATTGGTAAGCCAGTAACTGGCTGCTCTAATTCGACAAACATCATTTCACCTGCTGGTAAAGTCCCTAGTTTCTATTCAGATGAGATTACCTGAAGCTAAATAAAACCCCAAAATGATAATCATGTATTCCATGAGACAGACACAGTATTTTCCTTTGATTCCTGAAGAGACACTGGAGGTTAACTGCGTGAGAAATGAGAAAGAAGGACTAGAGATTCTGGGTAAACCTGAAACACCAGTTAAGACTAACCTTCATGACTATTGCTGTGAAGCAAGAGCCTAACTACTAAGGCAGAATAACTTGTTCCAGTGAACATTGTTAAGACATGTTGTTTGGTGAGGGAGGAATAAAAAGGTTCAACTGCAAACCCAAGCTCTTATCATCACCTCATGCTAGTTACCTGAAGCCAGCCAGAAGCAACCGAGGAACTTAGGTCCAGAACTGGATTATTCCTATGGGGTAAAAGGAGGGGTTAGTGTCACCAGTGATACTGGGCATTAGAAGGTGAAGATCCTCAGAGAGGATCATAAAGAGGCATTGACTGGACAGAGGTAGGGAAAAGAGAGAAAGAAAAAGTATGATTAAATATATTTAAGCAATGGCTCAACAGACATATTTATGGTGCACGGAATATAAAGAGAAGCTTGCAAAACAGAAAGAGACCAAGAAGTCTGTGGAGTGAGGTGTGAACTTAAGGAGACAAAGAAGAGGTGAAGGTGCAGTGTCTTACTAATCACAGATTAACTGCAGGGCTAACAGAAGAGAGAATTTGAGATTTAGATAAATTCTTGAGACAAATGGTTGGACCAAGCTGGCGAGACCTTGAGGGTGCCATGTATCAAAACAGAAATTAATTAGGATCAGAAAAGAAAAGAATAGGGTATCTTGTCTTAATGGAAATAAAGGAATGAGAAAAGAAGAAATACTGAAGGAGTAATTGCCGAAAGGCTGTACTTGGTGAGGTTCACTTAAGCAGTGGACAAGGAATGGCCAGATGTCACAGGGTCAGCATGGGAATTATTAATATCCTGAACTCTGTCTACATCTAACAGAGCTTTTTGAGTGAAACTCTGATACACAGCACTACTCAACAGTGGTTGTATACCTCAGCATTTTCATGGAATGTTCAAAAACAGAAACAGGGGATAATCTTTAGAGGGACCAAGTAAAGAATCTCCACTTTTTCTATATTGCTTCCATTATCTGGAAAGATTCAAGCAGCAGAAACAGACAGTTTCATTGCTGTGATCTTCCCCACAAATGGTAGTTCAAAGTGTGGATGCTCAGCAAATCTGAATTGTTTAAAATTTTGAGAACATAAAGTGTTTCAAGACAGCTATTTTACTATCTGTTCTGAAGCATAAGGAGTTGATTAATTAATTTAAAACTGACTATAAGTGAAATTAAAAAAAAGTTTGTAGAAACTAGTCCTGGTCTCCCAGTACTGAGGAAAGCAAAGCAGTCTGGGTAGATGAATATGTTATGCACTGTAAAGACATTCTGAGTCCCGAGCACACATGAAAGCCTTGTAATACAGGTTTTCTAAAAGAAGTCAAGTATACTTCCTACTAGCTGAGAGGAAAAAGGCCTTAAACAAGCATGTTCAAAGTGCTCATTTTAACAACTGTGGTTTGCATCTAGGAATACTGCATAAGTACTTGTTGGACAAGAATCAGAAGAACTTTGAGAGTATGTGAAAAAAACCCAAGATTACACTTCTGGTATTGCCACAGCGTTCCTTGAGGCAGGCATGCAGCAAATCTCCCACAGATTTGAAGCAAAGCTCTCACAATTAGTAGTATAGCTCTCATAGATTTGAATGCAGATTGTAGATTAGTAGGTGGTGAAGGCATAAATTTCAGTTTAAAAAAAGAATTCAAGATGCATGTCAGTGAAAATATGATTATGTGACAGGTCAACCCAAGCTGTGCATGTATACATGAAACGGTGTCTAAATACGCAGACTTTTCTAAAGCTTTGGGAGCAGAGGGCTAAAACATTTGAGAAGTCAACAAGACCTTGGCTTTTAAATTAGCAGTAGATTTTTATCCTTTATTAGGAAGATTACCATTATTTCTGATCATATGATTTGGTTCAACATACACTGACTACAAGTGTTTGGTACTCTGGAATTAAAAAATGAATGAAAATAACTGAGGCAGTAACTTGAGTTCTTCATATGCTACTCAGAGGATGAGAAAGAGCTATAAAATGATCAGAGAATAGCCTCATCAGGCAGGATTTCTTCCAATCTCCATCCTTTTTCTTCTGCCACAGATAACTTCTGGCCCCATCGTGCCATGTTTCCTGCAGAGAGAAAAATCCTCGCTGTTTCCACTGCAAAAGGCAGAATTCAGGGTGGCTTATTGTGGACTTTTCTGCCACTACATGTACAAGGCAAATGTTTACAGGACAAACAATTGCCTGCAATGGATGGATTAATTTGATAACAGGACTGAAACTCCTTTCTCAACTCAGCCCTAAAACACATTACTCAACTTGCTGTCAATGGCAATGGAAGCACAGGCTGGCCATATGCTTTATTCCCACCACACATACATACCTGTCCTACAGTAGTCATCCTGCAGTCTCTGCACAAACAGTAGGCTCCCCTCTCACTGAAGGTCTCACTGGTTGGCCTTGTGTCCTCCATACTCATCTCCTAAGCCTCTGCCTTTTAGGTGCCCTCACACCACTGAGAGGGGGCTAGTCTGCCTCTGAAAGCACAGGGAACAGGAAAAGGACTTGGGATCATGGCACTTTTATTTGGGGAATAATGAAAACAAAAGTGCTAAAACTAAAGACATTCTTAACTATCATCAGCTATCTGTGTATTTTTAAATAAAACAGAGGAGCTACTGATTCGTTACCACACACAGTATTTAATTATTACTATGCTATCTGGAAGAAGTTTCACCTGAACTAACTAGTACTTGTCTAGATGGTTCCTGGGAATTGGGCATGGATCCATTTGAAGCAGGAGTATGGTCAAAATTACCTTCTGAAGCCAACACTTAAACAGATGTTTTGGGAATACTTTGTACCGAAATAATTTTCAACTGGCAGCTGGGATGCAACCACTTGTTTCAAAGTAAAAGGCAGCCCCCACATGGTGGAGGATGTAGAGATGCAGATAATAAGGTAACCAAACACAGATACTGTAAAGTGAAAAAAAATCATGTTCAGTTCTTGACTTCAGGCAAGCGCTACTAAACCGGTATGGAGAGGCTTCAAGCTACAAGGAGCGAGTGGATCATCCAGGCTGCAGGCAGGGATCCCTGCCAGGAGGTGGTCTTTGCTCTTCCAGCCATGACATTCTGAAGATGCTGGGAATGTCTTCCAAAATTGAGACAGTGGAGATAGGAAATTTAGCTTTGAACAGGGCATGCTGTAGCTATCCAGACAGAATAGTTGTAAAAGGGAGAATTGAATACGACATAACGTGGAAGATGAGCCTCAGTGTAGGAAGAACTACTTTGAAATACTTTATCATAATGAAGCATCTATTAAAAAGCTGTTACTAAGTATGGTTGTAGTATCAGTAGTAGAGTCAGAAAATAACCCTGAACTATTTCAACATGGCTATGACTGATAGTAATCAAAAGATGTGATTTTGCTTGAGAAGTGTGTTGGTTTTGCAGGGCCTGGTTTTTGGTAGTGGGGGCCCACAGAGGTGGCTTCTTTGAGAAGCTGCTAGAAGCTTCCACCATGTCCAGCAGAGCCAATCGCTGATGGCTCTGATGATGGACGTGCTGCTGGCCAAGGCTGGGCCAATTAGATATGATGGTAACACCTCTGTGATAACATATTTAAGAAGAATCATAGCAAAGTTTGGGGCATAGTTGTAATTTTCCAGCTAGAGAGGAGTAGGAGTGAGAATATGTGAGAGGAACAACAATGGAGGCACCAAGGTCAGTGCAGAAGGAGGGGTAGGAGGTGCTCCAGGCGCCAGAGCCGAGATGTCCCTGCAGCCCGTGGGGAGGACCATGGTGAGGCAGCTGTGCCCCTGCAGCCCATGGGGGTCCATGAGGGATGCAGAGATCCACCTGCAGACCGTGGGGGAGGTGCCCACGCCGGAGCGGATGGATACCAGGACACTGTGATCCAGAGGAAGTCCCAGTGGAGAGAGAGGCCTTGCTTCCAGGCTGGAGCAGCCATCCTTGGAGGACTGTACCCCATGGCAGAGTGACCCACACCGCAGCAGTTTTGGGAGTGCTGCTGCTTGTGAGGTTGAACCCACGCTGGAGGAGTTCACAGAGAACTGTCTCCCATGGGAGGGACCCCACGGTGCAGCAGGGAAAAGACTCCTCTCCRTGAGCAGCAGAAGGAAGATCCTGGGTGATGAACTTACCAAAACCCCCACCCCGTCTCCCTGCGCCATTGGTGGGAAGGAGGGAGGGGTTGGGGGGAGAAAAGGGTGTCTGTAAGGGCTTATTTTACTTTTCGTTCTCTTACTCTGATCTTCCTAGTAATAAATTCACTTTATATCATTAGGTTGAGCCTGTTTTGACCTTGAAGTGTTTTCTCACGGTCCTTATCTCAACTCATTAACCCTTTGTTAAATTTTCTCTCCTCTGTCCAGTTGCAGAGCAGAGGAGAGTGAGTGAGTGGGCTTTTCGTGGGTGCCTGGTGTTTGGCCAGTGTCAAACCACGATAGAAGGCAAGAAAGGCAGCAAAGACAAAGAAAATCCACAAGAAAGATAACAGCCTGTGATTTTGTCTTTGATATTATGGTCACAGTTCTTTATACGTAAGTAAAAAAATCTCCTTCCTCAAGATGTGACAAGTTAAAGGAATTATTTAAAGGCAGTTATGGGAAAGAATAAAATCAAGGGAAGCTAAAACACATGCCCTGAGTACATCAGCCCCATCATATTCCTTGGCAGAGCAACTGCTTCCATCTTCTTCCCAGCTTTTGCTTGATCAGCTTTATCATCCTTTTCAAGTTTCCCAGGACAAGTCTGGCACCTGCTAGGGAGCAGAGGTTAATAAATGAATACCCACCACCAGCTAGGAAGCACTTTCCAAGTGAGAGCTCCTCCAGATCTTTACTTCACATCTCTCAGGCCCTGCAGTCCTTTTTCCCGGAACTTCAGTGTTAATAAATGGCTCTGACTATCTCTCAGAGCTTTGCAACAAATTTGCTCTCACTTTTGTGCACAAACAAATCCTCCCATCTACAAGATCAATTTGCCAGAGCATGTCATTAAGACCTCCGTCACTTGGTCACGCTCACAGCATGAAATCAGTATTTTCGCTGAAATTTCTTGCCCTGTATTTACTGCTGAGCCTGGTCCTCCTGGTCCTCGTGAGGTTACTGGTAGTGAGGTGGCAGGTGTGCTCCGCCTGTGACTCACCTCAGTGGCACCCAAGTAGTGTCTGGGTGTGTAGGTACCGAGCCCTGCTGTCCCTTTGGGCTGTCTGCAGAGGAGCTCAGAGCGAAGGTGCCTCACACCCAGCGCATTAAAAGGAGGGCTAAGTAGTGGGTTTTGTCCCCAGACTTTCCCAGCAAACAGGTGGTGTTGGCTGCCTGTACCTAAACTACTGAGGGGGCATACAAACAGATACAGTTTTCACAGAGCTCGGGGTGCTGCCATGGACACCGGTATCACATTAGCAATTAAAAGCAAATGCACAAAACCCCTCCTGCCCAGTTATCCTGCTATGGTGTCACGACCCAGTTTTCCACAGGGAATTGCAGCACTTCTCTCTCCCCATTTGGAGACCAAGAATGTGTCAGACTTTCAGTGCAGATTTTCCAGCTCTAGTCTCTCATCACAAGTAGACCTAGTTTAGGATTTCAGCTGTTCTAGGCCAGTCCTCCATGTGAGAGAAGSTGTGGCTTGATTTTGTCTTTTTTGGTCACTTTTTTGAGGAATCAGCTGGTCTGTTGTGGGACTGAGCTTTTCCCTGGAAGAACTTAAGACTCCCTGCCAGTCACTCCTGTTGAAGCCAAAGTACACCGCGGGTGTGGGACTGTCACACAGCCAAGGAACCCTTCCGGGGTGGTTTCAGTGACCTCGGAAAATGCAGCTTGTGTCACTGGGATGACAGCATCAATTGTCACAAGTATGGAGAGAATCATGTAGCAGAATATGGTGACATCCATTTAATAATTTGCTGTCGTTCATGAAACTGGATAATTATAGGTAAATGTACCGGCTATGGCATCACTTATATTTCTTTTTTGCTACCATTCTTGCTGAGCAGGCGCCTATTGAGTGTTAACTTTCAGTGGCTGCGATGTTCAGCGGGGCTCTCGGGCAGAGAAAGGCACCGTGTAAACAAGGCTCCCCCGTCCCGAGTGGTACAGCCGCGTCTTCCCCCACTATCCCGCGGCGCTGGGTGGTTGGTGCCGCCGGTGGCGCATGCGCGGAGGGCGCACGGCGGCTGCGGGCGGTGCTGTGGGACCGCCGGGTCGAGGCCTCCCCGGGCGGGTCGGGCCGGGCCAGGCGCTCCCGGGGCATCGCAAAGGGCAGTCCCGAAGCCAGGAAGGGCTGTCCCGTCATTGCGGGCAGCGCTGTGGGTGAGGAGCGGCGGGTGGGAGTGGGGTTTGTGCGGCGGGGCCGGTCCCCAGGTCTGCGTGAGAAGCTCGGCGGCCCCGGGGGCTCGAGAGGGTTACGGGGGGTTTCGGTATCGTGTCTGTGCAGGGGCGGAGGAGCTGTCGCGGCACTGCTGAAGCCAGGGCTTGCGGCAGTGGGTCGCGCTGTTCAGGGCCTGTTCGTGCTGTAAGATTGGTGTGTTTGCCCTGGTTTTCCCCAGGGAGATGAGGGCGGGGGGACTGCTGAGTCTTCGAGTCGGTCTTGCCAAGTGTGAGGCCGTAGGGTGGGCGGAGGGCCTTCGGGGCTTCCAGCCCACCCCCCTCCCTGGAGCGGGACACCTGCGAGCAAAGGGCAGGGTGAGTAGGTGCCTGCAGGATCCRGGTTGTGGTGGTGGCGTTTGCTGCCTGCTGAAGCAAGGCGGGAGCTTCTTACCGGCTGTTTTGCCCTCGGTGGTCTTTGTGGCTTTTTCACTGGCATCCACCAGACTCCCAAACGCACAGTGGTGTTAAGCATTTACAGGCAACGGTGGCTCTAGTGGTCATGCTGATATTACCTATCTCCTTCGTAAAACGAGCTGACATTCAAATATTTCAGTATTATCTGACTTTTCCCTCCCCACAGATCTTTGTTTTTGAACTACAGTGTATTCAGGAAGTTTCAGACAACTTGAGGCACTTAATGCTGGGCTGTTCAGCTAATTACGCTTATGTTGCTAATAATATGTAATAATGTTGCTTGTCTGCATTCCGTACTCTTTTTCCATTTTTGAGTATGTTTTCTATTGCAAAGTGGCTTAATGTTCAGAAACTGGTTGCAGAGTCTTGTTTTGAGCCATGATCATTACAGCCCTTTTTTGGTGTAAGTGGTCCTCCTTACTGCATTTATTTTCTGTAGTTTTATGTGCTAGATCCGTATTTGAGATTCTGAATTGCACCCAAAGCTGTAGCAAATGGTGGAAAATCAGTGAGGGAAAAGCAGGGGAGTAGGACAATAACTGCGCAATGCCGTTGAAATAAAAGTTTCATAAGTAACAAAACAGGATTTGCTTCTTGTATTTTCTCTTCCTCTTTCTTTCCTTCCTACCTGACCCCCTTCAGCTTTTGCTTCAGTGCATTACTTTGTACTAGTACAGACTTTGCAGGCCAGTTGTTAAACATGTTGCTTAAGTTTTTTTTGTCTGTCTACCTGTCTTTGGGATGACTGCCTAATGGCAACAGGACCAAAGTCATAACTGCAGTGGATGCGAGCTTTCTATGGTTTAGAATCTATGTGTATGGATGTACTTAAACATTCACTAAATTCTTTTCTCCTTGTTCCAGATGGAAAAGAAGAGTTCATGGTTACTGACCTGCATAATAGCAGAGGCTAAATAGGCATGAAGGAGACTATAGTGAGGATGAGAAATGTCAAAAGAGAAGAAATGAATCCTACAAATGATAATCCAGTGTTTGGGACCATTTTTGACTGGGACTATCTCTTATGGGAAGTTCGTTTGACATTTTTAGCTGCTGGTTTTTTAATCTACTTGGGAGTATTTCTTCTGTCTCACTGTTTGTCTTCATGGAGAAGTACCACTTATCGTGCCTTGTATGCAAAGGAGAAGGTGTTTTGGAATATGGCAGTCACACGTGGTGTGTTTGGACTTCAGAGTTGTGTTGCTGGGTTATGGGCTTTGCTCATAGATCCTGTTTTTCATGCTGACAAAGTCTATTCGCAGCAAAAATGGAGTTGGTTTAACTGTTTAATAGCAGCTGGATTTTTCTTGCTTGAAAATGTAGCAGTTCATGTGTCCAACATTATTTTTAGAACATTTGATGTCTTCTTGGTAGTTCATCATTTGCTTGCTTTTGGTGGCTTGGCTGGTCTAGTAATTAATGTGAAATCTGGACATTATCTGCCTTTGATGGGAATGTTGCTGGAGATGAGTACTCCCTCAACGTGCATTTCCTGGATGCTTCTGAAGGTAAGAACATTATAATTTTCAGATTATTTGTCCGTAGATAATCTGTGTGGTTTGTCTGGATAGCTTTTCATCACAACTGCATTCATCCAACTGATACCCTTGTTATTGTCAAACCTGATTTTGTTGTGATGCATTTCTGCAGTCCTCTATGTAGGTTTCTGTGTGGTGCTGTGTGCATGTGCAGAGTGAGATGGTATAGATCTATACCAAGTCTGGGGTGCCATATACATGTGGAATACCATAGCACTATGTGGAACAAATGCCTGAGAGTGGACGTATGGGAAAGCTGGATATTTGCATTAGTTCTACAGATTCCTCAGTTCCTTATCTTGAAGTAACAATCTCACTTCTGCATACTTTGTGTTCTTGTTTTTCTAGGCTGGCCGTGCTAACACCTTTTTCTGGAAGGCAAACCAGTGGGTGATGATCCATCTGTTTCACTGCCGCATGATTCTTACCTACCACATGTGGTGGGTGTGTATTTTCAATTGGAATTCTGTGATAGAAAATCTGGGGCTTCTTCACTTTATTGTTTTATTCTCGGGGTTATTTGCTGTTACACTAATACTTAACCCGTACTGGACATACAAAAAAACTCATCAACTCCTCAGCCCAACTGACTGGAACTTTGAAAATAAAGCAATGGAAAATGGAAAATTAAATGGTGAGACACATCAAAAGAAGAGGATGTAACACTGGAACAGCAGTTTGCAGTAGGGTACCAGAAGAATATGATGCGAAGTAATTCTTTGCATGTGAACTAGAAGCTTTTGCAAGAAGCTTATTTACACAGTGACTCTTTGCTGGTAGTATTCTGTATGGACCACAAGTATGGAGAAGCATTGTTTGTGTTTCATATGTGCATACATACGGGAATTTCAACTCTTGTTATGAATTATGCTAACAATTTTGTCAGGTTGGACAGTATTTCATAATTTAGTAGTGACGTGCTCCCTAATGGCATCCTTTGTCCTAATGCTTCAAAGTGGCTTTACGGTTGTCTGTTAAGCTCAGCTTGAATCAAGTTTAGCTTGAATCCTATTTCGCATATGGTGGAGATACTGATACTGGAAATTATGTTAAATTGTTTATTAAGATCAATTATGACCCAAGTTAGGTATGCATGGGTACCTAGTTCCTGTGTGCCAGTGAATCATTCCAAGTGGCTGAACTGGTCAGTGATAGAATGCAGTCATGGCTCAGGTTTGGGTTTTGTTGTTGGTTGGTTTGTGGGTTTGGGGTTTTTTGGGTATTTGTTTTTGTGTTTTTTTCTTTTAAGTGCACTTAAGGAACAGGAAAATAATTGTTTGAGTGTTTGCTGTCAAAATTGTAGTTTCCAGGTTGCCCTCAGTATGGGACGAGTTCATATCCACTAAAACCGTGCAAGTGAGGATGCATGCATTTGCCATATGAGTGGTCTAGTAGGTAATCATAGTGGTCCCTTCTGGACTTGAAATCAATGAAATACAAGTGGCAACAACAGAATGTGACTCTGTATTGTCCTTGAAAAAAAATGCTGCTTGATTAGTAAAATTATTTTATTTGTAGGTCCCACATGAGGGTCAAGCAATTAGTTCCACTAGTGCTCCTGTTATGGTTCCTCTTATTTTTGGGAATGCACTTAGTTTTAGACTCTGAGGTTTCAGAATCTGAGGTGACGACTCTGTGGAGGAAAGCCTGTATCACCTCCTGTAGGAGTTCGGTTGTTTTAATATTTTATTTAACTTTAGAGAACGTACCAAGCAACACTAACAATCCTGTGCACTTTATCTGCCACATCACAAAAATCTTTCCTTGACCTGAGAAATTGGATTACTCTTTAGATAGGGACTAATGGCAATGGATGTTCTCCCACATATAATATTGGTTTGATGGTTCCTGGGTGAAATGCTGGGGAGTGGATGAAGGAATAAAGATCACAATAGAAGAAAGTGACACCTAGTGGCAGGAGAATGACAGAGGTATTAGTTTTGGTACATGGAACTAATGAGATAAAAGAGCTGGTTAATTGGAACTGTGTGACGTGACTGCTACACAGATTTATTTCCCAAAGCATTAAGACTGGGCAAGCCCAAGCTGTGAAGAATTTCAGGTCAAGCCATGAATTAGAGACTTTGTGGACTGATCTGTGTTGGAGCATATTGTTTTAAGTGTGTGAGGGAAGCACTCTTTAGTGTAAACAGCCCCATTTTATTTATTTTTGATGGGAATGTCTTTGATTTGTTCTGAGTGAAGGGAGTGGTCAGGTTGCTGTGTTCCCTAATTCACTTTGTGTGAGCACAGAGTTGAATTGCTGTTCGATGAGGGAGAGGAAACTTCTTACTTTAGGCCACAAATGTATAGCCAGATTTTGTTGATAATGATGAAGTGGTGAATATCTGAAATTGCCCATTCAAAACCAGGCTGAGACGGTCATGGTAATTTTATGCAACAACCCTGTCTGTTATTCTGCTGATATTTAATAGATAAAATCTAAATTTGGAGCTACCTTCTTATTCCTAAGTTGGGCAGAATAAAGTTGCACTATTTTAGCAGTGTCACCTGTCTGGGCACCATCCTATAGTAAAAAGGATTCTCAAAAGCTTGAAATGCTGTACCTGTCCTGAGGAGTTGGGCGGGAGTAATGTTAAAAGTGCTTTGAAAGAATCCAGAGGGATTAATTTCTTGGAAACAGAACCAAAAAATATGATCTGAATGCATACCTTGCAGAATCCAAACCTCACTTGCAGGAGTTCCAGGGAGAAAGGCAGAGAATAAGTCACCAGATATCAAAATGATGGTGTGCTCTATGAAGCTTAAAACTTGAAGGTTTGGATTCGATAAAAACAGGTAATAATTGTAAAAATCCCAGCTAGAGAATTCTAAAGAATCCTGACAGAAAATGGAAGCATCAGAAGAAGTTTGGGAGGAGTGTATAATTCTTATAGTGGCTGGCTAAAGAATGTGAAGTTCCTATGTGCTAAAATAAAAGAATATGGAGGGTGGGGGTTAGTGAATTTGAAACTGAAAAAAGCAGACAGGTGGAAATTTGTCATAGCATCAGATGTCTAAAGTTTAATATTTTGTATTATTAAGTTGTGTAACTTTATTAAATGAATTTTAAATCTTTCATTAAAATTATGTTTTTATCATAATAGTGCAGTCTTTTTAGTTTGCAGTCCTAGTGGGAGTTTTTCACAGAAAGACTGTTAGGGTTTGCATGCCTTAACTATATAATGGATAATACTTTAGAGCCCCTGTTAACCTAAACACTGGCAGACCTGCTAGAACAAGAAAGCTATGCAATAAAGCAAATAACAGCACTCATTTTCTTTCTGTTGTTTTGAGGGTATTTTACAGTCCAGCTAGAAGAAGAACACAAGAAATGCAGACCACCTTTTGTCTTCATTTTGATGGGTTAGAGTTGGATTTACCAGTTCTGTTACACAGAGCCTCTTTTTTTTACTTGCATATAAAAGGACCTATTGTAGGGGCATGCAGTGATAGGACAAGGGTAATGGCTTTAAACTAAAAGAGGGGAGATTTAGATTGTATTAGGAAGAAATTCTTCCCTATGAGAGTGGTGAGGCACTGGAACAGGTTGCCCACAGAAGCTGTGGATGCCCCATCTGTGGGAGTGTTCAAGGCCAGGTTGGATGGGGCTTTAAACAACCTGGTGTAGTGGAAGGTGTCCCTGCCCATGGCAGGTGGGTTGGAACCAGATGAACTTTAAAGTCTCTTCCAATCCAAACCATTCTGTGATTCTTCACTGCCTACTGACTGCTCCCTTTAGGAGGACTTTTTGGTTTGTTATTGTGGATGACTGTCACAGTGCTCTGAAACAAGTCTGAAAAAGGTCTTGAACTGAGGGTGTTGGCATCTAATTACTCCTATAACTAAGTGCCGCTTTTCAGCCCAAAGGTAGAGTAGCCATAACTTGTTTGTAAATTTTGTTGAAGTGAAACTAATCCCAGTCCTGTTGGGCCACCTTATAGAGCCTCATCCACAATCCCATACAGAAGAATTCATGGCTTCAGTATGGCTGGATTGGGTCATGGGGTGTGCTGCTGTGGATTTGGAAGACTCTTGCATAACGGGATTTTGGGTGAATTATTTGTTTGCCAAGGTGACTGCTAGGGACTTGGCTCTGCTTTCTTGTTGAACAAGCTTAGTTGAAGGAGTGGTGTTTGTGTCACCTTCCTGGCTGAAGAATTTAAAAAAAAAAAAACCAACCCAAACAACAAAAACAACCCCAACCAACAAACTGTGGTGCGGGTGACAGTGTTCAGTTGGTTTGTTTGTTTGTTTTTTTTGTAAAAAAAAATGTCTGATCTGAGACACCTTGTCCAGGCATCTGGTTCTTACTGTCCTCGTACAGTATTTCTAAATCACAGTTTGTGTTTTTTGCCATTTGTGTCCTGTCATACATGTTTTTGTCAAAAGTTGTCATCGCTTCCCCCCCAAACCCACGAATTTTTCTATTTATTCTTATTTGCAATACTGGTCATGCTCTTGCAGGAGTCACATTAGCACTGGGGTATTTTTGTCTAGCAGTTTTCAGTACATCCTGTCAGGCCCATCTTCCACTAACTACCCATGTCCGCATCTTTCAGAGGTTTTTTGTGTTTTCCTGATAACATTGATTAAATATTGATGTAACACAGTTATAAGAAACCTTTTTTAACCTCAGGAAGACTCCCCCTTAAAGTGAATTTAGAAGTCTTAAGCAAAGTCAAGTCTGCTGTTGTACACCACTTGTTGAAAGGTACAACATCTTTACACTGTACATAAATAAAAGTATTTTATTGAAAAGCTGCCTATTGTGACTTTCATTTACTGATGAAAATAATGCCTATTTTTTTCTTGCTATTTGTAGCTTAAACAGTTTTTGCAGTGCATGCACTAAAAAATTGTTTTGAAATGTTAAACTTACCAAAGGTAATGTCATATTCATGGAAATAGCTATAAAAATCATGTAAACCAATGTCCCTTCACCAGCATTTAACATACTATTCCCACGATTATGTTTAGAACACTAGAAGTTGTGCTATATATGAGTATGTACCAAAAACAGTTAACAAAACATCCCTTGGGAACGACCCTTCTGGCTTGTGTATTCGAAGTGTGTTGTCCATCTTTGCATTAGGCTCTAACTGTGAAGACACTTCATTTGGTACCACATGACACTTCATGGTTTAGTATAAGCTACCTTAAACAACAAAAACAACTAACATAAAACAAACACCAAAAACTTGTCCCATTGCAAAATAGTAAAATAGAATTCTAAGCATTTCTTTCATGATGCTTCACAGGAATTAATTCCTGATGCTTTGTAGATCAGTGAGTTAAAGGAACACGGTGTCATTACTGGCATTTTAATTATTCTTGTAAGAATGCACAGTGCAAGCAACTGGCTGTCTGCCTCTGCAGTGAAATCCCCAAAATTAATTGAAGCAGAAGCAAGACATTCATGTGTACAGCTCCACTAACTGTGGAATGTGTGTGGGTACAGACTGGGATGAGAAGAACAATGTATAATAGTGTTTGTGTGAATAAGGTTGTTGCCCCCCCCCCCCCCCCCCCGTTTTTGGTAAATGATCTGTAAAATGAATTTAAATGTTATTAATGGTTTGCTCTTCTGGTGTGTTCAATTAATAGGTAAATATATTTTACCTGGTAGTTCTTACCATAGTCTCAGAAAAATATTGGCACACACTTGTGCTGACTGTGTTATACAGCCATTACAATTTTTTGATCTTGTGTCATGACACTGATACTTAAGTTAGAACAAAAAAATGCAAGCAGTGGTCATTAATGAAGTAAACTATGCCTGTTGGTGTAGTTGTCAGCCCCTAGATGGGGTTCCAGTGTTGAAAGAGACATGTCATGCTCTGGATCTGATTGACTGATCAGAGTGTTCTGCTAGTGGTGGTGTCACACAGCAGGAATGAGTACTTTTGCAGCACATTGTGCCTTCCTGTTTTCCCTAAATTAAACACTGGTGAGTGGGGTAGAATGATGATGATACAGCAAACCTGCAAGGCCATAGCAGTCCTTGTTCATAGTTCAAGGTGGCAGACAGGCCAAGCTTGAAAGGAGTGGGGCCTGCTCACCTCTCCACGAATGAGAAAGCAAGGAAATGGGTTGTGCCATTGCTTGCTGCTATTGTGTGAATGTTTTGAGAGCCAGCTGGAGTCACTTCTGAGTCCTTAGGAATATGACGTGAGCAGAGAGGGTGGAAATTTAATACTAGCTTTGTCAGATGCATTGCTTCTGGTCTGAAATATTTATTTCCGCATATGATTCTAGCTGCCTCTGCTCCTTTGACTGCTTGGCTCACATTAGCATGCTTTCAAGCTGACACTGTTTTCACCAGTGTGTCCTCTGACACATACTGTAAAGAATGGTGAAGTTTTAGTACTGGTAATTGATTCTGGCAGCTCCAGGTACTCACTCAGATTTATACATTGCTATATAGATCTGCAACTTCCTTCTCTTGCTTTGCTGCTTCTGCTGCCAAAAGCAGTTTACTGGGTAAACACTGTGTTTTGTTACCGAAGCTGCGCTCACTCAAGTTTAAGCATGGGGCTTGCACCACTCAGGGGACAAAATATACCTGTGAAATGACTAATTTTGTAGAAGGTAGAGGGTTGACTTTCCTATCTTTCTGGACCTTGCAGTTCTGCTGCCAGTATCTTTAAAGTGTAAATCAAGGTGATAACTATGATACCTTGACAAACAAAGCCATGCAGGCAGACTACAAATGTATATAGAGGACTTTTGCATGGAGGTTTGCATGTAGGCACAGAGTATCTAATGAGCTTGTTCGTCTAGTTTTGTGGGTTGTATTTACAGGAAGAAAGTGTATCCTGGAAAGCAGCAGTAGCCTTCCTAAGGAGTCACAAGAATTAAATAGGGAAGAAAACGAGGAGGCGCTGCGATGAGGTAGATGGAACTGGTTATTATACTGTACACTACTGACCAGGTTGCAGTTGGATATTGAATATGTAGTTTGTCTGATGCTTTAACTCTTCCTTTTTTTTCCTCAGCACAATATTGAGTATTGTTGTGACACTGGTTGAGGCTAAGTTTGAAAAACTTTTTTTAGGACATGAAAATTGCTAAGCAGTATATTGCCCAAGCCTGAAAGAGCCTAAAGTCTGTTCTAATTTAAAGTAATTTATTCTTGTATCATCATTGCCTTTTTATCTTACATAATTATTTTTTACCCCTGGAGACTCTTTTGCATATTCATGAGTACAAATCAATCTGTTTTTTTCTTTTCCTAGCCATCCTAATACTCTGTTTGTCACTTTTCCCACTTGAATTCCTTTTTATTAAATGTTGGCAGCTTAGAGTTGTACATAGTATTTGATATAAAGTCTTCTCAGTATCTTGTATTACACCAGTACCTCCTTTCCTCCCCTGGGAACAGTTCTGCTTTGGCCAAAGGCTGCATTTGTCTTTCAGGGTTGCACGGCCTCAGTGCTTTGTGGTCCTCCTGAGAGGAAATTAACTCGAGTTTTTCCCTTCATCAGCTTCAGGATGAAGCAGAGCAATCAGAGCACAGCGAAATAACTGAAAGTAGGAATTTTGTGTTAGAGAAACACCTTATGCATATGACCTCACACGTGGGGTGCAGGTGCCCACGTGTGAGCAGCAGGGGCTGTGGGCCTCTGTGAGGGGAGGCTGGGGCTGCCCCAGCCGGTTCCAGCCAGATYCAACCAGATCCAACCACCCAGGGCAGGGTGCGGCTGAGCCCACGGCCAGGGCGTGGGCACGGCGGGGGAAACATAGGTAAGAAAGGGAAAATAATGCTGCAAGGAAGTGAGAACAAAGTGAGAGAAACAGCCCTGCGTGCGCCAAGGTCAGTAAAGACGGAGGGGGAGAAGCTGCTCCACGGCACCAGAGCAGAGATTCGCCTGCAGACCATGGAGGAGCCCTCGAAGGAGCAGGTTTATCCTGAAGGACTGCAGCCTGTAGCAAGGACCACACTAAAGCAGAGGAGAAATGTGAGGAGGAAGAAGTACAGGGAGGAGCTGTTATTGACTGACCACAGCCCCAGTTCCCATCCCACTGTGGCCCTTGGGGTGGGAGAGGCAGGGGAGTTGGGAATGAAGGAGTGATGTTGAGCCTGGTGAGAAGGGAGAACAGAGGGGAGATTTTTTTTTTTACTTTTGTTTTTGTTTCTTACCGTCCCACTCCTAATTTTAATAAATAAATAAATAAAATTTCCCCAAGTTGAGTCTCTTTGGCCCATGACAGTAGTTGCTAAGGGATCTTTTTGTCTTCATTTTGACCTACAAGGTTTCGATCTTATTTTCTCCCCCCCTGTGGATGAGGGGCAGTGAGAACAACTGGGTGGGGGTCTGGTTGCTGGCCAAGGTCAACCCACCACAGAAGTTACGGCATCAGCTGTACTATCACTCATATGCCACCCATGTCAACAAGGAGCTGATGTAACACAGGGGCTGTGATCCTGAGGAATATTAAAATTTAGGAAAATTTGTACCTAGTCTGTCTGAATTGGCAGTCTGAGAATTTGACTTGCAAATACTCCTTGTAAGAGAAGGAAAGAAGTAAAATGAAATGCATTCATGAAAGAAGTTCTAGTGCTGGTAAAAGATCACAATGTTATAAAATTCAGTTGTCAGGTTAACCTGTACTGCTCAGAACTGACAAACTGTCTCCCAGTAGTGGTGCTGGTGCTTCAGGGAGACCTGGAAGACAAGTCAGCAGAAGCTTCAAGGCATCAAAGCAGAATGTGAATAAGCAGTGTTTTTATAAACCTAAATGTTATTTTTGATGTAATAGGCTGAATTTAAGAAAACTGCCTGGTTTGCTCTACTTTTTAAAATATAATATATATTATTGTCTCAGTTTTGAGACAAATTTAAGAGAGGACTCTCTGGAACAACTCTTCTTCTCTAAAAGGATTCCAACAATCCCTTTCCACCAATAGGGAATGAATACTAATAGATGGAAGTGAACACAAAAATAGTTTATTAACTAACAGAATGCACACCGACAAGGCAAGGGAAAAAAACCAAACCAAACCAAAAGTGTTTAGCACTGAACCATCAGAACCCACTTCCCCCCCCCACACACAGAGGAACAAAGACCCAAAAAATGTCCAGCGAATGGGGCCAGCGCTGGAGGAAATAGCCCTTTCCCGACACATGGTCCGAGATGGCACCAGCTCTCACGCTGAGGGGAGTAGAACTTCCACGGGCCAGTTCCAACAGAAGGGGGGAAAACCCAGTGGCTACCTGATGTCAACCTCTTCTCCACAGCAGTCACGGCAGACGAAACAGCTGGGCTGGAGCCTTTGGTGTGCTCTCTCTCTCCGGCTTGGCTCCCCGAGGCTTGGGCTCGAACGGAGCGGCCCCACTTCTCGCCGGGTCCTGGTCTCGCCGATCTCGGAGCAGGAGCCTGTTCAGCTCAGTTCAAGGCAACACAAAAGACTCCTAGTCCAAGCCAGGGAAGGGAAAAAAGTTTTTTGCCTGGGCCAAAAACCAAGCCAGCCAAGCAGAGAAACCACGTTGCACAGAGGGGTGGCAAGCTTCGGCAGCGAGGCTTCAAACCCACCTGCCCAGCAAAAGGAGGACACCTCCTCCCCCACTTGCCCAGTCCCCTCCTCCGCGGTCAGGATTTAAAGGTACAGGAACCATTTTTGGGCGTAAGCTGAGGATCACGGAATAGCCTACAATGATAAATCACTCCAAGACAATTTTATATATATGTACATATATAAATTTAAAGAAGTATTRTCCCTCAGTCTGGTTTGGTAGGAGAAGCAGAGGGGACCTGCAAGTTTACAAGGCTCCAGTGTGTGTTCTGCAGATGCTATAGTTAAGCAAGGCCATTGGATGTCCTGGCTTTGAGTGATTTCTGAGGGATTACAGTAAGCAGATGACATGCTGTCTTCATGGAGGACACATTTGGGAACAACAGAAGAAACAATTTCCAAATTTCCAGTGGATGAATACTTCCTAGGAAAAAGTGCCAGCTACCTCTGTTATTAAATAGGAGGAAGAATCTGAGAAAACTGGGCTTTGCTGGCGAACTTGATAACCTAAGTTTTAGTTGTTTTGTTCAGATTTCATGCAGTGTGCGGAAAGTAAGCCATTGAAACGATGTCCTATATCCTTAAGTGTTGTAAATTCAGGTGTACATTCAACCATGCCAGTTTCCATGGAGAGAGAAAAAAGGCATCCCATCTTCATGGCATTGTGTCACAGGGAGTCAGGACACTGCTCCGGGTTGATGGTGTCCTTAAGATGCCCGGTACATGTACTGGAGTAGGGGGATAGTGCAGATGCATGGTAAAGGTGTGTGGAATATATGACCTATGTGTAGTAGTGTGGAGGCGAAGTAGCTTTGCTGAAACCTCAGTAACCAGAAACGAGAGTAGGTAAATTCCAGTGAGGTGTCGTGTAAGTATTACCAGTAAAACTAATTTAAACATCACCTTAGAATCTAGTTATAAAAAGCATCATGTTAACAGTGGAGACAGCCATTATCTGTACTCTAATTATCGACAACTAATTATGGGTGTATAAATAATGAATTTGTGATTGCGATGATTAGACTGCTAATTATTACTGCTAGTAGGCTGTTGCCTTACAAAATAGTAGGAAAGTGCAAGTTATTTTGGAAGTTAGTTTTTCTTTTTTTAAGTTGATCTGCTGTTTTTGGATTTGTCCAACAAGGTTTCCACAGAAATATTTTATTGCAATTAGATAGGGATATATATGTATGGTCACCGGAATCAAAAGAAGGTTCAGAAAAGGTTGAAAGATCAAAAGTGTTCAGAAAAAAACTCCAGGAAGAATTTCAATTTTGTCTAAGATAATTGTTAAAGATAAGAGAATCTATGAAAGATAATTATGAAAGGGAGAATTTAATGCACATAGATTGTGAGCTGGCTCCCAAAAGGAGAAGGATATTGCTAATAAATAGTATTTTTAATTATGGAATCGAGCTAGTTATACTTGGTCTAGGTATGTGTCTGTTCTTTAAAGTGGCTTCTAATGATGAGCACTTATTAAACTGTTTGCCAAAGACTGATTCCCTGCCCTTTCAGCTCCTGAAATGATAGCTTGGTGTGGGTGAAGTGCAATATATTGAAAAAATTACAGAAATAACAGGATAAAGTGGTCTCTGATATGAACTGAATACCATAACAGTGTTCCTGGACATAACATTTACATATGACCCAATTTTCTTGTTTTCTTTCTTATATAGAACCTGTAGAGCTATGTGAAGGCTATTTTGTGTCAATACCATGATGAACTGCATTAAAAAGAAATAACTGTGAAAATGGAAACATTTTTTAAAGTAATAGTTTTAAATACTTATTTGTAATTCAGATTGTATGAACCCACACAAAGACATGGATAATTGTGAACTTGTGTTGTAAAACTATAGAAAAAGGGAAAATGTAGGAAAAAGGCAGATTAATCGAATGTGAAATGCCACCATTTTCTACTAACGTTTTCATGTAGTGATACTGAATTTACTATACCTTGGTGTATTTTATTACTCACTGTAGCATGAGTGTACTTAAATAGGCAAGGATCACTGCTGGATGACACATGCATCTTCGAACAGCATTTAGCTCGAAGTTTTCATTCTTAAAAGTGGTCCAAAGATTTCAAATAATATCTACCAACATTAAATAGTTGTAATGACTTATAATTTATTTAGGAACTTATAATGTACTTAAGAGCATTTGTTTTCATTTCAGTGTGATAGATGTGTATGTGGCTATATTGTAAGGTACACATTTTCAAAATAATTGCATCTTGTAAAGGTTTTCTATTATATTTTAACTAAGGAGCATGTTCAGTCCTGAATGTCCAAGTGGTTGGTGTTGCTCTCGGGATAAGCATTCTATGCTTGAATGGCATGGGTTTTGAGTGACTGTGGTTTGCTTGGTCAGTGCTGGTCTGCAGCAATGCTCTCTGTGAGGACTGTCACGCGAGACGGAGCAAAAAGCAAAAATGTTCCGCATGAAGTGCCAGCGTCACTCTAGACAGCCTTTAATTTTGAAAACTATTACTGGATTTCAAGTCATAAATGAGATTAAAATCCAAAATAGCGCGGTGGCCCAGTGTGCACCCTGGTGTGCTCGGAAGCTATTCGTCAGCATGAGGCTGAGTGTGCCCAGTTGTCCAGCCCCGGGACCCGCTGCTCTCCCGGTCCCCGCAGCCAGGCAGCTCCGCTCTCCTCCGGTTAAACCGACACCGCCCCGGGCGGGCGGCGGGATGTGTTCCCGCCCCGGGGCGGTGTCACGTGCGGCAGCAGGAATGCGGCAGGGTCCGCGGGGACACGCGCTGCCCGCCCCGCCCCGCTCCGCCCCGGCCCGACCCGACCGGCTGCGCCAACCGGGATCCGGCGGGGCCTCGCGG
The DNA here is from genome assembly GCA_018881555.1 of Amblyornis subalaris. Taxonomy (NCBI): domain Eukaryota; kingdom Metazoa; phylum Chordata; class Aves; order Passeriformes; family Ptilonorhynchidae; genus Amblyornis; species Amblyornis subalaris. The sequence continues at coordinate 7,841,958 of JACAXG010000020.1, forward strand.
GGGCGGGCGCCGGGAGCCGCGGCCCCGGGCAGGCGGTGACGGCAGCGGCAGCGGCGGCCGCGGCCGCGGCGAGGCGAGGCGAGACGGGGCCGGGCCGGGCCGGGCCGGGCCGGGCGGCTCCCACCGGGGCTCAGGAGCTCCGCTCGGCGGCCAGTGCCGGCTCCGCGGCGGGGCGAGTGACGTGTCCGGGCAGCGGGGCAGCCGCCGGGGCCCCGGCGGAGCGGGCCGTGCCGGGCGGCGGCCGCCTCGCAGCGTTTGGCGGCTGCTCCGGCCGCGGCGGAGGAGGAGGTGGGTGTTCGCTTCGCGCCGGGGTCTTGCTGCGGTGCTGTCACGGAAAGTTTGGTCCTCGGAGGGTGGGCTCAGTGTTTGGTGCGGAGACGCCTCTCGGGGGCCGGGGCTGTCTCGCTGGGGCTGCGGGGGCCCGGGGCGGCAGCCGGACACCGCCGCGGGGGAGGAGGGGGACGCTCGTTGTGTGAGATATGTCATTACATAGGTTTTGCCCGTGTAAGGCGGATTGCTGAAGCGAGGGTGAGAGGGGTCCGTAAAACGCCTTGGCCAAACTTCTCGCTGTTGAACTGTGATGAAGTTTCTTCCCCGAGGTTTTCGCTGGGGCTTTCTAGCCTGTGCGCTGCTTGGTGTTCCGCGCCATCGGGAGCCGCCGGCTCCAGCTTCTCTCCCCTCTCCATCGGGTACGGACAAGGCTGTGGAAAATCCAACTCCCATGTGGCCTGGGGTTTCTTTCCTTCCCCGTTTTTCAAACCTGGTATCGACCAGTTTTTTAGTTGGCATCTGCAATTAAATTGGCTGTCTTGAAACGGGGGAAAAATACTTCCTCACAATAACAACTGTCTTTTTATGTATTATTTTTTCCAAGGATGTTTTAAAATTATCTTTGGTTTCTTTGTAATTAGCGGTGCAACTACTGGAGGAGTTACATAGTTGTCTGTGGTGATCCCAGACCATGTAGTTGCTTTTGCAAGATGCCTGCGCTTACAGGGTAGGTTAAGAACAGCTTTAAAAGATTGCCCAGTCATGCACTGGACGAGTGAGTGAGCAAGCTGTGTCAATAGGCAGTACCAGGCTGCTTGGAAAGGTAGCTATTAATAATTTGCCCATAGCAAAGGCTTATTTTAAAGACTTTTAGGTGGTGCTTGTATTTTTGATCAAAACAATTTTATCCATCCTAAATTCTGTTGTCTTTCATTTGCATATTTGTTGAATCTTTCTTTTTTTTCTTCTCCAAAGCTACTAAGATCATGACTTTTACGTTGTGCTATCAGGTTTTAAATTGTTTAATTGCAATGTAAAAAGCATCTATTTTTTCAGTCATGCACTTTAACTGTGAGCATGAAAAGGTGTAGGGTTGGGGTTTTTTTCATTGGTCATGAAATAAAAAATATTGCTTAAAAGCTGTTTCATGCTAAATAAATACAGTGAGGTTATACCAACATGTGTTTGTAGCTATTTTTATTATAAAGAAAATTATTTTTTTCTTAAAGCTTTCACTCTGCTTGGTGAACCCCAGTGGGCAATCTGTTCCACAGTAGAAATGAAGTATTAMATTTTTAAAATTTTCTGTTGGCACTCAGGAGACACGGGTTTATTGCCTGAACATGGGACATGTTGGGTGCCTACAACTTAAAGCCCATGATTCTGGCAGGGGTTCTGGCTGTTCAGCTGTTTTCTTCAATGGGCCCTTCATTCTTTTCACTTGGGTGATCTGTTTGATCTTGATAATCTGTCTGACTTGCTTTGTTTAATCCATCTTGTCTTTTTTTATTTTTTCTTCTCACCCTCAGGCTCAGTACTCCATGAACTAGTTACATGTGTTTATCTGGTTATGAACAGTAGTTCTTTAGATACTACTTTGAAATCTGATATTTCTGAAGGCTTTACAGTGAAATTTCAAGATATAATATATTCTATGGATTCCTTAGATTACCTGTGGCATTGTACATGAGAAGTGACTTACTGTGTGAGTGATGACAGGTGTCTTGTGATGGCCCTGGGTTTCCAGTGCATGGGCTGATACCCACAGATGGATGTGGTGGGAGAAAGGAAGCAGTCAGATGCTTCAGATGCTGTCCATCATGTCCTGCTGAGTGTTGGGACCCAGCAGGACCCTATGGGTTTGGGCTTCAGGAGTTGGTATACCACAGGATGTGGAGAGGAGCCCCAGTGCTGCGTGATGGGTGTGTGTGGTCTGGCATTGCAGCTCTGAGATGTGGAAGCCAAATGCACAAGTCTTGTGCTATTGGCTCTGACATGCCAGTGGTGAGCACACCAAAGTAGTGAAAAGGGAGTTGCCTCCTTCCCTCCATGCTCAGGAGCTCTCTGACCCTGAGCTATGCAAATGCTTAGCAGATAGGCTATGATTTCACTTACCAGTAGACAGCCAAAATCCTTTCCCATAGTACAATACTGTGAAACAAGCTTTATCATGTCAGGCCAGGCTGGATGGGGCTCTGAGCAACCTGGTCTGGTGGAAAATGTCCCTGCCTCATTCATGGCAAAGGGGTTGGAACCTAGATGATTTTTAAGGTCGCTTCCAACTCAAACCATTCTATGATTCAGTGAAGAAATCTCAACAACAAAGTTCTTCAGTTGGTTCTGAGCTGTTTAGGAGCCATTGCATAGTTTATGAACATTTGAAGGAAGACACCAAGCTAGTCTAAAACCTGAAGGGCTATTGTTAAACTTCATAATTGTTAACATAAATGCAATTGGGAATAGCATGTTACTTATTTGTAAAACAGGAAGTCTATTAGCTGCTTCTATATGAATTAGAAATTATTTTTAGAATCTGTTGTAGAAAATTTATAAACTTCAGTCTATTTCCGATGAAGCCAGGAAGCAAAAGCTGTAGTCCAGGAGAAAGAGGACCAGTTTTGATTCAGACTTTCAGACTGAGCTTTATATGTTATGCGGAGCTGCAGTTTCTGTGCATCTTTAGTACTACACTGTTCTCAATTTTGTATGTGATGGAGAAATGAGCACTGTGTAGTACTTATTTTCTTTGTTTTACATATGTGGGACAGTAGTTTTGTTTCTGCTTGTGTACAGTGACTTCTATTTCACTTTTTTCCTTCTTTAATTATGTATTTCCATTTTAGAATTTCACGAAATCCATTCTAACATTCTAAAGTAGACTTGTCATATGGTCCCTAAATTTAAAGGTGTTTTTCAAACTGTCTTGCTGTAAGCTCAGCTTCCTGATAGTTTTTGAGTTGTAAGTGCATTTGTGGACTACCCTTGGATGATTCTTGTGATGTATCTATTGCAGCAATTGTACCTTTAGAGAAACTTCCTTTGGAGTTACAGTGTTAAAACACTGGATGCAATTGTTGAGTGAGTCCTACTTTTCGAACATTTTGTATGTTATAATGGAGCAATAAATGAGGTTTCATTGATAGTGGTATGAATTAGTCTTTCATTTTGTATGTATTTGACAACATGTGAAGGAGGCATTTTTCATATCCCAGATCACATTTATAAAATCAGCATTCATTACAGATATTTTTCCCCGCTCTGAAATCCTTTCAATACAATGTCATTCTTGTTATTACATCTGTTAGTGGAAAATTGATATTGGTAAATTTGTTTCTGAATCTAGAAGTAGTTTAATGAGTAGAAAAGCTGTAAGTCTGGGTGCTTGGAAATTTTCCGGGATTAGTTCATAAACAAGCCTGAGAATGACTTGGGAGAGACTGCAGGAGTATTATGAGAGAGAGATGCACTTTATAATAGGAAGGTAGGAGGCACATGAGCAAGGGAAGCCAGAATTCTCATTATGGACCTATACAACTATGTCTTAATATTCTTTCTGTTTTAAAATCTTTCTCAGTAATGTCATTGTATGTGTGAATATGTGGTTTGCAGAGAGCAGAATATTGTTACTCAAGTTCTGTCGCATATCTGTGGAAGAAAACTGCTGCATTATTATTAGCATCTTTTGAGATTTTAATCTGTTGGACATTTTCTCATAGTAAAGAATCTTGAGTTTTACTTGCACCAAAATACTTTAGGTTATTTTGAAACCAGGAACATGTAAAAGTAGGCTTTGTTTTTAAGGGAGTGATGACAAGTAATGCTAAACAAGATTTGAAAAATATGTTTTCAAACGTGTGTTTTTAGATCAAAAACTTGATTCATGTTTATTCTGAAATGTCTGAATCAGCAAGACTGTGGGAAGTGATGCATAACTCCACAACATTGATTATGTCCTACATGTTCACTGCTCAGTCAGGAAGCCTGAAGCTTAATGTCATATGCGTGGGTGAAGCAGTTAAGCAGAGCAAAATAAATTGTTCTACTTACATGCTGCTGAATAGGGGCATTATCTTGGGAAAATCTGTTTCAGTGACTTACTGTACTGTACAATACTTGTTACTTGGGACTGAACCATGAATGTGAACTATTAGGATCCAAGCTCAAGGTCAAACATTCACTCTTGTTTCTCTTCTGTAATCTCTTTTTTCTCAAAATGCATTAAAAAATTTCAGAAATCACATGAATTTTTTTTTCCTTGGAAATACAGAATATACATCTCAAAGACTTCAAGAAAGAGGGTAAACATTATTTTCTCATCTGTAAAATGGGCTGGTAACTTACTGGGAAGTAGATGACAATACTTAGATTTCCTGGTAGGATCACCTTAAGTCTGGAGCTTATGTCTCTTGTATTTATATTTTTCACTTTTTTGAAGCATTCGCAGTCTCATCCTCAGTGTTCTKTTAGAATTTCATGCATAATATTTAATGTTGTTGCAAACCATGGACTGACTAATTTGAGTTTTAAAAACATCACTTTCAAATTCTAGAAGGTTGAGAAGAGAGATGTCTACTAGACACTTCCAAATCAAGGAAAGAGTGAAGACTGCTGATGTTAGGACCAGATGCAGAACTTATTTTTCTGTGGAAAACTACCTTCCATTACACATTTTTTGAAGACAAGGACTGTTCTTTGCAGATGCTATTATTATTTTTCTTTCTTACTATAGTTAATGATGTAACAGCTGCATTACCTGATTTCTGATTTATTTGAATAAAATTTTGGTGTTAGAAAATCAATGAAAATAGTGTTATTTTTCTAGAGTCTGCATTTTAACTTTTTTATTAGAAACGTATTTCCATATTTGACTCCAAATATTTTTGAAGCTCAGGAATGAGACCCTATTTATATTCTTAATTACTTTATTCGTTAGGTGAAATAAATTTGTTCAACTGGATGCTTTTCTAATGATCAGATGGAATGGGTTGTCCTCGATGAGAAGCAGAATGATTACTTTTCCAAGGAAGTAGTACCCAAAGACCTGAAAATGTTTAGGAAAAGTGTCTCTGTCAGGACTTGGTTTGCAGGCAGCAGTAGTAACTGAATGTTCATTTCAGTGTATCCTTTCACTTGTATAGTTGGAAACAGTTTCTGGTGGAACTTTTCATCAGTTGTCATCAGTATCTTGAAAGACAACCTGTGCCTTGTAAAACTAGGATGCATAGATTTAATGCAAGTTTGAACAAGACTTTCTGCTTTTGTAATGAATGTGTGACTAACGTACAGTTGGAGGGGAAAAATGCTTTATTGGCTGTGTCCATAACTAACATTTCCTTTTTATTTTTAAGTT